>OY998262.1:27006944-27650555 GCA_963922045.1 Persicaria maculosa
TAGCATCTGTCTGTACGGCCCAATAAACGTGTCGTCCAACCCATCAAAGGTGGGATCGGTCTCCATGAGGAGCTCCATGAATCTGATCGTGTAAGGGCCACAGTCACCACTGCAATGACGGAGATTTTGTCAAAACAGAGGCGGAGATATCATCAAGTTAAATGAAATACAAGGGTCGCACCAATCATACCTGAGCTTGTTTTGCGGAACGCGCTTGTCGCGGATTATGCGAAACGGGCCTGGCAGCTTCGATGCATACTTCACCTTCAACTCAGCGTGTACATCCATGATGATGGGGAGGAGGTGGGTAACGTGCATCAGCAGGGGTGGGAGTTCGGCGTCTATCACGCAGTGCACATCGCAGTCATACAGCTTCAACTGCCACTCATTCAGATCAAGAGCAACGGCAACCCAATGTCCTCCCCTCAGGTTGAGGGGTAGGAGGATGAGGTCCACGCCTGCCCACGGACGGGCCATGGGCGTCGGGGCCTGCCCGTCGAAGTATGAGAGGAGTATGCCACTCGCCTCATACCCCCCCGGCATCTGAGTTGTACTCCTTCCACTCCCTCTCCAGATAGCTGGAGAAGTAGGAATCCAACACAATGACTCGACGCCCAATGTCGTAACCCCTCTCCGCGCTTTATTTCCGTAGCAGGAAGCATGACTGCTCGAAGTGCTGCGTCAAGTTAACCCCCATGACAACCCACAACATAGTCCAACAGCAACCCAAATGCGTATACAAGGCCAATCATAATAAAATGTGAGAAATACAATATACCTCTGAGTGGATCCAATAGCGGGGCGTCTGGAGGGTGGTAAAAAACTCCTTCGACAGGTCCTTGCCGCAAGCCGTTGACCGGTTCTCACCGTCGGTACTGGACCGTACAATGGAGTGGAATCAATGAAAGGGTAACTGTGCCGTATAATGAAGATTGAAATGAGACGATGGGTTACCTTGCGAGCCACCCCCGTAAGGCCTCATAGTCGTCCGCAGAAACTAGTCCCATGGCAACGGCTTCACCGGGAACGACGACGTCCTTCCCTATAGAGGCTCGCGGTTTCGTAATCTTCCACGCCTTGCTCTCACATTCCTGGTCGACGAACAATCTCTGAATTCAAAAAAACATTTCCCATGTCACATAACAAAACGACCCCTGTCGCCTTGCTAACATCCCCATGCCACTATTGAAAACATAAAGGATGAATGGCATGGGCCATAAGGAGCGTACCTTAGCAACTTGTCGGGGCTTCTCCACTGCTTCAGTACGAGTTCCCTTTGGTACATCAACATCAACAACCTGCAAAACCGATCTACAACTTACATGGATTCCAACATGTAGAAACTCGTTTTCACTATCCCTTACTCTTTGTTCCTTGCCTCTTCCAATCAATTTTCCATCCAGCATTTCATGGACCTCCTCCTCTAACACTTTTATCTGCACACAAGAAGTTGTTACAATAAATCCACCATCTCCTCCAACAGTTTTATATCCCATGTCACTTACTGTATGTCCCATGTCATTACTCTATTT
Source organism: Persicaria maculosa (assembly GCA_963922045.1). Taxonomy (NCBI): domain Eukaryota; kingdom Viridiplantae; phylum Streptophyta; class Magnoliopsida; order Caryophyllales; family Polygonaceae; genus Persicaria; species Persicaria maculosa. The sequence continues at coordinate 27,008,477 of OY998262.1, forward strand.
ACCCTAGTCACTGAACTTAATAAGAATATGAGAGTGAATAATGCGAAAGACTGAAGTACCCTATCATCCATCTTCTCCAAGGTATCCATAATCTTCTCGAGTCTCTTCACCACGATATCCCTAGCGGCGTCCGTATCCTCGACGTAGTTCGCGATGTTGGCGAGCATCGCCACCCTCGACCCTTCGTTTACCCGTGCGCGGAAGCGCTCTTTGTGTGGCTGTGTAAATTTTGTCCGAACCATTTGTTTCCTGCAGTTTAAGAGCAACAATACGTTATCGAGAAATTTTATATCCAATGTCACTAGCTTTGTAAACCCATGTCACTCAATTTGTAAACCCATGTCATAAATGTCAGAACGTTCCTAAACCACTGACGACATACATTCCACATCAACTCCCCAAATCTGAATTTCAAATTAATGGAACCCCAAATCTTGCCCATTCCCAATCAAACCCCTAATCTACCCCATTCCCTATTTCGACCCCCACCGTAGCCATCCTCCGCGGGCATACTAAACCCTAACCGCGGGTTTTCCCTATCCAATCCCCAAAACCCGGCTCCTTGTCCTTCATTCGCAACCACCTCCACAATCCCCAAAACCGCGCTCCTTAACGTTCAATCCCTTACCACCATAGTAGGTTGTTCCATCCACCCACCCCGAACCCCAGATTCAAAGATAACAGACAACACAGATAGGGGGCGTACCTTCTGAGTTTCCTGCCGTCGTTCTTCTCTTATCCGACAGTTCCCGACAGTCTCTTCTTCGACCCGTTGTTCCTCGTCGCCGGCGTCTCTTCTTCCTCCCCCTTTCGAACGGTTTTGAGTTATGGAAATTTAGAGATGGAGTCCCGATGAATACAGACAGAGAGTGTGTGGTGATATCCGGGACGCGTGTCAACTCACCCGAAAATATTCTTTTTTGTTTTGTTTTTCTTTTGAGTTACGGGCAACTTTTTCGAAATAAATGGGAAAGGGTCAATTTTTCCAAATTATCCCCCATTGTGCTATTTTTGCAAGTTTGGCCAAAATTTGGTCTATCTTTGACCACTGGTTGACTAAGTTCTTATTGTCGAAACTTTGGTTATAAGTTGTCAGGAAATCACCCGTGTCACCAAACTTACAATCCTGTGTCACCTTACATAATAACCCCTTCAACATTGTCATAAAGGTGATTTTAATATGTTCACAAGGGTGAATTCCTAACACCACTACCACAAGCACTCAGGAATGTAAACATGTTGTCAAATAAGTGCCAATGCATTGGTGAATTCATTATCATAGCGTCAACCACCGAAATGTCTACCATCAAATTGAAAGCTGTGACATGATAACCCCTTCTACCTGACACAGGAATACAAATAGGGTGACAGGGATTTTTTCTGAAACCATCCCCAAAAGTACTACGAAGTTCTTCACCACTTAACTGTAGTATGGAAACCCTTCCCAAAAGTACAGCAGCCTACTTACAGTTTGTCATATGTACAAACAGCCTAATTGCACTACCAAATACGTAGCCCGTTCACAAAATAACATAGATGGAGAATGGTCCAACCACTGACCCGAACCGGCAAATGCAAAAGAATACCCAGCTGCTGAGGTAAGGCGTTGGACCACCAATGGAGGAACACATCTAAGAACGACGGCGCTTGAAACGGGTAAATTCTCCCCGAGATGGGTATCGACAAGTCTTAGGGCGACCAGGGCGCCGCTTCACGTCCGGGGGGTGACACACCGCGCTGGACATGGCTGGGGGGATTCGCCAATCTGCTCTTGGAGGAACCGGATATAGCACATTCTCGTAACACGCCTTCCATGCTGCGACTTTGTAGAAGTCATTCACGAGAGAGAAGAAATTGCTACCTCGAAACCTTGCAGCCGCTATGGCGTGCTGGCAAGGAAACTGGTCAATGTCGAACCGCTTGCATGTGCAGGTCCGGGCACACAGGTTCACAACCCAGGTGGAGGACCCTCTGCGGACAGTGTACTCGTGTGCGCTGAGGGCTCTGACATCCATGAATGTTGCCAACGCATAGCTCGTTTGCAGCTCACCTTGAACATAATCGCTGACCGTCGACGCCGATTTGGTGCTTTTTTCCCGTCGATCGTAAAACCACTTGGAAACTGTTTCGATGACAGCATCAATCAGGGCTGTGATGGGTAGGTCGCGGGGCTCCTTGAACACGGAATTCAGACACTCGGAGTTGTTCGTCGTCAATATGTTGTAGCGCATCCCCAAGAAGTATGCCCGGGCCCAGTTCTGGAATCCAGCTGATAGAGCATATTTAGTATTGCATAATAGATTGCATTTAGCATAGTTTAGTTGTGAATATTGCATTTATTTAGTTAAATTTGTATTATCACTTGTTGAGTTAGAAGAGGCGGAATCTACATGATTTTATGGTTTATTTCAGGTAAAGTAGATTGGAGGTGAAATGATATTGAAAAGAGCAGAAACAAGTTAAAGAATACTTAGGAGCTGCTGGAAACAAAGAAGAAGCAGCTCGGAAGAATCTCAGGCCGCCCCGCAACATCGATGGCCGCCCCGCGGCTCGAAGGAGAAATGGAGGATATCGTTGATCGCCGGCCGCCCCGCGGCCCGTGCAGTAGCTGGACACCGATTTCGGACTTTACTTAGGGTTTTCTATTAAGTTATTTTGGCCGACTTTTTCTAGACTATTTAAGGCTTTTCTAGTTATTCTTTCATTCACTTTATGCACTTTATTCCATTGTTGAGAGTGCCGTTGAGCATGAGCAACTAAACTCTCAAGGTTTCGCCTACAGTTTGGATCTTTGATTGTTGAATTGTGAGTTTCTTAATCTAGTTCTTATTTCTATTCCAATGTTTTGACTTCTTTGTGCTTAATTGCTTGAATGTGTTTTATTCTCTCTAGCCTGATCAACTAGTTAGAGTAGATTCATTCAATTGCTAGGGTTTTGCAGATTCCTCGTAGCGAACCTTAACCCAAGTGGCAATCATATCCCTTTAGGACTTGTAGGACTAATTGGATGTGTAGGAAGTTAAATACATGTTGAATATCGACTCGTAGCTTGATATTATGTGTACCTTGGTTAATTCATAATCTTAATGCTATCTCTAGGTTGAATCTTAACCGTGTTAGGGTTATTTAGAGATAAGGGTTGCTAGGACTCGTAGGACTAGTATTTTACCTAAGATCTGGACAAGGACATTGATAGGAAAAGACAAGAACTAGAGGCTGAAACAAGGATCAAATTCATCAACCGAAGTGATAAATTGTAGGTGAACCACTGAATTCTAAAACCAATTTCCTTTATTTGCTTACTTCCGCTTTGATAAAAGGCGGATCTTTTCACACTAAAAACTCCCCCTTTTCTCTCTTAGCAATTAGAATTAGAATTGAATTTAATAGATTTCCCTGTGGATCGATCTCTTGCTTGCACACTATACTAGTTGTGAGTTTGAGTATTCTTTGGCAAGAACAACGACAGGTTTTCCTCTTGTCAAATTTGGCGCCGTTGCCGAGGATTTCTCATTGAATTCTTGTGTTGTTTTAATTGCTAATTTTGGTGTGGACCACTTATATGGTCCACACTCGTGCTACTAACTCATCTTTATTGTGTTTAGATCCAGAGATTGAGAGGACTCTCTCTAGATTAAGGCGAGAAGCTCGTGATCACTTTCGCGAGTTACCTTTCGATCAAGGAGAAGAAGAGAGTGAAGAGATTGCTGCTAACGATGATAATCGAACGCTGAAGGAGCTCACTACACCAAACTTAGCCCAACAACCATTGGCTATCGTGTTCCCTGAACTTGATGAAGGTGTCAATTTTGAGCTAAAGTCTGGGGTGGTTCATCTCTTACCCAAATTCCATGGCTTGAGTGGTGAGGACCCCCACAAGCACTTATCTGAGTTCCATACTGTTGTGGTGGGGATGAAACCAGGCAATGTCACGGAGGAGCAAATCAAGTTAAGGGCATTCCCCTTTTCGCTTAAGGACACTGCTAATGAGTGGTTCTACTACTTGCCACCAGGTAGTGCAACAACATGGATACAATTGAAGCGTCTCTTTCTGGAAAAGTACTTCCCTTCAACCAAGTTGAACAGTCTGAAGAAGGAAATAAGCAGCATTGACCAGCAGGCTACAGAGACACTCTATGGGTACTTTCAAGAAGCTTTGCTCTAGTTGCCCTCACCATGGTTTTTCAAAGAAGGATTTAGTGCTCTTTCTATTCAATGGATTGCTTGACGAGGAGCGCAAGACGGTTAACTCTGCTTGTGGAGGCAACATCTTGAACAAAACACCCAATGCTGCTTGGGAGGTGTTTTCAGAGCTTGCTGATGGATCTAGACAATTCAGCAAGGGACTTCATGCTAGAGGGTACTCGCCGTTGACTCCTCAACTTCCGCATTACATAGCGATGTGGCTGAATTGAAGGATATGATGAAAAGGTTCATGCTACAAGGAACCCCACAACAACTTAAGGCATGTGGCATTTGTGCTGATCTTTATCACCCGACGGACACTTGTCCAATGTTGTAGGAGCCCAATGTAGAGTTGAATGCCATGGGGAACTTTGTTCCTCAGCGACCCAGGTATGGTAACTATGCTAATCCCAATCAATACAATAACAACTATAATGCAGGTTACCAGGGGTATGGCTATGGTAATAACCAAGCCCCTTTCAATCCACAAGGAGGACCCCATTTCAGACCTCAGCAACAATTTGATCAATGACAGAGAGGACCTCCACCAACTGATAATCAATCCAATGAGGATCCTCTCAAAGCTCTCACAAAGATCGTCCTGGGTCAAGCTGAGCACCAAAAGAGACAAGATGAGCACCAAAGGAATTTGGAGAAGCAACTTAGCCAATTGGCTCAATCACTGAGCGAACTGCAGGCAAAGGACTCAGGACAGCTACCATCGCAAACGGTGGTGAATCCCAAGGAGAACGTCAGCGTTGTGACGCTAAGAAGTGGTAAGGAACTGATTACCACTCTTCATAATGATACTAATATAGAGAATTTTGAAACAGGTGCGAACGAGGAAGAAGAAGAGGTTCGAAATCGCCAGCCGCCCCGCGGCACCCCTGAGCCGCCCCGCGGCCAAGGCGAATCTGACGACGCGGAAAATCGCCGGCCGCCCCGCAGCCAAGCCGAGCCGCCCCGCGGCCTCTCCAGTGACCCCTCTGACAGGTATGTTCGACCTGATTTCCCCCCTCTTAATTCTTTTCAACCTGTTCCTCCCTTTCCTGAAGCACTCAGAGACACAAAAAGACCAGACAATGACAAAGAGATCTTTGAGACGTTTAGTAAGTGCGAGGTAAACATCCCTTTACTCAATCTGATTAAAAGTATTCATCGTTATGCCAAATTTCTCAAGGAACTTTGCACAATAAAGAGGAATCAAAAGTTGAAGGGGAAGCAGAAAATTAATGTAAGCGAACATGTATCTGCTGTGTTTCAAAAGCGTATGCCTAAGAAATGTAGCCACCCTGGCATGTTTACAATTCCATGTGTGATAGGTGAAACTAAGTTTGATAAAGCTTTGTTAGACTTGGGTGCATCTATTAATGTTTTACCTTATTCTCTGTATGAATCATTGGGTTTAGGACCTTTGCATGAGACTAGAGTGGTAATCCAACTAGCGGATCGATCAAATGCTTTTCCTAGAGGCATAGTTGAGGATGTTTTAGTTATGGTTGACAATTTGATCTTTCCTGCTGATTTCTTTGTCTTGGACATGGAGCATGGTAACCAAGAGGCTCCTATTCTGCTAGGAAGGCCCTTTTTAAAGACTGCTAGAACAAAAATTGATGTGTATTCTGGTTCTTTGACTATGGAATTTGATGGTGAGAAGGTTGAATACAATATATATGATGCTATGAAATTCCCTTCTGATGATCATTCCTTATGCTTTATGGATGTCATTGATACTTGTTTGCAGGATACCTTTGATATGAGTTGTGTAGATGACCTGCAGGTAGCTTTAGAATCTCCTACTGAGGAATTTTCATTGAACTATGTTTTGACTACTAACCTGCAGGATACCATAAGAGACTTGTCTTCCCTCCCTTCCAAATCGCAAGAAGAAACCTTTATGGCATTAACCATTTCAAATGAAAAGCTCTTACCTTCTATCGTACAGGCACCTAAAGTTGAGCTCAAGCCTCTTCCTGAGCATCTGAAATATGCATTTGTGGGGGAGGGTGACACCTTGCCTGTCATCATCTCTAACAAGCTTACCAAAGAACAGGAAGAGAGGTTGGTAGGAGTGCTCAAAGAGCATAAGACAGCTCTGGGATGGACCATAGCGAATATCAAGGGAATCAGCCCAGCTACTTGCATGCACAGGATCCTATTAGAAGAGGGAGCCAAACCTTCAAGGCAACCTCAACGGAGACTCAACCCACCTATGATGGATGTAGTGAAGAAGAAGGTGCTCAAACTCCTTCAGGCAGGTATGATCTATCCCATCTCTGATAGTCAATGGGTTAGTCCAACGCAGGTAGTACCAAAGAAGGGAGGCATTACAGTGGTTGAGAATCAAGAAGGTGAGTTGGTCCCTACCAGAGTCCAATCAGGCTGGAGAGTTTGCATCGATTATCGTAAGCTGAATGCGGTAACTCGAAAAGATCACTTTCCCTTACCTTTCATTGATCAAATGCTTGAAAGACTTGCTGGTCGTCCATATTACTGCTTTTTAGATGGATATTCAGGGTACTTTCAGATAGCTATTGCACCAGAGGATCAAGAGAAGACAACATTCACTTGTCCGTTTGGCACTTTTGCATATCGCAAAATGCCTTTTGGCACGCTCCTGGGACATTTCAACGGTGTATGGTAAGTATCTTCTCTGAGTATATAGAGCAATTTATTGAGGTTTTTATGGATGATTTTACAGTCCATGGTGATAGTTTTGATGCATGCCTCAACCATTTGGCGCTTGTGCTTAGAAGATGTGTTGACACTAACTTAGTGCTCAATTCAGAAAAGTGTCACTTTATGGTTGAGGAAGGCATTGTTTTGGGTCACATTGTCTCCCATAAAGGGATTGAGGTTGATAAAGCAAAGATTGACATCATTCAATCATTGCCTTATCCTACTAATGTGCGTGAAGTGCGTTCCTTTTTAGGCCATGCAGGATTCTACCGCAGGTTCATTAAGGACTTTTCAAAGATCACCTCACCCTTCAGCGAGCTGCTGAAGAAGGAGGTCACATTTGCTTTTGATGAGAAGTGTAGGACGGCGTTTGATGAGTTAAAGACTTGTCTTACTAGTGCACCAATCATACAAGCACCAAATTGGTCTCAGCCGTTCGAATTGATGTGTGACGCTAGTGACTATGCTATGGGAGCAGTGCTTGGACAAAAAGAAGGGAGAAGCTCTCATGTCATATATTATGCATCTATGACCCTGAATGGAGCTCAAAGGAATTACTCAACCACAGAAAAGGAACTCCTTGCTGTAGTTTTTGCACTTGAGAAATTTAGATCTTATTTACTTGGTACCAAAGTTATTGTATATACTGATCATGCAGCACTTCATTACCTTTTGACGAAGAAAGAGGCTAAGCCAAGACTGATTAGATGGATCCTGCTTTTAAGCGAGTTTGACATTGAAATCAGGGACAAAAAGGGTGCTGAGAACCTAGTTGCTGACCATCTAAGTCGTATTGTGCAGGAGGAGAATGGACAAGAAGGCATATTGGGGAGCTTTCCTGACGAAGAGCTTCTACAGGTCTTCGCAATCGCCAGCCGCCCCGTCGCCACCCCAGGCCGCCCCGCGGCCGAGTCATCAGAGGAGGATTTCTCCGCAATCGTCGGCCGCCCCGTCTCCACCCCTGGCCGCCCCGCGGTCCCTGCAGAATCTGAACTCGAATCTCTCCTCAAGGTGAGTGCTCTTCCACGCCCTTGGTTTGCTAACTTGGTCAACTTTTTAGTGTCGGAAGAGTTTCCACCCAACTTTTCAAAGGCTCAGAAGGACAAGATACGCCACGATGCTCGCTTCTACGTTTGGGATGACCCCTACCTATGGAAGCATTGCGCAGATCAAGTGATACGTCGGTGTCTTCCCGACGATGAGGTAAAATCTGTCCTTAATTTTTGTCATTCCCATGAATGTGGTGGACACTTTGGACCACAAAAGACAGCTAGGAAGGTACTTGATGCAGGATTCTTTTGGCCACATATATTTCGTGATTCTTATGCTTTTTGCAAATCCTGTGATCGCTGTCAGAGAGTTGGGAATCTTTCTAAGAGGAATGAGATGCCACAAACTCGCATGATATTTTGTGAGATTTTTGATGTTTGGGGCATTGACTTCATGGGACCATGCCCTAACTCCTTTGGAAACTTATATATTTTGCTTGCGGTGGACTACGTCTCCAAGTGGGTGGAGGCGAAGACCACCAGAACTGATGATTCAAAAGTAGTTGCAGGTTTCCTCAAGGAGCTATTCTCTAGATTTGGAGTTCCAAAAGCACTAATCAGTGATAAAGGGACCCATTTCTGCAACAAGACTGTGAGTGCGCTCTTAAAGAAGTATCATGTGACTCAGAGGGTGTCTACTGCATACCCCCCCCCCCAGACCAATGGGCAAGCCGAGGTGTCTAATCGCGAGATAAAGACTATCTTGGAGAAGACTGTTGCCCCAAACAGGAAAGATTGGAGTGTCAGACTTGATGATGCTCTATGGGCTTATCGAACGGCTTACAAGACCCCCATTGGGATGTCTCCGTTTAGATTAGTCTATGGAAAGGCTTGCCATCTTCCTGTCGAGCTTCAACATAAAGCATATTGGGCGATGAAGCAGTGCAACATGCAGATTGATAAAGCTGGGGAATTCAGGAAACTACAGCTGCAGGAGGTGGAAGAGTTGAGATTGGATGCCTATGATAACTCCGTCACCTACAAGGAGAAGACAAAGGCATGGCACGATAAACATATCTTGCGAAAGGACCTCAAAGTTGGGGAAAAGGTCCTTCTATTTCAATCGCGCCTACAACTCTTCCCATGTAAGCTTCGTTCTAGATGGACAGGACCATATGTGATTACTAATGTCTTTTCTCATGGTGCAGTAGAACTACTAAACGAGAGGAATGGAGACATCTTCAAGGTAAATGGTCATAGAGTTAAACCCTATTATGAGAATTTTGTCAAACAGGACGGGGATGAGTTAGTTCTCACTGAACCACATGCTGAGGATCATTAGGGTGTCATAACGTCAAGCCAACGACGTTAACTAAAGGCGCTGCTTGGGAGGCAACCCAAGGTATTAGTTTAGGTATTTTCTTTTTGCATTAAGTTTTTTTTTTTAGTTTTTTTTTGGTTTGGTCTGGAGTACTAACATTGCAGGAAGAAAAAGAAGAAGGAATAGGGCGAAAAAGGACATGCCGCCCCGTCGCCAGCATGGGCCGCCCCGCGGCCAAGGCGCCCAGCGAAATCCTTCGCAGAATCGCCGGCCGCCCCGTCGCCCACCCTGGCCGCCCCGCGGCCCCTTCCGGATAGAAAAATTTTTAGGGGCCCGTGTGGGCCCCCACTTACCAAACAAAATAAACCCTAACCTCTCTTTTTCTTCCCATTCTATCACTTTCACCCGCCGCCGCTTTCCTCTTCACCTCTATCTTCTTCCTCCTTCCTCAAGCTCCCTTTACAAAACCTCCATTGAAGCACCCTTTTCGAAGCTTTTAACCCCCACAAAATCTCCCATTCCCATCTTCCTTCTACATAAAAACCACACCATATCTCCTCACTCTCCTAGATCTCTACACAAAATCGCCCATCCCAAAGGTTCTCAAGAGATTGCTTTCGGATCCACAACGGAGTGAAGGATTTGTGACGTCGGAGAGCAGATCCGACGTCGGAGTGAAAAGTTCAGGAAAATCGCCGGCCGCCCCGTCTCCAGACAAGCCGCCCCGCGGCCACCCCTGTCGCCGGCCGCCCCGTCGCCCTCCTCGGCTGCCCCGCGGCCACTGCAGAAGCTGATTTTCGTGAGTCTTTCTTGATTTCCATTCTTTTGGGTAATATTTCGTAGCTCAGATTCATAATATCGAGACCACATGGAATGAATAGAAATCAGAAGGAGAGATGGACTGCTTTGAACACTAGAAACTTCTTTGTAACAAAATTCTTTCATGAGCCTACCTTGAGATTATTACAGATGGATGCCTGCACTAGGCAACTATCCGAGTTTATGTAAGGAGTTTCTAGCCACTTTAAGTGTGGGACGTACATATATTGAGTTTCGATTGTTGGGGAGGGGTCATGAGATGGCAAATGAGAGATTGGCAGAGATTCTGGGTGTTACTGCTGCGCCGACTGCTGGTTGGCTTGATGTCTGCAAGGGAGAGGGCCCTGTGGCTTTTTGGTTGGCATCTACTAAGGTGCCTTCTGAGGCCAAGAAGGGCCAGTACAATTCCAGCATTCGCCATCCTGCTTTACGACTGATTCACAAGGTTCTGGCGAACACCTTCTTTGCACAGGCTGAGGTCAACAAGATCTCGCTGAAGGATATGTCATTTCTGTGGTGTTTGACGCCAGAGAGCCCAGTGGTTCCAGGTTGGGTGGATCTGTTTCTGATGAACTGTAAGGATATCTTGGACAAGCACGACAAGGCGACCATCAGCTTTGGGGGTCTTATCACCCTCATAGCTTGCGCATGCATCGATATGAGCACTGTCCATGACATTCAGCATGGCTCATTTCTGTATGATGAAGCCCATCTGAGGAAAACTGGCCACCTGGAGGGCAGAGCACCGATGTGGATCTGGAGGGCAGGCCATCAGGGGAGGATTCGGTTGAGATTGCCCCGTCATCTCCCTTTTGGCCCTACAGCAGCTGATTTTTATATGGGAGATGAGGTGGATGAGGATGATGATGATGAGGAGGAGCAGGCTCCTGAATCTGAGTAGGAAGATGCTGAGGATGTTCTCAGAGTGCAGACAGATGTTGGAGGTAGTGGAGCTGGACCTTCTGGCACGGCTGGTGCTGGTCCAGACTACACGCTACAGCAGCAGATGGCCGATTTATATCTCTAGCAGAACACTATGTGGGAGCATCAGCAGATGATGTCGCGTCGTCAGGACGCAATGTGGGAGAACCAGCAGCGGATGTCCCAGAGGCAGGATGTGATGTGGGACCACCACCAGCAGCTGTACGTGGAGGTCAGCGACATTCGTCGAGATGTACGTGGCTTGACTTCCCACCTGAAGGAGGTCTCTGAGAGCCAGCCAGCGATCCGACGGATGCAGGATCGGATATGGCAGAGGCAAGAGGACTTCTATCGATTCGCCTATCCAGAGTTCCCACCTTATCCGCCGCCGCCTCCGCCTTATCAGTGAGCATGTCAGTTGTTTCTTTTCTTTTCCCTTTTATTTTTATTTTGATGTTTTTGTTCTCTTTTCTGCATTGAGGACAATGTCAGAACTAAGTGTGGGGGAGAAGACTTGCAAACTCTCTGTATTTTGGTTCTAATTTGCACTGCATTTTAAGTTTTAAGGTTGCATGTTTATTTATATTGGTTGTATGCATATTTAGTTTCTACAATTGTTATTTCTATTCTGAAAAAAAAAAAACAGTTTTAGTTCTTGCATTATTAGGAATAGGTCTTATTTCCCCATGTGGATGCCGTTTGTCCTCTATATTTTCTATTGAGATTTATGCCCCATGATGTGCTTGGATTGTTGAAGCCTTCGATATATGTTTTCTACACTATTTGGTGGGCATGATTGATTAATGATTGAGCGCATAAAATCTTGAATTTTTGGGTGATCTTGAAGTTCTAGACATGTCCTGGTGAGCTTATTTTGGCTTATTCAGGACATCACTTTATTGAGTCCTCTTACTTGTTGTGTGTACTCTCTTCAATTACTTCCTCTATGACTTGCATTTAGATATCTTTTTCAAGGCTGCATATTATGATCTCTGCACATGACTTAAACATGATTGAGGCACCTTTATTAGCCCTATTTGACTCTATTCCCACCTTACATATTATCCTCTGTTTGAAGCCAGTTTGAGCCTAATTGCCTATTCTTTCATAGCTCCACAAGATTTTTCCATAGCCAATGATAGTCTGACCCCATCCGGGAATTTAGGAATTGTTGGTGAATATCTATAGTGTGGATGATGGTTTGTAGTGGTGGATTGTATGTTGGAGGTGTATTTATGAGATGTTTGATTCTTGCTAGCATATTTATTACTTGGGACCTAAGGAGGATAAAATTCACTTAGGGGTAAAAGTCAAGGAAAATCATTTGATATAGCATGAATGATTGAAAAAAAAAAGAAAAAAAAAGAGAGAAAAGAAAGAAGAAAAGAAAAAAAAAAGAATAAAGGAATGAGTTGATTATGGTTTCTAAAGTTTTATGCTTGAGATTGGTGTTGTTTGGCATTATAGTGATATGGTATGAGAAGTTTATGAGTGGTTATATGATTTGGTAGCTTCCTTAGTTCCCGGATTATGAGCACCACATGACCAAAATTGTTCCATACCTTATATGTTCTACCTTGGCCCCATTACAACCCAATTGAAAGACCTCATGATTTTTGTTGTGTGTAGAGTCACCAGCAGTGGAGATTTAGAACACTGGTGCAAGGCTCTTGTAGCTAAGTTTTTGAAGATTGAGTTTTGAGCGTAAACATTTAAACCTAAACACTTGAGCGAGAGTGAAACACATCTCCTTTGTGAGGTCTAGAATGGATATGGTTGCCTGATTTCATTGATTATTCCAATTATGTGCTATGATGTTATTAATCTTTTGTGTTTGCTAGTTTTCATGCACTTAAAGAATATTGAGGTGTGGATACATGAATTGCTATTCTGTGGGGCTGCAGAGTTGAGTTTTCTATTGCTTGAGGACAAGCAAAGGTTCAAGTGTGGGGGAATTTGATAAAGCATATTTAGTATTGCATAATAGATTGCATTTAGCATAGTTTAGTTGTGAATATTGCATTTATTTAGTTGAATTTGCATTATCACTTGTTGAGTTAGAAGAGGCGGAATCTACATGATTTTATGGTTTATTTCAGGTAAAGTAGATTGGAGGTGAAATGATATTGAAAAGAGCAGAAACAAGTTAAAGAATACTTAGGAGCTGCTGGAAACAAAGAAGAAGCAGCTCGGAAGAATCGCAGGCCGCCCCGCAGCATCGCTGGCCGCCCCGCGGCTCGAAGGAGAAACGGAGGATATCGCTGATCGTCGGCCGCCCCGCGGCCCGTGCAGTAGCTGGACACCGATTTCGGACTTTACTTAGGGTTTTCTATTAAGTTATTTCGGCCGACTTTTTCTATACTATTTAAGGCTTTTCTAGTTATTCTTTCATTCACTTTATGCACTTTATTCCATTGTTGAGAGCGCCGTTGAGCATGAGCAACTAAACTCTCGAGGTTTCGCCTACAGTTTGGATCTTTGATTGTTGAATTGTGAGTTTCTTAATCTAGTTCTTATTTCTATTCCAATGTTTTGACTTCTTTGTGCTTAATTACTTGAATGTGTTTTATTCTCTCTGGCCTGATCAACTAGTTAGAGTAGATTCATTCAATTGCTAGGGTTTTGCAGATTCCTCGTAGAGAACCTTAACCCAAGTGGCAATCATATCCCTTTAGAACTCGTAGGACTAATTGGATGTGTAGGAAGTTGAATACATGTTGAATATCGACTCGTAGCTTGATATTATGTGTACCTTGGTTAATTCATAATCTTAATGCTATCTCTAGGTTGAATCTTAACCGTGTTAGGGTTATTTAGAGATAAGGGTTGCTAGGACTCGTAGGACTAGTATTTTACCTAAGATCTGGACAAGGACATTGATAGGAAAAGACAAGAACTAGAGGCTGAAACAAGGATCGAATTCATCAATCGAAGTGATAAATTGTAGGTGAACCACTGAATTCTAAAACCAATTTCCTTTATTTGCTTACTTCCGCTTTGATAAAAGGCGGATCTTTTCACACTAAAAACTCCCCCTTTTCTCTCTTAGCAATTAGAATTAGACTTGAATTTAATAAATTTCCCTGTGGATCGATCTCTTGCTTGCACACTATACTAGTTGTGAGTTTGAGTATTCTTTGGCAAGAACAACGACAGGTTTTCCTCTTGTCACCAGCCTCTTTCAGGTATTGGCCCGCAACGGGTGACTGAGCGCAGAAATCAGCAAAGTGCTTCTCGAACTCTGCCCTCGTGTACGCCTTCGCCACCTTTAAGTACAACGTGTGCAGGCCCGTCACCCCCTTGTACTTAACCCTGGCATTCTGAAATAGATGCCATTGGCAGGCCCCTTGCTTGGCAAACACGTAGTGGTCCCTCAAACCTTTGACGATACTAAGATGCCGATCAGAGACAAACATTAAGTCCGGTGTATCCTCGACCACATGTAGCATGTTCTTGAAGAAGAAGCCCCATGACTCGTGATTCTCACCATCGACAATCGCAAACGCGATCGGGAATACACTGTGGTCTACATCTTGGGCTGTGGCAAATAGAAGCGTGTCCCTGAACTTCCCTTTCAGGAAACTCCCATCAACTGAAATCACCTGGACATGGATATCGACACCAGCTGGTTAGGTGACATGGTTATGTATGTTAGGTGACATGAAATATTATAGTACCGACATGGGGTATTACCTTTCGAAGGTAGGGAATCGCCTTGCGCCATACCCCGAAACTAACAAAGGTGTACTTGAATCTTTGGGATGCGTCCAGCTCTGACTTAGTATATGTCCCGGGGTTAGTCTGCTCCAACATGTGCAGGTATGGAATAATATCTCGGTAGCTGTCTTCATCGGTCCCATGCTTCACCTCCCTCGCTGTTAGTCGTGCCCTTCATGCCTTCCAGTAGCTACACGATACTCCATACTCGGACTTCGTCATTTTCTGCACTTGCTCGGGAACGAGGTCCTTTCGAGTCCCGGTGAACCTGCATATAATGGTGTCATGGTGAGTTACGTAATGTGACATGGGGAATAATGTTGTGTGACATAATTAGCTGTTCGCAACTAAATTAACACTTACGTGGTCACGAGGTTGCGTCCAATCATGTTCGACGTAGCATGTCGTCTATGGTTGTGCATCATGCTCAGGTCACATGTATGCTCCTGGACATACTGTCGGATGGACCACATAGTCGTGCGCCGGTAAGTCGACGCCCTTAACATCCACGTGCACTTGCTGTCCAAACAACCAACTAAATAGGTTTTGTTACACGACCTCTTCACTACAAACTCGAAGCACTTCTGCACTGCAATCCACTTCAGGCAAGTCTGCAATTCTACCTTCAAGGCGAACATTTGTCCCTCCAAAATTTCTGTCAGCTTCCGTCGTGGTTCCTGGGTCCGAGGCGTTGCTTTGTCCAACATAGCTTCTACGTTCTCCATCGACGGTGGGGATGTGCTGGACCTAGGAACCCGATCTTCAAGTTCCCTAATCATCTCCTCCTCAACTTCGTCCCCCTCCGTCGACACCCTCATACCCGGGTCTTCCTCATAATCCTCCCAGTCATAATAATCCCAATCTTCTTCCCTCTTCACTCCGGAATCAAAGTCCTCCTCCTCCTCCTCCTCCTCACTGCTAATGGCTATGAGATCCACCCCCTTATACTTGTCACCTTCACATTTTACCGTGTCATCTGGAGAGGAGTCTGTGTCACCCAAGTGGATAACATCTAGACCATCACACCTGTCACCCTCAAGAATATCCATGTCACAAGTTCCAAACCCTATGTCAGCTACGTGCTCTTGGCTCTTCCCTATCACCCCACCCAACTGGATCATTTCCGGACCTTTACCCTTGTCACCTACACTCTTAAGCTTTTCACCAGTTCCAAACCCGCTGTCAGTAGCGTCCTCCTGTCTCTTCCCTATCACCTCATCCATGTGGTTCGACTCTGGACATTTACCCTTGTCACCTTCAAAAATACGTCTGTCACCAGTTCCAAAACCCATTTCAGTAACGTGATCCTGCCTCTTCCCTATGACCTCAGCCAAGAGGATCACCTCCGGACCCTTACCTTTGTCACCTTCACATATATCTTTGTCACCACTTCCAAACCCCGTGTCCACATTGTTTTTCACCCTTATATCATTGCTCATCCCTATTGACTGGCTAACTCCTCCTCCACCATATAACCCCACATCTACAACCATAGGGTTTGGTTGTGGCTTACCTTCTGCCTCCAGCTCGTCCACCTTTTGAGAGTTACGAGGCCCACTCAAGCATTCTTCCCCGACGCCGGGTTGTGGTACTTGAAGGCTCTCTTTCACCACTGGACCAACATATATCGCCATGGGCCATGGATGTTCCCCAGACTTCGAGTTGAGAAACTTAAAAGCCTCAAGGTCGTCATCATCACCTATCGTTATCGGATGACCCGCTTCTTCCCCCTTTGGCATGTAAGACAACCGCCAATCTTCATATGAACAATCATGGCCGACCTTAAGCCTCAACAGTTGAGTCAGAGAGGCGAAGTCGATGCCCTCTTCAATTATCACATTCTTCCGCTCTGTTTCACCATAATACACCCACCCCACACCATCGAACAACCAACGACCGTTGAAGTTGAGAGTGACACAGACTTTGGCGTTTTGCCCTGCAATTGAAAACTCGGATCAGCACCATTGTTAATGGGTATCTACTCTTCACGAAACATGACGAGAAATAGGAGAGAAGCCTACCCATTGCAACTGAGAATTAGGGTTTCTCAGATACCTCTGTGACACGGAAGTTTACAAACACTGACATGGACGAATAAAGAGCCCGACACGTGCTCAGCAACTGGACTTTAATGCGGATGGGTTATTCTCCAATGGTGGCCTTCTTCTCTAGCTCTCTTGTCCATGGGAAGACCGAAACTGATGGCCTCTCTCCTCCTCTCCTATTAGACTTTAAAAATGGAGGGAAAGCCTTTCCCATCACCTCACCTCATCTCTCTCCAATTTTGGCGCCAAAATCCCCCACCAAATCCAATGTTCAATCTCTCTCTCTCTCTCTCTCTCTCCCCTTGGGACAACCTGCAACCGGCTTAGCGATTTCCCCATCCTATTTGCACTAATACCACATATGGTAGTTTTGCAAATTTTCTAAAAATGTGGTATTTTTGCAAACCCACAAAAAAAGATGTATATTTGTGCAAATAACCCATTTTTAATTAAAAAAGGGAGAGGGAATGGGATGAGTTTAACACATCCCACTAGGGTTACCCCTTCCCCTTCATGGGATGAGTTTTATCCCACACCCATGGGTTTACCCCTTAGGAGGAAAGAGAGTGGAATGGGGGAGGAGAAAACCCATGGTGCTGACTGCTGATGCTCTTATTGCACATGTAGAACTACTTTAATAAAACAATTCCGGAATAGCTCACCGGAAAGAACTTGTGGGTAGTACCCATAGGTCCCCGATTCGAACTCCGAAACAATTCAAGAACTACTTTAATAATCTATAGACTTATATTAAATACAGTAAGTAACAGGGACTGGTAGTAGGTCAGTAATTACTAAAGGTCAGCTCATTTTAGTTTCTCTCTTGTTTAAAAAGTATAGGAAATAACAAAGGGTTGATTTTAGCCTTTCAGGGTACTTTATATTGAATCCAATAGGTGCGAATGTTGAGTTCCCTGTCTGTCCGGAGATCTGGTGCGAAAAGGTATCTTCATTGTTGTTTTTCAATGAAGATCCTCTATAACACTTTGTGTGACATTAGGTGTAACACAAAATTAATTATACTATAAATTTGCAATAAAAAAATTTCCAAAAATTATATTTATGTTTTAAACACTTGTTAGTATATGTTTGTAAAAAAAAATTGATGAAAAATTATGTATTTAAATTTTATATAAATCAAATACTTAAATACTACTTATTTTGCCATAAGATTTTCTAAAAATTATAAAACATGTATTTTCATCATTTTTTTTACAAACATATACTAACAAGTGTTTAAAACATAAATATAATTTTTGGAATTTTTTTATTGCAAATTTATAGCATAATTAATTTTGTGTTACACCTAGTGTCACACAAAGTGTTGTAGATGATCTTCATTGTTTTTCATACAGGGTGGATATATGCACCCAACGCAGGTGCTATACACATTCCATACGTACGAATCTTGGATCCGTTTCACCCATCGATTAACACTTGTCCCATAATATTGCAAGTTGTAAAAAAAAACATATCTGGACGGATCTAGAATACGTCCATGTTTTGCAATTTTATAGGACAGATACATGACTTGTCCTTGAATTTTTTTTTTTTTTGGTCTTTTAGCTTTCTTTTCTTCTTCTTTTTATCTACCACTGTTTTTTTTTTAATTTTTACTTTTTTTTTGCATTTTAATTTATTATCTGTTATTTGAAATTTTTTATTTTTTATTTTTTATTTTTTACAATGGACATATCTGGAATCCATCCTTATATTTTTTTTACAACTTGCAATTATTATTAGACAAGTGACGTGTTATAGTTGAAACGGATTTATAATTCGTCCGCTAAAGTGTATATAATATAGCACAATCCTTTCAATACATTAGTCTTAGATAAATGTATATTAAAACTAGAATTTTCTTTTATATTTTAGGTTTCTAATAGTATGTGTCTATAAATATATAATAGGAAAATGGTTGTTTAAAACCAAAGAGAGGAGATGGCAGAAGATAACACTGAGTCGCTAACAAAGACATCAAAACTTGTCCACATTTCTATTGTAAAGCTATAATAAGGAGTAAATTCGGTACCAACTTACCAAGAAGTCAAGAACCGTCCCCTAGCTAGTAAATACTGTATAAATGTGTTGTGCTGTCCGCTGCCAACTAATTACATAAACAACATCACCTTCTTTATTTACGACTTTAATACCCCCAACTGTTTTCATTTATTTCTTAGTCAACATCTGTCCTTCCTAGGGGTGGGCACAAATCCCGCAAATCCTGGACCCGTCCCGGTCCCGTCCTGGGCCCGTCCCGATCCCGGTGGGATTTGAAAAAAAAATAACGAATCCCGTCCCGGTCCCGTCCCGCAAAAATTACGCGGGACGAGGATTTCTTATCCCGCAAATCCCGTCCCGTCCCGCATATATATATTATTATTTTATATATACTATACTTAAAAATATACATACATATATATTTGTACATTGTACTCTTTCACTTTGTGTACATTCATAATATAAATATATTATGTATATACATACTGTATTCTTTAGTCTTTGTCTACATTCATAATCTGTATCTATGCTGCATATGCATACGTACTGTAATCTTTGTCTTTGTCTACATACATACAGTATACGTATATATATACAGATATACTGCATACTTTGTATTAGTGTATTATATATATATATATATATATATATATATATATATATATATATATATATATATATATATATATATATATATATATATATTTGGTATAATTATATGTATAAAAATTGAAAACTATAAAAAATATCAATAATTTATATATCGACTTTGAAAACCACAAAATATATAGAAATTTTAGATTTTTTATAATGTTTTTTTATTTGAGGGACAGGGCCCGTCCCGTCCCGATCCCGTCCCGTCCCGTCCCGCGAGGGACAAGGCCCGCGCGGAATTGAAAAAAAAATAGTGAATCCCGTCCCGATCCTGTCCCGCAAAAATTACGCGGGACGGGACGCGGAACGACCCTAATCCCGTCCCGTCCCGTCCCGCGCCCACCCCTAGTCCTTTCCAACCTACAACCAAACAAGTCATTTTAAACATTTGCTAAAGGAAAAAAATGAGTTAACATACTACTCCTTAATACCCCCAACTGTTTTCATTTGATAAAGGCGGAGTATTGGTTTGTGCAAAGTTAATTACTACTCCTTCCGATCGGAAATTTTTGATATTTTAGGAAGTGAAATTTGATCAATACTCCCTCTATTTCATAATAAAAGTCGTTTGACTTTTCTGCACGCTTTTTAAGGAGGTAAAAACTATATAAAATATTATTTTTTTAATGAATTTGTTTTTATAAGTTCATACTTATGACTACCAAGTATGAAATTATTAAAAACATTGATTAAAAATAATATTTTATACTCCTAAAAAAGGCGTGTAGAAAAAGATAAACGACATTTAATTTGGACCAGAGGGAGTAATATTTAATGTTTTAGAAGTAGTAATTACACTCTTTTTTACTTTTGCGTTAATTTTAATATAATTTGTTTTTTTTTTGTTTAACCAATTACATTTGTGCATATATAATACATGTGATGGGGGAGTAAACATTATTTGATGGGTATTTAAATGCGGAAGTGGCATTACTTAATCCTTGTGTATATCTCTAAAACATCAAATATTTCCGAGCGGAGGGGTAGTAAATACTTTCTTCTAGACAATCTAGATTGAACTTTAGATGTATGGAGTTTTCTAATCAATTATTATTATTATTATATAATAAAGGAGAAGTATAATAAAGGAGAAGCCATTTGTGACTTGTGTCGAATTCTCATTAATTGTAGTATTTTTAACCAATGTGAATAAAAAAAAAAGTATTTTTAATCAATTGCATTTCCCCCAATTAATTAACACAATATAGCAATATATATACTCAAGATAAGATTTTACTAATTTTTCTATCCAATTCCACTTAGACAATTGAAAATAAGATAAGATTTTATCCAATTTAATTAGATATCGATATCTTTTTAGAAGATTAATATAACAGTATATCCTTAAGATAATATTTTACCAAATTTCGTTAGATATCGTTATATTTTTATAAGATTTTACCCACGTTTGTAAAATATGGATATATTATATTATATCTCTTTTATTGATAGTCAATTTTTACATATTGGGGAAAATTAATTGAACAAGTGTTAATACAAAATTTATTTAAATTTTTAAAAAATAAAATAATATATATAGTATAGTGATAGTTAGAGTTAATATTTAATTATGAGTGATTTTATACATTTTTTTTTTAATATCAAACGAACTAATATTACAAAATCGATCCGCATAAAAGTGTAGGTACTTAACTTGTTTGTATAAGGTTGGTTTCACACTATACAAGCAACACACTCTTGTGGCATTTCCCTTCCATACGACCTAGAACTCGCGTACTCTTGTGCACACTTATGATGTGATTTCTCGTCGTATTTTTGGTACTACAATCACCCCGAGGCACTAAAAACTAAAATGGCTGAACTGGCTACAATCAAATATTTGGTATATTGAATGCTATTTACTGAACTAAAATAGCCATTAACTTCGTATGAAAATGGATTTCTTTGCTTTATGTCTCTTCGTCCTCTTGATAACGTACAATACTAATAGGAGTTGTGAAGAGTTTGCAAACGCATATACAAAGACCTCGACCCTATTCTGAGCGGGATACAATGATTTTTAGTTGGTCTAGCTATCTAGCTCTTAGGCCATGCTTATCAAGGGGTACTAGGGATACTAGGAATACTAATATTTTATTCTTCTCTTCCCGCCACGTCATTCTAGCATCTCATTCTCATTTTACTCACTTTATCAGTAGCATCCCTGGTATCTCAAAACCCATCTTTTCATACCAACTCAATTTACAAATATACCCCTCTCCAACGATTATTTTCATTATCGATTATATTATTATATTAATTTATTATTATTCAAACATTAATATTAGAATAACATGATTCATAAACTAAATAGCCAAAACTACTCATATCAACTTCCACATTTAAAAAAAAAACATTTTTTTAATAATTATTTATTTTATATCTTGTATTATTTATTATTTTAAATTATTCCATAATTATAATTCAATTTTTCGGCTTATATTTGACATATTTATAATCAAAGAAAAATATTTTTTTAAAAAAAAATATAGTCAAACATATTTGAAATTGATGTCTACATGTAGATAAAAATGAATCTAGTATTGTGGTAATTTTTTTATTTTTTTATTTTACGTTTTTATTACTAAAATATTGATTTTAAATGTGTAAAATACAAAATGCCCAGCCAAGATCTCAGTCGTCCATTGGCGCCCAGGTGGCCTCCATCCGGCTCCTCTCCCTGCAGCCCAGTGAGAATGCGCCACATGTCCACTTTGGCAGGTGCAAGTTGCAGGCTTCTTGTTTCCCGTACGCAGCGTTTGGCCTCATCTTTCAAGCCATGCGACGTCGTTTTATATTCGGGACTTCAAAATTTTGAAGATGCACCATGCTGGTCTGACACGGTAATAAATAAAGCAAAGCAAGTATCGATCCTACCGGAGAATCACCCAAGTATCGATTAATCAACTGTTCCAATTTTTAATTGTTAAATTGCCTAGTATCCTAAACAGTAAACACACCGATAAAAATGCTCTTACTCTCCCAACATTTACCTACTATACTTCCAAGGGAAGTGCCTTGAGTAAAGGGTGGGTTTGCTCATTTAAAAAGGAAACAAAGTGGGCAAGGGTAGTTAGGTAATTGTCTCAGAAATGGAGGGGCAAATCTACATCTTCCTACCTATATATTGAAACCATTAGAAAGCATAACCTCAATCATATCTTCCACTACCCCACCTGGCACCAGCCCATCTTGTAGGAGATACACACCACTCAAAACTAGAAGTATACACACCCTTTCTAAAACCTAAAAGGGGAAATGTCTTTGGTCACAGAAGACATCAGGGCCAAGGCCACCATTTACAGCGGCAAGGAGATCAAGGAGCAGACACAGAGGCTGCTCCGAGAGGTCGGCTTACCCAACGGCCTCCTCCCCATGGAGGATGCAGAGGAGTGCGGCTACGTGGAGGAGACCGGCTTTGTGTGGCTCAAGCAAAAGAAGAAGACAGAGCACAAGTTCGAAAAGATTGACACTCGCGTGTCCTATGGGACCGAGGTCACAGCCTATGCCGAGCCCACCAAGATCAAGAAGCTCACAGGTGTCAAGGCCAGGGAGCTCCTGATTTGGATCAACCTGACCGAGATCACAGTGCCCTACATGAATGCCGAAAAGGTCACCTTCCAGTCTTCGGTAGGCATCTCTAAGACCTTCCCAGCTGAAGCTTTCATGGTTGAAGATGTCAATGGCACAAAGGATGCCAAGGAGGTGAAGAAGGTTGAGTTCGTCACCAAGCCAGCTGCTGCTGAAGTAAAGGAAGTTTAGAACATACAAGTTTTCTAAAATGTTTCAAGTCCTTGGAAGCTAATGATCCAAGGACATCTATGTTTTCTCATGTCTTCTGGGTTTCATATATATATATGTGTACTGTGATGAGGATGTTCTATTCTCTTTTCTCACATTACTTTATGCTAATTTGAATCAGTTATAACTTATAACTAATAAGTTCTTTGGTTGAAGGATTCACAAAGGGGGTAACAAGGAACTATACAAAGTATTCAACAACACCATGAAAAAGAGAACCTGAAAAACTAGCAAACTCATAGGAGATTAGAAGCATAGATTGGAACTTCTCCTTCATTGCAGATACACAATCGGTACCAACTACCAAAGATATCAAAATGTATATAGTAGTATACAGACTTACAAGTAATAGATCATGTATAAAGTGCACACTGGTTTAGCTACTAAGTTTGTTAGAACGTCTACCTCAAACAGGGTGTTAGAACTTAAAAGCAGCAGATTGAAATCAACTTCACCCATTAGATGCCAGTAAAGCATTCGGCAAGCAAAAAGACATTTCTTTAAAAACTGAACCAAGGTCCTCGTGGAAAGGTCAACCTGATGCTTTCCTGTGTCAAACATTCAGAGATGTTACAGGAGATGGTTAGGAATTAGGATCCATTATTAAATTGGAAAATTCAACATGATAACAAAGAAAAAAAATCTGAAACATGCCTCACAGAAAGCAACCTAATTGAGGAGTGGATTGTAATAAATCACCGAGTTCATTTACACCTCATTGATCTTTTCTGTGTACGTAGTTCACAAGGAACATGTAATTCAGAGAGCAAGCAAGAGAAGCAATAGCACCAATTCTTGTTAGGGCATAAACTCATCATGGGCTGTTGTGGATTAAAAAGGCAGGTACTCAGCTAGTGCAAGACCCTTGAGAAACACGAAGGCCAGTTGAAACTAAGGGCCGTATTCAAATTTTCAGACAAGCACGCAGACAAGTATCCAGAAGCAGAGATCCTAGAGATGGAATTAATTAATAGATGATGGTTCATGAAAATAGGATCAAGACACATACAATGTACACATACATGTACCAATGTGGATGATCTGATGAAAGATGCTTCCCAGAATCTTCAGTCTCCAATTTTTAAGCCCTGTGAAAATCCAAAACACGTGCAATAAGAACAATTGACAGTGTTTAGTTACTTTAAATGCAGGTTCTATTAATCTACATATGTTAAACAAATAAGAGAGGAAGTTCATTGTTTGTATCCATGGGATGAAACTTCCACAAGTTCCTTCAATGTCTTCTTTTTCTTTTAGAAATTCCACTTAAAGGTAATCTCAACATTTTAATTTTTTCCAACTTATGAAACACCGAGCAATATCATCCCTTCTCTTGACCTCTTTTTTCATTCTTTTCTTCTCAACCAATGTTACCTCACCAATGTCGTTCCTACTTGTACTTCTTCTCTTTTTTCTCTGTCCTTGCATCACCCTTGTCACAACCAACAATGAAATCACAAAAAAAATGGTTTTACTTTATTCTTCTACAATAACCATCGATTTAAGATTTTAAGGGTCTCTCCACTAAAGGAACAATACCCTAAGTGGAAATTTTCCACTAGTTTTCAATTATTGGTTGAGAATTCAGCGACTTAGGGTGTGTTTGGGAGAGTATTATTTTTTAGGAGGTGGAGATACTTTTTGGGGATGGAAGGGATGGAGATACTTTTTGGGGATGGAAAGGGTGGAGATTATTTTTAGAAAATAATCCCTTGCGTGTTTGGTTGGGTATAGATAGTTCTTTTTTGGAATTCAGAGAAATGACAAAAATACCCTTGTATCAACCCCCATTACTATTCACCTTCTTCCTCAATCCAATTAATCCAATTAGCAAATCAATTGACGCCGCCTCCGCCTATGCCTCTTCCCGTGGCTGCGCCGCTGCCGGTACTTCTTTTCTTCCTTCCAAATGCGTTCATTTTTACTCTAATTATCCTATCTAGGTTCAATTTGTGACGGGAATCAAGGTTTGAATATTCAAATTCAACTCCAATTTTTCTATTTAGGTTTAAGAACCCTTGATTGATGCTCATTCTGCTAGTTTCGTATCCTTCAACCTCTGTTACTGGAGGCATCCATGACTCCGGGTGCGAGTTTCACGGCGAGATTTCAACCTCCTCACCATGTCTGTGTTTCTTGAAGAGGTGTACAGATAGAGGAAAGGGAAGGAAGTTCAGGGGCAAAAAAGCCAAGGAGGGGTGGAAAATTTTCTCCACCCCCCAATCTCCAAAAATGAAGGTACCAAAATTGGGCCTTTTCCCACCCCCGCCATCCCCTCCACCTTAATGTCGTCCACCCCGCCATCTCCCGCCAAACACCCCGGCGCGATTCCCCAGGACAAATTTCCTATCTCCCCCACCCTTCCCACCCCCAGCCAAACACGCCCTTAATTGGTTATTATTAACTTCTTTACACAAGATCTTTCACAAAAATGTATATCATCTACACTCTTATAGACCAACATCATATAAAATATTATCGACACTGAAGCAAATAATGCTTTCCTAAAAACAATAAAATATTTTGTTTCAAATTTACCATATTTTCACCTCCTTTACTAATCAACTTAAAGCAGTTTTAAAGTAGTTAATACTCCGTATATAATAAAAAGTTTAAAGCTTTAGTACACTTCTTTAGTGTGGTACACTAATTTAAACTACGTATTAAAGGGAGACATCTTCGGTGAAAGGTTGCATTTTTTGCAATACTCTGATGTCGGAAAAAACAGAAAAACTTGGCTTGGTTAGACCACTAGACTCCTTTTTCTAGGGAATAAAGTACGAAGAAGGCTACATTCAGAGCGATGGTATGAACCTAGACAAACCATGTCTATCCAGGACATGATGAAGATTGAGAGTAAAGATAATTTCCATACCTTAGAAGTAGTGACCCATTTACCATTCATCCAATCTTGATGTAGTCTCAGCGCATCATGACTGAACGTCAATTCTTCATTAGATTCCTTGAAGAATACCAGATACATAGAATCAGCAAGCACTTTGGAAATAACCCCTACCCACCATCCATCATTGTAGAGAGCATCAACTTCTTGATGAAGACTGAATCGGTCAACATTCCCTGTTTCTGGAGGAGTTGGCCTAATGTGTAAAGTATCAACTTCCTCTTTCACAAATTCTTTATCATCATCTGTCCTTAGCTCCTGGTATTCTATAAGGTACTTTCCATTCTCAAGCACTTGCACCACAGTTGCAGCAAACCAAGCACCTTGATAACCATCTTCATCACTGCTTACTTCAACCAGGCTTCCTTTGCTGAAAATTTCCCCTTGAATCTCAGTTTCATGGTTCAGTCCTGAAGTTGATGGTTTCTACAATCAAAGTTTCAAAGAGAAGATGATTAAATAAACAAACTAAAAGTTTCTATTCAGTTTCCTAGAAAAATAGCTAGAATAAATAAACCTAAGGCAAAACTAAAAAAAATTTGCCTGAAGGACTTCCCTAATCTAGGCAATGCCATCTAACAACAGAAAGATTAAGAAAAATATACACAAAGAAAGTAGATTTGTGAGGATACATTATGTAGATATATTTAATGCATTGCAGATATTTTTACAGAAATATACATTCACTTCAATTAGAACACTCTGCCATAAACTATTTTTTCCATGTTCCGCTTGCTTATTGCGTTGTTTAGAAACAACACCCAGGAAATGGGCAATGCCAGCAGACAAGAAAATGAAACACTGAGGTATCAGCAGTGTCATAAGCTAAAATTTACTAATGACCCAAACAAGAATTGAAAATAAGGATTATGTTCTATTCTTTTCTATTTCAAAGACAATATCAAGTTATAAACAGAAAAGAACATAACAAACCAAGGGATCTCTCTATGGAAGTCGTATGGTGATTCTTAGGAGGAGAAAAGAGAAGCTCCCTGAAGAAACTCCAAGTATTAAGTGGCACAGTTATTTGTTATGAAGCAACATTATATCTATGTTCAATATATATATGAACAATCAAGCAACATTGACAAGGTAAAAAACCAACATTCTCAAAACAAATGGTCAGAGATGGCTGTGTGTAAAATATGAAGGATAAATGCATCAACACATTGTGCCTAATAACTCAAGGGTAAGCTAGAACTAAAATTGGTTTTTAGTTCCATAAAAAGCTTTCCAATATGTACACACCTTCATCTTGAGCATTGTACAACCGTTCCATTGCTGTAAATTTTTTCACAGTTCAAACATTCCCATCGTAAAAGATTGAGGTATTGGTTATATCATTATCTCAATCATTCGAACAACATTTGCTTGGGAGTGATTAGTTCTGCAACTCCATTAGCATTGATCTACATATCATTTTTCCAAACAATTTCTGCAATTCCATTAAGCTTTACATATTTATCTAACATGCAAGTGCTGAATGACTGGTAAACTGGTAATCCTGATGTCAACAAAATCACATTTCTCTTCAATTTTTTGGTCTCCCGACTTTAAAGATTAAAAACCTAGATGGCAGTACAATAAAGATACAGCGCTTTTCTTCCTTGATCGTACATGCACCTTCTTGTTCGACTTCCGTGCAGTAAAGTTTACAACAATAACTGAATAATCGGAAAATTTTAGCAAGAACAGCAAAGAAACGCGCACCTGTGGTTCTTGGAACGGGGGAACCCAGTTTCCGTGCATCCACTCGCGGTGAAGCCTCAAATCCGAGCTATCGAACTCAATCTGCTCCTTGGAAGAGCGAAAATACACCGAATACCTAGAAGTAGAACCTTCTCCAACTACATCCATGACAATGCCTTCCCACCATCCCTCGTTGTGGTACGCATCGACCTCCTCGCTCACTTTGAAAGTCCGATCAACCTCGTGGGGAGGAATCGGCCGGATTTTCACCAGATCGACGGATTCCCTCACCGGCTTCGTTTCGTCCTCTTCGGACACCAAGGTGTCGTAATCGACAGTGACCTTCTTCCCCCTCCTCGTCGGCGGCTTGATCACGGTAGCGGAGAACCAAGAGCCGCGAAACCCCTCCTCGTCGGAGCTGACTTCGACCTTGTCGCCCTTCTTGAAGGGAGTATCCGCCATTGTTGATTTGATGCTTAGCTATTTTTCGCTCCAGGAGGTTTATGAGGGTTGCGCAGCAGCGCCTTCGGGGGGTTTACTTCAATCGACCTTGACGATATGCGGACCCCACAACGGGACCCTCCCAAAACATCCGTGTTTTCCCACCCAAAATCTTACGGAATAAAATTTTCTTTTTACTTTTTGCCCTTTTCATGAAAAAAAATAATAATCAAAAGTTTGCATAACATAATGCAATAACCAACTGACGGAGTAGATGTCGCACTTTCCTTTTGTTCGTTCGTTGATAGCACTAGCCTATGTATAACTGCTCCCTTGTAATTTGGTTTTATCTGGTTTAGTTTTGCTTTGTAACTTGTTTGTACTGACTGTTTATCCGTCGTCGAATTCATCGGCCTATCGATTCATCGGGTCTGTCCGGTGCATCAAATTTTACTTAATAAAAAAAATGCAATAAAAAATTTTTATGAAAAGTTTATCAGAATGGACTATCTACTGCAGGCCGACTTGCTGATAAAGGTTTGGTTATTCTACCTTATTGTGCCTTGTGTAACCATCACGAGAAAGATGTTGTCCACTTATTTTTCGAATGCAAATATAACTAGTACGATCCCCGCGCCATGGCGCGTTTTTTTAAAACTAAAATATTATATATAAAAATATTAATAAATGTTAAGATAAAAATCATTAAAAAAAACTTTATAACAAATGCATCTTATAATTGTCTCAGAAAATTATTTTTAAAAAATCTTATGTAAAGTATAATACATAAATATAGATATTTTAAATTACTCAGTAATAATAATATCAATATCATTATAACATTGTTTAAATGTGATGTGTCATAATAAATAGTTATATTCAATGTTTTGAATTAAGTCCAATAGTTAGTAAATAAATTTGAGTTAAGTCCAATAGTTATATTAGATTGAATTCAATGTTTTGAATTAAGCCCAATGGTTAGTAAAATTAAAGAAAAAAGAGAATTAAAAGAAAAAGAAGAAAAAATGAGAATTAAAGAAAATAAAAAAATGGCAAAAAAAATATGATTGGTTAAGACTCCTAAAGTGCCTATAAGATTGACACATCATCCTAAACTCTTCTAAATTAAGAGTTTATATAGATATAGATATAGATTCTTTTTTCACCAATCTTCATTGAAGGACAAAACCAGCAATAGAGAACTTAATCAATACATCTAGAAACATAAAACCAATAATGGCTACCATCGACAAGCTGCTGAATCCCGAAGAAAAACAGAAAATGGCATTCCACTAGTGGACGATTTGGTTAACTATAAACCAGTTCGTATTCCAGCAGGAAAACCCCCCGACTATGGTTGGTTTTTCCCGAAAAATAGAAATGCATATTCAAAATTGGAGTAAAGCCAATAAGTATAGCAGTGAGGAAGACTCAAAAGTAACTAATAAAATCGCCAAATTAAATCAATTGCGGAAAATCAAGAGAAAAGAAAAATGGAAAAACCCGTCTGCTGGGTGGTTGAAACTGAATTTCGATGGTTCAACAACGCTCCACCGTCAAAGTTCTCTTGGGTATATCATTCGTGACGACAAAGGGGCACCATTAGCAATGGACTATGAACTAATTGGAAGACAAACCTCGCTGTTGTCAAAAGCTCTTGCTCTTAGATTTGGCATCCTGAAGGCGAGGGAAATGAGAATAAATAACCTTATAATCGAAGGTGACTCCCTCATTATTATCATCTATCTAAGATATGGAATCAGATGTCCATGGGAAATAGAACTCATAATGTCATATATCTATACTCTTATCACAGGGATTAACGAAGTCTTGTTTTCACACATACTTCGTATTGATAATAGCGTGACTGATGAGGTTGCACACCTTGCCCACGCGGCCAACAATCCCGCCTTAGAATGTGACCCAGGTCTTCGCATCCGAATCATTACCCAATAAAAAAAATAAAAAAAATACTAGTATAATGCCCTGTATAAGTTTTTTTTTTGTAATGTGATGTGGGACCATCTTCTACAGCTCCACCCGACACACCTATCATTCTTGGAGAAGGACCAATGACTCGAGCTCGAGCTAAGAAGCTTCAGAGAGACTCATTCAACTTTGTGAGTCATGCTTTGTTCTCGAGCAAGATTCAACTCCCCGAGCCTAGATTGAAAACCTATATGTGCATAGGGATTCAAGATGAAGAGCCACCTTAGTCTACATGGCTGCCGAATGGACTAAGTGGTTGGGGCTCCAACTTATTACTATTTTTAGTATTATTTTTACTTAAGTTATTTTAGGAAACTTTAGAGATTATTTTAATTAATTCCTTTAAGTATTATTTTTATCTTATTATATCCTAGAATCGGCCCAGCGGCCTAATAAAGGCCTATATATTGTCAGTTCTACCATTGTAATCGATGGAACGTAATGAATAGAATTAGTCTTCTCAAATTGTGTGAAACACATTGAGTGATTATTGGATGATTAGAGTTGTGGTCATCATTCACGAATTGGTATCTATCTCAGCTTGGTTTGCTTTGTGTTCATCAACTTCGCAAGACTTGGTGATCCTAGTATCCACGAGCCCCCTCCTTGTGCCTCCAAGTTGTCCGCTTGGTTGTGTAGGGTTGTAGGGCGGGTTATATAGTCATTGGTATTGGTTCCTACCCTCTGAGGAGGCCTGGGGTCTTTATCTTGTTCTATATAGATCGACTCAGTCCTTATCGGTCGTGTCTTTATTGCAATTTCGAGTCTGTCATATTATTCATCGAGTCTTTATCATTCTTGTTGCTGTCGACATAGAGTATTGAAGTTCTTGATCAGATCTTAGTCGAGTTCTTGAAGTCTTGCTGCGTTCTTGTTGAATTCTTGGTCGATCTTGCCTTTCTTGGTCGAGATCTTATGTTTCTTTGAGTTATCTTGCTGCGTCAGTCTTGGTTACTTGAGTTTCTTTGAGTCTTTCTTGAGTTTCTTGCTTGTTGTCGAAGATCGAACCATCTCACGGCTAACCCCGTATCAAATTGGCATCAGAGCCTTGGTTTCCGACATCAAGATTGAGTCTTTTTCTTTTCCTAAACACAAAAACACAAAAATAGAGTCTTTTCTTTATTTGGTTATTTACTTCTTGCATTCTTTATTGATTCTTGCACTAATCTTGAAGTTTGTGATTGTTTGTGGTTGCATAGCCTAAACACAAGTCTAGTCGAGACCGTGAAGTCGACCAAGTGGTGCGCACATCCCCTTGTGAGCACCTTAGAGCCGACGACAGCAAGCTGTCCCCATAGCCTTTGCTTGGCCGACCCATCACACACACAAGAAACCCTAGTTTGTTGCTCTTTTCTATCTTTGGAATACTTGATCTATCTATATCTATTTCTATTTATCCATTGCCTATTTAAAAATCAGATTTTATTTAGTGGAATAATTTAATTATATCTATCAAGTATATCTATTAAGGCATAAGATAGATCCTATTACCATATTTATACAAAGTTGTCTATATATTTATCATTAGGGCTGAATTTATTATCTTTTCACCATTATCTCGGAATTTTTGAGTCCTCCCTTTTACATTAAGTCTTTCTTGCATTAGTTTAAAAAAAAATCAGATTCAAAAAAAAAAAAAGATTTATCTTGGACCTAGGAGGATAAAATTCACTAGGGGTAAAAGTAAGTCAAAAAAAAAAGATAGAGTTTGTTCTACTAGTGCAAGAAAGCTCCAAGGACATCTTTTGGTGATTTCTACAGCCCTTAGTCGACAACCCTATCCCAAACACAAAACCTCCACAAAATTGAAACCCAACCTGCAACTACAACCTCCTAACTTAAAGGTTTTCAATCAAAAGAGGTAAATTTCCAAGCTTTCTTTTATTTTTCCTTATTTTCTCTTATTTTTCAGTTTGTGTCGAGTACCACACAGCTTTTGTCGAGTGCTCTCTGCTGGATATCGAGTTGCTTTGATTGAGTCGAGTGCATCTGATTTCTGTCGAGTGCACTGTTGTCGTTGTTAAGTGCTGATCTCCCTTGATCAAGTACTCATTGCTGGTGTTGAGTACTCCAAACCCTATATCGAGTACTTCTTGTTGCTTGTTTGGTTTCTGTCGAGTACTACAGCCCTTGTTGAGTACTTCTTGCTATTTGTTTCATTCATTCTCTTGATTGCATACTTTGATTATTAAGTTCTTTTGCTTGGTTGTTGATTTTCCCAAAGCGGATTGCCCTAGCAAGCGTGACATATCAATCAGAGAGGGAGTGTGAACGAAACACAATTGTGAGCTGTTTATAATTTTTACTAATCTTAACATAGTTCCTTGTTTCTTTTTTCTTTGTTGGAATGTCTAACAATCAGGTTAACAATGAGAACAACCCCATCAATGAGGGTAACTCGAGTGCTATCGTGACACCCGAGCAGTTCAACACGTTGGCAACCAGTATGGCCACTTTGGCGAATACCTTGGCTGTTTTAAAAGCCAAGATGACGGCTTTGGAGAGCTCTAGGCCTAGTGGTTCGAACACCATTACTGGTCAAGGAGAACAAAGGCGTGCTGAATCACCTCAAGGAGAAAAGGCAATCCATAATCCTAACCCTAATCCTATTCCTAATGATAATCTTAATGTCAATAACCCCTTATTTAATGAAAACAGCTCTCCACGAGGTGGGAGAAATGATAGAAATAATGAGTTTGCTAATGTGTAGGGACGAGGACAAGGAAGGGGAAGAGGACGAGGCTACCAAGAGCAGTTCTACTACTCGGAGCAAGATGATGACTTCCAAGAAGAGGGGTATTGGGAGCAACACCCGAGACGGAATCAAAGAGGAAATCAGAACCGACCACCTAGGTACAATGATGACGACGGCATAGGTAAGGTTAAGGTAAAGATTCCTCCTTTTGATGGTAAGACTGATCCAGATGCTTATATTGATTGGGAGATTAAAATGGAACAAATCTGGAACTGTCATAATTTCTCAGATACTAAGAAAGTACAACTAGCTTCCCTAGAATTTCAAGGTTTTGCATTAATCTGGTGGGATAATCTAGTTAAGGAAAGAAGAAGAAACCTTGATGCACCTATTGCTTCTTGGGAACAACTAAAAGTATTAATGAGAAATATATTTGTACCTCAACATTATGATAGAGAGCTTTTGCACAGATTAGAAAATCTAAAACAAGGTAGCAAAACTGTTGAGGAAACATTTAATCTTATGCAAGAAGCCATGGCTCGAGCTAATGTAGTAGAATCTCATGAGAAAACTAATGGTAGATATCTTAGGATCTTGCATCCCACTTTAGCTCATGAAATTGATTATTTTCCCTATACTACTCCTACTTATTTGTTACATCTAGCAATGAAAGTAGAAAAGGGACAACGCTACAAGAGCCAAGGTAATAAGATGTCGAGTGGCCAGCAGCAAGGGTGGCGCCAATCTCGGCCACAATAGCCCCAAGGGAGGAGTGTTGGTCGACAGCCCCAACAGCCCCTCGGCAAGGGAAAAGGTCCATGGAATGGACGTGAATCGTCTGGGATATCTACTGGTCCCAAAGGGAGTAATCCTAACTCTTCTACCATTCGTTCTAGAGATATTGTATGCTTTAAATGCCAAAGTAGAGGTCATTATATGAAGGATTATCCTAATAAGAAAACTCTCATGGTTAATCACTTAGGAGAATATGAATCTGAAAACTCTAGTGATGAACATGATGAGCATGCTAATGACAATGATCAGAATCTCAACCTTGTATGCTATGATAATGACGATGATGAGGTCGAATATGAACATGGAGGATCTTTGATAGTTAGGAGAGTCTTAGGTGTTGTTCCTACACCTTGTGATGATAATCAAAGAGAAAACTTGTTTCATACTCGCTGCATTGTTAAAGGAAAGGTTGTTAATGTGATCATCGATGGAGGTAGTTGTTGTAATTTAGTTAGTCAAGAAATGGTTGAGAAATTACACCTATCTACTGTCCAACACCCAAGACCTTACAAATTGCATTGGATGAATGACTATGGAAACTTGAAAGTAAATAGGCAAGTTAAAGTACATATTAAACTAGGACATTATGAAGATGATGTTTTATGTGATATTGTGCCTATGCAAGCTTGTCCTATTCTATTAGGTCGTCCTTGGCAATCTGATAGTAAGGTTATTCATGATGGGTTTACTAATAGATACTCCTTTACTTTTCAGGGAAAGAATGTCATTCTCAAGCCTATGACGCCTACACAAGTGGCTGACGAGATTGAGAAGCGCAAGGTAAGTAAAGGTGAGTTAGATAAGGAGGCTCAGTCGAGCCAAGTGGATCCTCAGAATCGGCCTAAGGGTGTGTTCTTGGCTTCCAAAAGCACATTCATAGACGATTATGCGGATGGAGAAACTATCCTTATGCGTCTTTGTAAGATCTTGAATATGTTGAGCGAGAGCTTAAAGCTACTCTTCCATCAAACATACTCGCTTTACTTAAGGAGTATGAAGATGTGTTTCCCGATGACATACCAGCAGGTCTACCCCCTATTCGAGGAATTGAGCATCAAATTGATCTTATTCCAGGGGCTGACTTGCCTAATAGGTCTGCTTATCGTATGAATCCCACTGAGACCCAAGAGGTCCAAACCCAAGTCCAGGAACTGTTGGATAAAGGTTATATTCGAATAAGCTTAAGTCCTAGTGTTGTGCCTGTGTTATTATTCCCTAAGAAAGATGGGTCATGGAGAATGTGTGTACAGGGCCGTTCCGTTAGGATTTGAGGCCTTGTGCAATTTACATGTTGATGCCTTTTTTTTTTAACTAATTCAAAGGGAAAAAATAATCCACCAAATCCACTAACATACAAAAGAGATGTTCTCGTAGATGTAAAATCATTACAAAGAATCATTAAATAAACTAGACTTTTACCAGAGGGCATGATAATCTATCTAATGCAATGCTACTACTTTCGAAAAACTGATCTTCTAGCACTCTTAGATGCAAAGTCATTTATTAAACTCTCATAGTCAAGATTTTCTAAAAACTCATGTTCAATTGAAATCAAAGCCAGAGCATTTAACCTTTCTTGCGTCATGGTCGATCACAAGTAAGATTTCAATATTTTGAGTTTTGAAAAGCTTCTTTCTGCTGATGCAACTGTAATAGGAATTGTCAATAAAATCCTATATGCTAGACAACTAGTTGGATAACAATTTGTTTTTTTCAAGAAATATAGTATTTCACTAGATGTATTATGCTCCTCTAGTAAATGTTTTTGTAAAAGTTGCAACTCATTAAATAATTCCTCACCATCAATGTCTGAGATGAGACCGTTCTTCAACTTCTTCTCAAGATTGTTGCAGCTTGTTTCTAGTTCCTTAGCATCCAAGGACTTCAACCTCTCTGCTGTAAAAAGGAAGCCAAAAGTCTCTTCATATTGCTTGTATTGCTCAAATCTTCTCTCTAGTGAATCAATTGCTTGATCAATTAGGTATAGAAAATATTGAATTCGGAAGGACTCTTGTGCAGAATCTTCACATGCTGGTTCTGATGACTCAACGACAGTAACAATCTCATCAAAATGTGTCTTCTTACGGATTGTTCTTCTTTTCTTCTTCTCAAGAAACACTGGATCAATATCCAACTCAATAGCAATCTCCTTAGCACGACTCAAAGCCTTCTCAAACCCATCTTCTCGATAATCTTTGAAAAAAGCAATTAGTGCCTTGACACTATCCATGGCCACATCAATACGCATATTTTCGGATTGTAATTCCTTACTGACCAAATTGACTTTAGCCAGTATATGGTACCAAATAACCATTCCAACAATAAACTCATATCTTCCAAGTTCATAATCCGTCAAGCAAGTAGCTTCACTTTTTACCTTTGGCTTTGTCTCACTTTCAGCAAGTTGATATAAGGCTTCTCTTATTTCAGGAGCTTGAGTAAATATCGCCTTAACACTATCAATTCTACTTTCCCATCTTGTAGTTGACAATGATTTGAAAGTGAAGCCTTTTTCAGACAAATTGTCTTTCACAATCTTCCACCTTTTTGTAGAATCTGCAAACAGTGTATAGATACGCTGCACAACTCCAAAAAAAATCTACTGCTTTGCGACAAGAGTTTGCTACATCTGATAGTGTCAAATTCAGAGAATGAGAACCACAAGGAGTATAAAAAGCTCTAGGATTGATGTCTAAGAGCTTTCTTTGCACACCTTTGTGTTTCCCTTTCATGTTCGATCCATTATCATAGCTCTACCCTCTCACATTATCTATGTCAAGATCAAGATTGCATAAAACATTCTGTAGCTCCTCAAACAAACCTTGACCTGTAGTGTCATTCACAACCAAAAACTCCAAAAAATACTCTTGCACCTTCACCGGGATTGTGGAGACATCTACACACCTTAATATCAATGTCATCTGCTCTTGCTTGCTGATATCAGGAGTACAATCAAGTATTACTGAGAAGTACTTGGCTTCTTTGATTTTTTTCAGAAGTGCACCTTTAATTTCAGAAGCTATCAATAGTATCAGCTCATTTTGGATCTTATGACTCATATAATGGAACTGAATTTCATGATTTTGTTTCCTCTGAATATGCTCCTTCAAAGTAGAATCCCATTCAGCAACCATTTCAACTAACGCCATAAAGTTTCCATTTCTTTCATCATAAATCTTGTCGTTGCTTCCGCGGAATGCCAAGCTCTGTTTAGCTAAATATTTCATCATTGAGAATAATCTTCGCAATACCTTCCTCTAATGCTCAGTTTCTTTACTTAGTTGGTCCTGCAAAACTCTGTCAATCAGTTGATTACTATTCAGCCTTACACGTAACTCAACCCAAAGCAACATATGATTGATATGCTCTGAACTTCTTTCATGTGCTTTCAAACTAGAAGAAAGATGCCCCCAATCCTTTACTCCATTATGTGCTAACCAGGTTGCTGCTTGTTTTTGAACACTTTACAACAGAAACAAAATACTTTATCAAGATCCTTTGAATATACAAGCCAATCTCGATGATGCATCTCTCCATTTGGCAGGTGCTTGTTGTAAAAATCTGAAGAGAAACGTCTATTTGATGCATCTTTTGGACCTTTTCCTGACAACAAATCTCTTATAGGGCCATTTTTCACCAACAAATCCCTCCATTTAGGATCAAGGTTATCCCAACACTCAGGATCATATATATTAATGGGTATATCACCAAAATCATCTCCGCTACCATTCAGACCTGACTCTAGAGATTCTTCTACACCAATAGGTTCAACATCAACATCTTCTTCCATTTGCTCCTGACTTTCTTCTACACCAACACTAACATCTCCTGCATCTTGAGTTTCCGTCTCATTGTTGCTATTCTTTTTGACACTATTAATCATAACATCATTCTCTTGCAAGACATTTTGCTCATCCTCCTTATGTATCGACTCATTTGGTTGTAGGACTACAAACTTGCAAATAGCTCCTTTTTGACTTTTAACCAATTTTCTATCTTTCTCTTTTCTTTTGCGCTTGGCATGACCACTTTCGAATCTTGTAGGAGGCATTCTATCTTTTTCAATCCCAACTTAGTGATTTCTAAGGTAGAAAGGTTCAAAACAATAACCAAAAAAAAAAAAAATTATGATCATCTAAGAAATTAAAAAGTAAAAACTAACAAAAGAATATAGTTAAAATTTGAGATTACCTATCGAAATCGTTGAGCTTGAAGAGACGATTGCAATAGTTGAATAAGTTGAATTGATTTGACCTATATTAGGGTTTCTTTTCTTTTCTCAATGTGTTCTTTGTGAATTGTGATTGTGAATTCTGACGGCAAAAGGAAGAAAATAAAATCCGAAACTGTTGTATTGTTTAGGGAAATAAGAATCGGAATTTTTGGGCCTAAAATAAGGGAAATAAGAATCGGAATTTTTGGGCCTAAAAAAGGAAATGGGTTGCTCGGCCTGCTCCCTTTGTAATTACTGTTTTCAGGAAAAAAATCCAGCTTCGTTGCTGTCGGGATTTGAACTCCCAACCTTCCTGTACAAGCGGCGTCCCTCTACCATCTGCTCTACCGTGCCGACCTGATGCACTATGAAACTTACATATACATATATATTATAATACGTATACGAGGCCCCCAAAATTTTGAGGCCATGTGCGATTGCACTACCTGCACAGCCCATAGGCCGGCCCTGTGTGTGTAGATTGTAGGGCTATTAACAACATTACTGTTAAGTATCGTCATCCTATTCCTAGATTAGATGATATGCTAGATGAGTTGCATGGAGCTTCTGTATTCTCTAAAATAGATCTTAGGAGTGGCTATCATCAAATTAGAATGAAAGAGGGCGATGAATGGAAAACAGCCTTTAAGACTAAGCTAGGTTTATATGAGTGGTTGGTTATGCCTTTTGGTTTAACTAATGCACCTAGTACTTTTATGCGCTTAATGAATCATGTGCTTCGAGATTTTATTGGGAAATTTGTTGTTGTTTATTTTGATGATATACTGATTTATAGCAAATCTCCTAATGAACATGAATCACATCTTAGAGAAGTACTTAAAACGCTGAGAATTGAACGCTTGAATGCTAATTTAAAGAAATGTGAGCTATGTAATGAACAAGTGTCTTTTCTTGGTTTTGTAGTAAGCTCTAATGGACTGCGTGTTGATGAAGCAAAGATCAAAGGTATACAAGAGTGGCCGACCCCCACTAATATAGGACATGTGCGCAACTTCCAAGGACTAGCGAGCTTCTACCGGCGTTTTGTGCGCAACTTTAGCACAATTTCAGCACCTCTAACCGAACTCACAAAGAAGAGGAGTGAGTTCACATGGGGAGCAGCTCAGGAGGAGGCGTTCAACATGCTTAAGGACAAGCTCACACACGCACCCCTACTAGCCTTGCCGGACTTCTCTCGGCCTTTTGAGGTTGAGTGTGACGCTAGCGGAGTTGGAATTGGTGGTGTCCTTATGCAAGAAGGTAAGCATGTAGCCTTCTTTTCTGAAAAACTTAAAGGTGCTTGTCTTAACTACTCTACCTATGATAAGCAATTATATGCTTTATATAGGGTGCTTAAGACTTGGTCTCACTATCTATGGCCTAGAGAGTTTATTCTTAAAACTGATCATGAGTCTTTAAAACACTTTAAAAGCCAAGATAAACTTGATAGGAGACATGGTAGATGGATGGAGTTCATTGAAACATTTCCTTATGTGATTAAGTATAAGAAAGGCAAAGACAATGTGGTTGCTGATGCATTATCTAGGAGACATGTTCTAGAAGCTGATTTCGATTCTAATGCTTTAGCTAGAAGACATGTGCTTTTAACCACTTTGGATTCTAGAGTCTTAGGCTTCGTTTACATCAAGGAATTGTATGAACAAGATGCTGATTTTGGAAATGCTTTTCGAAAATGCTTAGGATCTAGCCCATTCGATGGTTTCTATATACATGATGGCTTTCTATTTCGAAAAGAACAAGTGTGCATTCCTAAATGTTCTCTGCGAAATTCTTAAGTCATTTTTGGCGAACTTTATGGAATAAATTGGGAACTAGATTGCTATTCTCTACTTCTAGCCACCCCCAAACTGATGGCCAAACTGAGGTGACTAATAGAACACTCACTACTATCCTTAGAGCCATAATTAGGAAGAATTTGAAGCTTTGGGAAGAAGCCTTACCTCATGTGGAATTTGCATATAATAGAACCATGCATTCGGCTACTAAACTCACTCCATTTGAATGTGTGTATGGTGTTAATCCACTAACCCCTTTTGATCTTACTCCATATCCTATGAGATAGAAAGAATCATTTGAGGCAGGTAAGCATGTCAAGTTTACTAAGGAGCTGCATGAACGGACTCGTGAGAAGCTTAAGCTAAAGGCTGAATACAATGCTAACAAGGCCAACAAGGGACGTCGCTTGGTCACATTTCAGCCTGGAGATCTAGTGTGGGTGCACCTTAGGAAGGAGCGGTTTCCAGAAGCAAGGAAGAGCAAGTTAGCACCTCGTGGTGATGGACCATTCAAGGTGAAGAGGAGAGTGGGCGACAATGCCTACCAACTAGAGCTTCTTGGAGACATGGGCGTGAACGCTACATTCAACGTCACCGATCTAATCTCTTACTTCGCTGTGGATGAAGACATGGATTCGTGGGCGAATCCTTTTCAAGAAGGGGAGGTTGATGTGGGACCATCTTCTACAGCTCCACCTGACACACCTATCATTCTTGGAGAAGGACCAATGACTCGAGCTCGAGCTAAGAAGCTTCAGAGAGACTCATTCAACTTTGTGAGTCATGCTTTGTTCTCGAGCAAGGTTCAACTCCCCGAGCCTACATTGAAATCCTATATGTGCATAGGGATTCAAGATGAAGAGCCACGTTAGTCTACATGGCTGCCGAATGGACTAAGTGGTTGGGGCTCCAACTTATTACTATTTTTAGTATTATTTTTACTTAAGTTATTTTAGGAAACTTTAGAGGTTATTTTAATTAATTCCTTTAAGTATTATTTTTATCTTATTCTATCCTAGAATCGGCCCAGCAGCCTAATAGAGGCCTATATATTGTCATTTCTACCATTGTAATCGATGGAACATAATGAATAGAATTAGTCTTCTCAAATTGTGTGAAACACATTGAGTGATTGTTGGATGATTAGAGTTGTGCTCATCATTCACGAATTGGTATCTATCTCAGCTTGGTTTGCTTTGTGTTCATCAACTTCGCAAGACTTGGTGATCCTAGTATCCACGAGCCCCCTCCTTGTGCCTCCAAGTTGTCCGCTTGGTTGTGTAGGGTTGCAGGGTGGGTTATATAGTCATTGGTATTGGTTCCTACCCTCTGAGGAGGCCTGGGGTCTTTATCTTGTTCTATATAGATCGACTCAGTCCTTATCGGTCGTGTCTTTATTGCAATTTCGAGTCTGTCATATTATTCATCGAGTCTTTATCATTCTTGTTGCTGTCGACATAGAGTATTGAAGTTCTTGATCAGATCTTGGTCGAGTTCTTGAAGTCTTGCTGCGTTCTTGTTGAATTCTTGGTCGATCTTGCCTTTCTTGGTCGAGATCTTGTGTTTCTTTGAGTTATCTTGCTGCGTCAGTCTTGGTTACTTGAGTTTCTTTGAGTCTTTCTTGAGTTTCTTACTTGTTGTCGAAGATCGGACCATCTCACGGCTAACCCCGTATCATAATGTGGGGATTACGAGGTTATCGACTAGTCCCCACGAGTCCGACGTCCGAGCCCTAGCCTGCAAAGAACGCGAACCGATTAGCTAGGCGACAAGCCATCAGGCAGGCTCACCCAAGGCAATGAAGGCTTGAACACCCACTAATTACACAAATTGTATAACCCTTGACCTCTAGCAAGGGTCACCTCTCCCTTACCACTAGCCACTAGGACAAGGGGTCATTGGTAATACTATGTATAAGGTTTGTTACCAGCTATATAATACTACCTCTGTTGATAAATAAATGTCATTTGATTTTTTTAACACATTTGTTAAGGATCCAAAAATTATACTAGTTATTAGTTATAAGTTTAAAAATTATACTGTATAAAATATTAACTTTTTAATTAATTTTTTTTATATAATTTTATACTAGTTATTAGTTATAAGTTTAAATTTTATTTTTTTTGGTGATAAGTTTAAAATTATATTTAAAAAGTAAATAAAGTAATATTTTATAAAGTTTTTAGCTTCTTAAAAAGTAGCAAAAAGTAAAACGACATTTATTTCTGAGCAGAGAGAGTACTACACTACGCCCTCCGGCGCTTTCAACGTCGGAGAACTAATTGGGGATAGTTTTTATACTCGTATCGTTTTGTAAACGAACGAGCCCGATCTACTTTACTCATGTAAGAGCCTAAACTCAAATCAATCAATTTACCCCAAATGGCCAACTGAATATAGCGTACATACACTTACAAGTAATGGATCATGTATATAGTGCACCTTCCGACTTGGAAGCAGTAGGTTGGATTCGACGTAGTGTGAGTAGCTCATCCTACCGAAAAGTCCGAGTCTCAATTTCAGCAACGAATGTATCCTTTCTGAGTGACAAAATTGTGGCTTTCATCTGTCATTAGGATCCAAGAGAGGCATCACAAGTGGTTCCTTGGCTCTAGCCAGCTTCGTCCCGCCTCTTTCTTCCTCGATTTGTTCATCTTTTTCCGCATCTTGACGAACTCTTTCCACTTTCCGTCAGCTGCGTACATATGCGACAGCGCTACATACATCCCTGGCATGTTTGGCCTCAATTTCAGCATCCTTTGTGCTGCCAACTTGCCGTAGTTGGCCTGTTTATGTGCTCTGCACGCCCCAAGGAACGCGCCCCAGACAGACTCGTGAGGCTCAAACGGCATACCCTTGATCAACTCGTAAGCCTCTTCGACTCTCCCAGCGCGTCCCAGCAGATCAACCACGCATCCGTAAACCTCCTGATCAGGAGCAATGTTATACTTTCCCATCATTAATTCGAAGTGTCGTAGACCTTCGTCTACAAGGCCTGAGTGGCTGCAAGCACCCAAGACAGCCATGAACACGATCCGGTCTGGTCTAATACCGGACCTGATCATCCTATCAAACAACTCAACCGCCTCCTTTCCATACCCGTGTGTCCCGTATCCAATCATCATAGAAGTCCATGAGAGTATGTCTCTGCCGTGCATTTCACTGAAGACTCTGCCAGAATCCACGATATTACCACACTTTGCATACATGTCTATGAGGGCGTTCGCTAGAGCCGGGTTCTGATCAAAGCCTCTCCTGAAAATCGCTCCGTGTACTTGCTGCCCGCAGCTTAACAGCGCTATATTAGCACAAGCTGCCACGACACTCGTGAAGGTGAAGCAATTTGGACGAAAACCCTCCGAGTCCATGTGAGAAAACATAGAGAGGCACACACTCGAATTTGACCTTTCGTAACCAGCAATCAAAGTGTTCCAAGTGATCAAATTCTTCTCGGTCATCTCATCAAAGCATTGCCGGGCTTCATATAGACGACTACACCTACAATACATGTCTAATAACGAATTCATGACTGCAAGATTGGATTCAAGACCGTGCTTGAACACAGCACCATGTATTTGCTTCCCATAAGTGCATGATCCGGTTGACGAACAAGCTCTTACAGCAATTGAAAAGCTATACGCTCCACATTCGCCTCCTTCCTGTCAAGAAAAGCTAAAAGAACGTTAGGAATCATCAATTCAATTCAACAATTGATTCATCATCAGATAGATACTTACCGATAACATTCGTCTAAAAACTCCGAGTCCACTATAAGCATCACCGCGATGAGTGTATCCGGTGATCAAAGTAGTCCAAGACACCTCATTTTTCTCATGGATCTCCTGAAAAACCAAGCATGCCTCATCCATGCTAACGCAGCACGTAGCGTAAACATCCAAGAGCGAGTTATTGACGTAAATGAATCCGACCAAGCCATGCTTAAAGGCCATGCCATGAGCCAATGCACCATATGAGTAACACCTCAAGCCCTTACAAGCCTTCAACACACTCGATATAGTAAACGCATTCGGATCGGCACCGCCTCTCAGCATCTCGCAGAACACCATCCAGGCACGAGAGTGCTGGTCACAGGAGGCGTAGCCCGTGATCATGGCAGTCCAAGCTACCACGTCTCTCTCAGGCATTTCGTCGAACAGTTGGCGTGCTTCATTGATCAGGCCCCGTTCGAAGTACGAAGTGATGAGGTTAGTGGCTAGAATTGATGGGCTTTTCGGATGGTGTGTTGGGAGTGATCGGGTGGTGAAGCAATTTAGGGCACAGGTGATTGAATTGAGGACGAAGGTGGGGATTGGGCGGAAATGAGCTGTGGTGGTGGTGAGGAGTTTCTTTGCAGACATCGATTGCATATTATTTGAGAGAAACGACGTCGCTCCGATAAAATCAGAGACATGACGCATAGTACGATGATTAAAGAGATTTTCACTTCTATAATGACCCGCTCACGTGCAGGGTTGGATCCCGGCAATGGGCCAATCTTGCTTAAGATAATAGATCAATTTCATAGTGTTTGTTTATAAATTAGTTTATTTTTAATTTAAATCAGTTAGAAATTGTTGGAGGTTGTAAAGTCCTTAAGAGGTACTTTAACCCTTCACATTTGTCTATATAAAGGCTTGTAACCTCACTTGAGAAATGCACATATTGAGGAATTTTTTTAATTAGCCAAAAAGAGAAAAAAAAAATTAGCGAACTAGCCAATAATACAAAGTATTTTGGGATTTAGCAAAAGCAGAGCTAAATCGATGTTTTAAACAACG
The DNA here is from genome assembly GCA_963922045.1 of Persicaria maculosa. Classification (NCBI taxonomy): domain Eukaryota; kingdom Viridiplantae; phylum Streptophyta; class Magnoliopsida; order Caryophyllales; family Polygonaceae; genus Persicaria; species Persicaria maculosa. The sequence goes on from OY998262.1 coordinate 27,052,907, forward strand.
ACTCTAGATCTGCTTCTAAAAAAAATTAATAAAATACTAAAGTCGCTATTTCAAACAGTGACTTAGTATTTTTTTTTAAAAAAAATCGAATTAAATATATAAAAAAAAAGGTGAAAGCAAAAAAAAATTATATATGGAAAACAACGACTCTCCATTTTTTTTGGTTAAAAATGTTTTTTAAAAAAAAACGAAAATACAAGAATAGTTCATTCATTTGTCATACAATAAACCTCTCCCTCTCCTCTATTTCCCTCCTGAATCCCTCTCTCCTTTCCCCCCGGGTGGGATCATCTGTCCCTTTGGGGATAGGCCCCTGTATTCACCTCCCCATCCCCTTAATTAAAGAAAAAAAGAAAAAAAAAATAAAATTTAAAAAAAAAGTAAATGGTGGATTATGTGAGTAGGCACAGGGAGATAAGGAAAAAGAGAGACAGTGGATCCGCTATGCCTTTCCCCTCTCTCCTCTCTCTCTCCCCTTCTCCCTTTCTTTTCTTTACCTTTTTCACGTACTTCCACTCAGTTGAAAAAAATAAAATAAAAAAGGTTGAACAACAACTCTACCAGTATATTTTTTTTTTTTGGTTTTTTTTATCATTATTGTAGAAAGCTTATAATTTTTTATAAAAAAAAAAATACTAAGTCGCCGTTTCAAACAATGACTTTAGTATTTTATTAAATTTTTAAGAAGCGGGGTTAAAGTCGCTATTTGAAACAACTTACCCCCGCTTTGGCTAAATCCCAAAATACTTTGTATTTTTTGCTAGTTCGCTAATATTTTTTCTTTTTTTTTTTGGCTAATTCCAAAAAAATTCCATATTGAGTTAATCTTCCTTTTCCAATGTTCTTATAACATTGGAAGTATTTTGTATTTTATTTTCGAAAATATAAGGGCATACACATTGGTGAGCCCAAAGGCTCACCAACATGTCAGCTCGGATAAAAAAAATAGTTGGGAGCCCGTGACCTCGGACCCTTGCAGATGAGCCTAAATCATGCCAAGTGTCACATGAAGATAGGAGGAAGGCAAAACGCGGGTGGGGGGATCTGCAAAAGAAAAGGGGATATGATGGACTGTCATGTGACCCCATAGTTGGTCACCACGTGACAGTGGCTATATTTTTTTTTCAATTTGATTTTCTGGCATTTTTCGAAATAAAAAAAAATATTTTTGAATGTAATTTAATTTTAGGGCAATTTGCACAAATACCACTTTTTTGGTGTGGGTTTGCAAAAATACCACTTTTTTGGAAAATTTGCACAACTACCATTGGTGGTATTTTTGCAAATAAAACTGGGAAGGGCTAAGCCGGTTGCAGGTTCCCACAAGGGGGAGAGAGAGAGAACCACCACCAGATTGTCGGCGGCACTGTCGGGTGACTCCCTCCAACCCCATCGCCGATCAGATCTGGGCAGTGGTGGCTCGGACCCGCTTCCCTTTGCTCGCTATTGGGCTCTGCGCTTGTGGTGGCGGCCGTGGTGGGTACTTTTCCGGTTCGGCCCCCCATCGCCGTTTCACACAGAGAGCTCCCCATCGCCGATCAGATCTGGTCAGATCTGGGCAGTGGTGGCTCGGACCCGCTTCCCTTTGCTCGCTATTGGGCTCTGCGCTTGTGGTGGCGGCCGTGGTGGGTGCTTTTCCGGTTCGGCCCCCCATCGCCGTTTCACACAGAGAGCTTCAGCAGCTTCAACAATGGAGCCCCACACGGCGAGAGCGGAGGCCGAGTGCTGGCTAGGGATCTCCGCCAAGCTCCTGACCGGCCGCGACCTCGTCGGGAGCAAGACGTTCGCGATGCGCGCCCGCGAGGCCGACCCCTCCAACCCCATCGCCGATCAGATCTGGTCAGATCTGGGCAGTGGTGGCTCGGACCCGCTTCCCTTTGCTCGCTATTGGGCTCTGCGCTTGTGGTGGCGGCCATGGTGGAACCAGTGGAGTCGTGGCTTGAATTCCGGCCGGTTCCCTGGCCGATTTGGGAGGATGTGGTGGGTGCTTTTCCGGATCTAGTGGAAACCCGTGTCACCCAATGTCAAACCCCTGTCACCCCATTTCCAAACCCTTCTCTACAAAATGGAAACCCGTGTCACCCAATGTCAAACACCTGTCACCCCATTTCGGAACCCTTCTCTACAAAATGGAAACCCGTGTCACCCAATGTCAAACCCATGTCACCCCATTTCGGAACCCTTCTCTACAAAATGGAAACCCGTGTCACCCAATGTCAAACCCCTGTCACCCCATTTCGGAACCCTACTCTACAAAATGGAAACCCGTGTCACCCAATGTCAAACCCCTGTCACCCCATTTCGGAACCCTTCTCTACAAAATGGAAACCCGTGTCACCCAATGTCAAACCCATGTCACCCCATTTCGGAACCCTTCTCTACAAAATGGAAACCCGTGTCACCCAATGTCAAACCCCTGTCACCCCATTTCGGAACCCTTCTCTACAAAATGGAAACCCGTGTCACCCAATGTCAAACCCCTGTCACCCCATTTCGGAACCCTTCTCTACAAAATGGAAACCAGGGACGAAGAAGACGAACAGGGACGAAGAAAGATTTAGAGAGAGAGAGAGCAAGCGGCAAGTGAGAGAGAACAGAGACGAAGAAGACGAAGTAGAGAGCGAGAGAGCAAGCGGCGCCCACGCCTTCCACCGCCGCCGGCCTCACCCTGGGGCCGGCCTTCCACCCACCACACCACCGCCGAGGAACAGCCATCTCGCTGCAGCGATCCGTCGAACCAGGAAGGCCGACATTACTAGCCCCATCTCGCCTGGCTCACACCCAAGACCACCCCCTATCAGCCTGACAACCAACCTCGGACAAGCAGCGGCGGAGAAACCCTTACCAACGCCCAGATCTGAGAAAAAGGCAAGAGCGAGGGAGAGGAGAGAGAACAGCAACCACCCAGAGCGCCAGAGCCCACCTCTTCCACCGCCGGGCCGCCGCCGCCGGCCTTCCACCGCCGCCGGCCTCGCCCTGGGGCAGGGCCGGACAGCCCCGGCGACACCCACGAACCACCACTACGAACCAAGGCACCCAAACGAGGGTTGACAATGCCTGTAATTTAAATATTTTTTTTTGGGCATAATAACCTAGAATAGGGGGTTTTGGCGAAGGGTTTACCTTGGCATTTTTGCAAATTTTTGGAAAAAATGGTATTCTTGCAAATTTTCCCAAAAAGTGGCATTTTTGCAAACTTTTTTCAAATTGTGGTATTTAGTGCTATTCCCTCTTAATTTTATCTACCATAGATATTCATATTGCATATATTTGAGAGAATTTTTTTTTGAATAAATAATACTCATATGTTCCTTTTCAAATATTAAAAAATTAAGTTTTTAACTCATATGTTATTATTAAATAAATAAATAAATAATAGAATAATTTATTAAATAAAAATGGAAATAGTAAAAAGCAAGTTAAGAATCGGGGTTAAGAGCTCACAAACGAGGGTGAAAATAAATAAAAAATTGAAATAGAGCATTTAAGTTGAGATAACGGAGAAAAAGTAACTTAGGCCCGAGGTTGGGCTCACGATTACACAAGGTTAAGAAAAATCTATATCTAATATAATACTAAAACACATGTTGGAGGATGCCACATGGCGGATTCTCTTTTAATCATCCTACGTGTCGCTTTTTACTTAAATATGGGCCCACCTTTCATTTAAAAATATTATCTCAATTTAAACTTTTAATAATCAAACTAATTTATTAATTTAACTAAATAATCAAACTAATTTAAAAGTAATCAAGTAATTCAAATATGTATTAATTATCCAAATCTTCTATTTTATTAATTTAACTAAATATGTTTAATACAAATCTTTATTCATTATCAAATCTTTATTTATACATTTTGTTTAACTTCATCACATAATACTTTACTTCAATCTTAATTTTATACTTCACATTTTTAAAAATTTTAATCAATAATTTTTGGACGTATTACAAAGTCCATATCGATCTTCAACCGATTCGATATTTAACTAATTTTTAAAACAGTCTTAAAAAATATTTTATTGTTAGGGAGTGTTTAAAATTAGTTTAAATCAATCAATCAATTATTTATTTATTTTTAAAATAAATTATATACTTATCTCATTTTGATAGCTTTTTTTATATTAATTTCTATTTAATCTTTTATTAAAAATAGTTGATTTAGTTACAATTAATTACTACTAAAATTAAGATGCTTTGATTTTCTTTTCTTTTTTATATATATTCTCTACTTTAAATCATTATTTCACCTTAATTATTTATTAAATTAAAGTAATTGTATCTTATGTATTTTTAAATTAATAAATCTAATTATTTTAAAAATAATGTAAAATTTGTGTTCAGACCATTGACAAAAAATTGAAGTTATGTGATTGAGGGTGTGTTTGGATTTCAATATATTTTAATTATAATGCATAAATGCTTGAATAGTGTTTGGTTAACACTTTTTACAATGTTTTAAAATAACGTAAAATTCAAATTAAATATATAGTAAATTATGTGAATTAATTATATTATGTTATATAATGTAATTAAAAACTTTACACAATAGTGGTTGTTTGATTGACACAATATTAAGACCTTAATTATTATTTTTTATATTGTTAAATATCATTTGAACCTAAACATATTTTGAATATATATTAAGATCCTTATTAATAAATTGCATATAAAATATACTTTCATTAGCAAATATATTCCTTTGAATCTTCTAATTTCATAAAGGGCATGGTATAAAAAAATAAAAAGAAAGAGATTTTACATTTGTATATTTAACAACAATTTCGTATACACTAAAGACATATCTTAGTTTTTATTTTATTTTTTTTAATAGTGAAAACATTTAGAGTCAAATAAATCAAATATTAAAATGAATCATGTATAGGTGAATCTTTAAGTGTCCTTCTTGAACCTCCTTCGTAACTTTATGTTTTTTTCTCACTTTCAACTCTTTTTTCTTCCATATTTTTTAAAATTATTTTAGAGGTTTAAGCGAAAATTTAGGTTTCATGTCAAAGTTTCTTTGCCGGATGACTCAATTAAGATTGCTACAGAGGTTAAGGATATACATCTTGCATCGGGGTTAGTGTTGTATGATGTTTTCTCTATACCTGAGTTCAAGATCAATCTGTAATCTGTTGGAAAAATGATGTTTTCACTAATATATAATAATAATAATAATAATAATAATAATAATAATAATAATAATAATAATAATAATAATAATAATAAAGCTTCTATTTAGACATTGTAAATCATATAACATGCTCAAATAAAACTAATGAAAAGATAATATTTGATAGAGTTTTTAGCTTCATAAAAAACATAGCAAACAAATAAAACGACCTATATTTTGAGAAGGATGAAGCATTTTTTTTAATTTTAAGCTTATTACAAGAATATTTCTTCTCCGACATTTTTATATGCTCTACATCCAAAAGTTCTTAAAACTCCATTCACCTAGAGTTTGCGTAATATGTAGTCGAACTACAAATTATTTGGTCTTACCTTCCAATCCATTAACACAACAAAAATTATTAGAAGAGGGCCATATTTTTATATCTTGCCTCGGGCATTTCAAATCTCAAACCCAAACTTGCGAGGAAGGTGAGACATTGATGAAAGCATTACTTTTTTTTTATCCGAATTTATATTATTTTACTATATCATTTTCATATTATTACATTAGTATAATATATCTAAGGGTTATTTGCAAAACTAACCTAAAAACCCGGTTGGGTTGCACTCCCTATCCCCTATCCATATTATTTGCAAAAAGTTAGCCCAAACCCTTTAAAATTTGCAGCCCAGCCGGTTACAATAGGGAGAGAGACCGGTTGCATTGATGGAGGAGAGAGAGGGAGACGTGTGGGGGGAGTTAATTGACAAAAGCATGTCAATTCAACTATCGATAGTTGCTCCATCTCTCTCTCTCACAGAAAATAAAAAACGGAAGGAAGAAGATGAAGGAGTTCGAAGAAGAACAAGAGCAAGTCTGCAGAGGAGAAGAAGAGGCGGACATCACACTTTCGGGTTTTTGGGTTAGTATGTGCAATTCCCTCTATATCTAATATATAAAGTAAATAAATTATGGTAATATATTCTATAAAATATAATATATTTTACAAATCCCGTGCGTTACGCACGGGTACTACGCTAGTAATATATTAAAACAGAAGCATTTCTGCCACGTGTCACAACCTTAGGACAAGATATTTATAGAAGTTAAATTACATAATCAATTAATATATCATTTAATATATCCATGTTTTAAGCAATCTATCTATATCTAATATAATACTAAAGCAGATGTAACTTCTGCCACGTGGCGCCCTCACGTTTAATATGCCACGTGTCGTTCTAATATTTAATCCACACCCCCTATAATTAACCATTAAATTGAAATCATTAAAACAAAATCAAATGCTTAAACATTTCATATTAATTACTAAAAATGTCTTCGACTTCTTCGATTTGTTACAATAAAGTCTCAACTTTACAAAACTCATATTAACGAATATTTAATCTTCTTCATGTCGAGCTTCATTCTCGAACTTCATAATAAAAAATCACGGCCACTCTAATCTTCACCGTTGTTGTATGAAATTGAGCATTGTAGTCATCATCCTCATAGATCATGGCGGCATCTATGTCCTTCCGAAAAGATCTTCATGACCTAATAACCTGCAATAGGATGGTAGCTAATAAGATTCATCCATACACACTGTTTTGAAATGTATGCTATCATAGAAGATGAGATCGATTCCACTGTAAATAATATGATTTTCATTTTCATTTATGGTATAAGCAAATCAGCGTCAAATTACATTGAGCATGAGCTGCCTAAAAATCTGGACAAAACCCTAGAACGCACCCGATGAAGCTCTGTTGGCAAGCCCGGTTTGCTCCGCTTACCTCATGTCGATTTCCCTGACTCAAATACGTGCAACTTTGATTCCAATTTTAAGTGTACAAATTTGGGTTTCAAGTACAAATTTATCAATTTTCATTTTCAAAATCGACCATAAACATTATTACCCGAAGATAATATTTATCTAATACTGATTTAAAACATCACTTTTAGTAATTCCGGGATTTTTTTCTAACAAATTGTAATCTTGAATCTAATGTTTATCTATTGGCGCAGGGGTTTTTAATATTTTCAGGGATTTTTTTCAAACAAAATAGATTTGTTAAAATCCAATCCAATGTTTTGTTAAAATAAAATCTAATGTTTACCTATTTGAGGGGGATTGTTGAGAAGATAAAATGAGGTTTTTTCCTTAGAAAATAAAATCCAGAAATAAAATCTAATGTTTTCTGGGATTTTAAACATCCATTTTAATATTTTCTGGGATTTTTTCTAACAAATTATAAAAAATTTCAAGAAAAAAAATAATCCTCAAGTAAATCCGAATATGGATTGATTTGAAAATATCATCTTTCTAATAAAAAAATAATCAAAAATAAAAATAACAATTTCAGCACTAAATAAAAAGAATAATCAGCAACCGAAATAAAAAGAATAATCAGCAGCCGAAATCTAATTAACCAATGTTTATCTCTTTTATTTAACCAAAATATAGCACATTTAACCAATGTTTATCTGTTTATTTAACCAATTTTAAATTTCGCAGACAAATCCAGAAATTGTTAGATAAAGGTACAATAATGATAAATCTATTTGTTAAACAAATCCAGAAATCCAGAAAATCCAATATTAAATCTATCTGTTAAACAAATCCTAAATTGTTAGATTAAATTGATTATATATAATTAAACAGATAATTATTCCATAACAAACATTCAGATAATCCTAATCTGACTTATTAATAATAAATCCAAAAATAATTCATAAATCCTAATCTTTAAGTGAATCCTAATCGTAGCACCAAAAAATTTGAAGATATAATGATCTTCCTAATAAAAAAAACCTAAATACACCCCTAAATAAAAATAAAATAAAAATGACAAATTCAGATCTATAGAGATTTTTTCGGCAATTAGAAACCCGCCTCCATAGATTATTTTAATTACATTTTTTAACACTTACCTCTTTGTTACTTAAAAGATTGCATATCTTTTATAATCTACTCTCAATCTACTATATATATCTACTATATATATCTACTATATTACAACACTAAATCAAAATAAAAATAACAATTTCAGCACTAAATAAAAAGAATAATCAGCAACTGAAATAAAAAGAATAATCAACAATCGAAATATTGCACATTTATCCTCTAAAAGTTAGTTTACACCGAAATATTGCACCTTAACCTGCTCAGCAACACTATTCTATATATATTCAGATTGGAAGATAACAAAGAACTCACTTCTACTCCATCATCTTCCACCAGTTCCTATCAATTTTTCCTTCTCTTTCGACCATCTATTCATCTTTTAATGTAATTTTTTCCGAACACTATTAATGTTTAAACATTTTACATTGCAGACTTTTGACGATCTTTTCATTTTTGCTATTTTAGGTATGCAAAAATACGAATTTGTTATCACTATTCAATCTCAAATTTAAGCATCGTGGCATGAATTTGCCCTGATTCCAAATTTTGATTCCAAATTTAAGGAGTGATAATATTGGTCAATCCTTGCACACAGCGGAGCAACAAAGCAAACATATCAGGGAATTGTTAAACAGAACAATGAGCAAAAAATGTTCTAAAGGCTTTAGTCGATGCCCTCAATCCACATAAATCCAAGCAGGAGTTGTTCTAATCAGAAATAACTCTCATATTAAACATCAAGTCGTAGTTGTTCTAATCAGAAATAACTCTCATATTAAACATCAAGTCGCAGGAAGTAAGGTTTCACAAATCTTCGCACGTGCTAGACCACAAAAATCCAGCAAACAGAATCAAAATTCTAACATAAAGGAAAGGGTAGTTGAAGCACCCCAAACTAAACCAGTAGAACAAAATAAACACACAAAACAGTGGCAGCAGATCCTGATCAAGATTCAGTTCTAGCAATAAACAAAATGAACTCAATCTAAAATTTACATGCCCAAATTCATGGAAAAAAAAGAAGTCAAAACATACCTGATTGAAATAGCTCGTGCACAGAATTTGCTCGCCTCCCTTCGTCAATAACCCAAGCCGAAAGCCCCAAATTGCACAAATTGCAACCCTAGAAACTGCAAACAAAAATCGATTAAACTCGGAAATTGGGCATACGATTAGAGGGAAGGGCAAAAGAAGTTCATAATTTGTGCTTTAATCTTTCAAATATCAACCGAATCGAATATTTGGGGCTGAAATTCACAAACAAAAAATACCCTAGCACATGCCTGGGACCGGAGTGGCTTCGGTTCACTCCGCCCTCACTTCGCCATTTCTCCACCTCCTTCCGTTTTCGTTTCAGTTGCCCAAAGTCAAAGCTTCGAGCCTTCAAGTTGGCGTGCTAATGGGCACCACAGCTGCTTCGAAAAAAAACACGTAGCGTTCTTTTTTTTTGTCACCGGGAAGAGGATGAACGAAAGAATAAAAAATGGATTTTTCGCGAGGTAACCCTATGGTATAGCGTATTTCGGGTGGTAAACAAAAGTTTTAAGTTTTTCGCCTGGTAACCCTGGGGTTTCAAACTTTTTTGCGTCATGCCCAAAACTTTGATTTTGGTTGAAAATTGGAGTTTTATCTTTAATATGGCGATATTTTGTAATATTAAAAATTTTGTGGGTTTTATTAGGAATTAAATGACATTAATTTAGAACAGAAACGAAGAAGACAGAGAGCACGACAGGACCAGGCCGGAGTTGCAGACGCGATTTAGGTGAAGAAGAAGAACCAGGTGCGACGCCGCCCACCCACTGGCCGGAGTCGCACCTGGTTGGCGGAGAATCCAGACGGCGGGGGTGGCTCCGACCTTGGAGGCGGCTCCGAATCAAGCAAAAATTGGCCCCAAATTTTCGAAACCCTAACCCCTAAGTTTTGCCAGATGCTGCCATAAAGTTTGCCAAACAGATGTTGCATATCGAATTAATTGATTCTTCACAGAAGTTTCTCAGACTTACAAAAGGGTGTTTCAGGATTGAACCAAGTGGAAATGGAGGATATTGGAGGAGGCAAACATACACTCAAAATCTGCAGCTTTGCTGGTTCTTCATATAGCATCAATAATGTGAGATTGTGAGCTAGTGCAATTGTAACAAACATGAACCTTTAAAGTTGATGGAAGCAATTTTGGCGGCGGATTCGGACGGAGGCGGTGGCTCCGACCTTGGCGGCGGCGGCTCCGATCTAAGCCAAGAAGAAAAGAACCGGTGCGAAAATTTAGGGGTTAGAGTTTTCGAAAACCTGGGGTCAATTTTTGCTGGATTCTAACCGGCGCCAAGGTCGGAGCCACCCCGCCGTCTGGATTCGCCGCCGCCCACCCACTTGCCGGAGTTGCACCTGCTTCTTCTTCCTCGCGTCTGCAACCAGCCAACCACTGGTCCCCCTGATGCTCTTCTTTCTTCTCCGTTTCTGTTTTAAATTAATGTGATTTAATTCCCAATAAAACCCACAAATTTTTTAATATTACAAAATACCACCATATTAAAGATAAAACTCCCATTTCTCAACCAAAACCAAAGTTTTGGGCACCACGCAAAAAGTTTTGAAACCTCAGGGTTACCAGGCGAAAAACTTGAAACTCTTGTTTACCACCCGAAATACGCTATACCACAGGGTTACCTCACGAAAAATCCGAATAAAAAACTGTATTCGAAAAAAAAACTGTACCTCTTCTATTCAGAAGAAGATGACTGATTTTTCAAAAAGGTTCCACAATTATTTTAGGTAAATTTACATAAAACCACCCTTTAAATATGTGTGTTTTCTCTTAATCACCCCTTAAATTCAAAATTATAAAAAAACAACCCTTTAAATGATATTTATTTACACCTCACCCCCCTTCATCTATTTTTGTTAATTTATCATTAAATATATTATATTTTTATACTTTTGAACTCAAATTTGAGTATAAATATATTCAAATTTTAAATTTAAGAACTCAATTATATTTTAGGGATTATTTTATTTATTTTTAAAAAATGATAATAAATATAGCTAGAATTATTATCTTAGTTTATATTTTAAAATGTTTATAAAATTTTAAAATATTATGTAAATTACTCTTATTTATTTATATTTTAAATATTTTTAAAATGTTATTATTTGTCTTTAGTTTGAATATTTTTGTTCAATAATTATCATTGATTTAAAAAAATTGAAAAAGGTCTATAATTATATTTAAGTTATACAATTATACAATAAACTTTTTTAAAAAAAAATAGGTAAGAGGAAATACCATTTAAACTTAAAGGGTGGTAAATTTGAGCTTATTTTTAGGGTGGTAAAAGGAAATACAATTATACAAATTTGAGCTTAAAAATATTAAAATATAGTGTAGTTAATGATAAATTCATGAAAATGGTTGAATGGGTGGTGAGTTATAAACAAATACCATTTAAAGGGTGGTTTTCTGTAATTTTGAATTTAAGGGGTGGTTAAGTGAAAATACACATTTAAATGGTGGTTTCCTCTAAATTTCCCTTATTTTTATATTACATTGTTTGTCCCAATAAAAGTTAAAACTCACGATTTTACATTACAACGCTATCATAATATTATGTTATATATAGCACCCTTTTAATTATCGATCTAATATGTGAATCGAGTGAATGAAACCTGTTTAGTATATTTATCATTTAGATGTTTGAATTTGATTTATTTTTAGGATTATTTGGATGTTTGGATTTGATAGTATTTCGATATATAGTTTCAAAATATCATAGCATTATAATTTAGACAAATTATAATAATATCTTCTAAAAAATATAATATATTATAGAAATCCCGTGCGTAACGCACGGGTACTGTACTAGTAATATATTAAAATAGAAGCATTTTTGCCACGTGTCACAACCTTAGGACAAGATATTTATAGAAGTTAAATTACATAATCAATTAATATATCCTTTAATATATCCATGTTTTAAGCAATGGGATTAATTCAAAACTATAATTTATCTATTATTACTTATATACTTTATATAATAATATTGTCTTCTTATATAATTTTATTATAATTTATCTATATATCTGTATATCTACATAACATGTTAAACTAATTCTTATGTTTTAAGCAATGTGATTAATTCAAAACTATTTTTCAATAAAGTTACACCATATATTAACGAATAACTATTTAAGAGAATCGTTTTATTTATATATGTAATTAACATATTCTATATTTTTTAATCAGTAGGTTTAATTCAAAATATTAAATGAATATATATATTAACACATACACATACTACATTTTCTAATCAATTGATTTAATTCTAAAGATTAAATTAAACTATAATCTATATCTAAATATTAAATAAGAAATTTTTTAAAAAAAATTGAAAATTTATACGTTTTTAACCATCTATCTATATCTAATTATTGTTGAAATGAGAATATTTTTGCTAATGTGTCATAACCACCTTCATTTTATGGTTTTTACATATTTTTTACTTTATCAACTCCGTATATTTATTAGTTGATGTTGCCTTTGTCAATCATTTATGTAATTATATAGATAATAAATTTTTTATTATTAAGAATTTTTTAACAAAACCGCGCCATGGCGCGGGCACTGCACTAGTAGAGGCTTTAAACAACTTTCTGATCACATTTTGCTCTTATTTTATAAATTTAAAAAGGAAAGAAGAAGGGATCAAATTCTTGAGTTCATATCACTACAAAGCACTCTTATGAGCTAAGCTTGTGAGCCTCGACACTATCGAGCGTATGCTAAATTTCCCTAATACACTACACAACAAATGGATCATTTTCAATTTTTTTTTTTGGTAGAAAAATGGATTATTTTCATTAACAAGTCTCTTAATACAATCAATAAATGGATAATTTTCATCGACGAAAACTTATTTTCTCCATATTTTCTATTTTTTTTAAAAAATAGGGTGGGTTGGAGACTTGGAAGTTGGAGCAAACCCAGCCAAGCCAACCCTGCATCCGTGCCTGCTCACATATTAAACTAGGTAGTAAATGAGTGACATTCATTGTGCATTCAATTCAAACACAAACTGATTTCAAGAAACTTGCATCTTCCACATAGGAAGGCACTAAACAGTACACACATCGAGACTATGGAGATTGGAGAGCATCTAAATTTTACTTAAGGTTGTGAGAAGCATCAGGAAACAATAATATCAGAATGAAGGAAACAAACTGTGTCATGAATTCTCTTTCACTGAGCAGCTTGGAAATACAAACCTCTGCAGAAGATCTCTATGTAGCTAACAAAATTCTTAAAGCAGCCTGCCTGCACACCATTTTCTCTATTCACAATGTTATGCCAACAGACCCGAATACGAAGGGGAAAAAGGACAGCACATATGACTGAACAGTAACAGACAGCTCCAGATATGAGAGGAACGTCAAAACAATGCTCAAACTTAGTTGTGATTGGTTGTGATTTCGTGAGAGGAGATGATCTGTGGTTTAAGACCGGATTTCATAAACTCCAGCAAGAGTACGCGCTCTGAATCCCTTGTAAACACGATTTGTTATGTTCTTTATTTCCAATTTGTCTATCTTGAGGCCGGATAGAGCAACGCCCATTATATGGAAGGAAACTTGAAATGTGGGGAATACATTCAGCTGCTCCATACCTGACTGCAGCGCTAGAGTTCCGGTCAGAGAAGGGGCTTTATCATTTGGTATCCTCCCAATGGACCAAGAGCAAGTCTGAAAGATTTTCATTAAAAAAAAATAACCATTAAAAAAACCCTTAGTTCAGATGTCGTAAGTGCAATATAGCAGAAAATCAAACCAGACATTTATACAAATGAATGATAACTTTTATTATTAACTAAGAACTTTAGTTTACAAAATTATAATCAGTCACAAACTACCTACTTTTCAGAATTATTTGCACAAAACCACTTCATAAAGTAGGAAATTGCATTTAAATAATTGCAATATGCAGCCTATTAACATTTCAAATCCTTTGCTAAGCATTTTTTGAACCGAAAAGTACCTTCAAGTTGTGCAATGCTAAAGGACAACGTACTAACGGTGGTTAAATGCAATTTCCTTTTTAATGGGTGGTTTTGTGCAAAAGGTCCTAAATATTGAGCAATCTTGTGTAATATACCCCAGTATATGAGTCGAGTACTTAATCAATAACTCATAACTACAATTAGGCTTCTTAGAAGAAACTTTTGCTTCAAAAAATAAATACCTTATTTGCAAGTATGTCTATTGTGCCATGATTTGTAGACAGGTCAGATGAAGCAATGCAGGGAGGCAACTGGAATTGCACATTTATATTCTCAATAATCTTTCCCGGCTCATTTCTTATACCAACCAGAACGCTGACACGACACGTCCCAGAATCTGATGTTAGCTGGGGCTTTACATATAATGGAATGCTCTTCAAGCTTTTGATCCTGAAATAAGATACAGAGGCATCTTCAAGTGAATAAAGTAGGCCAAAAAATACAGAAAACCAAATTTGTGTTGCATTTGTCAGCTTGCCTGTAACTCATGAGTTTGAACTCTCCATCTGGAGGAACAAATGACATGATTTGATCCGACTCCCATGGCCGAAATCGAACACAAGGATGGAATCTAACGTCATGTAAAATGGCAGGGTTTGCTAATGTGAGTGTTAGCTCAGGGATGCCGGATAGATGGCAGTTGACTCGAACTTCACCATAGGCTTCACACTTCACTAAGATCCCATCCCTGATTAAAGAGGGAAATGGAAATAAAGAGTGGATTCGTAGGTTAATATATAATAACACATTAAAGGTCATTGAGGACCACCATCCATTCCAAGTTTGCAACTAATGAGTTACAAACATATAAATCATGAAGATGAAAGGATAGCATACCTTACCTCTTTAAGAAATGAGAGGGTTTATGAAAATAACTGGGTAGGCATATTAGTGAGAAAAATCATATTCACAAACAATGAGGTTGGCAATTACAGTGATCGAAAGCAAATCGGTAGCTGATGGGACAGATTTATCATGGCTCATTTTCATTCAACCATCCGAATTCATTTAATGACTTGAGAAGAGAACCAAGCCTGAAGTCATAAAACTGATGCAGAAGATTCGCGTATAGAAATGGTTTCCCTCAGCAAAAGTATAAATTTCTACTCAAGCAATCACAGGTAAAAAGAATCCTAGAACTATGTTGCTGATTAAATCACGAATTCTTCATTCATCCGAATTACTTCCATAACAGTAGTTGTCCTTTCTAACATATAATTATTTGAAACTAGAGTAAATCATCAACTCCTACTGTAATGTTTTTTTAAACCTCAGAAAGCCTAAGCCAAGAAATCGGAATTTTTGGCAGGATTGCTTGCAGCAAAAGATTGAGACAGAACAATACAATTGTGCTTCACAACAAAGCTCACGATTAAAAAAAAAAGTAATGCTGTTGGATTCATGCTCAGTTGATTATCTAAGAGGTTTATTGCACGATGCCATCCTAGGATCGATGTCCAAGATCCACATGGAAAGAGAATACAAAACTCGAATCCATTTAATTACTAACCTGTTTGTGACTGCATCCATTTCCTCAACTAGTTCGACATATACTTCATTGCTTGAATGCTCAACTTTTGCCGGTCTCCAAGGGACGCATGTTGACGTAGAGCCTGGGAGGGTGCCGTTCACATTGGAACTGTTACCAGTCATAACACTTATTACCTTGCTCACAAGATTCGGTGGCGCGATCATCTCTCTCAGGATGTTAGGTTCTGTCGTTAGAGGGAACCCATTGTCTATCATCTCATCAAGAAGCTGCAATTGGTGACTTACTTTTAGTCCCACTAGATGCTCTAGAAGTAACACCTCAAGTTCAAACAGATGACTTCTTTCAGAAACAAACCTCGTATACAACAACAAAGTTGTCTTTGATCACATCTTCATTCAGCTCTCCAAGATAATCTAACACGAGATCAGCTGCTCGGCAGAGGAACTAGTAGGCATAGCCAAAGTCAAGGACTTGGTTTCATTTCAAACCATGCATAAAAGATTTGGATTTAGATCACAAGGAAGGCCACATCATACAATTTCAGGATATTGCGTATGGTACTCCTGAGTTTTGATCCAATTCACAACTAACCTATCCACATTAATCGACAAATTAGCATGCCCACCACCTGTTCGACTTATTGCTTCAACTAAACCCTAATGAGCTTTTTTCTCAGCATCAATTGACTAACACTGTAAATGTGCAGGAATCAATCTCACCTCAATTCCCATCAATGGCGGCATCTCCACTTGGGTGCAAGCCAGAAAAGTGATTCCATTTCGAACAACTTGGAAGATGTAATGCGTTGGAGAAGCAATTACAGGCGGAAGCTAATCGAATGCCCGAAAAACAATCAATCAGAGATTCACACCAGATATAATTAACTTGGCAGCAAATTAAGCACACAAACCTAAATTCAAAAGCACGATAATGGATCTCTCATATTCCAAAGAGAAAAACGGGTACCTTGGACGGATCACCCTGAGAGATCACTTGATCCCAGAACCAATCGCAGATTGAGCGGTCCACGCGGTGGCCAGTGAGCTGCTTTTCGAGCATCACCTCACTGCAAAATTGCAAACTAAAAATTCCTTGAATCTGCATCGAAAAAATAATTGGATGCACGAAAAATTGGGGAAAAGACCTAACGTTACCCGGTATCAGATAGGATGAATATGCACTGCAACATCTCTTGCGTCTCTGTGTAATCGATTGGGGATCGTGGAATTCGCAGCTTACAAGTTGGGCAGATCAAGGTAGAAGACAACAGCTTCGCTCTAAAGTGATGGAATAGATCTCAACGGTGAATAATCTAGGGATGACAATGGGTCGGGTGATGGGTGGATGATCTACTTCCGTCACCCGACCCACCACCCAAAATCCTTCACCCTACCTGACCCATCACCCACCAAATATTTCACCTGTCCCGTTAACTCATCACCCACCGGGTGATTGGGTGGATCGGGTGAAAATTTGGGTGAAATACAAGAAATCAAATTCATCAAAAAAAAATATTGAAAAACATACGTCGAACACATCGACGAATAAATTAGTATCAAATATAGTCAAATTCTGTCAAATAAGTGTAATTATCCACAACTTTCAACACTTTAAGCAAAAAGTTTTGGAAATAAAAAGATATTACAACAATTATGAATAAAAAGAAGAGAAAACATAGTCTTTAACAACCAAAGCTTCAGGCGGGAAATCGTTTGATAGGTATTTTGAATTAGAGTTTATGGGGTATATATATTGGTAATTTCACATATAAAATATAATTATATAATATAAATCGGGTGATGGGTCGGGTGGCGGGTCGGATGATGGGTCAGGTGACGGGTGGGGAATGTCTTCACCCGAATCCGACCCGACCCATCACCCGTTCACCTATTTAATATCCGCTTTATTTCAGATTTTCACCAACTTTTTCGGGTCGGATGAGACAAATATCCGTCGGGTGCGGGTGAAATTATCATCCCTATATCTGACAATACCGCTTCCTTCAAATTCTTCAATCCTCCCTAAATTTTGGGTGTTTTTAACCCTAACGCCTAAACGTGGAACTTCAACGGTAAATATATTCATTTACATACAGTAAAGTCTGTAATACATATTTACCTGCTGACATATTAGGGAAATTATCACATATGTTAATGTTATAGACATTTCACATTTGGATGGTTCAACCATATCTATTGTCAACAACACTACTATATGTTAGATAATGCAGAGTACTGTATTAGGGAATTTGCCAAACTAATATTTTGGACCAGTTTTATTGAATAAAATCTTCTATTAGAGCTCGTTTGGTTGGCGACCCAAAATTCCGGGAAGTTCTAAATTCATGTGTTTGGTTGGTATTTTTTAAATTAAAAAATGTAGGAATTCAACTTTCCGCGAAGTCTTTTTTTATTTCCCCAAAATGGAAGAAGTTCACTTACCAAGTCCCCCTAGGTAAGTTCAACTTCCCCTTTTTAACTTGGAATTTTTCATTTCCTTCATTTAATCTTCTAGAATAAAAAATCAACAAAACATATTTTTAGAATTCCCGTCAATTGGATTTTCCGGGAATTCAATTCCCATGAAATAACTTCCCGGGAATTTCAATTCCCACATTGAACCAAACGAACTCTTAATATTACTAATTCTGCTAGCATTTTGCTGACTGTCAAGCCCATAATTAAAGTTGATTTTTTTATTCAAATGATAATTTTTTATTGGTCAATATTATTGCCGAAATTGTTTGTTTCCTATTTGACATATATTTCTCTCATATTTTTCATACGAAGATTATTAATTGATATGCTTATATCAATTTTTGATCTATTTTAAATATATTTATTTCCCTTTTTCCATAGAAAAGATTATGTATATTGATACGTCCGACCACAATTTTGAATATTATCATTCGATATGGTCTTTTATATCATTATTTCGTTAATATCATGACTTTCTTTATACATTTCATTCATATCAATAACATTATATATTTCTTTTTAAAATTTACATTTATTATACAATATAGACATCTTTAAAAAAATTAAATATTTTTGGAGATATCTATCTATCTATCTAATTCTGCTAACATTTTGCTCACGTGTCAAGCCCATAATTAAAGTTGATTTTTTTATTCAAATGGTATTTTCTTATTGGTCAATATTATTGCCGAAATTATTTGTATCTTATTTGGCATATATTTCTCTCCTATTTTTCATACGAAGATTATTTTAATTGATATGCTTATATCAATTTTTGATCTATTTTAAATATATTTATTTCCCTTTTTCCATAGAAACGATTATGTATATTGATATGTCTGACCACAATTTTGAATATTATCATTCTGCATGGTCTTTTATATCATTATTTCATTAATATCATGACTTTCTTTATACATTTCATTCATATCAATAACATTATATATTTCTTTTTAAAATTTTCATTTATTATACAATATAGACATCTTAATTTTTTTTAAATATTTTTGGAGATAGGAGCAAAACATCATTAATTTTAAGAAGAGATTATTTTTGCACCTGTTAACCTTCAAAAATTGAGGAAAATAATTACCCAAAATGCATGAATATTTTAAATCTATACTTACTCTGCACATTCTACATGACATCTATATCATTTTTAATAAAAGATTTTTAGAGATAAATTACATTTATTTTAAACATCTTAAATGACTGTTTGGAATACAAAAAATAACATTTTAAGATATACAAAAAAAAATTGAAGAATTTTGAGAAAAGAAAATGTGAAATTTGCATATATTATCATTTATAAATAAATAAATAAATAAATAAACACTTTTTTATGATTAATTTTGGATGTTTGGCTTCAAATATCGAAGAAAAAACAAATATTTATCCCCAAAATGAATATTTTACATCTATACTTATTTTACACACCCTAGATGTCTCTTATTATAATTTGATTAATTTCAATATTTTAAGACCTGCAATTGTTTTATAAAGTTAGTAAAAATAAGAGAAAATTTGTGCCGAAGGCACAAATTTTCGCTCAAATTAGAGGAGTATCCTAGTTTTTGAAAAAATTAGTGGATTGTCCACTTTTCTAATTTCAGATGTTTGTTTTACGATATTACCCTTCTTCTATTATACCATCAAAATCCCTAACCTCCATGGCCGCACAAGCCGATGCCCCAATTTGTGAAAGAGAGAGAAGAGCTCCGCCTGAACAAGGACGAGGAGGAGGAGATCTCGGCACCGCCGATGCCGAATCTCGCCGCTGCACAACATAGGAGCAGATCTCGCCACCGCCGCTCGGGGAAGAGAGATTACAGAATCGTGTTCTCTTCCTCTGTCGCTCATCGCCGCTGTCGCCATTGATGACGGAAGTACACTTGCCCTCCCATCTCGATCATCGCTGGATCTGGATGCGAGCTTCGACGTCGCCGGTCATGGCAGCCATCCCGTCTTCCGGATGTCCTCTATCTCCCGCTCGTCCTCCCACCTTGCAGCCAGACGTGTCCTCTGCCATGGATAACCCTAATTTCACGCTCGGTCTAGATCTGTGCATCTGTGCATTTGTGTTGCTACTTGTTAATTCACTTTTCTGGCTGTTGGATCAATGAAGTAAGGCAATATTGGGCATATTGTGATTTCTGGATGTTGGATCAACTACTTTTTTGGCTGTTGGATCATTGAAATTGTTTCTGGCGGTTGGATCAACGAGTTTTGCCGTTCTTTTACAGGCCAACGGTGAATCAAGTGGTTACAGGTTACCTACCCAGTGTGATATTGATATTATTCCTCTGTATGGTTCCACCACTGATGATACTCTTTTCAACTGCGGAGGGGTCTATCTCCCGAAGTGGAAGGAAAAAGGCCGCTTGCTTGAAAGTGTTGTATTTCAACATCTGGAACGTTTTCTTCGTTAATCTTGTTTCTGGAACGCTTGTCTTCAAATTGTCCATCATATCTGTTAGAATTTGAGGGATATACGGATTACCTCGAATAGCGGAAGCGGAATCTATATCGTCTTACCTTCGAATTTGATCACCGGGTAGATGTCCATAGCCCTAAATCTCGTTAGAGATTTAGGAGCAGTGGAGAACCTACGATTCACAGCCTACACACCATGTGAGAGTATTGGAGAGGAAGGAGACTCTCTCCACGGAGGAGAGTTCTCTGTGGGTTTTCTTTCCTGAGAGAACGTCTGACGAACAGACTCCTTAGGTTTCAGTTAGAGATGAGGGGAGAGGAGTCTCTCCTATTTATCCCTTTATTTATTAGATAAATTAATATATAACGAATATATATTATTTATCCTAATATTAGTTAATTCTTAACGAATAAGAATTACTTACCCAATTACGTAAATTAGGCTTTTATATCTTTTGGGCGTATATATAATAATGTCCGAATTATATCTTATAATTCTAACATCTCCCACTCGCACAAAAGATCATATTCCTCCAAAACTCATTCTCATACTCGTCGTGTATAGGCCGTGCGACCCGGCAATACTACCTGCATAAAAATCCCGTTAGGGACTAGGTCACAACGTTAGTTGAAAAGTATTGCTGCATCCCTAGGATTATCTTTCATCGGACTAGTTGATACACAAAACTGGATCCCTCTCAGTTTTGTTCAACTGTAATGGCGATTCACAACAGTACGTAACTGTCGGATCCAGCCAATCCCATTTTCGTCAACGACTACTCATAATACCTTCCTTTCGCATTGGCATCACTTTCAAGTAAATGATGACCACTTTCCCAGAAGTGCCCCACTTAGACCGCATCACTCATGGCCATCGGAACACGACCAAAGTAGCGCATCACCACCACAATCAGTAACCCAAGCCGTTAGTCACTAAGGGTTGCGATGTGTACATATCTTAGCTCACACAGTGATAGAGATGGGATCAATCTATCACCTCATAGGGTCGACTAGCACACACCAGTATGACAGTGTGCTACAGGGAGCGCTTCTCTAAAGCGTTGTCCACTCAACCTGTAAAGGTGTTCATCTCACAGCCACGTAGACTTGAGAACCATTTACCCTACAACACCTTGCTTTTCTGAACCAATGGGCGTAGGAGCATAGTTACGAGTCATATAAATGACTTACTATAAATTACCCATTCAGTCTTTCCCAATCGGAGAGACTTCATCCTAACATCCAAAGATAGTCAAGGCGGTTATCATCTCATTCTGTTCCCATAAGAATTGAGATACCTTACACCTATAGTGACGAACACTTATAGGAGCGTTTGTTCGTGTGAGAGAACAAACTATGGTTCAGTGACACGTAACATATTTCATATTTACATCACCAGTTTTCACCATATCAATGGCACAACATATGCGTTAATACCAAAGTCTCCCACTTGCTAAAAACTCAAATCAGAGAGGTGGCTCGCATAACCATCAAGAGTCAAACATATTATGACAACGTTGTTCTTGAACAACGTCTCTCTGACTAAACAGGGTTTGATCTGAATATCATTTGATCTCCAACATCATTTTGAAATCCTGGTATTGACAAAAATGGTCAGTCACAACTCATAGTCATGACATCCGCTCACCATATTTTGCCACAACCAAATTTTGTGTTTTCAGGAGAATCCTTTTTCATAATCTCCTCGGAAGCTACTGATGATGTAAGAACCTCAGCTTCCGTGGTGGAAGGATAAGCAAGACAGTTTCTTGCTAGACATCAACGTCTCTTCTCCTTGGAGATAAGACTTATGGACTGATGTTGATACATACATCAGTGTCTCCTCCCTTAGATCACTAAGATCCACATCTATGTTCCAACATGGACATAGATATCATCCACCATAACACAATACACAGTCTACAAGAGTGCTTTTGCAATCATTCACTGTGTTCAGTGCATAAGACTCGAATCAGTTTGTAAACAAACACATGTTCGCTTGTCTCATCTCAGCATACAACAGAATGCGAGATTGCACTCAGTTTCTCAAGTGTTCCTCACATAATCCACTTCCTACATAAGTCCATTTACACATTTCCATATATGAGAATGACATGCTTAAGATTATACGAAATAACCTCATAGACAACTACCCAATTTCTATGTAACAGATTCACTTGACAATTGTATCAAAGTTGTCATGCTAGAATCACAACATAGTTGGCTATCAGTGTGTCATCTGCAACATTAGAAAGTTAAAATTTCCAATATGACATACGTACAATGATCCATATTTTGAACACAAAGTACAAAATATTTTATCATTGTCATCTAGATGCGTGTTTCAATGCTTACATAGTTATGAGTACAAGACTAGTGTCTTTCTCAAAACCTTAGCAGAAACTAATCTAGAAAACGAATTTCTAGAAGTCCTCCCACTGGGAAAAACTTTGCTATCTAGGTCAACTTGTAAACGAATACAAGCTTTTGTAGCCATTCATCGATATCGGTCTGATTGAACACAATCTAACCAAGTAGAGAGAAGGTTCCAACCTAACTCTCTTGATCTAGGGTATAACTCTCAATGGATCACTCGCCTATATAGCTTTAAGAACTCAATTATCTCATTGCTTTATGTCTAGGCAGGATAGAAACCAGTTCGAAACATGGCTTCTTCCATGGACTCATTATCTGTCATCACCATCCTCTAGTTGTGTCTTAGATTTACCAATAAATCACAGACTCTAGTGGTGATCGGTGCTGTCTCATTTGGATACTTTTGGAGCAACCACATCTAATGTGTTTCTGAGATACCTCGTGTTCAAAACAACTCCCACTCTAAAGTGGTTTCGATATGCTCACAATTGTTCTAGATGAAAATCCTGAACTCGAAACACATTGTTCAACAGGTTGCGAGCCAAGAACGAAACTTCTTTAGCTCTGAACATTCTCAGGAATACTAGATCACGATTGATCCAGAATATCCTGAATGTTAATGTGGCAAGAGTTGTATTACAACTATCATAGGACGATGTAATGACTAAACTACCAGAGGCTATGCTGTGGTTTCATCAATCAAAACTCATCCTAAGTTGTCTTAGCAACCGTCTCACAATCATGATTAAGAATCCCTGAGCTACGAAAACTCATTTTCCTTATCAGATTGCTCTCATCAATCTTAGAAGTTCGCATTTCCAAGATGATTTAAGAATGTGATCATGTACCTAGCCTCATGCCTAGTACACACATTCTTCTTGATGCCATTTATCCAAATGGATTTGATGCAACTAAACAGATAAGGCTAAAATTTTCAAGAACTAGCTGTTAAGCTTATTCTACATTTTAAGGTTCACCAAGTGACCCTTAATCATAAGTACATCTCCCAGAGATCATCTTATGTCTTTAGCCTTTAACATGACACTTTTTCCATCTCCAGGAAGTAACTGACCAAGGATTGTCCAACAAATGAACTACTCCACAAATCAGCACAATACGCACTCAGCAGAAACCAATGCTTGGTGCTCGGATTTGACCATTTCGTGAAACTTCAATCAACAGAAGAATTTAAGACAGAATACCTTTTTGAATTTCATCTGATTTCTTCATCACCCAATGTGAGAGAAAACATGGATATATGTTAACCAACAAGCTCACCTTGTATATCAACATCCATTTATACACCCTTAGATCCATATTGATCTTAGGAGATCATGAAATTCAAACAGCACAATAGAATTTGTGCTTTGAGCTTCTATAATTTTGTAGAACGCAATCTACAAAAAATGTAATGATCTGTTACAAGTAACAGATTACCCTCGAAGCCTCAAGAGAAGTGCTTAACGCAATAAGCATGTAATCTCTTTGGACAATCCCACAATGATCATCCTGGACATACCCCAAGGTGTGTCACATCACTTTCAAATAAGGAAACATCCTCTTCTGACAACTCTGTCTTTTCTCAGGTTCCGTTGAACCTATTCTCCCACTCGCTAGTAGAATACCTTTTAGAGTATGCATTTCATGTACCCTTTATCACTTTGCAAAGTGGTTAAACTATGCTTTCATAGTGACACTTCTCATGAATTACAACAATTCATTGAGGATTAGAAAATACCAAGATCTGAACTTGATACTATCTTATACGATTGGCTTCAGCTAAACTTCAAAGTTCAGCACCAATCCCTGGGTATATCATCTGATCTAGTTGCCTAGTAATCAACTTGAACCAAGTAGATCGCAACTTCATCATTTGGACCTAGCAAAAATTTGCTTACTTCCAATGATCAGATTATGCATAAGTTACAAATCTTATTTGCAACCATTATCACACAAGTGACAAATTAACCTCTTGTTACTGAACCAAGAATCAGTAAACTTTTGATCTTAACATTGGAACCGAAATCCAATAAGATCTCAAGGTCTTTTCCCTTACTAGCATCATGACATCACATGGTCTATTTAAGGAAACTTCAGAAGCCCCTAACATTTTCAGGAAAGCTAAACTTTTATTACTACGATATAAATCGATGTAACCTCAGTTCTGCTAACTTCTGATTCAGATCGGTGAAATGAGTATATTACCCGTCTATCACCATTGACCAGAAACATGTTACCGTTCATGCACGAAGCACAAACCAACACATATCATCATTTACCATGACCTCCGAAGCAAAAACATACTTATAGCATGCAATCAACTCCGTTAGAACACAGATTCATGACGACATAATCGTCCGTCTGACGATTTCCAAACAACGTATGTTTAAAGTTATCTTCTGAACTGTGCGAGTCAGTCTAAAGATTTGCTCCCACTAGGACCATGTCCCTAAGTGAAACAGAGTATACTGAATGACAATCCTCCTTAGCATGAAAATGTCTTAGAACCAAGAAATTCAGTTTTACAACTCTCTTGATCTGAGAAAAATCAAAAGTGAGCTTTACAAATTAGAAAATAATTTTTAAAGCCTAGGACTCAAGAGTCGAACTCTCATCAAGTGCATTTGCTCATTTTCTAATTTTCAAGGGAACTGCTTTACTGTTGACGTACCCAAAGTACTCAGCCTCGGCTCACTTTATTTGTATGTCCAACGTATGGATATACACTAGAACAAATCCAGTATAATCGAGTAAAGTCTGATAACATGTCTTCATTAGGACTATCGACTTTCAGGATCCTAGACATATAGGTCCTTGCCCCTTAAGGGTTTATTCAGATTTTTAGAACTACGTTTAAAAAAAACGCTATTCAAAATTACTGAATATTTTTCATCCATTTAACAAATAGATTACTTGCTCGATTATCTTGCAATCACACTCAAACAAATCAAGTGTTTCATAATTTCAAGTACATCACCACGTTAGTAGTAAAAACAAGAAATTATTCGCAAGGTTCAGAGATGCATCCCGAATGCTTATCTCTAATACAATCTTTACATAAAAGATTTATTTCTCAGATTTTAATTAACTTACATAAAGTCAATTTTCCATTTTAAGTTAATAAGTTATACGCAATAACTATCCGTTAACTCAAAATAATTTTAAACAATTCACGGTTGAATTATTTAAATCCGCTCAATTTTCAAGTAAAACGATATTTAACCAAAGTTAAACATCCTTGAAAAATAAATTCTTAGGAAAAGAATTTTAGAGAGCTCAGTCCGTATGTGAACGTATCAACATAACTTAGGACTCATCATCGCTCGTTATTAGATAAAGGGCCACGTAGGTCGTTATATCATATAACTTTAAAGTTCGTTCGCTTCAATCAAATATTCAATCAGACACATAGTCCGATCAAAATCTTTTGAGAGCAAACATAACCGAAAAGCTTGGTCATATAAAAGCAATGATTCGCGTTGGAACCGAATCGGGCTAAACCCAATTCATCAAACGCAACCCACCAAGTCCCAGTCCGGGTCCGAACCCGACCAAGACAAGTCCAATGCTCGGTCAAACACGACAAGTCACAGTCCCAAACGAATCCGGACAAACGAGTCGTGTTCAACATATAACAGCAAGACCAAATATATGCTCAAGTTTTATTTCTCAGTTTTCAAATAGGCCCATACATCAAATAGGCCCAACTGAAAATAATTCTCAACCGGTTCAACAAACAGGCCCAGACGCAGCCCAAAGGCATGCCCAAGCCCTAAGCCCGTGACTGTTAGGTCACCCTCTAGCCCGGCTCGGCCCGAGGACGACCCGTGGTGACCCGAAGCTCGCGAAAGCTCCAAGCGCCGCTGCCCTCCTCCTTGGCAGTGCTGGAAAATCGTCGTCGACGGCCGCAAGCCGTGGCCCCTGGCGCCGCCAGCACCCAAGAAGGGTGGGCAAGACCAAGCGCCGCCAAGCTTTGGCCGACAGCGACCTCAAAAGAACTCCGCCGCCATGGCAGCGAGCTTGGAGCTCCATCCTGCTCCCACTGCATCTCCGCCGTCGATCACACAGGCGGTGGCGCTGCCGCCTCCAAGTGCTCCGTCGAGGAGCTAGGGGTGTTATTCGAACCGAACGAGCCGAGCTTGGCATGTTCAAGCTTGTTCGTTTTTTAAATGAGCTCGAGCCGAGCCGAGCCTAATTTTTAAACGAGCTTTTTATTTTGTTCAAGCTCGGCTTGTTTAGGAAATGAACGAGCTCGAGCCGAGCTTTTTTCGAGTTTTAAGTAGTTCTACTTGGTTATAACATGTTAACTTAAAGGAAATTTTAGAAATTCCATAGAATTCGAGCTATTCGAGCTTTATTCGAACGAGCCGAGCTTTCAACCGAGCTTAAAAATTTGTTCAAGCTCGGCTTGTTTAAATAAATGAACGAGCTCGAGTCGAGCTTTTTCGAGCCGATCCCGAGCCGAGCTCGAGCTGTTCAGTTCTATAACAACCCTACGAGGAGCACGGTGGCAGTGGCACCTCCAAGCCTATGAATCCGGCGAGGGCAACCATCTGAGAAATCCGATCCACCAAAACCGGCTTCTGAGAACGATGCAAGAGGAGGAGGAGCCTCGCACGCGGCCTGAGCATCTTCATCCCTGTCCCGTCACTTGCGGTGGCGCAGCCGCCTCCAAGTGCTCCAGCAAGAAGCACGGTGGCGAGATCGATCGACGCCGCCAAGCCTGGGTCCCCAAATCGTCCATCTCCATGCTAAAACCGAGCCACAAAAGCTCCAAATGTTCAGATCTAGGGTTTATGCTCACGAAGAACACCAACCCAAAAAAACAGATCAGTCATAAACGACTGCAACGAATGCAATAGACACATCACATATCTCGAATTCATCAAGGTAAGAACGAATCGAGCCCCAAGAACCCCAATTTCTCAGATTTAGGGCTATGGAGAAGAAAAGAGGGCAAGATGAAGATGACGGAGGGCAAAGTGGCAAACAGGATGTCGGCTCCACACATAAACAAAAAAAACAAGAAGGATATAATTTCCATAAAAACGCAGTAGCCTAGTTCATCAACAAGAACACGGCAAAACCCAAAAAATTGGACTTTTCAATTGAATCTAGTTCTAGGAACCTAATTCATGCTGTTATTCAATCCGATTTAACAAATTCGAAAGCAATTTGAGCCTAACGCTTTGATACCAATGTTAGAATTTGAGGGATATACGGATTACCTCGAATAGCGGAAGCGGAATCTATATCGTCTTGCCTTCGAATTTGATCACCGGGTAGATGTCCATAGCCCTAAATCTCGTTAGAGATTTAGGAGCAGTGGAGAACCTATGATTCACAGCCTACACACCATGTGAGAGTATTGGAGAGGAAGGAGACTCTCTCCACGGAGGAGAGTTCTCTGTGGGTTTTCTTTCCTGAGAGAACGTCTGACGAACAGACTCCTTAGGTTTCAGTTAGAGATGAGGGGAGAGGAGTCTCTCCTATTTATCCCTTTATTTATTAGATAAATTAATATATAACGAATATATATTATTTATCCTAATATTAGTTAATTCTTAACGAATAAGAATTACTTACCCAATTACGTAAATTAGGCTTTTATATCTTTTGGGCGTATATATAATAATGTCCGAATTATATCTTATAATTCTAACAATATCAAATCCAAAGGAGATACCCAAGGAGCTGGCCACCAGAGCAGTACCAGCATTGGTACTCCTCAAATATGCTACATTTCTTTCATTTACGTTTCTGTTTTGACCTGCATATCATCATGGGATTTTCTCATACATTTTGCTCAACATTTCAGATCAAATTCTTCATGAATTATGCCCTGACATCTGGGTGGACGAGTTTGGCGATTGAGCTCGTACAACTTTATCCTCTTCTGGTCATTGCCATCTATAAGTTTATCTTAAGGAAAAGGAATGGTCCATTCGGTGCAGGTTTCACTTTTCCCTTCCACACTGAACTTCCGCGGGTCCTTTTATTTGGCCTCCTCAGCTTCACTTTTGCCGTATTAGCACCCCTGATACTACCCTTGCTGCTGATTTTCTTCTGCCTAGCATACTTCGTATACCATAACCAGGTTACTCTTCCTTTCCAAACTAACCACATTGCAAATTGTCTTATATGATGCTATATAGACTGGTGTCCTGAGTTTCTGAGGGCACCATCTCAATTCCTTGCAATGAAAATTTCATTTTTTGTATTTCCCTTCAGATTCTGAACGTTTATCTTTTTGAGTACGACACTGGGGGACAGTATTGGCCGATTTTTCACAACACGACGATATTCTCAATGGTGCTGGCAAAAATTATGGCCTTGGGTGTTTTTGTAACAAAGGAATCATCAGTCTGTATAGGATTCACAATTATATTGATTACAAGTACCCTTCTCTTCAACGTGTACTGCAGGCGGAGGTTTTGGCCAATTTTCAAGGATATCCCTGCAATGGTGCGGAATCTTTCATTACAATCACCTCTTATACAGATTTAGAAAAGAAATATCCGAGTTTTGACATTATTGTTGCTTTCAGGATTGGCTGCACTGTGTGTTAAAGTGGATTGGTTGCACTGTGTGTTATAGGAGTGGCTGCACTGTTGGATCAATTCAGTGCGTGTTGGAGGAAATTAGGATTTGGGAGAGATGTTGACTTCTTTGACAAAACTTGCAAGGAGAGCCCTTGAGACTGAATCACCGGTCATGGTTTAGGTACCCTCTTAATATTTCATTTTTTACTTCAGTAATTACTGGATTTTTTGGAGTGAGTATTTCTTTGAAATTGATGTTTGGGTATGTTTGAATGCTGACATCTTCTGGCTCTTGTAGTTGTGAAGCTTAATCTCTCTTTCTGATGCTTAATCTTTTTTTTTTTTCCTGATTTTACTGGTGTTGCGAACATCTAGCTGACATCTTCTGAAAATGTTGACATCTTCTTGAAATGCTGACATCTTCTGAAATGATGACATCTCCAATATAAGATTATTTTTGTGTAATTAAGTAGACCATTTCTAATATAAGATTATCAGCTACATATATATAAGATTCAGAAACATATGTGTTGACACGTAGTGAATATGTGCTGACATGTGCTATTTTTGTTCAATTCAAGTAGATGCATATGTTATTTTTTATTTCTAATTGTGTGACATGATCTCTTGTGCAAATATAACATGTCGACATGGGTTTCGTACACTAGATGAATGAGTTTATAAAATTAAAAATCATGTCAGCAAGCTTAATTCGAAACTAGTGATGCTTGCCTAGTATGCAGTCTCGGTAGAAGTGATATCAAGCATCCGGTGTCGGATTCTCTATTATGATACCTTTCCAGATAGGGAATCGCGCCACGGTTCAAACTCAATGTGATCTATGGTCTTTTTAGGCCATCGGAGATCATTTGAGGGTTTAAAATTGAGTTTTTATTTTTATCGCATAATAACTAGGGTTTGTTTCCACTTTGCCTATTTAATAATGTGTTTGTATATGTACATTGAAGTGCCTTGTGCAATTCAAGTTGATGTATATGTTTTTTTTTCCGTTAGAATGTATAAGTTCTTTTTTTTTTATTTCTAATTGTGTGTTGACATTGTCTCTTTTTGTGCAATTCAAGTAGATTTATAAGTTCTTTTTTTATTTCTAATTATGTGCTGACATGATCTCTTGTGCAAATATAGCTTATGCTTTTATCAGTTTCTATAAGTGCAGGATCCCTCTTGTCATTCTGAAATTATTTTATTTTTCCCCTTTGGGATTTTGAGTTTATGGTTCTAGGTCGTAGAGAGTTTAGGGTTTTAGGGTTCTGCTGTTGTATCATCTTGTGGCTGCTGTAGCTTCTGATTTTCATTTGCATCTTACTTCCGCTGATTTCAGGTCTCTTTTCGGGGTTGTTGTAGCTTCTGAATGTCGCTTGCATCTTGCTTCTGCTGATTTTGGGTCTCTTTTAGGGGTTGCTGTAGCTTCTGAATTTAATCTTCTGTTATTGTATCTGCTGTAACTTAAATGTTGACATTTAGCTTCAATGTTGACATTTAGCTTCACTGTTGACATTTAGCTTCAATGTTGACATTTAACTTCAATGTTGACATTTAGCTTCAATGTTGACATTTAGTCGTTGATGGGCAAAAACTTTATCTTTTACTATTTCTTTTCACATTATTTGCTTAAAATTAAGAGGGAATAACAATCTTGCTAACATCCGGTGTCAGCAGTTTCAATTTGCATAACAGATTGTTATATGTGCATATCATGAAGTTATATTTGCATAACAGTAACTTATATTTGCACAACATAAACTTCTTATTTTTCAACTTTTTTTTTAATTCAGATTGCTTGTTTTTTAATTGGATTTGCGACTCCACGTTGATTTGCGACTCTCACCCATGTTCTCATCCATTGTCTCTCCTTTGTTTATCTATTTATTTGGTCGAAGACTCGAAATCGATTTACTAATTCTTGTTTATGCCAATTTTAATCCTAATGTCAAACTTCTTGATTGTCTTTTTGAACCGCAGGTTCCTTTTTTTTTGTTTGTTGTGTAAGACTTATTGCTGGAAGAATATGATTTTTTTTTCTAGTGCTTAATCTCTTTTTTTTTCGATGCCTTTAATGTTGTTCCAAACATCTAGCAGTAGTTTCTGCAAGTGCTGACATCTTCTGGAAATGCTGACATCTTCTGGAAATGCAAAATGTGTGTCTTGAAACTTAGCTTGTAATTGCTGACATCTTTTGGAAACTGTAGAAATTCATTAAAATCCAAGATTCTTCCTGAGTGGAAGTTGATTGTTGTGGGTATTTGGATCATTCTGCACATAACAACCACGATTGTGCAGGGAAATAGCTCCAAAGAAGCTATTTGTGTCATCGATTGAATTGTTGTGTATATTTTGATAGATCATGTTATTGAAAAAGGTTTTATTTGTGACATTGATTGAATTGATTTGGAAATTACCGTTCAATTGTTCAGTTGATCTAATTGTATTTGCTAGGATATTTGCGATTTGCCTTTGAAGTCTGCAAATTGTGTGTCTTTCAATTGTGTGATGACATGTCTCTTGTTGTGCAATTGTGTGCTGACATCTTCTGAAAACTTTATAAATTCATTAAATGTTGACATCTAGCTCTTAACGGGCAAAAGCTTTATCTTTTACAATATCTTTTATTAGCAAATGGTAGAATTTTGAGCATGTTCTTCTTTGTAAACTGTATGATTCATCAAACTTGTAAAGATTGACATCTTCTGAAAACTTGTAAATGTTGACATCTTCTAGAAATAAATGCTGACATCTTAGCATATTTTAGGTGGAAAGCTGATTTTTTTTTGGTGCTGACTTGAGTTTTTAAATTATTAAAAACCATGTCATCAAGCTTAATATGTAAACAGAAGCTGTTGATGCTTGTGTGGTGACATGCTTGTGTAGCAAAAAATATGTAAACAGAAGCTGTAAATCTGTCACCATTCATGTAGAAGCTGTAAATCTATACTCAGTAAAAAAAATCTGTAAATCTGTGATCATGTACAAGCTGTAAAAAATCTGTATATGTGAAATCTGTAAAAAAAAATCTGTAATCTGTACTCTGCGAAAATCTGTAATTTGTAATCTGTGAAAATCTGTAATCTGTGAAAATCTGTAATCTGTAATCTGTGAAAATCTGTAAAAAAATCTGTAATCTGTGAAAATCTGTAATCTATAATCTGTGAAAATCTGTAAAAAAATCTGTAATAAAATCTGTAATCTGTGAAAATCTGTAATCTGTAAAAAAATCTGTAATCTGTGAAAATCTGTAATCTGCAAAAAATTAAGTTTTAAAATATTTAAATTCACATTTTAATATGTAATTCCAGCAATATGTAATTTCACAAAACTAAAATTTCAGAAATCAGTAATTTCCTAAATATGCAATTTCAGCAATATGTAATTTAAGAAATCTGTATTTATGAAATCTTTAAAACAAGTTCAATTTGATTTTTCACTTGCATAGCTCTTTACTAGACTTATTGTTGGGAGGAATATGATTTTTCGCATTATTTGCTTAAAATCAAGAGGGAATAACAATCTTGCTGACATCCGGTGTCAGCAGTTTCAATTTGCATAACAGATTGTTATATTTGCATAACAGATAGCTATATGTGTGATACGGGGTTAGCCGTAGGTTGGTCCGATCTTCGACAATCAAGACTCAAAGACAAGAACGGAAGCAAAGACTCAAGAACAAGAACAAAACGCAGCAAGACTCGAACAAAGAAATAATAAAGACTCGACCGATAAGGACTGATTTGAACTAAAATAGAACGAGGCAAAGACCCCAGGCCTCCTAAGAGGGTAGGAACCAAATACCAACGACTATAAAGCCCGCCTCTACAACCTTACACAACCAAGCGGACAACTTGGAGGCACAAGGAGGGGACTTGTGATTACCTGGATCACCAAGCTCTCGCGAGGTTGACGAACTCAAAGCAAACCAAGCAAGATCTATACCAATAGTTGCAATCGACGAGCCACGCTTCGAGTCGATTGACTTTCTCTCAATTGTGTTTCACACAAACTGAAATTTTCATAAAAGAGACGTCTGCCTTACAATGGAGGAATCAGCCGTTCTAATATAGAAAACCCTAGGGCTGATTTTAATGAAAATAATAAATATAATAGAAATTAACTTAAATCCCTAAAATACTAAAAATAAGTAAATAAGGTCTCTAAAAATAGCAATAAAAAGAGTTCCAACACTTAAGAATTTCCCGTCTAAAACAGTGACAGCCCAAAGAATGTGATTTTCGGCCAAGCTCTAGGTCGAATCTGGAAAAACCTTCAACAGCAAAGTTGTAGATCTCTTCGTCCTCGTTCCGACAAGGTATGGCACGATGTAATCTGATTAATATTGAATCCGTACGACTCATTTTACTGAGACGTCGAAAAGTTGTCAACTGTGCATGAACGAACCCAAAAACGAACCAAAAAACGAACGACCCAAGGTGGAGCCTTCTTCTTCCTCTTGAGGATGACATCATTCTCGTGATCTCGAATCATAGGTCCGTCCCCAAGTATAGGTGTGTCCAAAGGTGTCTTGGATGGTCCCGCATCATTCCCCCTTTCTTGAAAAGGATTCGACCTCGAATCCAAGCTCGCATAACCCCGTATCAATGTGCATATCATGAAGTTAAATTTGCATAACAGTAACTTATATTTGCACAACATAAACTTCTTATTTTTCACTTTTTTTTAATTAACTTCCTCTTTTTTCGTTTTTCTTTTTTTGGTTATGTGAGAACATAGCAAAGGTTTTGTGATCTGTTTTGCCAGTTATGCTATATTTATCTCATTCTCCCTATGAAGTATGAATTATCTTGCTAGTTATGCTATGTTTTATATTGATTTGACATTTATTGTTCACATGTTATTGTTCTTGCTAAAAGCTGCTCATATACTGTAGAATTTGTTAACTATGCTGATTTGAAAATAGATAAACAGAAAGAAGAGATACATGTGCTGACATGATCTCTTTATGTGCAATTCAAGTTGATGTGTATTTTTTCTCTCTATATTTCTAATTGTGTGCTGACATGGTCTCTTTTTGCGCAATTCAAGTTGATGTATAAGTTCTTTTTTATTTCTAATTGTGTGCTAACATGACATCTTTTTGTGCAAATGTGTATACAAATGTGTACTGTTTATTAGGAGTTCCTACTTTTTTTTTCTCCTTTTTTGGTTGTGGCGTGAACATAACTCTTATTTGTTTATTTGAATGTTATGTTATAATATAATTAAAAGTTTTTTAGCTCAATGGTAGAGTGATGTGCTTATGCGCAAATACGTGGGTTCGAATCCCGCATAGTCTAAAATTTATAATAATTCTAGTAATTTACAAAATTTTCTAATAATTGTTCAATAATAAGATATATTAGTGCAATTTTCTAGTTGCATA
This sequence comes from Persicaria maculosa, assembly GCA_963922045.1. Taxonomy (NCBI): domain Eukaryota; kingdom Viridiplantae; phylum Streptophyta; class Magnoliopsida; order Caryophyllales; family Polygonaceae; genus Persicaria; species Persicaria maculosa. Next base: position 27,087,692 of record OY998262.1, read on the forward strand.
TTATACTTTTACATTTGCATATTATACTTTTACATTTGCATATCATACTTTTACATTTGCATATCATCAATATATATTTGCATATTTTAATCTTATATTTGCATATCATCAATTTATAATTGCATATCATACTTTTACATTTGCATACTTTTACATTTGCTTTTATATGATTAGTTCATTCTTTTATATGATTTGTCACATTATTTGCTTCAAATTAAGAGGTACAAACAATGTTGCTGACATCTGGTGCCAGCAGTAACAATTTGCACAACAGATTGTTATTTGTGCATATCATAAAGTTATATTTGCATAACAATAACTTATATGTTGACATTTAAGCTTAAATGTTGACATTTTAGCCTAAATGTTGACATTTAGCCGTTGATTTGCAAAATGTTTATCTTTTACCATTTCTTTTATTAGATGATTATAGAAGTTTGATATTCTCATCTCATGTAATATGATATCAATTTTGGGAATGATCTTATTTGTAAACTTTATCTTTTATTATATGTTGACATTTAGCTTAAGTACTACATAATAATAGCACAACTGTTCTTTCTTTTATACTGATCACTATCAATTTCTTTTTAGTTTCAATACAAAGAGTAGTAACTTCACAAATTTCAATCTAAATTTGTGCCGAAGGCACAAATTTCTCTTAATTACATCAAATGTCAGCACTATAAAATATTTTTACTTTAATTCAATTAATTCTAAAATAAAAAATCAGATTTTGGTTTTGCATAATCATTACAAGCTAGTAACACAATATCTCACTGCATTTTAGCATTAGAAGTCATTCAACCAACACATTAGACCGAGCTCAACTATCACTTGTCAACAACACCAGATTTTTGCATAAGTATTAATTAGTAGTAGCACAACTATTCTTTCTTTTAGACTTATCACTACTAATTTATTTTTAGTTTCAATACAAAGAGTAGTAACTTCATAAAATTCAATCCAAATTTGTGCCGAAGGCACAAATTTAACTTCATTATATCAAACGTCAGCAGTGTAATAGATTTTTACAGTAATTCAATTCATTCTGAAATCAAAATCAGATTTTGGTTGTGCATAATCATTACAAGCTACTAACACAACATCTCACTGCATTTTACATTAGAAGCCATTCAACCAACACCTTATATTGAGTTCAACTAATACTTGTCATCAGCATCCGAGGTTTGCATAGGTACTACATAATAGTAGCACAACTGGTATTTCTTTTATACTGATCACTATTAATTTCTTTTTAGTTTCAATACAAAGAGTAGTAACTTCATAAATTTCAATCTAAATTTGTGTCGAAGGCACAAATTTTACTTAATTACATCAAATGTCAGCCCTATAACAGATTTTTACATTAATTCAATTCATTCTAAAATCAAAAATCAGATTTTGGTTGTGCATAATCATTACAAGCTAGTAACACAATATCTCACTGCATTTTAGCATTAGAAGCCATTCAACCAACACATTAGACCGAGCTCAACTATCACTTGTGATGCGGGACCATCTTCTACACCGTCATCTACACCTCCGGACGCGCCGATCATACTCGGAGACGGACCGATGACTCGAGCCCGAGCCAAGAAGCTTCAACGCGACTCATTCCTCTTTGTGAGTCACACGCCTTGTTCTCGAGCGCGGTTCAACTCTCGGAACCATCAAGGAAGACATACATGTGCATAGGAAGTGCCAACGACGCCCGGGAATTCAATGCCGACGCCTGAAGTGCAGGGCTGGCTGGTGCGCGGGCGTGCGCGAGGCCGCTGTTGGATGCTGGCCATTGCGCCTTATGCGCTCACGTTGGATTGCTTAGGGTTCTTAAGTTAGCAAACTTAATTAATTATCTTAGTTAAGTATTTTAGGATTATTTTATTATTTCTCTACGTAATATTTTTATTATTATTTTGTTAAGCTTCGACCAAATTGCTTGTTAGGGTTATCTTAGATCGGCCGACCCTTGTAGAACATTCACGTCTTCCATTATTGAAATTTACAGCTCTTGTGTGAAACACAACTGTGAGGAAAGTCAATCGATTCGTAGCAAGGCTCATCGATTGCAAATTGGTTATAGATCCTGCTTGGTTTGCTTTGAGGTCGTCAACCTCGCGAGAGCTTGGTGATCCAGGTAATCACAAGTCCCCTCCTTGTGCCTCCAAATTGTCCGCTTGGTTGTGTAAGGTTGTAGAGGCGGGCTTTATAGTCGTTGGTATTTAGTTCCTACCCTCTTAGGAGGCCTGGGGTCTTTGCCTCGTTCTATTTTAGTTCGAATCACCCATCTATCGGTCTTTCTATTGTTTTTAATCGAGTCTTTCATTGCTGCGTTTTATCCTTGTTCTTGAGTCTTTGCTTCCGTTCTAGTATTTGAGTCTTGATTGTCGAAGATCGGGCCATCCTACGGCTAACCCCGTATCAAATTGGCATCAGAGCTTTGGTTTTCGACATCAAAGTTGTGTCTTTTGTTATTCATAAACACAAAACTACAAAAAAAAAATAGTCTTTTGTTCTTGGTTTTTACTTCTTAAATTCGTAATTTGATTGCTACTAATCCTTGTTTGTGATTGTTGTGGTTGCCTTAGCCCTAAACACTTACTAGCCGAGACCACGAGACCACTAACATCCATTTGTGTTGAATTCTTGCAATTGTGCAGTGCCGACATTACTTCTCAAAAGGAAATTCTAGCCGGCACCTATCAAAGTAACCCTAATCCTAGTGTTCTATCTTTTGTTATCCTAGATCTATCTATTTTATTGCCTTATTTAATTGTTGAAATTTGTGGTAGATTATTTCCTAATTGTCTATCATAGATTATACAAAGGCTTAGATAGATATACTTACCAAAGTTAGCCAAAGTTTCATCTATATATATTTCATTAGGGCTACATAAATTTTATTTTTCTTTCACCATAACTTAAATTTTCAAGAGTCCTTTATTTCATTGTTAGTTTCTTGCATTAGTAAAAAAAAAAAAATTTGCATTCAAAGCTTAGTCCTAGGAGGATAAAATTCACTAGGGGCAAAAGTAAGCTTTCTAAAAAAAAAAAAAAAGAAGAATTGTCGAGTCTAGTGCAAGAACTTCAAGGACCACTTTTGGTGAAAATCCAATAGCCCTAGTCGAAATTCTCAAACACATACCTCCCAAACCATAAAATTTTTTTTTTTAAGCCCTACCTTGCAACTACAACGTCCTTGCTAAGGATTTGAATCAAAAAAAAAAAAAAAGAGGTAAAAGTCCAAGTTTCTTTTCTTTCCTTTCTTTTCTTTTGTTATTTTGTTGTGTCGAGTGTGTTTCTGTACTACTCGAGTGCCCTTTTTGCAAGTGTCGAGTGCTGTGTCGAGTGCCTTTCCAGGCCTGGTCGAGTGTGTTTTGTACTGCTCGAGTGCTGCCTGAGTGTCTGCTTCTGTCGAGTTTCACACACATACCAAGTCGGTACTAGCGACTATCGAGTCGATACCCCGTCATTTCGAGTCGATACTTGCCCTCTGTTGGAATTCTACCGAGTCCACTACCGAGTCGGTACTTGGTCATATCGAGTCGATACCTACCCCTGCCGACTCGATACTTTGCCACTGTGGATTTTTTTTTTCGGTTGTTCCTTGCCCATTCTCTTGATCTCTTACCTTGTGTTGCTAAGTCCTTACTTGAGTGTTGATTTGCCCAAAGCGGATTGCCCCAACAAGCTTGTCATAACCAATACGAGGGACGTGTGTGAGAGAAACACATTGTGAGTTGTTTTATTTGCTAATCTTGACATAGTTCCGTGTTTGTTTATTTGCGATGTCTCATCAGGTTAACAACCCGAACAATGCCAACAATGCCAACAATGACAACGATTCCGACGCCACTATATCCGCCGCGGTGGTCAACGCCAGAATGGACACTTTTGCCACCACCTTGACGGCGATAATGGATAGGTTGACGGCCTTGGAGGCTAAACCAACGAGTTCTAATAACCTTGGTGGTCAAGGTAATCATGGGCGTGACGAGACGCCTAATGATGAAAGGGAAGTCCGACATCCTAATCCTAATCCTAACCCTAATTTCAATAATCCTATTTTTGAAGAGAACCACTCTCCACGAGGGGAGAGAAATGGTCGAAATAACGGATTTGTTAATGCGCAGGGGCAAGGACGGGGAAGAGGAAGAGGTCGTGGCTTTCAGGAGGAGTTCTACTATTCGGAGCGTGACGATGACTTCCAAGAGGAGGACTATTGGGAGCAACGCCCGAGGCGGAACGACAGAGGAGGTCGTTACCAATACCGTGAGCCTAGAGATCCTGATCAGGACGGCATAGGTAAGGTTAAGGTAAAAATTCCTTCCTTTGATGGCAAGACAGATCCAGATGCATATATAGACTGGGAAACTAAAATGGAACAAATCTGGAACTGTCACAATTTTTCTGAACCTAAGAAAGTTCAATTGGCTTCTTTAGAATTTCAAGGATTTGCTCTTATTTGGTGGGATAATTTGATTAAGGAAAGAAGAAGAGCCCTTGATGCGCCTATCGCGTCTTGGAACCAATTGAAAGTTTTAATGAGAAATAGGTTTGTCCCTCAACACTATGCTAGAGAGCTTAGGCAACGCCTAGAGAACCTTAAGCAAGGTAATAAATCTGTTGAGGAAACCTTTAATATTATGCAAGAAACCATGGCACGAGCAAATGTTGTTGAACATCATGAGGATACTAATGCTAGGTTTCTTCGCATTTTGCATCCCGCCTTAGCTCAGGACATTGATTGCTTTCCTTACTCTACTCCTACTAAATTGTTGCATTTGGCTATTAAAGTTGAACGTGGAGCTAGATACAGGAACCAAGGCGGAAGATGGATGAGCGGCCAGCCCCAACCTTGGCGCCAAAACCGGCCACAACAGCCCCAAGGGCGGTCTGACGGCGGTTACACCTCTCGGCCAAACCAATCCCCTGGGAGAGGAGATGGCCGAACCAACCCTACAGCTGCTGACAAGGGTAAGGCGTCTTGGACAGGCCGAGATTCGTCTGGGACATCTACTGGTCCCAAAGGGAGTAATCCTAACCCCTCTACTGCTAGATCTAGGGACATTGTGTGTTTTAAATGTCAGGGTAGAGGTCATACTATGAAGGATTGTCCCAATAAGAAAACTCTCATGATTAATCACTTGGGTGAATATGTGTCTGACAATTCTTGTGATGAAAATGAAGAGCATGCTAATGATAATGATCAAAACCTTAATCTGCTTACCTATGATGAGGATGATGATGGCATTGATTATGAACATGGAGAATCATTGATTTTTAGGAGAGTCTTAAGTGTTGTTCCTGCACCATGTGATGACAATCAACGTGAGAATCTATTTCATACTAGATGCTTAGTTAAGGGTAAAGTGGTTAATGTGATCATTGATGGGGGAAGTTGTTGTAACTTAGCTAGTCAAGAGATGATTGATAAATTACACCTTCCTACTATTCAGCATCCTAGGCCTTATAGATTGCATTGGATGAACGACTGTGGTAATTTGAAAGTGAATAGGCAAGTCAAAGTGCATATCAAATTAGGACATTATGAAGATGATGTGTTATGTGATATAGTACCTATGCAAGCCTGTCATATCTTATTAGGTCGTCCTTGGCAGTTTGATCGTAAGGTCTTGCATGATGGCTTTACTAACAGATATTCCTTTACTTTTCAGGGCAAAAATGTAGTTCGTCTCAAGCCTATGACGCCAACCCAGGTGGCTGATGAGATTGAGAAGCGGAAGGTAAGTAAAGGTGAGTTAGATAAGGAGGCTCGGTCGAGCCATGTGTCTACCCTTACTCGGCCTAAGGGTGTATTTTTGGCTTCCAAGAGTACATTTTTGGACGAGTTTGAGGATGGGGAAACAACCCTCATGCTCCTATGCAAAGGGTTGAATATGTTGAGTGAGGAGCTTCGAGCTACCCTCCCTCCTCGCATCCTATCTCTTCTTGAAGAATATAAGGATGTTTTCCCCGAGGACATACCAGCAGGTCTACCCCCTATCAGAGGAATTGAGCATCAAATTGATCTCATTCCAAGGGCTGCATTGCCTAATCGGCCTGCTTATAGAATGAATCCCACTGAAACCCAAGAGATTCAATCCCAAGTCCAGGAACTGTTGGATAAGGGATACATTAGGGAAAGTTTGAGTCCTAGTGTTGTGCCTGTGTTGTTAGTCCCTAAGAAAGATGGTTCATGGCTAATGTGTGTAGATTGTAGGGCCATTAACAACATTACTGTAAAATATCGCCATCCTATACCCCGCTTAGATGACATGTTAGATGAGTTGCATGGTTCTTCTATCTTCTCTAAAATTGATTTAAAAAGCGGTTACCATCAAATTAGGATGAAAGAAGGCGATGAATGGAAAACAGCATTTAAAACTAAATTTGGACTCTATGAATGGTTGGTTATGCCTTTTGGCTTGACTATGGGCACTGCAGTACACGACACACAAAAATAGGAAAAGAAAATGAAAGAAAAAAAAAAGAAAAACTTGGATTTTTACCTCTTTTTGATTTAAAACCCTTAGTATGGATGTTGTAGTTGCAAGGTAGGGCTTAAAAAAAAAATATGGTTTGGGAGGTATGTGTTTGAGAATTTCGATTAGGGCTATGAGATTTTCACCGAAATTGGTCCTTGAAGTTCTTGCACTAGACTCGACAATCTTCTTTTTTTTTTCTTTTTTTTTTGAAAACTTACTTTTGCCCCTAGTGAATTTTATCCTCCTAGGTCAAAGCTTTGAATGTATTTTTTTTGGACTGTTTTTTTTTTTACTAATGCAAGAAACTATCTATGAAATAAAAAGGACTCTTGAAAATTTAAATTATGGTGAAAGAAAAATAAAATATGTAACCCTTATGAAATATATATAGGTGAAACTTTGGCTAACTTTGGTAAGTATATCTATCTAAGCCTTTGTATAATCTATTATAGAAAATATGAAATATATCTACCACAAATTTCAACAAATTAAATAAGGCAATTAAATAGATAAATCTAGGATAGAACAAAATAGCCAAAGATAGAAAGCAAACTAGGGTTTGTGGGATTTAAGCAAAGGCCGGCCAATTCCCCTTAGAGAATGCCGAAACCACAAAAGGTGGTAATTGCCTCCACTTCAATCAAATGTATCGGCTGCAACAGTGGGTCAAATCGGCTCCAAGGATTAGTAGCAACCACTTTCTAGTTTGTTTATTGGTGTAGATCACGGCTAGTGTGTTTAGGGCTAAAACAACCACAACAATCCCAAACAAAGGTTAATAATAATCAAAATCAAAATTGCAAGAAGTAAAAACCAAGAACAAGAAAAGACTCTATTTTTGTAGGTTTTGTGTTTAAGGAAACAAAAGACACAACTTTGATGTCGGAAACCTAAGCTCTGATGCCAATTTGATACGGGGTTAGCCGTAGGATGGCCCGATCTTCGACAATCAAGACTCAACGACAAGAACGGAAGCAAAGACTCAAGAAACAAGAACAAAGACTCAAAGCGCAGCAATAGAAGACTCAACAAAAGTAATGAAAAGACCGATAGATTGGTTGATTCGAACTAAAATAGAACGAGATGAAGACCCCAGGCCTCCGTAGAGGGTAAGAACCAAACACCAACGACTACAAAGCCCGCCTCTACAACCTTACAAAACCAAGCGGACAACTTGGAGGCACAAGGAGGGGACTTGTGATTACCGGGATCACCAAGCTCTCGCGAGGTTGACGAACTCAAAGCAAACCAAGTTAGATCTATAACCAATTGTTGCAATCGACGAGCCACGCTTCGAGTCGATTGACTTTCTCTCAATTGTGTTTCACACAAACTGAAATTTTCATAAAAGAGACGTCTGATGTTTACAATGGAGATCGGCCTTCTTATAACCCTAAAAGGCCAATTTACTAAATAAAATAATAAATAAAAGAAATTATTTAAATATCCTAAAAATAACTTAAAAATAGTTTAATTAATTAGTCACATGAAATAACACATGGACATAAGCTAATTTGGCAAAAGAAGGCTTCGGACTCCACGGCCAGCATTCCACAGCGCGCCTGTGCACGCCCGCGCGCCTGGGCCACACGCCCGCGCACCCACTTGCACGCCCGCGCACCTTGCTTATTCCCGTATAAAAACAGTGACAGCTCCAAGATGTTGATTTTCGGCCAAGCTATAGGTCGAATCTGGAAAAACCTTCAACATCAAAGTTGTAGATCTCTTCGTCCTCGTTCCAACAAGGTATGGCACGATCCAATCCGATTAATATTGACTCCGTACGACTCATTTTACTGAGACGTCGAAAAGCTGTCAAACTGCTGAACAAATCTAAAACGAACGACCCAACCTTTGGACCTTCTCCCATGGTGGAGCCTTCTTCCTCCTCTTTAGAATGACAACATTCTCACGGGCTTGAATAATAGGTCCATCCCCAAGTATAGGTGTGTCCGAAGGTGTCTTGGATGGTCCCGCATCATTATGAAAGGGAAGAACCTCATCCTATTTCTAATCAACTTAATGTTTCTCCTAGCATAGATGTTCAACTTGTTGATGAAATTAGAGAGCATGTTACTTATGATCAAGATGTTAATTTACTTGCCTATGATCATGAAGATCGCATTGACTATGATCATGAAGATTCTTTGATTGTTAGTAAAGTTTTAGGTGTTCAACCTATGCCTTGTGATGATAATCAACGTGAAGATTTGTGTCATACTAAATGCTTAGAAAAAGGCGACACTTGTAATATGATCATTGATTGTGAACATTGTTCTACTATTGCTAGCCTTAACATGATTGAACATCCAACCTTGAAAAAGGAAGACAACTTGCTAGCTTTGGATGAAAACTTAGAGATCACTGAACAAGCTAAAGTGCATATTAAGTTAGTATATAATGAAGTTGATAGGAAATATGACTTGTGCACTAATAATGCTTCTTTTCTTGGTGTTGTAGTGACATCCAAGGGCCTTGAGATGAGTTTTCATGGACATGAGGTATTCGATCCAGGAGCTTGTGTGGTTGCATTTGCGGGATCTTATGCGACCTTGGATTCGAGGTCGAATCCTTTTCAAGAAAGGGGGAATGATGCGGGACCATCCACGACACCTTCGGACACGCCTATACTTGGGGATGGACCTGAGATTCGAGCTCGTGAGAATGATGTCATCCTCAAGAGGAAGAAGAAGGCTCCACCATGTGAGAAGGTCCAAAGGTGCAAGCTTGATGGGTCGCTCGTTTTTAGATTCGTTCAGCCGATTGACCGCTTTTCGACGTCTCAGTAAAATGAGTCCTACGGAGTCAATATTAATCGGATTGGATCGTGTCATATCTTGTCGGAACGAGGACGAAGAGATCTACAACTTTGCCGTTGAAGGTTTTTCCAGTTTCGACCTAGAGCTTGATCGAAAATCAACATCTTTGAGGTTGTCAAATGTTTAGACGAGAATTTATCCTATTTTTAGTATTTCTTTTAGGGTTATTTTAATTAATTCTTTAAGTTATTATTTTAATTCATTTAGGCCGAAAATTCAGTCTTGTTAGGTTAAATAGTCGGCCTCCCTCATGTAGAACGATCAGACATCTCTTTTATGAAAATTTCAGTTTGTGTGAAACACAATTGAGAGAAAGTCAATCGACTCGAAGCGTGGCTCGTCGATTGCAACAATTGGTTATAGATCTAACTTGGTTTGCTTTGAGTTCGTCAACCTCGCGAGAGCTTGGTGATTCAGGTAATCACAAGTCCCCTCCTTGTGCTTCCAAGTTGTCCGCTTGGTTGTGTAAGGTTGTAGAGGCGGGCTTTGTAGTCGTTGGAGTTTGGTTCTTACCCTCTACGGAGGCCTGGGGTCTTCATCTCGTTCTATTTTAGTTCGAATCAACCAATCTATCAGTCTTTTCATTACCTTTGTTGAGTCTTCTATTGCTGCGCTTTGAGTCTTTGTTCTTGTTTCTTGAGTCTTTGCTTCCGTTCTTGTCGTTGAGTCTTGATTGTCGAAGATCGGGCCATCCTACGGCTAACCCCGTATCGACTTGTCAACAGCACCAGATTTTTGCATAAGTATTAATTAGTATTAGCACAACTATTCTTTCTTTTAGACTTATCACTACTAATTTATTTTTAGTTTCAATACAAAGAGTAGTAACTTCATAAATTTCAATCTAAATTTGTGCCGAAGGCACAAATTTTACTTCATTATATCAAACGTCAGCAGTGTAACGGATTTTTACAGTAATTCAATTCATTCTGAAATCAAAATAAGATTTTGGTTGTGCATAATCATTACAAGATACTAACACAACATCTCACTTCATTTTACATTAGAAGTCATTCAACCAACACCTTATATTGAACTCAACTAATACTTGTCAGCAGCATCCGAGGTTTGCATAGGTACTACATAATAGTAGCACAACTGGTATTTCTTTTATACTGATCACTATTAATTTCTTTTTAGTTTCAATAAAAAAGAGTAGTAACTTCATAAATTTCGATCAAAATTTGTGCCGAAGGCACAAATTTTACTTCATTATATCAAACGTCAGCAGTGTAACAAATTTTTACAGTAATTCAATTCATTCTGAAATCAAAATCAGATTTTGGTTGTGCATAATCATTACAAGCTACTAACACAACATCTCACTGCATTTTACATTAGAAATCATTCAACCAACACATTATATTGAGCTCAACTAATACTTGTCATCAACATCCGAGGTTTGCATAGGTACTACATAATAGTAGCACAACTGGTATTTCTTTTATACTGATCACTATTAATTTCTTTTTAGTTTCAATACAAAGAGTAGTAACTTCATAAATTTCAATCTAAATTTGTGCCGAAGGCACAAATTTTACTTAATTACATCAAATGTCAGCACTATTACAGATTTTTACATTAATTCAATTCATTCTAAAATCAAAAATCATATTTGGGTTGTGCATAATCATTACAAGCTAGTAACACAATATCTCACTGCATTTTTGCATTAGAAGCCATTCAACCAACACATTAGACCGAGCTCAACTATCACTTGTCAACAATACCAGATTTTTGCATAAGTATTAATTAGTAGTAGCACAACTGGTATTTCTTTTATACTTATCACTACTAATTTATTTTTAGTTTCAGTACAAAAAGTAGTAACTTCATAAATTTCAATCTAAATTTGTGCCGAAGGCACAAATTTTACTTCATTATATCAAACGTCAGTAGTGTAACAGATTTTTACAGTAATTCAATTCATTCTGAAATCAAAATCAGATTTTGGTTGTGCATAATCATTACAAGCTACTAACACAACATCTCACTGCATTTTACATTAGAAGCCATTCAACCAACACATTATATTGAGCTCATCTAATACTTGTCATCAGCATCCGAGGTTTGCATAGGTACTACATAATAGTAGCACAACTGGTATTTCTTTTATACCGATCACTATTAATTTCTTTTTAGTTTCAATACAAAGAGTAGTAACTTCATAAATTTCAATCTAAATTTGTGCCGAAGGCACAAATTTTACTTAATTACATCAAATGTCAGCACTATAACAGATTTTTACATTAATTCAATTCATTCTAAAATCAAAAATCAGATTTTGGTTGTGCATAATCATTACAAGTTAGTAACACAATATCTCACTGCATTTTAGCATTAGAAGCCATTCAACCAACACATTAGACCGAGCTCAACTATCACTTGTCAATAGCACCAGATTTTTGCATAAGTATTAATTAGTAGTAGCACAACTGGTATTTCTTTTATACTTATCACTACTAATTTATTTTTAGTTTCAATACAAAGAGTAGTAACTTCATAAATTTCAATCTAAATTTGTGCCGAAGGCACAAATTTTACTTCATTATATCAAACGTCAGCAGTGTAACAGATTTTTACAGTAATTCAATTCATTCTGAAATCAAAATCAGATTTTGGTTGTGCATAATCATTACAAGCTACTAACACAACATCTCACTGCATTTTACATTAGAAGTCATTCAACCAACACCTTATATTGAGCTTAACTAATACTTGTCATCAACATCCGAGGTTTGCATAGGTACTACATAATAGTAGCACAACTGTTCTTTCTTTTATACTGATCAATATTAATGTCAACATTTCCGATGTTGACGTCAGCAACATCAACATCAGTGTCAGCATCTCCGATGTCAACGTTATCAGTGTCAGGTCGTCTGACGTTAGCAATGTTAGCATCAATGTCAGCATCTCCGATATCGGTATCAACAATGTCAACATCATTGCTTCTGACACGGAAAAAAGCATATTCGACGTCGACGTTAGTCGACATCAGCGTCAGCATCTCCGATGTCGGCGTTAGCCGACATCATCGTCATCCAACATGAGCGTCAGCGTCAGCCGACATTAACGTCAACGCTGATACGAAAAATGTTAGTGGTGTTCGCAATGTTAGTCGTGACAGTGTCAGCAGTGCCAGCAATGTCAACAATGTCAGTGTCAACGGTGTCAGGAATGTCGGTGTCAGCAACATCGGGTTTGACATTAATGCAGTTTTAAAGCCTCTTAGGTCAATAAATGGTAGAGTGACGTGCTTATGTGCAAATAAGATATATTAATGCAATTTTAAAATACAAATGCATTTGCATATTCTTCCCATAAGGTTTTTTAAGCTTGCATAACATAATATTATATTTGCATATCATAATATTATATTTGCATAACATCGGGTTATAGTTGCATATCTGAAAGTGCTGACATGTAAATTTTTTTTTTAAAAAAAAATCTGGGCGCGCGAGGGGGGGCCTGGGGGGCACCGAGGGGTGGGGGGCAAGGGGGATGGACACTTTTGCAAAATTTTCAAATATATGGATACTCCTCTAATTTAGCCCATTTTTATGGATATTTCACTAAAGGCCCCTAAAAATAATTAATTTGTGAATATTCGATTTTAAAAGTTAATTATAAAAATCAATTAGAGTCTTTTTTTTTTTACAATTTACTTATTTTAAAAGTTAATTAAGACTTACAAACATTACTTATTTTACATCTTAGATGAGACGTCTCATATCACTTTTTTTTACCATCTTACCTTAATTTCTCTATTTATTTCTCTCTCTTTCTAGCCATCTTTCTCATGAAAATAATGAATAAGTTATGTGTGTGTGTGTGTGTGTGTATATATATATATATATATATATATATATATATATATATATATATATATATATATATATCTACATAACTTCAAAAGTATTCGCACAATCATGTGCTTATGATTTTTTTATCATTATATGACCGCTTATATTTTTCTTTTTAGTTTTATCCTAATGATAATAATTATATATGTATTTCAAATTATAATAGGTGGTGTGTTTGAGTTTTATTACTACTTTACCTTATTAAATCATTTAAAAAATTATATTGTATCTCTTTCCAACTAATTTATAAATTAAAAAATACTTTATACATATTATTTTTGTTGTAAACAATTATACATGTTAATATAGTATTATATAGATATATATCTAGAATGATATTCAATTTGAAATGAATCAAAATCTCGTGCCTTCAAGACACGGGTATTACACTAGTACTAAATCTAAAGTTGATAATGTCGTTCTACATATTTTTTAGTGTTATAAAATTTTCTAATATCTATAAACCACAATAATACACACTTAAAATAATTGATCTTGGGCATTTTATACTTTGATCGCAAATTATACAATATTTATAAGACTTGAAAACACACGTGTGTGTATCACACACGCGGTAAGAAAAACTGTACTCCCTCCGTCCTGTCTTTTACTATTCATGGACGTTTTCTTAATAAGCTAATAACTATATAAAATATCAACATTTTATTAAATATTTTTAAATAATATCATACATATTACTAATAAGTATAAAATTATTTTAAAAAATTAATTAAAAAATGAATATTTTATATAATTTTTAGCTCATTAAAAAACGTGCATGAATAGTTCAAATACAACTATTGTGGGATGGAGGGTGTATATAAATGCCAAACATTTCAGCCGTTTATTTGTTTACTATGCTACAACCTACAAATAAGTTAAAAGTACATTGATAACTGATAAGGGTTCTTTAATACTGTATTATAGAAAGGTCTAAAAAAACCTCAACATATATTAAATGGAAATTTACAGAAAACCACCCCTTAAATATGGGTGTTTTCACTTAACCACCCCTTAAATTCAAAATTACATAAAATCACCTTTTAAATGGTTTTTACTTACAACTCACCACCCCTTCATCTATTTTCATTAATTTATCATTAAATATATTATATTTTAATGTCTTTAAACTCAAATTTGATTATAAATATATTCAGATTTTGAATTTAAGGGCTCGATTATATTTTAGTGATCATTTTATTTATCTGGAAGTATGTCTCGCCCAGAATTTGTTTGGGCCAATACATGGCACCTTCTATCTGATGATATTCTTGCCACACAGAGAAGGATCCTTCGTATTGAAGGTATGTACATGTATGTTATATATTATACTTATATATATATAATGTCACTCTTTTTCAACAAACTATGCAATTAAAAATAATATACTTTATCTAACTTCGTACTTAACTAATATGACTTCCATCTATATTATATATATCTATATATTGTATATTTAAAGTAACAACTCCTATAAGATACAAATTTCACAACTCACCGTTATTTCTTTCACACGTTTCCTAATTACGTACACTTACTGCCTCAATTTCATAACTACATTATTATTTGTGCAGATTTACATCTCTCAGATGATCAGCTAAAAAATTACACTCTAGCTGAGATAGAAAGGTTGCTACAAGAAAACAACAACAGTATGAAAAATTTCCCCCCAATGCCTATGCCGAACGAATCTTTGCTACCAGAACCACACAACAAGCTCATCGAAGATGAACTTCGTTATGATCGCCAACAATTAGCTATGGAACATGATAGATTGGTTCAAAGCTTAACTACCGAGCAGAGAGGAGTGTATGATGAGATAATGAATGCCGCATCAGCAAATACTGGTGGTGTCTTCTTCCTGTATGGATACGGTGGAACAGGAAAAACGTTCATATGGAGATCCCTATCGTCTGGCCTAAGATCAAAAGGCCATATAGTACTAATTGTTGCGTCCAGTGCCATTGCAGCTCTATTGATCCCAGGTGGTCGAACAGCCCATTCCCGCCTCAAAATCCCAATACAAATCACAGAGGATTCAATATGTGATATACGTCCAGGAACTGATCTGGCAGATCTGCTTATAAACACAAAGCTTATAATTTGGGATGAAGCTCCAATGACTAATAAGCACTGCTTTGAAGCATTGGATAAAAGCTTAAGAGATATTATGCGTTCTCAACATAATGACATGGCAGACAAGCCTTTCGGAGGCAAGTTGATCGTATTTGGTGGAGACTTCCGACAAATACTCCCAGTTGTACAAAAGGGAAGCAGGCAAGACATTGTATTCTCCGCAATCAACTCTTCTCATCTATGGAGTTATTGCAAGGTGCTCCGGCTGACAAGAAATATGAGGGTTACCCAGGGAAATTCAGAATCAGATGCAATTGTTGCAGACACATTCTCAAAGTGGATTCTTAGCATCGGCGACGGCACCGAAGGCGAACCATATGACCTCCACTCAATTGTGCAAATCCCTGCTGATTTGTTAATTATGGGTGTACAAGATCCAATTGCAGCAATCGTCAGTTCAACGTATCCATCGTTAACTAACATTCCGAATCCTCCAGAGTACTTCCAACAAAGGGCTATTCTAACCCCTACTAATGAAGTGGTCGACACCGTCAATGATTATATAATGTCTTTATTACCAGGAGAAGAACATGTTTACCTCAGCTCGGATAGTATTTCCTTATCAGAAGAAACGAGTACTCATCATGAAACACTCTATTCTACTGAGTTTCTAAACACCATCAAGTCCTCTGGTGTTCCTAACCACATACTGAAATTGAAGGTGGGAATACCTGTTATGTTGATGAGAAATATAGACCAATCCGCTGGCTTGTGTAATGGAACAAGATTGATAGTCACCCGCCTCGGGACACATATCGTTCAAGCCACTATCATATCAGGAAAGAACATAGGAGAAACAGTGTATATTCCGCGTATGGTCCTAATACCATCTGATACAAGATATCCCTTCAAGTTTCAGAGAAGACAGTTTCCCCTCTTGGTTTGTTTTGCAATGACAATCAACAAAAGCCAAGGCCAATCACTCTCCCATGTTGGTTTATATCTTCCAAAGCCTGTCTTCACGCATGGTCAGTTATACGTGGCGATTTCAAGAGTCACCACCAGAAGCGGCTTAAAGATTTTGATTTGTGACCCAGAAGGCAAGCCTACAAATTCTACCACCAACGTAGTCTACAAGGAAGTATTCCAAAATCTGCGTTAATAATGGTACATTGTCTCAACTTCTTACATCATATTCTACTCAACATCTTTACCTTATTTTCACAAACACATGCCATTTTCACTCAATCCTCACAACACAACTTCGTCTTATATTTCCCTTTTGCAGGAACATTGTTCTATATTGTTTATCGGCTACAACCTCTGATTTCTCCCTGGAAGAACAATTACTCATTTAGTTATACTTTTCTTTATTCATATTTTCATTAACATACATGCTTTTTATTGTTATGTTATTCAAGTTTTTACATGTTATACTACTTTTTAAAGCTTCATTTTCTCAACATTTTCTAATTTATCCGTTTCAACCTACACTTCTACCTGTACAAATACATTTATGCATTCAACTCACCAACCACATATTATTACATATATTAAATACACAATATTTTCATGGATACACCGTGCAGGGCACGGGTACTGAACTAGTTTCTAGTAAAGGTAATGTGATGAAGAAGCGAGAGAGGAAAGAATACAGGAGGGAAAATCAGCCATTTTATAGCACTGCTGTTTATACAAAATCATACTCCGTATTAGAATTGACAGAAGTACACCTAGAAACAACCATCTTCATAGAAACTGGTCACTCGAATTGGATGCAAGTCCAACAAATCAACCAACTTCTTACTCTAGCAACTGCTCATCGAATACAATAGGTTTGGATATTTCTCACTGCTCATGTTTCTATAGTCTCGCATTAATCAGACTACGCTAAAAGCACCCTGTATGGTAGACGTAAAACGAGATGCAATAGTTTGAGTTGCAAATTGTTGAAGCTGCTTCTTCGCATCTGCAAGATACAGGGAAAAAAGACTTTTCGGTTACTGGAGACTAACTTGAAAACAACACAAAAATCTGCAAGCCACAGAATGAAGTATGAAGGTAGCTTATAAACAGTGGTTTCAGATCATGACCTGAAAGTCACACGATCATCATAAAGGGAAATCATGTTTAAGAAATTAGGTTTATTGTATGGTAAAATTGTCATAACGAGAAATCTTGTTTGCGCATACATCCCGCAAACAATAAAGCATATGAGACAGTAATTAATCATCAGAAAGCAGCATAGCAAGCCTAGTTTCCCCTAGCAAATCATTCCCCCAAACAATTAAACAGGCATGTGGTCTAACATCAAATATGTTTTCAACTTTCACTGTGAAATGTTAACACGCAGACTATCCTCCATATGCCATCAATCTATGACAAACACATTCACACTAGGATCATCACCAGTGCTAGATTTGCCACGAATCTGAAATTATATGCATGTTACATACTGTTGTTGTATTTTAAAAAAAAAAAATTGCACAGCACTTTATTCATTACCGAGTCAGTGTATAAAGCAAAAGTTACTCATGAATGGTCTTAATCAAAGGCAATATTACAAAATATAAATATAACCCCACTCACCTTTGCGACATTTAGTGAAACCTACAATATTAGCAATACTGAGGGACACGCAAACAGACACAACCAGTAGATAATCAGCTTGTAATCTTATCAGAGAGAATATGGCCAGGACAATCCACGCAGCAGCCTACATATCAGATGAAACACACCTTTGTTGTCAACTTCAAGCAAGGAGGTTTCATAAATACAGAAAGGACTCCTGAAGGAGGGAAGTCAATAGACAATCAGAAAACCAAATGATGCCATTTATCACTGACCGTGAGATAAAGGGTCCACCAAAACAGCCACGAGTCCTTCTTATTCATGCGAGCCAATGACTGGAAAATTGCATTTGCAAGGAATAAAAGGTTAAAAAAGAGCACCAGACTTTCTCAAAGGTTTTAACATTAAAATGTGCTGAGTTAATGCTTAAATGAAACTTACAGACCTCTTGATCAAGTGATTCAAACTTCCATACACTTTCACCAAGATCATTGATTTCATTCCACCACCTCAGACCAACTAAAATTCTCCCACTTACATTCTTAACGACCCAGAAGTCAAGAGCAGAAAGAAGGACAGTGACCACAAATATAATGACAAAGTTCGATATAAAGAGGGTTGATAGTATGTAAAATGCCAACGCTGCAGCCTGCAAGAGGTAAGACAATTTGCATCACAGACGGATCAAGCAAACTCGTAGTAAACAATCATCTCAATGTTAGAAACATCCAAGAACAAACCTTAAAGAGCACATGAAAGAAACATGTCCTTGGGTTTGCATAGTTTTCCCCTGGCGGTTGAACCTGGAGAAGAAAAAACACATCAGATCTTGCATTAGTCCATGAAATTACGCATTCACAGCACAAGCTACTAAAATACACAGCAATCTTACAGGTCAAAAAGAAAAACTGCATGCTGCTTCACCAAGAGTCCTAAAAAAGATAGATATTGGCATGATCACACACTGACCAATAATATCCAAGGGCCCCTTTTTATCGCCTAAAGTATCATACGAAGAGCTGTTTCCAGGGATCCATTTCATGCAATTCCCAGAAGAAGTTATTGAATTGCATCCTAACAGATCCAGTATCCGTTAATACATCAAGACTAATTTGCAATTAAGATTTCTATAGTTCCACACCGAGCATGAAAATGCCAAAATCCAGATATGCAATTTCATCTCCATCGCTAAGGCTCTAATCGAAATCAAACCAGCTCAATCATCAATGCCGAATCCGAGCAAAGGTGAGGAGCGAATACGATACAAACCACCAAAGAACGAATACACAGATCACTGAGAGCTAGAAATTGATATGACTGAATCAGATCTACTTTGAGAAAGGAATCGAGATCAACACATCCTACGCAATGCTATCAGAGAAACCAAATCAACAGGTTTAAGGGTTTAGCAAGTGATTAACCCTAAGGGTTTCAATGTATAGGACGAGAGAGAATGACTCACTTGGATCGAACTCGATTCCATCAGAAAAATGGGAAGAAATCAGCGAAACTGGATGATTAGCCAATTGAGATCTGAAACCGTAAGCAGATCGAGAGATAGAGCTTTATCGATCGTGGAAGTGTGGAACTAGATGGGAGCTTTTCAACGTACCGACAGCAAACGGAAACCTCTTTTCCTTCTCTCTCTCTCTCTCTCTAAACTTGACAAATGACAAAAAAACTCGGGTGACCCGGATAGTTTACCGGGTCGGACTAGCTCTGGTTTTTTCCTCATCACGGCCCACTGGACTGTCCCAAATACAAAGAAGGCGCCCAAAAAAAAAATCATATGTACATTTTATACGATAAATTGCACTACGACATTTGTAAACCTTTTAGCATGTTTTTATTTCAAACGAATTAATAGCCTTTAAGTCCTTCCATTTTAGACTTATCAAATATGATATTTGTTTAATAGAGGGAGAGAAATTCAAACTCGTAACTTATTAGTTATTAAATGGTGTAAGGCGAGATAATCTTTAACCTTTTTAAAATAAGTCTTTTACAAGTTTTATAAATGGTTTATTAATTGTACGGAGTGGGGTTTATAAAACAAATATTTCTACAAACCTAACTACACCATTTTCAAAATCAAAACGAACTCGTGTTTGACAACCGAAAATTTTGGGTTGGTTCTTGGTTGAAGCTAATTAGATAGCTGAATCGGTTAGCAGATGAGTTTTTTTTTTTTTTGTAAACTTAAGAAGTTATTGGTAAAACTAGCTGATGAAATCTTTTTTTTTTTTAAATGCAAACAGAGGGAACAATTACAGAAGTTGTAATCTAGCTCCCTATCATCCTGGCGGATGGTGGTACAAAGATCCATATTGAAAGGGATAGTACTCCTATCATTGATAATGCATTTTTTAGAAAATATGCTCATGCTGGGCTCGTTTAGAAAATTAACGAGCTTTTTTAGAAAATGAATGAGGTCGATCCGAGCTTTTTTCGAGCATCAAACAACCCTATTTACTCAAAACATACTTAACGTAAAGGACATTTTAGAAGTTTCACAAAATTCGAGCTTAAATCGAGCGAGCCGAGATTTGTGTTGGAAAATGACCCTGCTGGAACCTGTGAATACATCAACTAGCAAACACGTTAGGGATGTAGGCCGAACCTTAGCTTGTTTATGTGAAGGGGATGGGATGCGGTGAAGCGTGGTATGGGAGCCACTGAATGAGAAACGTATTTGCCCCCGACAGAGGTGCAGATCGTATGCGAGGCAACGTCCCCCAAGGATTTCACCGTCTTCTCTCACAGGTGCACCCGAGGCCGAGGGAGAGAAGTTGGAACTGGAACATGCGCTCAGAACGGGAAAAGGGTAGGAGAAAACAGGAGAGGGAGAGAGGCGATTGTGTTCGCTATGTGTTGAAAAGCGAAGCCCTAGTCCTCCTTATATAGGCTCCGAAAATCTCCTTAAATCGCAAGCAAAGGAGAGATTCGAGTCTATCATCAGCGGATTTGAGCTTATCCAAAACGGTTTTCAAAATATCGGAAAAGATAATTTTCAGTGAAAAATAGATATTCGCGGATAAGCACGAACAAGCTAATCCGTAATATCTTCGGCCTCAAAGAATAATTTTTCTGCAAAAAATTAACTCCAACTCCCATCTCGGAGCACGAGCCGAGCCGAGCCGAGCCGAGCCGAGCCGAGCCGAGCCGAGCCGAGCCGAGCCGAGCCGAGCCGGACGGACGGCGGCGGCGGGTGCGCGTGTGGGTGCCCCATCTCCTCCTCAACCTCTTAATGTAGGTAGTGGAAGAGTCTCCTTAAAAACCCTTTAGGGTACCCTTGAACTTTCCATGTGGGATGTGGGAAGTCCAAAGGGCACCTTCCTCAAACCCACCTTCTATATGCATTAACTCCAACACTTTGAATCGAACATAAAAATGTGTTCATATACTAGGCTTGTTTAGAAAATGAACGAACTCAAGCCGAACTTTTATCGATTCGACGACTCGAGCTACTCGGGTCATATAACAACCCTACATTTAGGCACTAATTGATTAAGAATTCATCAATTTGGGATTTGAATTACTAAGAAGTGTTGATACAAGCTCATTGGGAATCGAAGACAGAACTGAAGACCACAACTTTGATTTACTCGAGCTCGAGGAGACTACTCGAGATCGAGTACACGCCGAAGTCGACTACACACGCGCTCTCAATCTATTATGTTTATTAGTTGTATCCACGTGATTAGCACGTGTTGAGCTTCTCTATAAAAGCTCAACCGACTCATTGTAACCGACACAGTTTTTCATCCTCTTCAATTGATCTTAAGCTTGAGTTTTTGGTTTCCATGGCTTCCTCGTTCCTCCTAATCGTTCTAATTCTCTAATCTCAAATTCTGAAATGGTATCAGAGCTGTTGTAGCTCGCACTTCTAGATTCAAAGTTCTCGATTGCAATTCCGCGAAAGCAATCAATCTAATCTTCTTCCGCTGTTTTCCGTAATTATAAAATCCAATTCTTGATCGAAGAATGGATCAAAACGAAGCGAATCAACCAAATCTGAATGATGTTTTGTATTTGCATCATTCAGATCATCCAAGTTATAATTTGTATACTCAATTGCTGAGCGAAACTAACTACAATCATTGGCGTCGATCGGTGGAGGTATCACTGGTTGCGAAGAACAAGACGAGCCTCGTCGATGGTAGCTTTCAGGTTTCAGATCTTGATTCAACTCAGTATTCACACTGGAAGAGGTGCAATGGAATGGTGATTGCCTGGATTCTTCATTCGGTGGAGAAAGACATTGCAGAAACATTGTTGTATTTTCGGACTGCACACGAGATGTGGGAAGAGCTAAACATGAGGTTTGGCTCTTCGAACAGCACAAGTCTCTATCAG
This sequence comes from Persicaria maculosa, assembly GCA_963922045.1. NCBI lineage: Eukaryota > Viridiplantae > Streptophyta > Magnoliopsida > Caryophyllales > Polygonaceae > Persicaria > Persicaria maculosa. Next base: position 27,109,871 of record OY998262.1, read on the forward strand.
GTACAAAAGGATCTATTCAATATTTCTTTGAATGGATCATCAATTTCATCCTATTTTACCAAGTTCAAGAAGTTACGGGATGAGTATTTGGATCTTGTTGATATGCCTACATGCACTTCTTGTGGCTCTGTCAATACTGTGTCTAAATTGCTTGCAAATCAGCAAGTGATTCAATTTCTTGTTGGGTTACCTGATTCATACAATGGAGTTCGTACCAACATTCTGTGTATGAAACCTACTCCAACTATGGGTGATGTGTATAGAATGCTTCTTAATGAAGATAGCCAAAGAGGCTTGAACAATTCTGGTTCAATCAATGAGAATGCTGCAACTTTTAACTCGTTTCAAAGGAACAATCAAGGCAATCAGGTTGGTAATCAGTATAGATCTAATGGACAAAAGCCAGGTTCTTAGTATGACAGTCAATCAGGCAATCAGAATGGTAATCAAAATGGAGCAAATAGGAAAGGAAATTATTTTTGTGATCATTGGGAAATTGCAGGCCATTCCATCAGCATGTGCTTCAAGATTCATGGATATCCACCCAATTTCAAGGGTGATAAAGGGAAAAGGTTTGCTGCAAATGTTACTATTGATGAAAGCACCGAGTTTGCCAGTGCACCAGCTTTAACCAAAGGGCAATATGACCAGATTCTAGCTTTCTTGAGCAAGCAAAGTACTGGTGAGGACACCAATATGGTGGCAGGTAACAAATTTTATTTTAGTGTTCATGGAAATATTTACAGTTGGGTAATTGACAGTGGAGCAACACATCATATCTGTCCAAATTTATCCATGTTCAGTTGTTATAAAGTTTTTCATATGCCTAGCTATATTACTATTCCTAATGGACATCAATCTAAGATTTGTCATGTTGGATCTATTAAAATGCAAAACAATATTGTCCTTCATGATGTGTTACATGTGCCCGAGTTTGCATACAATCTGTTGTCAGTTAGGAAATTTGTTCATGATTTAAATGCTTACATGTTATTCACTCCTTCTCATTTTTTGATCCAGGTCCCTTCAATGAGCAAGACACAGGTGCTTGGTGAAATGTCCAAAGGATTATATCTCACCACTGAGAGTTCCAATTCTGGAGATGTTGATTTGTCTGCTTCTAGGATATTATCTTCTGCTATCAATGATGATCTTACTTGTAATAAGACACTTAGTGTTCTAGCTGTATCTCTTGAGTTGTGGCACTGTAGGCTTGACCATGTTCCTTTTGATCAACTGCTTCATTTTGATTTTTTGAAAGACCTTACTAGACATTCCAAACCTCATATATGTCATGCATGTCCTCGTGCAAGACAGCACAAGAATTCGTTTCCTGAGAGTTCTATAAAAACCTTGGATTGTTTTGAGTTGTTACATGTTGATATTTGGGGGCCTTATAAAGTCCCAGCTCGTAATGGCTTTAGATACTTTCTGACTATTGTGGATGATTTCTCAAGAGCTACTTGGAATCACTTGATTGCTTCTAAAAATAATGTGTTATCTGTGCTAATGACTTTTGTTAGATTTGTTGGTGTTCAATTTGAGGCCAAAGTCAAGATCATTAGTTCAGACAATTGCATGGACTTTTGCAGTAAAGAGGCACAACAATTTTATGTAGATCAATGGATTTTACATCAGACAACATGTGTGTATACTCCTCAACAAAATGGAGTAGTTGCAAGGAAGCATAAGCATCTATTGGAGACTGCCAGAGCATTATTTTTCCAGTCTAAGCTTCATATTAAATATTGGGGAGAATGTTTATTTATTGCTACTCATTTAATCAATAGATTTCCTTTGACATCTATACAGTTCAGAACTCCTTATGAATTTTTTTTTCAAAAAGAGCTCTGATTACTTTATGCTAAGGGCCTTTGGTTGTTTGTGTTTTGTTAGCCCTTTAAAAGTTGACAGATCCAAATTTGATCCAAGAAGTACACCTTGTGTATTTGTTGGATATCCTCATAGACAGAAAGGTTACAAGGTCTTGGATTTGATATCTCACATGATCTTTGTATCTAGAGATGTTCAATTTCATTAAACCCAATTTCCTTTACACAAAATAAGTTTTGATACAGGCTTTCCATTGCCAAACATCACAAATGATTTACCTGTTCATATATTCTATCCTAATGCTGAAATTGTTGCAGAAAATATTGAAGATCATGCCCTACGCCCCTACCTGATCAACATCTTCCAACACCACCTGCATCACCAGTGGTTCAACAACCACTCATCATTGCACAAAATAAACCACCTCGAAAATCAGTGAGGACCATAAGACCTCCTACTCATCTGCAAGACTATATCTGCAATTTTGGTTCAAATATAGAACAATTTCCTTTGCTTTCTGGATTTACAGATTCTTTCATGTGTTTATCAGCTTCTATAAATGATTCTGATCTTCTCATTGAGCCTAAGTCCTTTACTAAGGCTTCTAAGGATCCTAAGTGGATTGAAGCTATGAATAAAGAAATTGATGCTCTTCAATCTAACAATACTTGAGTGTTAGCAGGGCCGAACCTGAGATTTAAAAGGCCCGATGCGAGATATCAAATTGGGCCCTTAATTCATATAATAATTATTTTTTTCCTACAAAAACCCTATTAAATCACATAAAAATTTAGTGAAACTATCGGTTTTTTTCTAATTCCTTACTCGCCTAAAACATTTAAATTGTGCTAAATTTATAAATTATATATAAAAATTCACAGATTTATGAATGAAACAAATTATTTCAATAAATTATCATAACAAATCAAGAGAAGAGTTATAAAAAAAATATTCTAACAAATTAATTTAACGGATTCAATACCTAATTAAAAAAAATCAATGGATTCAACAGGAGGCACGATATCTTTTAGCGGAAGAATTGTTTGTTTTTTCTTGAAGTAGATTACTGTATTTTTTAATTTTATGATAATTATGTTAGAAAGAGAAAAAAAAAGAAGTTAAAAGCAAGAGTGTGAGTAGGCCTGTAGGAGTGTAGGGTAGGTAAGAAGAGAGAGATTGTTGTGTCAGAACATGCGCTTGACCTTTCACCAAAATTAAAAAGAACATGTGCCTGATTTAGTGATTTGGGCCATTAATTTTTTTAATACTTTGGGCTGGGAGTTTAAAAATATTGGGCCCTTAGGATTATTGGGCCTGAGGCGGGGGCCTGTTTGGCCTCCCTTCAAGTCCGGCCCTGGGTGTTAGCTGATCTTCCTACGGGAAAACAACCTATTGGTTGCAAGTGGGTCTACAAAATCAAGTTAAAAGCTGATGGATCTATAGAAAGATACAAGTCATGTCTAGTGGCTAAGGGATATACGCAACAATATGGAATTGACTATGATGAGACATTCTCACCAATGGTAAAACTTTCAACAGTAAGAGTTATTCTATCCATTGCTTTGAATAAATGTTGGGATTTATTTCAATTAGATGTCAACAATGCATTTCTTCATGGAGATTTCCATGAAAAAGTGTATATGACCATGCCTCAGGGTGTTTCAAATCATTTAAATAAAGTCTGTTTGTTGAAGAAATCCCTATATGGATTGAAACAGGCAGCAAGGCAATGGTTTAGCTAGCAAGTTATATACTACTCTCATAGAGTTTGGTTTTGTTCAATCTAAATATGATCCTTCTTTGTTTATATCTCGAAATAACAATCATTTAACCATAGCTGCTGTCTATGTAGATGATATAATTCTCACAGGATCTGATGTTAGTCAAATACATGCTCTCAAGAGTCATTTGCACGAGTTATTCAATATCAAGGATTTGAGAAAGCTCAACTATTTCTTGGGCATTCAAGTGACACACAGTGATCAGTCCCTCATTCTTAGCCAAAAGAAGTTTTGTTCAGAAATCATTAAGGAGGCAAATCTTGAGGACAATAAGACAGCTGTTACACCTTTGCCTATTAATTTCAAATTACAATCTTTTGATCATAGCAATTTAATGTCTGATCCTACTAATTATAGGAGTTTGGTAGGTAAATTGAGTTATTTAACAAACACTTGTCCAAATATCTCTTTTTCAGTGCAGGTATTGAGTCAATTTTTGCAAGCTCCTGATGTTAGTCATCAAGCTGCACTTCATCACTTGATCAGATAGATTAAAGGGACTATGCACTATGGAATAAAGTTACAAAGAGGTTCTGCTATCAAGCTTCAAGCTTTTTCAGATAGTGATTGAGCATCTTGTCCAATTTCAAGGAAATCTGTCACATGCTATGTAGTCTTGTATGGAAGCAATCCCATCACCTGGAAATCGAAGAAACAACCTACTGTCTCAAGAAGTTCTTCTGAAGCTGAATATAGGGCAATGAGTCAAGCTGTTGTGGAAGTAACTTGGCTAGTCAATTTACTCATGGAACTAAGAGAATCTGAGTTGAAGCCAACCACCATTCACTGTGACAACAAGTCTGCACTCCAAATCGCAAGGAATCCAGTGTTTCATGAGAGGACAAAGCATATCGAGATCGACTGTCACTTCACAAGGGAGAAGGTGTTAGATGGTCTCCTTCAACTCAACTATTTGCCCACTGAAAATCAGCTTGCTGATGTTTTAACTCAATTACAGTATTCAGTCATAGGATCTTCACAATCATTTACTTATTTTCTAACAACCATTTACTTGTGACCTTTGCATCACCTAGTTCTAACTTATTTTCTAACAACCATTTCCTCAAGAGACGACAATGTCCTCATAACAGCAGCATCCATTTAAATTTATCTAAGGATCAATTGATAGCTTTGAGTTATAATTCAAGAAATTTTAATTCCTCAATCAAAGGTCACATGAACATAATCACAACATAAATGCATATTGATCATGAATGTAAACATCATATGAGGCATCAGCAAACAGTTACAACAAAATCGAAAGATTTGAATGTAAACATCCTATGAGGCATTTCGTCGAACACTTGGTATGCGATATGAATTTGAAGACAATAAATCGAAAGATTCTCAACCAATACCTCAAAGTACTGAATTGAAAGAGATTTCCTTCAATGAAATCAGGTGGATTGAATGAAATTAAACAAAAAGAGCAACACAATATCTGTGCACGAGACAACGTGCTTGGCCACGACAACAGGAGCCCGCACGCTTGCTGCCATCCCTGCTCGCTGCCATCCCTCTCGCATCCTAGACCCGCTCTCTCTAATCTCGCTCTCGCAAAATGGAGCTCTCACCATCCCGAACCCAGAAGAAAGGAAATGAGAATGTAATTAGAGAAACGAAATCGAAGGAGAGGGCTCACCGAGGGATTGAGGCTCGTCGGGGATTCGTCGGAGTCCTTCGGGGCTCGAGTTCAGCGTCGACGGATACTAGGCGACAGCTCATGCTCGGCTTCGTCTTCAGACGGACCTCCGAGGAAGGGAGGAGATGTACTGGAGCCTCGAAGGAGGAGGAGGAAGATGTAAGCGGGGATGAGTCTGAGACAACGCAAAAGGGAGTCAGATTGGGAGGGGAGCGTTGGGTTGGGAATAGGGTTTAATAAGTGAGATATAATCTCAACCATTCATTTATTTGGATGGTTAGGATTTGTTTATTAGGACAATATTAGGAAAAATTTACAGGGAGAGGATCCAAATCCAGTTTGAGGGGGGTTGTTGATACAATACAAGCTCACTGGGAATCGAAGACAGAACTTAAGACCACAACTTTGATTTACTCGAGCTCAAGGAGACTACTCGAGATCGAGTACACGCCGAAGTCGACTACACACGCGCTCTCAATCTATTATGTTTGTTAGCTGTATCCACGTGATTAGCATGTGTTGAGCTTCTCTATAAAAGCTCAACCGACTCATTGTAACAAACACCGTTTTTCATCCTCTTCAATTGATCTTAAGCTTGAGTTTTTTGTTTCCATGGCTTCCTCCTAATCTTTCTAATTCTCTAATCTCAAATTCTGAAAAGAAGTAGGGGACTGGTTTTGCATTTCAAGAATTAGGGATATATCATGGGAGGAATTTTAACATTTTGGATGGAAAAGAACCGAGCACAAGGCTGAAGATGAATCAACAGTTGAAAATATGGTCACTTTGAACATTGCCTTGTTAACCATCACAAGCTTTTTTCATCATAAACTTGTGGGTTTTGTCCATGGTTGTTACTTCAGCCAGATATGGGTGGTTTGGGTTATACCTGAGCAGACAAAGACTTTGCATTACAGTGATGTTAATACATCAGAAAATCAAAATGATGAACTCTGCTTTTAACAAAATGGTCATAATGTAAGGCATTGCTTAGCCAAAATTTAGTCTTCCTTTCATCCAAACCCATCAACAATCAAACATGATGCCTGTTCGTCTCATCTACAAGAGCAAACGAAGAGCCAGCCTTGAGTCCTTGACCCAAGGCTTTCTACCACATAAACAGTGGTTACTTTGGGAGGATATCAATCAACCCCCTTTAAATAGCTAATGCATGAACATAGAGAAAAGGAATCCATTAGACGGTCAATGACGCTGACACGACAGATGAACTCAGATTTTCTGTTCCAGAACAGGGGATCATTTGACAAAAGGGCAGAATCAAGCATAGTTGTAACACTAGATGATGTTTGCTGAACTTGTCCGGATGTGTGTAGGAATTAGCAATAAGCAACTACAAGCCCACCACCGCTCCCGACAGCGACACTCTCAGGAGAAAACAGATTGAAGATTTTTTAGTTAAAATCCTACTGACAGCTACTGGAAAGAGATTCAAAGGTTACTAATTAATGGCAAAAGTTGTCGGAAAATGGAGGGGCACTTCAAACAAGAACGACTTAGCTACACTCAGAAAGAAAAGAAGTAATCAAAAGATCACATTCAAGAAGGATCACTACTACCCTAGAGAAACCAAATATGAGAGGGCTACCAGCAAAACCCACCAAATCCGAGAGTTTAGAAGTCAGGAGACAGAGAGTGAGGTGGAGGAGCCGCTTCAAAATCCATTAAGGCCTTAAGAGTCTAAGACAAATGTGGGCTGTAGAAGCAAGGTGGAGCTCAAAATCAACCAAATCCTATTAAGGGCTGCATATTGTAACCACTTCAGATACTCAAGTGATGAATACCTTCTACAAATTTGGCACCTGCCTGACAGGAAGAAACACTGAAAAATAGACCCGAGATTGAGATTCCAACATTTTTAATTTTCAAAGGCATCCAAGCTTACAAGAAAAGATTACCAAAAAAGATGAATGTTATTCTTATATTAAGTGCAACAGAAATCTGTAGAAAGTGTAGAGTTTCTGGATCTACAATATAACAAGATAGTTTTTTCATGATCACAATACATCATGTGATCACAAAAACAAGTTCTTAAATCGGACACTCATGAAAGAAATCAAGCTCACCATTCAACCTTTGATTCAGAAAACAACGCCATCAGCCCTCTATATCTGGGATAAAAATTCAGTTCATTCCTCGAAAATCTCACCATTTCTAAGCCTGCAAGTTAAGCTTGGGTTAGTAATTCTGAGCAATGAAGTTGACATAAAGAATAAATGTGATAACTTAATGAGCTCAGCAAAAAAGTTAACCTTATTGGCAATGTTGTTCGAGAGCCAATCAAGTCCTTCGTATAGTCCTTCACCGGATGTGGCACAGGTGCTCTGAATATACCTGGAAAACAAAAACTCAAGTGTTAACAGTGTAACAACATAAGAAACGAATGGGTATTGCAGAAAGGAGCGTCTGATTGTTACCAATGGCGTTGACGTAGAGAGTGGAGACCGAGCTTATCAGTAATTTCAGCTGCATTCATTGCGTTCGGAAGATCCTGCTTGTTGGCAAACACGAGGAGCACTGCATCCCTCAACTCATCCTACTCAAAGCCACCCCAAAACGTTAAGATTAAGATTGTTAGTGGAAGTTAAGTTCACATTACGCTTATTGTATTTGCAAGATATAAGTTAGATGTAAAGAGGACTCTACTTCATTCAGCATCCTGTGGAGTTCATCTCTAGCTTCAACAACACGGTCACGGTCATTGCTATCCACCACAAAGATTAGCCCTTGAGTGTTCTGGAAATAGTGCCTCCACAATGGACGGATCTGAGTTTACCAGAAGAAAGGAAACACAAGATTGTCATAAAGTGAGTCAAAAAGTTATGTTAGAGGGAAATGCCATTCAGTTATAATATATTGAAGAAGTTTAGTGCAATAACACCTCCAAAATCATAAAATACACACAAAAAAAAGCAGTTCATTCACCATCATGGTCACAATATTCTAGTTCATTGCATCATGAAAAGCAAACTAATTGGCATAGAGAGCTTATGATTTATGTAGTTTATTATGACAGCGTAGAGTGCTGACATAATAAACACATGCAATCAGCACTGGACCGACATAAGCAGATTTCAATACTTGAAACATAAAATGAGCACGTCAGATTGCACATTTGAGCTATCCAATGTAGGATTTGATTCCATCATGGGAACAAATATAAACAAATAATTCATAATGTCAACACGATGAAGTTTAAAACCATAAAACAGTGCAAACAACAATCATAAGAGGTGAAGAAAAGATAACAGTTTCACGAATATGCAGCAAAGCTACTCTCCTGCATCTTGTTTCACATACCTTGTCTTGACCCCCAACATCCCAAACAGTGAAGCTAATGTTTTTGTACTCCACAGTTTCAACATTAAATCCTGTATTGGGATTAACAAAGAAACATAACAAAGGTGAGACTCAATCTTAAGATGAAAATTGCAAGAGACTACACTTTCAAAGTGAAATGTGGTTGTGTAAACTGCGTTAAGAGTATATATACTAATTTTTTCACGAACATGACAAATGAACTTTCACAGGTCAGTCAGGAAAAAATCAATTAGATTTTCCAATAATTAATGCTTTAATACAACAGTAATAACAGTGGGTTAAACACAAATCCATTTTCAAATGAAACATGAAAGACTTTCACTGTGATTTTATCACAATGTTTGCAGAGATGCAATATCATCAAAAATTGGATAATAGCTGTCGAAACAGAGATCTGGTACTTACCAATGGTAGGAATGGTAGTGACAATCTCTCCCAGCTTCAGCTTGTACAAGATGGTAGTCTTACCAGCAGCATCGAGACCTACCATGAGAATTCGCATCTCTTTCTTGGCAAACAGCCGGCTGAAAAGCTTGGTGAAAGAGAGCCCCATCTTGCTACAAACAACACAAAAATTTCTGGTCAGGTCCAACAGCAAAATCTCACGGCAGACAAAGTGAATATGACATCACACAAGCAAAATCACAACAATTCTTCACAATTCCTTCCTTCAAAACAAGGATCGAAGATCTGATGAGTCGAAATGGAAAACAAGCCAATCCACATTAACCTGTTGCTTCAGATCTTAAATCACGCATTCAAACATAACTAAATCCACAGATCCTCATACAACCCCCGGATACTTAAATAAATGGAAAATTGGTTGTAGTTCTATTTGCAGAACATGCAATCGTCAAAGAAAAACAACCACCACCAATCCAGATCCAGATCTGATCGGATCTGTATCATTTCTCGTCGCGTCTATCAGCAAATAAGCAAGATCATATGCTAACACACTTCAAAATCCATCAATTGCGTAAGATCTATACAGCATGGCATAAAAAGAACGATCTACAGTTGCTGTAAGCAGATCTAGAGAGAAGGTGAGAGAGGGCTTACGACGAGGTGGAGCGCTAGAACTCAGGAGAAACAACCGACTTCGATGGCCGGGCAGATCTGGGAAATGACTGGTGAGCCGGTTCAACACGTAATCTCTGCCTCTCGGGCAGATCATGTGGTATTTATAGACCGGAATCGTTCGAGGGTCCCGATCGAGTAAATCGTTTTGTTTTTCCTTTTTCGTGGAATTTTGTTTTGAAATATTCATAAAATAATAAATATTTACGTAAATATTCAAAAAAGGTTGAAACAAATTATAAAAATATTCATTTTTTGCAGGTTAGTCAGAAAAACGCGGTCTGAGTACGCGTTTTATTAACAAACCTGGAAAGGGATTTGGGCGCCGGGAGGGAAATTGAAACTTACGAAAGAAATGCGGTATCAGGCCGCGTTTCTGATTAGAAATAAAATTTATTTTATTTCAGAGAGAAAAATGCCTATGTGGCAATAGAAACGCGGCCTGGATCTGGGCCCCATAGCAACTGCAGTTGCTGACTGGATGGGACGCAAAGAAAAACGCGGCCTGAGGCCGCGTTTTTCTGTATTTTCCGAAAAAAAAATTAAATGTGGTCAAAGATAATTAATGGGTAGGTGGGTGGCACATAAAACGCGGCATGGGCACGCGTTTTATGTTGACATAACCCTAGGCAAACCGCCTCCTCCCCACTTCATCTTCTTCGTTGTGGCATAAGGGCGAGAGAGGGCGAGAGGCTGTCGAAGTTTCAAGGCTGCCGGTTTCAACTCCTCCAGGCAAACCGACTACCCATCCTTCGTTCAAATCGTTGGAAGCTTCACATCTATTGCTCGTTTCTCTCCCGGTTGAAGGTGCGTTTTTTTTTTTTTTTTTGAACGAATATGGACGAGAATGTTGATTGTAGAAATTGTGTGATGTTTGTATGTTTTTGATTGTTGATTAGTGATTATTACAAAGCCGAAATTGTGTGATACTTGTAGATCCGATCTAAAATTGTGATTGTGTTAATCCAAAATTTTGATAATTGTATGTTTTGATAGTTGATACAAAAATTTGATGGTGGTATGTTTTAATAGTTGATAAAAAATTTTGATATTTGTATGTTTTTTTCTAACGAATATAGATTAGAGATTATTATAGATCCGGAATTGTGTAATGTTTGTCCTATATCAAAGATTGTATGATTAGTAGAAGAAAATTTATTTTAGGTGTCATGAAATAATAGAAGAGTAAATTTTGATTGTGTATATATATACTTGAAAGATTGTATTATATAATAGTAGAATAGCTTTAGAAAATATTATTGATTGCATAAAATAATAGTAGAATAGATTCTGTATAGGAAAAAAAATTATAGAAGTTTAGAATTAAATACAAAATTAAGATTCAGAATTTCATTCAGTCCTTCTGAACAAATTATGTTATGGCTTAGGGTACAAATGGCAATGCAAGTGAATCCCGGTCCGCTGGTGAATGAGGTGCTCCATAGACAACATCTCCATAGGTCAACTGATGTCTGGAATCGCGAAGAATATGTAAGTACATGTTGTTATCACCCTTACAATTACATGAAACAGTAAAAATAGATAAAAAAAAAAAAACTAGTGTTTGACAATGTTATATTTGTAGACGAATGGTGTCATCCAACATAGACTACACTTGCGTAAGTTTGGGCGAGATCTAGCTCCAGACCAGAGGGTGATGCAGTACATAAAGGCAGCAGGATTCGAATGCATCTACAAGCTTGGGTCTGGGTTTGAGCTAGACAACGAGTTAATCACGGCATTGATAGAGAGATGGAGACCCGAGACCCACACCTTCCACTTGAACGTAGGGGAGACCACAATCACACTCAAAGATGTTTCAGTTATATTGGGGCTACGTGTTGACGGTCTTGCAGTTACTGGAAGTGCATGCTACGATTGGCCAACCGTTGCTGAAACACTCATTGGGCAAAGACCCAAGCCAAATCAGATAAGGGGTTCGTCGGTGAAGGTGACCTGGCTAAGACAACTAATGGTGCCCTTACCAGAAGATGTGGATGAGCATGTTGTGCAGTGCCAGGCTAGGGCGTACATTCTTTTGCTAATGGGAAGTGTCATGTTCGCAGACAATAGTGGCGGTCAAGTTCAATTGTTGTACCTCCCACTCCTAGCGAATTTGGAGACTGCTAGCCAGTTCAGTTGGGGTAGTGCGACATTGGCCTTCCTCTATCGGCAACTTTGTAGAGCTGCAGAAAGAGGGAAAGCTGAGATCGTAGGCCCAATCATCTTACTACAGGTATGATCATTACTTCATCTTACAATTCCGCATTCAATAAACTCGTTAACTTATTCAACTCATCAATAATACTAGTTGTGGGCCTGGGAGCGCATCTCCATTGGACGACCACGCAGCATTATCCCACTCGGTGAAGGTGCTGACCATAATGCAATTCGGAGGGCTAGAAGACAAGAGAAAAGGAAGAAGACAGGTTATGGTTCAGAACCTCCCCCATTCAGTGCTCGATTTGTAGATGGGGAGGATTCCTTGGCTATGAGATGGTTGCATTGCTCATACTCTTATGGAACTACCCCGAAGACATTGATGTACTATCGCGATGCATTCGATCGCCAAACTTCAGATCAGGTTAGTCAGTTTTATTGTCACTTCTCATCCTTATATATGGTAGAATTAAGAACTATCGTAGTCACATTCATTAATTTACAATCCAGTTTCTGTGGGAGCCCTACTCGAGCGATGTACTAGCTCGCCTTGCTCCCATCTGTCGAGAAGGTGGAAACATATGGCGATCTACTACACCTCTAATCTGTTTCGAGATTGTAGAGGGGCACCACCCAGAGCGGGTATCTCGCCAATTTGGGGATGTGCAAGTGATCCCCCCAACTTGCACATATGATGAGGCGTTGCACAAGATGGATCGCAGGGGGAAACACGATCACAACTGGGTCGAGGTTCATGCACAATGGATACATTTGTGGAACGATCGGGAAAGCTCAGTTCATGATGTTGCTGAGGTGGAAGACGAGGAAGAAGCTACATCACAGTATATGTCTTGGTACACACGTATCACCAGACGCCTGATCAGCCCACCAATTACTGCACCGGCGGGGGTATATCAACCTGTGGCTCCTGACTACCACATGATGGTTAGTGATTACATGCTTCATTTTTTGGACTTGTTCAACTCATAAAGACGAATGTGATGTAGGTTTCATCATAACTCTACCTTTTTTCCCAGGGAAACTTCGTGATGGATGCTAGTGCAAAGGCAAACCAAACTGCGAAACAATCGCATAATTTCTATGACCAACACCAGTACAACTCAATGATGGGACAAGTGGATGAGTATTGCAACTACTGCATCCACAGCTGTCCTTCCTGTCACAAATAACTGTGTACCATTCCGGACTTGCCTTCTTTGTCCTGTACGGCTTACTCATGCGCACAGAATACTCGGTCAACTCACATTTCAACTCCTCCAGAGAGTTGAACATTTGTCCACGAAAAAACTGTCTTCCATCATCTACTTGCACGTGCGAATTTGGCCCTTGCCATGAAGCTGTTATCATAGGATCAGCTTCAACAATATTCCAATTCGGATTAGAGGCCTCCTCCATAATCGCCGCCTCCCTAGTGGCATCATCGTCCTCTTCAGAATCATCCAGGTCGTCTTCGTGATCAACACCAAGAGCATCAACATAGATCTCATTCACTTGTTCGAACCCTTGCTGAGATGTGTTGTTATACTCATTCATCCTATAATATAATTAACATTACGTTAGTTTATCATAAATATTAAACTATTTTGTCATTAAGTACAATGAAATTAAAATGGGTAATCGTATAAACACCCTCATATATTTCAATCTACTTCATCAACAAATATTTACTAAATAATCAACAAAAATCCTCAAAAATATCCTCAAAATGAAAAGCAATAACACAACTACATAATCCTACATCATAATCATAATAGTAACAACATCATAATTAAAGATTCAAAACACATAATCTTAAGCAAACATAGGAGATTATTAAGGATTCCAAACATCTTCCTTATTTAAATAAAAGAGAAAAACTTAAACAAGAGTATAAATCTAACCTTAGCCAAACCTTGATCAACTATGAGACAATATGTAATTGAAGCGTTGATTAAGTTAACCGGTGCTAAGAATTTGAGAGCTTCATAGGAGGAAGAAGCAATTGGAAAGGAAAGAAGAGTAATGGTGAACTACTCGGACACCGCCCTCAACCTTCATATTCCCTCAACAGATTAGGGCGAATCTTGGGCTTGAATAAAACGCGGCCTCAGGCCGCGTTTTATATAGCACCACACTCAAAGAATAAGAATCTTTGACGGTGCTTTTCTCGAATACAGAAAAACGCGGCCTGAGGCCGCGTTTCTATTGCCACATAGGCATTTTTCTCTCTGAAATAAAATAAATTTTATTTCTAATTAGAAACGCGGCCTCAGGCCGCGTTTCTTTCGTAAGTTTCAATTTCCTCCCGGCGCCCAAATCCCTTTCCAGGTTTGTTAATAAAACGCGTACCCAGGCCGCGTTTTTCTGATCAACCTGCAAAAAATGAATATTTTTGTAATTTGTTTCAACCTTTGAATATTTACGTAAATATTTATTATTTTATGAATATTTCAAAAAAAAAATTCTTTTTCGTGTGTTTATAACTTTTTATCGGGTGATATATTTTTACCGCTAATTTTTACTATTTATACCGCAAAGCCACCGCATACCTATACGGTGGGTTAATCACTTTTTCGGCTGGACCACCGTATAGGTATGCGGTGGGTGCGTTGAACGTATCCTGACCCACCGCATGTATATGCGGTGGGTTAGGGTGTAACGGAGTTCGTTATGATGAAATCCGGTTGATTGCAAGATATCCGAAACCCACCGCATACCTATGCGGTGGGTTTGTATCGGTTGAGAATAATTTAAAAAACCCACCGCATACCTATGCGGTGTGTTTTTTAAACGTTGCGGTAACGGTAAAAAAAAACCACCGTATAGGTATGCGGTGGGTTGTTACGGTGGATGGGGAGCATTATAAAAAGGCTTGCGGGCCCCTTTCTAAGACACAATTTTCGACGCTTCTCCGATTCCAATTCTTTTCTTGCTTTCCGAGCCCGACCTTTGGTTCCGTCGTTTCTCTCGTCCCCACTTTGTACCCCCACTTTGTACCCGAGTCTTGAGATGGTGAAAGACATCCCGTGGAAGAGATACGTCTCAGGGTGCCGGTCCTTTTCGGAGACATCCGTTACGGGTAATAATGAAACTATATGAAAATTGAATCGCATTATTTTTTTTGCGAAATGAGATAGTGTTAACGTATTATTGTTATATATAATGTAGTCGGATCCGACTATTCAGAGAAGTGAGTCCGCTCGTCTTGTCGCACTTAGGAGGAGGAGGTGGCCGACAGATGGCTCGCCACAACCTCAGGTATGTTGAAATCGCTTAATTAATGTTTTTCGTGTTGTGAATGAACGATAGTAATGGGTTGAAATCATTGAGTAGGGTGTAGGGAAATTGAAATCGAATAAGTATGTTTTCTGTTTTGTTAAGAAATGATAGTTTTAAGTTGAAATCATTAATTAGGTGTAGGGAAAGCTTGCAACATTTGGTAAGTCATACGATATAGTAATGCGTGTAACAAATACAAAGTATCAGATTTGAGCGATAGGATTTCGACAAATTTTTTTCATTGTACACAGCTCACATTATCGAGGGGGTTAGGAGGTAAGGTGGTTCTGCAATCCGCCAGGGAGAGACAGACATTGGGGGTTGTAGATGATCCTATGAGTAGGGATAGTGATGCAGTAGGTGCGGATATTGGGGTTGAGCCATCGATTCAATCAGGTGTTGACTATAGTGACGGATTGGGGCAGACGTCACAGTCGTCTATAGAGACATATCAGAGTCTGTTGGAGATTGAGCTGGGCTTGATGACTACCCCCACCGATGAGCCAGTGGTGCAGCCGGCGGATGATTCACACCGAGGGGAGGGTTTGGAGATGCTGGAGGAGTACCTATGGGAGGACGCATCACTGCAGGCTGGAGCGGCGCGAGTGGTTGAGCAGTCGCAGACTCAGCGCGATGGGTGTATCATGAGTACTTTGGGACTGCGTTTCAGAGCGACCAGCTCAACTCGTATGACGACACGACACCTCTGGTCGGAGATGTGGGTGTTGGGACGAGCCGTGGTGTTGGGACGACTGATGCTCGAGCGGGAGATCAGGAGCCATGTGTCGTAGGGCAGATAAATTTTACGTCGTTCACACCATTAGTATCTAGGGGCCATCAGGAGCCTGGGAGTCAGCATGCGGCGCCAACGGCGACACTTAAGAGCTCCGAGCCTGAGCCAATTGATGGGCGCCAACTGCATGATCTGATCTGGGGGCCATCTGATGGTGTTGGTCAGGACAGGGGAGGAGATCAGGCGGCACCTGCCCCCGTTCGTGTAGTGCAGCGGAGGTGGAGACAGCATGGCGAGGGTAGTAGTGCAGGGGATGCTAGGGAGCATGGCGAGGGTAGTAGTGCAGGGGGTGCGAGGCAGCATGACGAGCCTAGAGGTTCTGGGGTACGTCAGCCCGAATGGCCAGGGGGGCCTCATACCGTTTCACTCCTCAGAGATTACAAGGCACACATTGCACATGTCGTTTGGAGACGGGAGGAGGAAGCCTTGCGGAGGGGTGTGCGTGTGAAGAGACGGGGTCCAACGCCATTGCCATCGACGACCCTTCTAGGGGCCGAGGAGTAGGCAGAGGACGAGGTCGAGGACAGGGTCGTGGGAGGAGACGTGACCGAGGTCGATCAGCGTCGGAGCCAGCTCCGGAGACTGTAGGTGACATTCCACCGCAAGCACCTACGACGCTTCCACCACATAATCTACCTCACGTAGATTTCAATTGGGGCACTGGCAACATCGACGAATTCATGATTACTTTCGTACGAGCCGTCACAAATGTTGCAGGTGATGGTCATTGTGGGTATAGATGTCTTGCTTGTCTTCTGAACTTGGGACAAGACGCATGGCCTCGAGTTCGACGGGAGCTGGCCGTTGAGTTGCAACTGCATTCAGATCGGTACCATTACTATCATGCCTTAGATGAGGTCATCATGAGGGTCAACTATTTCGGCACATGTCATGATGCTACGTATTGGATGGAGATTCCGATCATGGGCGAGGTGTTTGCCACGCTTCACCAGCGTCCTTTGGTGATTTTGTCACAGATGATGCCAATGTTGTGCCTACCTCTGTACGCCACCGGGGGTCCGTCAGTACCGGCCTATGAGGAGCTAGATGGAATAGCTTTAGTCGGCAACAGCAACCACTTCGTTCCGGTACATTTTGTATTTCATATTCATTCAATCGTTACTGTTTTGTTTCTCTCTTCTAATGTCAATATTCACCTTTTCTTCACAGATTTGGTTGTTTCCTGGTTCACCTCTACCTCCAGTCTATGTTACATGGACACGGCATCACGATCGCACGGTCAACGGTTGGGAAGAGCAGTTTGCGGCGAGGATTGCACGATATAGAGCTTATCGCCGTCGTGATGGTGGTCGTCCCCTGTCCTATTAGTACTTTCCACTTTCTCGTGTCCTTTTTCGAACTCCACATGTTGAATTTGATTCTATCTTTGTCTGTGCCATATCACAAACTATGTTCTATGCCATTTTTCGACAAACGCTTTTTTTCATCCTTGACATTTATCACACTTTCTTCGTTTTCAAATATTCTTATGCTATTAATTTCCGATTGTTTGACCATAATGCATCCATGTCCTGAATCAATTCGTGGATTGTCCGGCTATGTTATCTTTCCTCTAATGACAAATAACGTAGCGCACATTTATGACATTTCTTCTAATGACAAATAACATCATCGGACCCCACCGCATACGTATGCGGTGGCCTTGAGGACTCAACCGGTCCTGTCCGGTCCTTCAGCATGTAACCCAAAATTAGGTTATCCGAAACCCACCGCATAGGTATGCGGTGGGCAATGTTCTAAAAAATGCTTGGCGGGTGCTTGGCGGTAGGGAAGGGTTAAGGGTCTAGGCGGGGTGTAGGCGGATTTCATGGCGGGTCTTTGAAGTCTAGGCGGGTTTCGACGACCATGGCGGCCTTGGCGGCGGGGCGAGGTTAAGGGTTTAGGTGGGGGTCTAGGCGGGTCTTGAAGAGTTTTTTTAGAACAGTGGCGGTGGGGTTCAAACGGAACGGACAGACCCACCGCATTGTATTACGGTGGGTCTCTATACGCCTCGACCCACCGCATAGGTATGCGGTGGGTAACCACATAGGTATGTGGTGGGTCCGTTGACCATCATTAAACCCACCGCATAGCTATGCGGTGATTAGCGGTGGACATAATAAAAATTAGCGGTGGAGATATCGTTCCCGCTTTCTATCAAATAATTTTATACGGAGGACTTGTTAATGACTATTGTATTACAAAACTCAATTATTTAAACTATTAATGAATAAATTTTACTATAAGTATGAATTAATAAATTGAATATTCTAAGTTTAAATTAAAAAAATATTTTTGATAAAAACAAAAATAGTTCTTTTTGTTTTTTGGATTTTTTTGGTAAGTGTCCCTTTTGATAATGACATTTTGTAAAATGTCCATTTTTATAATGTATTTTTCAAAATGTCTAACATTTTTACCACTCTTTTAATCCCTTCCCTTCTTCCCCAGTTTGAACGGTGCGTTCCCGATTTCAATTATTACACCGCCAATTCTACCTCACGATCGACGGCCAACCTGCCAGCCGGATCCGCGGCGGCATCAAGACGAACGATGGATCAAGACGGAGTGGATGTCAGCAATGGATCCGCGAAGGTACTCGGAATTGAGAGCCATTTCCACGAGGATGAGCGAGGGGTCGCAGACGGAGGTGGAGGCGGCCGTGACGGGGCAAGAAGCATTGTTGCAGTAGTCGAGAGCCTCGGAGAAACGGTGGAAGAAATCCGGTCTGGAGAGGAGCAGATTTCGGTGCAGCCGTGACGAGACATGAAACGCTTGTTGTTGCGGTAGTCGGAGCCTCGAAGAAACGGTGGGAAAAATTCGTCTACAGATCAGTTTTAATTAATTGAAATGTTGGTGGCATATTCCAATTTTGATTAATTGAAATATTGGTGCCATTTCAATTTTGATTAATTGAAACCCAATGCGGTCGATCACAATACTGTTTTACTTGAAATGTTGGTGGCATATTCCAATTTTGATTAATTCAAAATTCACATCAGTCTTAATTGATTACCATTTGTGGTGTCACCATAAATATACAAAGTGGTGTCATCACCAGTGTATCAAGGGAAAGAATGATAAGTGTTATTAGTTGTGTAACTAAGAAAAAATAGTGTCATCACTGTTATCAGCAAACGAAATACCATAGTACAAGGGAAAGTGTTATTAGCAGTGTCACCACAATTAAAAAAAGTAATTATTACGGTCACCAAAAGGAAAAAAAAACCTAGAACAAGGTAAAATGTTATGGCGAATTTGCAAAATGGCCACGAAATAGGGCCTAATTTGCGAAATGTCCACGTTTTGGGACAATTTTGTGAAATTTCCTAAATATAAGCCTCCTCCCTCTCTCCCACGCGCGTTTCTCTCTCCTCCGGCTCTTCCTCTCCGCATGCTCTCTCTTTCTCCCTCCCGAACTGCTCAACGGCGATTGCCAGGATTTACGAACAATCATCTCTCCGACATCATCAAAACCATCGATTTCGAAGTCTCTTCTACAGAATCAGGTAAGCAAAGCATTCGATTACAATCTACAACAAACGCTACCATGAATTCATGGAAAATTTTGATGATTCTATGTTGATTTTCAATTATGCTGAAGAATCATATTAAATTTGCGCCGAAGGCGCAAATTTCCTTCAATTTTTGGATTACTGCTTCAATTTGCGCCGAAGGCGCAAATTTCCTTGAATTTTTGGATTACTGCTTTGAATCGAGTGATTACAGCTATAGATTACGTCAAAATTTGCGCCAAAGGCGCAAATTTCGAATGATTTTTAAAGAATCAATTACAGATTATACACGTTTTTTGCTATATGTGTGTGTTTTTTAAAGTCTTCCATCGAATATGTGCTTATTTATGCTTATATATGCTATACCTGTATGAAAATATAGTTGAACCGAATGATTACTGCTATTGAATGCATCAAAATCTGTGCCTTTGGCGAAAATTTTGATTCATTTTTTATGCATCAAGTGATTAAGGTTATGGATTCACCCATACAGTAGAATCAAATGATTAATGTTATAGAATGCGTCAAAATTTGCGCCTTGGCGCAAATTTTGATTGATTTTTGAAGCATGAATTACTGATTATGATCATTTTTTGCTATATATGTGTAATTTTAAAGTTTTCAATCGAATATGTGTATGTTTATGCTTGTTAATATTTTACATTGCTCAAGTCATCACTATGATTGCTTACAATGTGATTTCACTATGATTGTTCAAGTAATCACTACACTTGAATCATAGAAATTTTCCACCAGAAGTGCAAATTTTATAGAATTTTTCTCATAACAGGTGTATTGTATTCATCTAGTTGATTTAAAGATATAGATTTCATACTGTTGCATCCAATATTGTGTTCATGTCATCCAATATTGTGTTCATGTCATCACTACACTTGAATCTGGGCAATATATTGAAGTATCCATTCCTTATTAGACTTTGATTGCTCATGTCATCACTACACTTCCTTATTGCACTTTGATTGAGCCATGTCAGCACTGCACTTGAGTCATAGAAAATTTGCACGAGAGGTGCAAATCCATTGTTGCATTTGACAATATAATGATCTATCCATTCCTTTTTACACTTTGAATGTTTTCATGTCAGCACTGCATTTGACTCATAAAAAAATTGCACCGTAGGTGCAAATTTTGTAGGATTTTTGTTCATAACAGGTGTATTCTATTCATCTAGTTGATTTAATGATATAAATTCCTCACTGTTGCATCCATTATTGCATTTGACAATATAATAAAGTATTTATTCCTTATTATACTTTAATTGCTCATGTCATCACTACATTTCAATGATAGAAAATTTGCACCGAAGGTGCAAATTTTTTAGGATTGTGTTCATAACTGCTGTATTATATTCATATAATTGATTAGATGATATGAATTCCTCACTGTTGCATCCAATATTGCATTTGACAACATATTGAAATTCCCCCTTCCTTATTGTACTTTGATTGCTCATGTCATCATTACACTTTGATTGCTCATGTCATCATTTCAATCAGATTGTGTTTGTTACTACTGCAATGTATTTATCCTCTTAAATTCATACTCTGCAGATTACAATGACAACCCACATTATTACAGTTGTATATGGTGGGAAATGGTTATTTGATGATTCAGGTCTAACCTTTGTTGGAGACACTACTTCAAAGGTGTTTATGATTGATGACTCAATAACACTACAAGGTTTAACTGAAAAAGTGCACAACAGATTCAATCATTTACACCCTTTCAAATTCTTGAGAGCTCCGCTTAATGTTGAATGTGATGCTGACTTGAAAGATTTTTTAAGGTTGTCCGAACTACAGGATGTTAAATTTGTTGTTGGGTTATGTGTCAACATTAAAACAGTTAGTGAACAAGAAGATCAACATGCATTCTCAGCTGACAGTTTACAGTTGGTGACATGCAATCCAAATATAACTGACATTGTCTCAGGGGAAAATAGCATGACATTGATCGGTGACACCAGGATGAAGGGTGTATTGTTAGAAGATACTGGAGATGACATGTATTCTGTAAACAGTGATACTGCAAGTGATGAAGATTCTGCAGATGAAATATGGAGAACATTCTATTCTACAGCACACAGGAGAGAAACTACACTAGAAGATTGGGATGCTGATAGCTCTACTGTGCCTAGTGTGAATCTGAATTCACAAAACTTGATGTGCATAGGCAAAAGCTTTGAATCAAGGAAAGCAGTTAAGAATGCTTTCGAAATCTTGTCAATAGCCGAGATATTTGGTTTTCGTGTGGCAAAATCAGATACAAAGTAATATAGGGTGCATTGTGTAGATCCTAACTGCAAATGGAAAGTGCATGTCAAAACTTTTGGTCCAACTTGGCATGAGGTTATAGTATATGTTGACATGCACACCTACACGTGGGATTTCAGAACAAAACACTGCAAACAACCTTCATCCTCTGTGATTGCAAGCATCATCGAATCAAGGTGAGAAAATTTTGAAAGAAATAGTATTTATATTTAATCTTGCTTTTTAATATATTATTTATTCTAATTTGAATATAATTACACAGTGTTGACGCTGGATACAAACCAGCACAGATAATGGATAAGATGAGAACAGAAAAAAAGATGCCAATTACCTATTGGAGAGCATGGAAATCATCAAAAATTGCTCACGAAATTGTTAAGGGGACACCAGAATCAAATTATGCAGATTTACCATCATTTTGCCATATGCTCATGGATAGAAACAATGGGACTATAGCATTATTTTCAACAGACAAAGAAGACAGGTTTCAATACTTGTTCCTCTCCTTTGGACAGTTTGAACTGGTAAATATATAGATAAGGGGGTTAACCCAGACATGTACAAAAGTTGCATGACCAAACAACTGGTCATACAGAAAATGAACCTAAGTAAAAACGTGGACCAAAAAAACAGCCTACCCACGTATACCAAACCTACCAAAAAATCAGCCTTCTACTCGCTGAGAACTACATTTAAACTCAGTGTACCACATATACCTCCACCCCTCAAAAAATAAAAGAACCCACTTCTATACCTCCCCTATCCTCTGTGAGCCAAACTTTCTAACCAGATGCTTGCACTTCCATCTGGCAGAAAATCTCGATCCACAGCTAGCAATAATCTGCTCAGCGCAGCTCTTCGGGATGAACTGCTCCTCTCTGAACTTCACACCATTCCTCCCCTTCCATGTGAAGTAAATCAATGCCTCAAAAGCCATCAGTTTTGCCTGGTAAAGCTGCTTCTTCTGAGTTGAGATCGGTTCACCAGCAAACCAAGCCAGCCAGTCTCCAATCGAATTGAATCTGCAATGAATCCCAATCCAATCAAAAACCATGCACTGAACCTCCTGGATAACTGGGCAGCTAAACCAGAGATGATCTTCAGTTTCTTCTGCATTCCCACAAAGCACACAGCCTGCGGCATCTGGCCCTTTCCAGTGCTTAACACTGGACCCTGTCTGTAATCTTTTCCTCGCAGCCAGCCAGACAATGAAAGCCCACTGCTTTCTCTGCAATCCTCCCCATATGAGATCTCCCCAAGCCACTTCCTCTGATCTGGGTCGTATCAAGTGATATACAGAAGCACATGATATAACCCCTTCGGATTTGCAGATCGGCTCCAGGTTGTGAGCTGTTACACTGCCAACTCCTAACACTTCCTTCAATTCATTTTCAATCGAAATGATTCGTCTCCAAATACCCGTATCATGACTTCTGTTAATCATATCCCAGCCATCATCTTCTCGGGTATGGTTGCTGTGACACCATCGATACCAAACACTGTCCTTATGAAATATAAGCTCCCCATATAGCTTAGCTAGGATGCTTTTATTCCATGACAGCAACTCGTGTAACTCTAGCCCTCCTTCTTTGAATGGTTTTGTTACATCATCCCATGCTACTAAGTATTTCCTTCCTTCCAATTTACCACTCCATAGAAACCTCTTACATAACCCATCAATCTTCTCAATAACTCCTTTAGGGAGTAGCAATACCTGGCTCCAGAAATTGTGCACACCCGAGAAAACTGATTTGAGTAACTGTAGCCTACCGGCATAAGAGAGCTGTCGTGCTGTCCAAGAGTTCAGCATTCCACCAATTCTGTCATACAACATTGAAAACTCATGCACTCTAATGTTTCGGCTTTGTAGAGGAAGGCCAAGATATTTGACTGGAAATTGCCCCCTCACAAAGCCCAGCTCATGCACTATATCAGCTGCAATGTCATCTTTGACCCCCCCCCAGGAAGACTGTGCTCTTGGCATGATTTGCCCTTAATCCAGACATATCAAAGAATTCCTCCAAACACTTTTTTACAACCCTAATGGATTGCATATCAGCTCGGCAGAACACCAACAGGTCGTCTGCAAACGCTAAGTGTACCAGTTTCATCTCCTTGCACTTTGGATGATATCTGAACAAAGGATCCTCAGCCGCAGCTTGTAATTTTCTACTAAGCATTTCCATACACAAAACAAACAGATAAGGGGACAAAGGATCTCCCTGACGGATACCTCTTTTTCCTCGAAAGAACCCTTCTGGCTCCCCGTTGATTAGAACAGAGAAAGATGGAGTGGTCACACATTCCATGATCAGCGTAGTTAACTTCGAGGGAAATTCCAGCTGTACCAAAGTCGCTCTCACAAAATCCCAACTAAGCAAGTCATATGCTTTTTGTAAATCTACCTTGATTGTGCATCTAGGAGAAATACCTTTGGCGCCATACCCATTCACCACTTCCATGGCAACTGCTGCATTATGGGCTAGGGAACGTCCAGGTATAAAAGCCCCCTGGCAGTCCGAGATTAGCCCTCTCAAATCCCCTTTTATCCTTCTCGCAATGAGTTTAGTAACCACCTTCATCACTGTGTTGCAGCAGGAAATAGGTCTCAATTCAGTCACAAGTGTGGGATTAGAGACCTTAGGAATGAGGGAAATAAATGTAGAATTCAACTGCTTAAGCACTTTCCCATTTCTGAATATTTCTCTGACGGCTTCACAAGTATCCTTCCCAACTATGCTCCACGTATCTTTGAAAAACTTACTACCAAATCCGTCTGGTCCCGGAGATTTGTTGATGCCCACTGACCACATCACCTTTCTAATCTCATCATAACTTGGCAAAGCTTCCAGTGCATCTGATCTGTTGCTGTTCAGTACAGGACCTGAAGGCACAGAGAAGAGGGCAGAAATCACAGCTGGAGACGCAAGCAGTTCCTCAAAGAATCTAACCACATGGGCTCTGATTTCGTTCTCATCCTCCATCTTAATACCCCTATCATTATTAAGAGTAAGAATAGCATTTCTGGCAGTCCTTTCCTTCATGTTCCTATAGAACATTGAGGAAGTTTCTTCCCCCATGGTTAGCCAATGTAATTTGGCATGCTGTGTATTAAGACTGATTAGTCTGCCCACATCCTTCCTCAGCTCCTGTTCCGCCTTACCCAACTGATCAACTAGCCCCTGGTTGTTTCTGTCATTTCTGATCTGTAAATGCAGCTCATGAATAGCCCCCTTATGCAGTTTAATTCGTGTTTGCAGCTCAGGAAACCTTGCTTTGTTCCAAGGTTTAAGGGCATCTTTTACATTTTTTAGTTTCTGAACCAGTTTAAATTGCCTTGATCCCACCACATCTATACTCCAAGCAGCTCTGACTATAGAAGAGAATTCCTCCTCCTTACCCCAAAAATTTTTATACTTAAAGGGATATCGCCTATTCTTGTTGCAGCTGAATAATGTCACAATACCAGGAGAGTGGTCCGTGCAGATGGGAGTGCCAAAGAATCCCTTGGTATGACCAAGCTGCTCCATCCATGCATCATTCACAAGAATCCTGTCCAATTTCCTGTCAATTCTGTCAGCCCCCACTCTACGGTTACTCCATGTCAATGCTGCCCCAGAATAAGGAAGATCAGCGAGTCCACAAGTTTCCAGAGCAGTAAGTAACTCTTCAAACTCATCTCTCTTTGCTTTCTTTACTGGCCACTTTTCATCCATACTGAGAATACAATTAAAATCCCCTAGCACCACCCAGGGAATATCCATACTGTCAGCAATACTACTCAGACTATCCCACAAAGGAATCCTCTCAGCTTTAGAATTATGAGCATACACAAAGGTTGCAGCAAAGAAGAATTTCAAGTCCTGGATGCCACCCTACAATGGATGAACTGGTCGTGGATGACCTCGACTGTAACCTGGAATACAGTAGGGTTCCAAGACACCCAAATCCTGCCCTTGATTGACTCACTACCATTAGAACAGCAGCTCCACCCATTCATTAACTGTCTCTTAACTTCCTCAAAATTTTTCAGAAGAAGCTTTGTTTCCAAGAGGCCTATAAGCCCTATATCATTTTCAAAACAAAAATTATTAATAATATGTGCTTTGACTGGGTCCTTAATCCCAGTAATATTCCATGCTGCGATTTTCAATCTATCCATCAGAAAATAAAACATGAGTGCTACACTCATTAGAACTGGAACTATCACAGTGTTCATCTTCTCCAGCAGCACCACACATACCTTGGTTCTCAATCTCCTGTAGCGCTGAAAAACAAGAATTCTGGATTCTAAATTCATTCATAGCCTGAGAAGGTATGTCTTAATCAGTGTCAACATAAATTCTGTTCTCATTGATTTTCTTAAATTCAATAAGATCAGTAATTTCATTTCTTTATATACCAGGTTGTTGTTATTGATGGCACATTCCTAACTGGGAAATATAGAGGCACGTTGCTTGGAGCAGTTGCACAAGATGCAAATAGACATATTTTTCCGCTTGCCTTTGGTATTGTTGACTCCGAAAACAACAGCTCTTGGGAATGGTTTTTGTATCGGCTGCTGAAGGTTGTTCATCCATCAAATGACTTAGTGTTTGTCTCTGATAGACATGCTAGCATTTCAAGGGCTATATCGTTAGTTTACCCAACAACTACACACTTCATATGTATGTGGCACTTGAAACAAAACATCAAAGCGACATTCAATAAAAAAGAACTGGGGAAAATGTTCAAAAAAGCAGCAGGGAGTTACACTATCCAAGAGTTCAACAACTACCTTGCACAAATAGAAGCAACCTGTCCAAAACTGTCAGAATATCTAGTGTCAGCAGGTTTTGATAAATGGGCTAGAGCACATGCAAAGTGTAATAGATACAACATGATGACATCCAACAATGCTGAAAGCTTGAACTCCGTTTTCAAGGGGAAAAAGGTTTATCCCATTGTGGCACTTATGGAGTTTGCTAGAGAAAAACTCACATCATGGTTCCAGGAAAGAAGAGAGAAGGCACTAGGAAACCAAGACAGAATAACTCCTGAAATCCTTAAGGTGATAAGGAAATCACAAGAGCAAGTTGGGTTATGCAGAGTAGAAAGGATGAATGCATCACAATATTTTGGGCCTTAACCACTACTTCAAACTACTCTAACCAACATTGTCAACAATACTTTGGGCCTTAACCACCTAGTGTCACAACAAATGTCCTACTTAAATATCAAAGATTACTATGATTTGAATTGAAATCAGAAACAAATATGATCAAGAACAAACTTCATTCATAAAATATACATTAGGTTACATTCAGTACCACAAAAAGTTACAAACTACACTGATATCATACAATGGAAATCAGATACAAAAAGGTACTAAATGATAAATACTTAGATTTTGAAATAGACCTACAGCTAGATTTCTGATCGACAAAGAGGACAATTGATTTGAACTCTAAGCCAAGATCGCAAACAACTTGGATGGAAGAAATGTTCGCATGGCGTTTCAAGAACGGAATTTGACGCCAACATCGGCTGCAGACATATTGTACATTCGTCTTCATCAAGATCAAGGTGATATATCTCCCTTAATCTGTCAACCTCCATATGCTCTGGAGGTGCTGGATGATCTGGTTGGTCAACCTCCATATGAATGTCAGCGTATATGTTAGATTCAGAGCTTGAATCAGACGAAGAGTTAGTAAAGAAATGTACATTGACAGTGATGTTCGGGCACAGACCATACTCAACAAAATCAGCATCGGCCAGAAACCAATTTCTAGTATATTCCATTAAAAGGCGATTGGCTACTTGACTTCTAACCACACCAGTGACTCCTGCATCATGTAACACTTCGTTGCAGCGGGCTAAACTCATTGGCATACCATTCCAAGCAGAACCATGATAAAATGTTAAAGGAACGCTGTCAGAATGGATGGACACGATGAGTTGACTCGGTCTATACCAATATGACTTAGTTGCTGATATTTTCACTTCATACGTACCAACACTGTAGTCATAATCTAGTTCAGTATAAGTTGGAAATTTCATTGAAAGAGAGAAAACCTACACAGACAAAATCAAGATACACTCATATATTAGAAAATCACTTAAAAATAAAACATTACAGATATATTAATAGGAAATAAACATTTCAGAAACACAAAGAAATATAAAATATCTGAAAAACTGGATCAACCCTAATTGATAACTTTTATTTACAGTAAGAAACAAACAACACCCACAGAAAATAATGCAATACGAACTAAGCAAAACAAACAACAATATATGGGTTTAATAGACTGAAAGGTAATGGAAAGATAAACAAAAATCGCAAAATACAACTATCGAAAATTTGCTGAAATAGTACATCAAAATAACCGATCACGTTTTTTTTCAAATGAAGAAAACAGAAAGGCATACATACCAGAATCGGAATCGCACCGTGAGAAGAGAAAATCTTAATGGGAATGAGAGTGGATGAAGATGAACAACTCGAGGGAGATGAAAAGACTTGCAAACAATCTGAACTACGTTCAAACAACGTATAAATAAACGAGAAATGGGCCGGACCTCTCTAAACTAAGCTCAACAACTATGTTGAAGGCAATTTCAAAAATCTCAATATTTGTGCAAAAATAATCTATTGATAAGCAAAAATAAGATCATGCTTAGCAAATTTTCACCAATCGACGGTGTTGTGAAATTTTAATCTAACGATGAGCAAAAATAATACCATGATGGGCAAACAAAATTAATGAAAAACTATAAAATTATATTGACAAAAAATATAATCATAATGAGAATATTTCAAAAGGCTCGATTGTTGTGCAACTATAAACTACTATTGAGCAAAAATAAAGTGATGTTGAGCAAAATTACACCAATCCCCTCACATGTTGTGCAACTTTATTCTATTAATGAGAAAAATAAGACCATGTTGTGTAATACTCTATTGAGAAACTATAAAATTATATTGAGAAAAAAAGAGAATCATATTGGGCAAAATTTCACAAGTCTCTAGTGTGATGAAAAATAACCTATTGTTGAGCAAATATAAATGTAACAACATACACTTCAAAATCATAAAATACAAGACTAGCATCTCCAATAGTTGTAACTAATTTCAGTGTCAGAAGTACTTTGGTCCTCAACCACATAGTGTCACCACATACACTGGAAAAATAAAAAAATACACGTCTGGTGTCAACACTGTTTGTAACTAGTATCAGTGTCAGCACTACTTTGGGTCTAAACCACCTAGTGTCACCACATAAACTTCAATATCAGAAGCCATCAAACTGGTCACACCACTACTTCAAACTAATATAACCAACAATGTCAACAATAATATGGGCATTAAACACCTCTTACCACCACATAGACTTCAATATAAAAAAAAGGCCAGTGTCACCACTAATTGTAACTGATATCACTGTCAGTACTACTTTGGACAACAATCACATAGTGTCACCACATACACTGCAAAATCAAAAAATACAAGTAAGATGTCACCATTACTTCAAACTAATCTGACAAAAAATGTCAACAATACTTTGGGCATTAAAAACCTCTTCCCACCACATACACTTCAACATCAAAAAATACTAGGCCACTGTCACCACTACTTGTAACTGATATCAGTGTTAGCACTATTTTGGGATGCATAACCGTGCAGGATTTTGGGAAAAATAAGTTTTATATGTATTTCAAATCCACACAGGATATATGAGAAAATTCATCAACGTTCAGATGGTCTTTTTATGTCAAATAAAACACAATATCATACTCAAACATCAGGACAAATATGATATAATGGAAATCACAAAATATAATAGTACACAAATTTCATTTATATTATGTATTTACATACACCAAGTACCCCAAATAGTTACAAAATACACTGGTATGATTTGAATGGAAATTAGATACAAAATATTGCCAAACACAAAATTCCATTCATATCATACATTTCCTTAAATTAACTCCCACAAAATAGGTGCAACTACAATGTCTTTTCACAACAGATATACATTAGACCTATGGCTAAAGAGCTGATCGACAAAGTGGACAAATGGCTTGAATTGCCACCCACTCTAGGAGACACTCTGGGTGGAAGAAATGGTCACACGGTGTGCGAAGGACAGGCATCGATGGCAACATCAGATCAAGACATATTGTGCATTTATCCCTATTCTGTTCCAGATGATGTATCTCTTGTAAATTGCCATTGTGTTCTGCATTTGCTGGAGGAGCTGGGGGGTCCACATCCATGTCAGAGTTGGAGCTCATATCATATTCAGAGCTTGAATCAGAGCTTATCTCAGATTCAGGGTCGTCAATGAAATGTACATCTATAATGAGGTCTGGGCAGAGTCCATATTCAATGAACTCAGCGTCACCCGCAAACCAACTGCGAGTATATTCCATTAACATCTGGTTGGCGACTTGAGTTCGAACCACACTAGTGACCCCTGCTTCATTTAACACACGATCACCTTGTGCAAAAGTCATTGGCAACCATTCCAATCAGAGAAATGATCTAGGAACACCAGGGGGAGGCTATCAGAATGAATAGACACGTGCAGTTGGCTCGGTCCATACACAGGCGTCTCCCTTGGTGTGATAACAACTTCAAAAGAGCATACGGTGTAATGGTACCCCATTTCGGTTACAGTTGGGAGTGCCATCTAAGGATAAAAAACCTACACAAACAAAATAAACATACACTCATATAACTTGCTGAAATGAAAACCCTAACCGAGTGAAAGATAATGAAAAAGTAATCTAAAATCAGAAAAAAAAAACATAAAACTTGCTGGAAAATGTAAAAACCCTAACCGATTATATAAAATTTACAGAAGAACGAAAGGGAGAGAACTACATAAGAAAGGCGAGGGCGCACCTTGTGAAGATAAATCCGAAAAGGGGAAGAGCAGTGGAGGAAAATGAAAAGACTTGGAGAGACGGTAATGAGGAAGAGAGTGGAAAGAGTTGAAATGACGTTGGAGATATACTCAAGTACAACCCCTATATAAAGTAACTGAAATGGGCCAACTTCTTTGATCGGGAAAATGGGTCACGGTCTCCTATCATGAAGTTTAAACTAAACCCAACACCAATGTTGTCCAATTCTATTGTTGTGCAAAATTTAACCTATTGTTCAACAAAAATAAGATAATGTTGATCAAATTTTCACCTAACGACCATGGTGTGCAATTTAATTCTAATGATGACCAAAAACAAGACAACATCGTGAAAAAAAATATTTAAAAACTAAAAAATTATATTGAGGAAAAATAAGATCATATTGGGCACAAATTCACAAGGCTCAATTGTTGTGCAAATATAAAATATCATTGATAAAAAATAAGATCATGTTGAGCAAATTTTCACCAATCGTCCCATGGTGGGCAATTTTATTTGAATGATAATCAAAAAATAAGACCACATCGTGCAAAAAATATATTTAAAAAATAAAAAATTATATTGAGGAAAAATAAGATCATATGGGGCACAAATTCACAAGGCTCAATTGTTGTGCAAATATAAAATATTATTGATAAAAAATAAGATCATGTTGAGCAAATTTTCACCAATCGCCCCATGGTGGGCAATTTTATTCGAATGATAATCAAAAGATAAGACCACGTCGTACAAAAAATATATTTAAAAAATAGAAAAGTATATTGAGGGAAAATAAGATCATATTGGGCACAAATTGACAAGTCTCAATTGTTGTGCAAATATAAAATATTATTGATAAAAAATAAGATCATGTTGAGCAAATTTTCACCAATCGCACATGGTGTGAAATTTTATTTGAATGATAATCAAAAAATAATTCCATGTTGTGCAAATAATCTATTGAAAAAGTATAAAATTATATTGAGAAGAAATAAAATTATGCTGGGCACAAATTCGCAAGTCTCAATTGATGTGCAAACACAATTCTAGTGTCGCCAATACTTCTAACTACTATAACCACCTCGTGCCACCACATACACTTCAAAATCCCCAAATACAATGACAGTATCAACACTACTTGAAACTAATATCAGTGTCACCACTATTTTGGAACTTAGACACCTGGTGTCAGCACATAATGTTCACTAACATAAAACGTCACCACAGACACGACAAAAATATAAAAAAATACAAGGATATTGTCACCACTACTTCATATCAGTGTAACCACTACTTATCTATTGAGCACTTAATTTGTCAGATTACATCAAAACTTCCCCATATACACAACAACAACCTATCTAAACACTGGTTTTAAAATTTAAAACTCCAGGTTTCCTTGATCAGATCTGAGCACATTAGTTCTCTGAATCGAAAGATCTTCTCGTTGTTGAAACTTTTAACATCTCCCCCAAATACAGACGCTTCAATCGCTTTTAATGTAAATACACCACATGAAGCCCTATCAACACAACAAGGAAGAATGTAATGTCGGCACATAAATAACAAGTATCTTAAGGTAACCAACAAACAAAACAAGATAAAAAATACATACCCGGTAGAATCATGCATTAACCCAGGAACCGTGTTTAGCTGGAAAGGAGAGGAATCAAAGTTTTCATATAGCCCAGCCTTTGCCAAATGAATTGGGAGCCAATAAGCAAACGGTTGCAATTGTTCTTCAAGAACACCATCCCTAACAGCAGAGACATTGCAATCCTATACGCTGATTACCCTCTCCTCAATTTTAATCTCCAAAGCCACCCAGTGCTTGTTTATCACATTGAAAATTGTGTAGATTTTCTTTACAGATGCCCATGGCTTCCCATAATCAGCAGGGCACGTACCGACAAAACAATCCACAGTGTTGACTTCAAGAGGTATGTCTTCCCCATAACTTGAAGCATATTCAGGCAAGTACTTTAGGTAAAATAGCCAATCAAGAACAAGAACATCTCGATATTTGACAGGGTCCTAAAAAATGCGCCTCCTAATGTGAATCAAACCTGCTTCTAGATGCTAAACAAAGTAGTAAAAAAGTGAATTCAACAATCAACTAATACAATAAAATCCAATCCACACATATATATCTACTCCAAAAAACAAGCAGTTATTACCTAACAATCAAGCAACATATTCTTCACTAAAATGTGTTGGAAAAACTTTTTGTCAAATCTTTAAATTGGATCAGCAACAGAAAAATTCCTACCAAAAATTACACAAAATGCGTAAAAATATATCTAGCATGAGATGCTGTAACTAATACAATGACAAGAACATTTCATAACAAATATTGAACATAAAAATAAACCATACCTTTGTTTCTTTACAAGTCCATAAATAAATTCATGATCTTCCGAGCTGATCAATGACTTGTTAGGGGCATGCTTTGGCATCCTCACTTTCTTCTCCCTCTTAACTGGGCCATACAGGAATGTATTGGTTGATGGGATAAGATTGGAAGCCTTTAATTGTTCAACTTCAATTTTAGTTGCAGGATCCTTGGCGACCGAATCGCAATCAACACCTACACCCTTATCATCATCGTTATCAGACAGAGTGATGTACTTTTCCAAGGATGGGTCAACTCTAACTCCAGCAACTTTACCATCAGCACCTTCGCCTCCACACTTTGTAGATTGAGGGGCTTCAGCAGAAGTTGATGGAATTCCAACCTCATCTCCGATCCTTTTGGCATCAACAACTTCATGCTTCATTAATGAAATATCACATTTCAAATCCGGCACACATTTCACTTCCGCACCTACAACCTTAAATTCAGTGTCAGCGACAACAGATGGAAACTCTTTATCCACTCCTGGAACCTCAGAACTTATTGATGGAAAAGACACGTGCACAACGTTAATAGAAGCAGGAGATGATTTCAACACTAACTCCTCATCAGGGAAAGACTGCTGAAGATCAGACACAACATCATTCACAATTTTGTTCAGATCTTTATCATCATCCTTCATAGGTGTGCCCTGGGACTTACCACCACTGACATGTTCATCATCAACGTTCGAAGGAGTGCCCTCGGACTTACCAGCAATGTGCTTATCATCTTCAGGCTTGACAGCATTTGTCTGCAACCTCTCAACCAAAGCCTCATAATTAGCAACCCTAACCTCAAGCTCATCGTACCTTTTCGACATTTCACCAAAAACTTGAAGAATCCCAGTCAACTCCACAATCATTGTTTCAATTGCATCAACCCTCGCAGACAACAGATGCATAGATTTAGGGACCTCTTCAAGCTTCTCAATCCTCCTAAAAATCTCCTTCACCCAATCAGGATGAGATGGGAGAGAAGAAGCAAAAGCATCAACATGTGTTTTTGGAGGCAACTCACCAGTTGAATCATTGTTGGCCTCCATTTGAGGAGATACATCTTCAGTACCTTCCACTTTCTCTGCTGACACTGCTATTTTGCCAGCTTCAACACTTGAAATACGAATTTCTTCATTCCTACAACCAGCAGATGTTTGACCAAACACAGACCCCCCATCAAAACAATCATGTGCTTCAACACTCCCCAAAGGTGACCTCTGCACATAAGGCGTCGTTACATCACCGTCTCCCACTTTGCCATAATCAACTTCTGACCTCATATAAACAATTGACATCTCAATCAGCAACAACTTTGCCATAATCAACTTCTTCTTAGACTTCTTTTTCTCAGATATGAAACGATCAAGTAACTCATCATGAGTCATTTTCTTCTGCCCAAAAAATTCAAATATTGACACTTTCTTTGGGATATTACAAACACAGTCTTCACAAGGAAGGCCTGTAATAACATGAAACTCAGCAATTGAAAAACGTGCGAGATATCCACCAACTCTAAACCACAACTCATTCTCTTTTTGTGTTTGTACTTGACGGAGCACCATTTGACGCATAAGTTGAAAATTGGTAACCATTTTGGTGCCTTGCGTCAGCACCCATCCAAGGCAACTTTCTTCCAAAATATTGTAGTGAGAAGGAGACAAATTCTCCTTAATCAGATCACAAACAGAAGGATATGAATATATGTTGGATCTACAATGAAATCGCTCAAAAATAGGAATGCAATATTCCAAACCCTGATCAATCACAGACAATTAACCAAAAAATAAATAGCAGATTAAGAAAAAATTACAACTTGCTCATCAACAAAAGAATTCCAAATGGAAAACTAAAATAACTTACATTAGAATCAGTATAAGAGGTGGATGAATCAGAAGATTGAGCTCCTACAAGAAACAAAATACAAAACAATGTAAATATACAATAACAGAATATGTGATGAAGCAAACAACCATAAACAATAACAATAAAATGTCACCAAGACATAGTAAAAGAACATAAACATCACAAAGACAACACAAAATACCAAATCCAAGTACACACATTGTTGGAGCTACAATAAACTAACACAATCATATATAAAAACAGACAGTGTCAACCACCATACACATGAACATAACAACAGATAACTACACTGTAATCAACACAAACAATCCAAAGCATGGAAAACAGATTGACCTACACGAAGAACACTAAAAAAGCACTTACAAAGTGCCACATAGGGCTGGGCAAAATTGGATCGGACCGTAATCGGACCGGGACCAGACCGGAATTTACGGTCTTTGGATCGGACCGGAATATTACGGTCTGGTCCACGGTCCAAGATATTTTGATTTCCGGGTTCCGGTCCAAACCCGGAACCAGACCGGAATTTTCGGTCCGGACCGGAATTGGACCGGAACCCATATCATTAAAAAAAAACACACTAAAGGCGTACGCTTTCATAAAGGAAAGGAAATTTCCTTTCATCACTTTCTTTCACCACTAGCCAACAGGTAACCCTAAAGGCGCTCTTTCCAGTAGTTCGCCAATCGCCGCCAGCAGCCAACAGGACTGTTCACCACCACCTACTCGGCCCTCGCTCAACCCTCCCTCGCCAGAAGCTACACACCACTAGGCCGAGACCAGTCCTTTCGGCTCTCTCCACCAGCAACGGCCGACAGCTCCTCTCACTCCTTCGAACCCTCAGGCAATGGGTGCTCCGACCATAGACGTCGCCTTTGGAGCTCCACTCCCGCCGTCGATCCGATCACTCCTGTAGGCAGCGACCACATGCGTTCTTCTCCTTCTTCCCTCTTCTATAATTTTTCTTCCCTATTTATTTTCAGATCGATGATAAATTATAAACATTGATTCAAGATTCAAGCCTAAGATTTGAATGTTTTTCAGATCTAGTTTAGAGAAATTTTGGAAATCGAAATATTTTAATTTGTAATATTTTTCAGATCTAGGCTTTACTGGTTTAGTGTGTAGGCTTTGTGCTTGAATTTGGTCCAACCGGTCTTTCCGGTCCGCGGACCGGAAAACCCGGGACCGTATTTCTCGGTCCGGTCCGATCCGCGTTCCATGTTTTCAAAAATTCCAGTCCATCGGATCGGACCGGGACCGGAATATCCGGTCCGGTCCGATCCGGTCCAGACCGGATTCCCAGCCCTAGGGCCACATCACAAAATTGACGAAAAGAAACAGTTAAAATCAACGCATTTACATATGCAACTTGCATAAACTACCAAAAATACTAAAAAACACACATAGGTATGCATATCAAGCATGGATTTAACCATAGATTGTCAAAATTATAAGAAAAAACAATAAAATCAATATAAACAAACTTAATCCAAAACCCTAGCACGATACAGTTCGCAAAAAGAAGCGAAATTGATACCTGAACTGCTGGAGGACACCATTGAAGCAACCGACGAAAACTCCCTACTTTAGCAAAGCAATGAAGATCAATCGACTGAAAACTCCCTACTTTAGCAAAGATTGAAGGAAGCAGGACGAACCAAGCGGAAAAACGCAGACGAAGAACGAATCGAGCAAAGAGAGTTTCGAAGAAGAGAGAGGTCGGATTTTCGGGAAACAAAAAAAAGTGTCCGTACAATGAGTAAATAAGAATATATAGTGGACATCTTGCTAATTTGTCCAAAAACGTGACCATTTTGCAAATTCGTCCGTAAAAAGTGCCTATTTTGCAAATTTTTTCAAAATGTTATTACTAGTGTCACGACAATAATTTTTTTTTAAAAAAATGTTAATTACTATTGTCACCAAAGGAAACTCTAGGACAAAAGAAAATGTTATTAGTAGTGTCACCACTCACCACAATAAAAAAAAATATGTATCCACTGCTGTCACCAAAATAAAACAGTACTTTGTTACGAGATGAATGACTAAGTGTGTTAATAGTGGTGTCACCAACACAAAAACAGTGTCACCACGAGTGTACCACGTGTTGTCACCACCAGTGCACCAAGAGAAACAATGGTAAAGTGTTATTAGCCGTGTCACCAAGTAAAAATAGTGTAATCATTGCTGTCACAAAAGAAACACCCTAGGACAAGGGAAGCACAAACACTAAGAGGATAATGTTAAGCAAAAAAATATGTGGCATTCAGAATATGTCATCACAAAGTTCGAATACAAGTGTCATTACTGCTGTCACCAAAAGAAAACAAAGGAAACACAAACCCTAGAGGGGCTAATTTTAAGCGAAACAACCGCCGTCACCAAAAGGAAAACCTTAAGACAGTGGAAAGTGTTATTAGTGGTGTCACCACAATTTAAAAAAATGGAATTGTTGCTATCACCAAAGGAAAATAGTAGGACAAGGGAAGCACAAACCCTAGAAGGGCTAATGCTAAGCAAAATTATTCTTGTCACCAAAGGAAAACCCTATGATAAGTGTTATTAGTTGTGTCACCACCCTTGGTGACAACTTTTTTTTAACGATGACAATATCACCGCTTTTGTGGCCAACAAGTGTCACCTTTTTTACGGGGTCACTATCACCACCGTTATCGTTGTCTCCACCAATCCACCATCATCGTTGTCACCACGCTTATCACTGTCACCACCCTTATCATTGTCACCATGCTTATCATTGTCACCACCCTTATCACTGTCACCACCCTTATCGCTATCCCCACTATTATCAGTATCACTACCCTTATCATTGTAGTGACACTTTTGTTTTTAGGTTTTTTTAGTGAGATTATTGTGGCGACACTGTCGGTGATGACACATGTGGTAACAAATTTTTCCGGTGACAGATTTATTTTTAGAGTTTTTTTACGGAATTATTATAACCACCTTATCGATCCATGGTAATATTTTACCAAAATATTTCTAACTTAAAGCAGCTACGTACCAGTCGGTACCACATCATCACACAAAATATCACTCAAACTCTAAAGACAGCTACAAACCCCAAGCACAAAAGTAAATTCCAAGAATTAAGGCCGTGTTTGGTAGGGGATGCGAGGGGGTGCCTGGGACGGGGGTGGGTTTTCGGGAACCGCGCCTGCGTGTTTGGCAAGGGGATGCGGGGGGTGGAGGGGGATGCGAAACAGGGGATGCGGGGGGGGGGGGGGGTGAGATGGGGTGAGACACGCACCTGATTCAAGGGGGATGGACGGGATGGGAAGGGGATGGGTTCTAGATTTGCCCCTAATTATCTATCCCTCCTCCTTCACCTCCCTCCCAAATGTGAAAAAGCTTTGACAGCCACTTTAACCCTCCGACAACGTTGTCGTCATCTCCGACTCCATCCCTCCCCCTTCAACTGCTAGTGCTACTCCCGACCTCCTCCTTCCCTTCTCCTACTCCTCTCCAACCACCACCACCGCCGTCATCGATCCCGCTCCCAAGCCGACCACTGGATCGACAAGCAGCAAGACAAGCAGGAGCTCCTGCGCCTCCACCGCTACTCCGGCGACCTCTTCTACCTCCTCCTCCTCTTCCGAATTGGTCATCGTCTCCGCCGCCACCGACTCCTGCTCCGAGGCCGATTTCACCTCTTGCTTCGCCACTCCACAACTCCCTCTGAAGATCCGCACCACTTTCGCCTCCCGCTCCTCCACCGACTCCAGATCTTCCCCGCCGCCGCCGTCCACCAGCCGGCCGTTCATCACTCGCACCAAATCGCGAGCGCTCAAGATCTACACCGATCTCAAAAAGGCGAATCAGCAGCCGATCTCTCCCGGCGCCAAGATCGTCGGCTTGCTTAACTCCATCTTCACCGGCTCCAACCGGAATAATAATAAGACGCATCATTCATTGTCCGATCGGCAACAGAAGCCGGCTTCCTCAACTCCATCTTCACCGGCTCCAACGAGAAGTGAAGAAGATGGGGTTTTGAATTGAGGGGTTATTTTGTCATTTCATGTCAATTAGTGGGGGCAAGTATGCCTTTTTCAGTGATTTCCATCCCATAAACTTTAACCCATAACCAAACACGAACGGGGTGAAACTGAATTCAAAAGTCCACCCGGTCCACCCAGAAATTTCATCCCCATCCCGTTGCCAAACACTGCCTAAAGCTATCCCTATTCTCCCTAGTACATGAAAACCCATCACACCTAGTCAACCTAACCCATAAGCCAAATTAAAACAAAAATGTTGCAGCTTTTAATTAACGGATATGACCGGGCCACATTAGGAAGACACGCCAACATCACGTGCCATCTTCAACCTTCTTCACCAAATGGGCGAGACGAGCAGCGAGACAGAGCGAGACGCTGCCATGGAAAACGTCAAAGCTTCAGTAATGCAATCGATCACCAAATCAACCATGCCTAACTTGAGTAACTTCAAACAATCAATTGCAATCGTTCAGAAGCCCTAATTCGGCGGAGATAGAGCGTGGACGAGGTCGGATGGAGATGTAGGAGATTTATGGCTCCAGCGCCGCCGTTCTCCATCGCCCTCCAGATTGACGAAATTTGAAACGATGAACAGATCTCAGAGACCTCGGGCCGAAGACCTCCAAGGAAGCGATTCAGAACAAAAAGAACGGGGAGGGTATAAATTAAAATTGAGGGTAGTATTGGTATTAAGAAATTTTTTTGGACATTTTTAGCAAAATAGGGGTTTTAGGTGGAATTTTTTTTCAAAATATTCACGATTAAATAAAAAATTACACTTAAATTCACAACTTCAAACTATTTACAAAAATATTCAACACTCGTCAGAGACACGCGGTTTGTCTTTAACTAATTATATTCCGGCTTACATATATTCATATATTCGGTATTTAAAAAAAAAAGGTAGAGACGCGGATCTTTATTTTAGGATTTTTATTATTTATGTGTTTATTTTTTCTATAAATAAATATAAAAATAAATTTATTTATTATTTATTTATTTATAAACTTATTTATTTAGAAATAAATGATTTTATTTTATTTTTTTATTTATTTATGTTTATTTCATTTATTTTATAAAGTCAATGTATTGTATTTCTATTTATTATTTATTTTTTAATATTTCGATATTTTTTTATAAATTAATTAATATACTTTTTTTAGGATTGTGTAATGTATGTTTTTTATTCCATTAATTTTTTTTGTAAATAAATTAAAATCAAACTCAATTTTATTTATTTATTATGTATTATGTATTATTTATTTTATATAACCTAATTATTTTATTTTATTTATTATTTATGTTTTTTTTTTTAAAAAAAACTTTACTTCACACGTGTGGCAACACGCGGATTTCGTCCGGGGGCGTGTCACCCCCTTGCGCTTCGAAGATGTGTGTGCGGGTGTGCACATCCAGGATGTGTGTGCGGGTGCCCCGGTTAGCCGAAAAAAATATATAAAATAAAGAGAGACGCGGAACTAATCCGCGTCTCTACCTTTTTTTTTAAATACCGAATATCAATATATTTAACCCGGAATATAATTAATTAAAGACACACGGTTTGAAACCGCGTGTCTTTAACAAATTTAAATTCTGCCAATTTCTTTTCGAGGAGATATTTATTATACACATAACACGCGGATTGAAACCGCGCGTCTCTGACGAGCCTGCAACTTTTGAATATTTTTGTAAATAGTTTGAAGTTGTGAATTTAATCGTGAATATTTTGAAAAAAAATTCTTTTAGGCGGACATTTAGCAAAAGAGGTTTACTAAAATGGACATTTTGCCAAATAGTTTCGTGTTTTTTTATTTGAAAATTCAATTTCTAAATAGTCATTATAAATTATGTATTTGACTATTTGAGAGTAAGCAAATTTTCTAATTAGGTGAAAGAAATTAATTAGAGATGGTAAAGTATTTTTATAAACTTAAAAAAAGGATTAATGAAATTAATTAATTAAGTGAAAGAAATGTTTAATTCATATTATCTTAAAATCCTACAGTGAAAAAAATCTGATAATTACTTAAATCAATCAAATAATATAAATGGTAAATTTAATTAGGTAAATAATCTCTTTCACATATTATATAAATTAATTAAGTAAATAAATCAAATAAGGAAACAAATAACAATCAATCATAATCTTCCTAGTTGTGCCCACCGGATCTAGAACTCGTACGACCTGTTGGGTTACGGATCTGTGGCGAGGTCTATGTGTACCGCTTTGGCCTTTGTACTTTCACCCAAATCTTTCATTTCCGCTTAATATAGCAATTGTATATAAGGCCTCGTTTGGTTGAACGTGGGAAGTGCAATTCCCAAGAATTCAGTTCACGTGAATTAAATTCCCATCAATTGTACTTCCGGTTTATAGGAAAAAAATGTTTGGTTAGATTTTAAATAATAGGAAATTCAAATGATGGAAGTGATAATTTTGTTCAAAACGGGTAGAAGTTCAACATACCTAGTCCCCCCTAAGTAAGTTAAATCCCTCCCTCTCATAGGAACAGGAATTCTTGAGAATTCAAGTTCCTGAGATTTTGAAGGAAAAAAATTACAACCAAACACATGTACTTATCCTAATTCCTAGGTTTTTTCACTTCATGGGGTTTTTCAATTGTTAACCAAACGAACTCTAAAGAGTACACAAGTAACTAACATAATTACAATAACATCGAAATGCCAATCACATCCAAAAAATTCGTTGCTCCACGCAAAAACATAGAAATGAAGCATAATTATACGGAGTATGTTGTAGGTTGACGGTTAATCCTTCTACCGATTAAGCTCGAATTTTTACCTAATAAAAAAATGACATTATTGGTCATACCATCATACATATCGATCAATCCAAGAGATATTGAAATTCGGTCTTCATGACCAACCTTAGAATTGTTTAACTGAGTGAAATCAAATTAAACCATTCATGCCAAAATCGATGGCCCGATTTTATCGTAACAAAGGACAAAATGATGAATTTGAAACATTCTCTTCTATGTATTCCAAATTTCTCAAACTCCAAAGCGTTAATTTTCTCAAACGCAGAAGTCTGTTGAGAGGAGGCAAATGCTGAAGTTTCTCACAATACCAAATAGATAGCTGCATGAGTTTTGGCAGGAAAGAAGCGAAACCCTCTTTTGCAACCCAACGTGGAAAAGTCATGCCTTGATATTTTGTAATGTAGAACTCCTCCAGATTAAGGGGAGGCTGGAGTTTCGCCAAATATGGTTGCTAGGCACCTTCTCTTTTGGACATGCTTTCCACTGTATCTCTAACCCCGTCAACCTTTTCATGTGTAACAACAATTGTTCGGGTTTGCCATCCAACGACTCTCTCAATGTCATGTTGTTAGGAAGCTCAATTTCCAGTTTCCCTTGTATCGAATCTGAAAGAAGGCCGAGCTCTTCAAACTATGCACTATGATTGGATTCTGGATGACCAACTATGAACTTGTCAAATGTGAAATGTGACTTTAATGCACTCAATCCGGTAGGCAAGTAGGTCAAGGCCCATCACCCTTCTAACCTCAAATGCTTCAAGTTTCTCGCTGTCCCAATTCTAATTGGTAGCTCCTTCAATTCGGTACAATAAGAAATGTCAAGTTCTTTGAGAGATGTTAACAAACTAATGCTAACCGACAAATCCTCTAATTTTGTACATGATGAAATGATGAGCCATTCGAGGGATCTTAGTGCATCCATTCCAACAGGCAGGTGAGTCAAATCCCTACAATATCGTAACTTCAAAATCCTGAGGTTGGTCAAATTCTCGATGCCCATAAGTTGCTCCACCAATTTAACACATTGAGAAATATCAAGCATTTCAAGTGCTGATAACGCACCAATTTCGAAAGTCGAGTAAGACAGTGTTTAGCAGTTTGCTAAATTCAAACCCCTAAGGTTCATTAACGCACCCATTCCGGATAGCAAATGACTCAAGGCCTTGCATTCTACCAAAAGCAAATGCCTAAGGTTGATCAAATCAACAACTAAATTAGGAAGGGTTTGGAAATTATTGTCGGAGAGATCTAAGTACCGTAAATGGATCAACTTTCCAATCGAGTTTGGTAGATTCTTAATCCCCGATGAATGTATATCTAATAGTCGAAGTACTGGGTAGTTTAACACCAATTCGTCAACATTATATTTCACCTCGCCTAGCCAGAATAAGTCCACAGGTTGTAGGAACGTGCGTAGTCTCCTCCCCTAGACCTCAAATGATGAAAAATATTCACCATCTTTAATTTCTCGGATGAGGCTCACATGTCAAACATTTTCTTCAAGGATTAACTTCTTTGGACTCACCTCAGTATTTGAATTCACCACAAATAGCTCCTCTCCAACTACTTTCTTGACTAAATCATGTATCAAATCATGCATTTTAAAATAATTTATAACTAGTGGAATTCCCGCGCCATGACGCGTTTGCGAGGGAAGAAAAAGAAAAAAATATATAATATTTATTATAAGGAATAATCAAATAATAATGTAAACAAATGTTTGAAAACTTGATGATCATTTATCCATCAGTTCAGTTGCAAATCAGTTGTCAATACAAAAATCACATATTCTCTCAAACATCTCCCTAGGGTATCGAATATTCCGTCGTAAAGTAACAATGAAAAAAAAACAGAATAAATAGAGATCCACCGGGTCAATGTAACAATGAAAAAAGAAAGATGAAAAAAAAATAGAGATCCACCGGGTCAAATAGGATAGTCTGTTCTTCATAACCGTCATTCCTTTATGAGGCATCATGCAGCTCATCTGTCAAAGATAATGGCATGGATTCCGCTTTCTGGCAACCTAGGCAATCGGTACAAATCAGTGGTTCCATAAAAAAAAGTAAATACCTCGCCATGTTAAGATAAGGGATATTTGTAGATGGTGCAAAAAACGTGAAACATATGAGATGGGGTTACCTGCAAGGGCATCATCATGTGCCATAGTGATATTCTTCTTGGCAGCCTCATTGTTAGCATCGCATTCGAAAAGGGCAAGAGATATCTAATCAATCAAATCTTGCATGCCTCTCTATCCGTTTCATACTATTCAGCAAGCAATACATATTATCAATAAGCACAATATATAAAAAGGCATTGACATGTCTTAGAAAATATGCAAATCAAAGAGAAGGTCACAAAGTTTCTCTTCCCTATTCATGACCAACTATTCTCCATTACTTGTTATATATAAAGTACAAAATGGGAAAAAGATTCCTATTTAGCATACCAAAGATGTTAATATCCAAAGTTAAAGCTCAAAAATGTTCATAGAAACATTCCAGCAACACTCAGAGCTCAGAAATCTCTCAGCAAGGTGTAGATTAAAGAACATAAGTGATCAGATACACACGTGTTCTTACCAACTGAGTGTTGAAGACAAAGTTTCATCGAGGGTATTCTTGGTATACCACGTAGAAAATAAATATGTATAGAACTCAGAAGCAAGGTCTATTATAGACAGGAAGTGCATCTGTTGCATTATACATCGAATCAGAGAAGTGAATAAGGGCAACTGAAGTAGCCAAGATAAATGTTAGAACAAAATTACAG
Source organism: Persicaria maculosa (assembly GCA_963922045.1). Taxonomy (NCBI): domain Eukaryota; kingdom Viridiplantae; phylum Streptophyta; class Magnoliopsida; order Caryophyllales; family Polygonaceae; genus Persicaria; species Persicaria maculosa. The sequence goes on from OY998262.1 coordinate 27,154,312, forward strand.
CAAAAAATTGAATAACTGACAAACATGCAAATAAAAAAGCATTGGGATTCTTTGCCTACTCCTTAGTGAAGATTGAGTAATCTAAATCAATCTTTACTTAGGAGGACACAAGTTGGTTGGTAGATATTGTTGTATAAGTGTTATTTGCATAATCAACATTATTCAGTTTCACAAATCAAAATGATGAGAGTCAGACAATAAAAGCTCATCATGTCATCATGGAGAAAAGAAATCAAGAATGCAGGAGTCTAGGTTAAAGTAGCAGACATTAATGCAAGAATGTGCATACCCTCTTAGCTCCTGTTTTGTATTGAGTATTGCCACCAACAAAATACCTATAATCAGAATTGACAAATTTTATTACCACTATTAGTAAAATAGAACAACAAATTGCGAGGTTTTAAAGGATTAGCATGTCATGAGTGTGTGTTGTGCCAAGCAGAGTGCCATGAGCAATCATTTATTCTTTTTTATTCAAGGACCTTTAAAAAAAAGATAACTCAACATAATTTTATCAACAATTATGGATTACAATAGCAATCTTACCAAAAAAAAAAAATGGATACAATAGCAAGGAAAAAAAAATCAAAACAAATGAGCACAATCAAATTTCTTACCTGGTAAAGTGGTCTACCAGTTCTTTCCTCTGTTGCTTCCGAAGATCAATAACATCACGTGAATCCACTCCAGTAGAAGTGCTGAAAGCAAATGAAAAAGGATCATACGAAAAGGGCGGGCAACGTCATAGTTTGAAAACAAAGAAACAAACTTCCATTCTCCATCTTTGGTGCTTACGATGATCAATAAAACAAACAAACTTACCTTCTCTATCCTAGCTCCTATTATTATAATCCCCTAAAATACTGTTTTTTTCGAGGGGCATATGGTAAGTAGCAGCTCAATAAGAAAACAACAGTGACTAACATGTGTCAAGCGTATGAACTATGTTGGAGGACATCAAATTGGAGACATGTTCTTCAAGGTGCTTCTTCGCATCCTGTCTTCTCACATTAGATATTGCTAACTTCTCCAGCAACAACTCATCTTCTTCCTGAACTTCTTTGTTGTATTTCGTAGGTAGGTTCAGCATTTCCTGCAATTATAGAGTAAAAAACCTTGTCATGAGTAGAAAGTATCATGGTTTGCCCATATAATGCAAGCATTATAACTTACAAATCTGAGTACTTGAGCTTCCATAAACTAACACGAAATTAATTATTCAGCTGTTCAAATCATTAACCAAAGTAGGGGCAAACGACCACTGCATGATTGGGACCAACTCACAAAATCGCAAGGCCTAAATTCAAGAGTTTATCCAAGAGTTTAATCCAATCAAATTTATACAATTTATCCAAATTGTGTTCTCTAACCCTAAATTCAATTTATCCAAGAGTTTTTTTTTTTTTTTAAAATCCAACCAAATTTATACAATTTATCAAAATTTTATTCTCTAACCCTAAATTCAAGAGTTTAATACAATCAAATCCCCAAAGCAACTCACAAAATACCCAAATCAAAATATTAAATCATCAATTTCAAAAAATTGAAATGAAAAATAGGACAAATACCTAATCGCGCGGACTAACAATTGTCGGCGTTGTTCACTGCGCGCCACCCACGCTCGTTCACAATCATCCTTATATATATATATATATATATATATATATATATATATATATATATATATATACACATATATATATATACATATATATATACACATATATATATATACATATATATATACACATATATATATACATATATACATATATATATATACATATATACATATATATATACATATATACATATATACATATATATATATATATACATACATATATACATATATATATATATATATATATATATATATATATATATATATATATATATATATATATATATAAAGTGACAATATATAAATATATACTAAATTCCAATATATTGGCTTGATGTGTTGTTTTTCTATACTACAAATACATATATACATACATACATGATACATATACATATATTTACATATGTGTATATGTGTATATTTTTGTATATGTGTACATATGTACACATGTGTATATATATATTAATCATATATGTACATATTTGTATATGTGGCATAATGTAGGATCATTGTCAAGGAATCATACTCACGCATGATGTAATGATGAGCCGTTCGAGGGATGTTAGTGCATCCATTCCAAGAGGCAGGTGAGTCAAGTCCCTACAATATCGTAACTTCAAAATCTTGAGGTTGGTCGAATTCTCGATGCCCATAAGTTGCTCCACTGATTTGACACATTGAGAAATATCAGGCATTTCAAGTGCTGGTAACGCACCAATTTCCGAAGTCGAGTAAGACATTGTTGTGCAATTCGCTAAATTCAAACCCCTAAGGTTTATTAAGGCACCCATTCTGATGGAAGTGAGTCAAGGCCTTGCATTTTGCCAAACACAAATGCCTAAGGTTGATCAAATCAACAACTAAATTAGGAAGGGTTTGGAAATTATTGTCGGAGAGATCAAGTACCGTAAATGGATCAACTTTCCAATCGAGTTTGGTAGATTCTTAATCCCCGATGAATGTATATCCAATTGTCGAAGTACTGGACAATTTAACACCAATTCGTCAACATTATATTTCACCCCGCCTAGCCAGAATAAGTCCACAGGTTGTAGAAACGTGCGTAGTCTCCTCCCTTGGACCTCAAATGATGAAAAATATTCACCATCTTTTATTTCTCGGATGAGGCTCCCATGTCAAACATTTTCTTCAAGGATTAACTTATTTGGACTCACCTCAGTATTTGAATTCACCACAAATAGCTCCTCTCCAGCTACTTTCTTGACTAAATCATGGATCAAATCATGCATTTTAAAATAATTTATAATGTCAAATCCACTCCATTGCTCTACTTCTACTTCTTGTAGCAAGCATCTGTCACATAAAGTCTTCATTATTTTCTCACAATCATCCTTTAGATGTCCATTTTCATTTTTGTGACCGAACATTTGCCCTCCACATCCAGCTCAAAATCTGCCTGGAAATACGATGATTTTTTGGGTAAAGAGCACAGTGGGAAAAACATTGCTTCAATGTAGAATCAAGATTGTAATAACTTATCATCAAAATGGAGATGATTTGATTACTCTCATCCTTTATCGCCAAGTCAGTGTCCCTCCAAACACGATCCCATGTACCTTTATCATTCTCATCACATAGCAGAGATCCTATCACTTTTTATAGCCAAAGAAACCTCAAGACACTTCTTTACAACCAGTTTACTAACCTCAACCAAGGCTTCATCCATCCCATTTCGAAAAGCATATCTTTCAAATAATTGCAAAGCATCCGTCTCTGAAAGACCTCGTAGTTCACAGGATAAACCCGAGCCCATAAGATCTGCCACCTTTCTTGAACGTGTTGTGACCAAAATTCTACTATCCCCTTTGTTTCCATGATTCAACAATGACTCCAAGTTTTCCCAAATTAAAATATTTTCATTCTCAACATCATCTAAAGCAAGAAAGAAGCTCTTCTTATTAATTTCATTCACAAATCGCTCCCTTTAGTGATTTTCTTCAAGGGTATCCACACTGGTGTCACTGAGATTAATAGACTTGAGGATATCATTTCCATCCGGTTTCATTTTTGATTCCTCCACATCATGTAAGTTTTCCATCCGTTGCTGTATGTGTATCATCTCATACGTATTAAATACCATGTGTATATAAAAGACTATGGTATATAAATACCAGTGTCTCGAGTCTCGAGAATCAGCCTTGTCTGATTTTGAATTTTTACTGTATTTATATATATATATATATAAATATAAATATATACTAAATTCCAATATATTGGCTTGATGTGTTGTTTTTCTATACTACAAATACATATATATATATATATATATATATATATATATATATATATATATATATATATATATATATATATATATATACATACATGATACATATACATATGTGTATATGTGTACATATGTACACATGTGTGTACATATATATATCATATATATACATATTTGTATATGTGGCATATAATGTAGGATCATTGTCAAGGAATCATACTCACGCATGATGAAATGATGAACCATTCGAGGGATGTTAGTGCATCCATTCCAAGAGGCAGGTGAGTCAAGTCCCTACAATATCATAACTTCAAAATCTTGAGGTTGGTCGAATTCTCGATGCCCATAAGTTGCTCCACTGATTTGACACATTGAGAAATATCAGGCATTTCAAGTGCTGGTAACGCACCAATTTCCGAAGTCGAGGAAGACAGTGCTGTGCAATTTGCTAAATTCAAACCCCTAAGGTTTATTAAGGCACCCATTCTAATGGCAAGTGAGTCAAGGCCTTGCATTTTGCCAAACGCAAATGCCTAAGGTTGATCAAATCAACAACTAAATTAGGAAGGGTTTGGAAATTATTGTCGGAGAGATCAAGTACCGTAAATGGATCAACTTTCCAATCGAGTTTGGTAGATTCTTAATCCCCGATGAATGTATATCCAATAGTCGAAGTACTGGACAATTTAACACCGATTCATCAACATTATATTTCACCCCGCCTAGCCAGAATAAGTCCACAGGCTGTAGAAACGTGCGTAGTCTCCTCCCCTGGACCTCAAATGATGAAAAATATTCACCATCATTTATTTCTCGGATGAGGCTAACATGTCGAACATTTTCTTCAAGGATTAACTTGTTTGGACTCACCTCATTATTTGAATTCACCACAAATAGCTCCTCTCCAGCTACTTTCTTGGCTAAATCATGGATCAAATCATGCATTTTAAAATAATTTGTATTGTGAAATCCACTCCATTGCTCTACTTCTACTTCTTGTAGCAAGCATCTGTCACATAAAGTCTTCATTATTTTCTCACAATTATCCTCTACATGTCCATTTTTGTTTTGTAACCGAACATTTGCCCTCCAAATGCAGCTCAAAATCTGCCTGAAAATACGATGATTTTTTTGGGTAAAGAGATAAGTAGGAAAAACATTGTTTCAATGTAGAATCAAGATTGTAATAACCTATCATGAAAATGGAGATGATTTGATTACTCTCATCCTTTATCGCCAAGTCAGTGTCCCTCCAAACACGATCCCATGTACCTTTATCATTCTCATCATATAGCAGAGATCCTATCACTTTTATAGCCAAAGGAACCCAAAGACACTTCTTTACAACCAGTTTGCTAACCGCAACCAGGGCTTCATCCCTCTCTTTTCGAAAAGCATATCTTTCAAATAATTGCAAAGCATCTGTCTCTCAAAGACCTCGTAGTTCATAGGGTAAACCCGAGCCCATAAGATCTGCCACATTTCTTGAACGTGTTGTGACCAAAATTCTACTATCCCCTTTGTTCCATGATTCAACAATGACTCCATGTTTTCCCAAATCAAAATATTTTCATTCTCAACATCATCTAAGACAAGAAAGAAGCTCTTCTTATCAATTTCATTCACAAATCGCTCCCTTAAGTGATTTTCTTGAAGAGTATCCACACTGGTGTCACTGAGATTAATAGACTTGAGGATATCATTTCCATCCGGTTTCATTTTCGATTCTTCCACATCATGCAAGTTTTCCATCCGTTGCGGTATGTGTATCATCTGATACGTATTAAATACCATGTGTATATAAAAGACTATGGTATTTAAATACCGGTCTCTCAAGTCTCAAGAATCAGACATGTCTAATCTTGAATTTTTACTATATTAAATATATATATTTTTTATATATATTAAGTGACAATATATAAACATATACTAAATTCCAATAGATTGACTTGATGTGTTGTTTTTCTATACTACAAATACATATATACATATACATATATGTATATACATATATACTTGCATGCATGTATATACATATATACATACATACATGATACATATACATATATATACATATGTGTATATGTGTACATATGTACACATGTGTGTACATATATGTATCATATATGTACATATTTGTATATGTGGCATAATGTAGGATCATTGTCGAAGAATCATACTCACGCATGATGAAATGATGAGCCGTTCGAGGGATGTTAGTGCATCCATTCCAAGAGGCAGGTGAGACAAATCCCTACAATATCGTAACTTCAAAATCCTGAGGTTGGTCAAATTCTCAATGCCTATAAGTTGCTCCACCGATTTGACACATTGATAAATATCAAGCATTTCAAGTGTTGATAACGCACCAATTTCCGAAGTCGAGTAAGACCGTGTTGTGCAGTTTGCTAAATTCAAACCCCTAAGGTTCATTAATGCACCCATTCCGGATGGCAAGTGAGTCAAGACCTTGTATTCTGCTAAACACAAATGTCTAAGGTTGATCAAATCAACAACTAAATTAGGAAGGGTTTGGAAATTATTGTCGGAGAGATCTAAGTACCGTAAATGGATCAACTTTCCAATCGATTTTGGTAGATTCTTAATCCCCGATGAATGTTTATCCAATAGTCGAAGTACTGGACAATTTAACACCAATTCGTCAACATTATATTTCACCCCGCCTAGCCAGAATGAGTCGACAGGTTGTAGAAACGTGCGTATTCTCCTCCCCTAGACCTCAAATGATGAAAAATATTCACCATCATTTATTTCTCGAATGAGGGTAACATGTCGAACATTTTCTTCAAGGATTAACTTGTTTGGACTCACCTCATTATTTGAATCCACCACAAATAGCTCATCTCCAGCTACTTTCTTGGCTAAATCATGGATCAAATCATGCATTTTAAAATAATTTGTATTGTCAAATCTACTCAATTGCTCTACTTCTATTTCTTGTAGCAAGCATCTATCACATAAAGTCTTCATTATTTTCTCACAATTATCCTCTACATGTCCATTTTCATTTTGTAACCGAACATTTGCCCTCCAAATGCAGCTCAAAATCTGCCTGAAAATACGATGATTTTTTTGGGTAAAGAGAAAAGTAGGAAAAACATTGTTTCAATGTAGAATCAAGATTGTAATAACTTATCATGAAAATGGAGATGATTTGATTACTCTCATCCTTTATCGCCAAGTCAGTGTCCCTCCAAACACGATCCCATGTACCTTTATCATTCTCATCACATAGCAGAGATCCAATCACATTTATAGCCAAAGGAACCCCAAGACACTTCTTTACAACCAGTTTGCTAACCTTAACCAGGGCTTCATCCCTCCCTTTACGAAAAGCATATCTTTCAAATAATTGCAAAGCATCCGTCTCTGAAAGACCTCGTAGTTCATAGGGTAAACCCGAGCCCATAAGATCTGCCACCTTTCTTGAACGTGTTGTGACCAAAATTCTACTATCCCCTTTGTTCCATGATTCAACAATGACTTCATGTTTTCCTAAATCAAAATATTTTCTTTCTCAACATCATCTAAGACAAGAAAGAAGCTCTTCTTATCAATTTCATTCACAAATCGCTCCCTTAAGTGATTTTCTTCAAGGGTATCCACACTGGTGTCACTGAGATTAATAGACTTGAGGATATCATTTCCATCCGGTTTCATTTTCGATTCCTCCACATCATGTAAGTTTTCCATCCATTGCGGTATGTGTATCATCTAATACGTATTAAATATCATGTGTATATAAAAGACTATGGTATTTAAATACCGGTCTCTCAAAGTCTCGAGAATCAGACTTGTCTGATCTTGAATTTTTACTGTATTAATTATAGATATATATATTTTACATATTAAGTGAAAATATATAAATATATACTAAATTCAAATATATTGACTTGATGTGGTTTTTTTAATACTACAAATACATATATACATATACATATATGTATATACATATATACATGCATACATGTATATACATATATACATACATACATGATACATATACATATATGTACATATGTGTATATGTGTATATGTGTACATTTTTGTATATGTGTACATATGTACACATGTGTGTACATATATGTATCATATATGTACATATTTGTATATGTGGCATAATGTAGGATCATTGTGAAAGAATCATACTCACGCATGATGAAATGATGAGCCGTTCGAGGGATGTTAGTGCATCCATTCCAATAGGCGGGTGAGTCAAGTCCCTACAATATCGTAACTTCAAAATCCTGAGGTTGGTTGAATTCTCGATGCCCATAAGTTGCTTCACCGATTTGACACATTGAGAAATATCAAGCATTTCAAGTGCTGATAACGCACCAATTTCCGAAGTCGAGTAAGATAGTGTTGTGCGGTTTGCTAAATTCAAACCCCTAAGGTTCATTAACGCACCCATTCTGGATGGCAAGTTAGTGAAGGCCTTGCATTCTGCCAAACACAAATGCCTAAGGTTGATCAAATCAACAACTAAATTAGGAAGGGTTTGGAAATTATTGTCGGAGAGATCTAAGTACCGTAAATGGATCAACTTTCAAATCGAGTTTGGTAGATTCTTAATCCTCGATGAATGTATATCCAATAGTCGAAGTACTGGACAATTTAAAACCAATCCGTCAACATTATATTTCACCCCGCCTAGCCAGAATAAGTCCACAGGTTGTAGGAACGTGCGTAGTCTCCTCCCCTAGACCTCAAATGATGAAAAATATTAACCATCTTTTATTTCTCGGATGAGGCTAGCATGTCGAACATTTTCTTCAAGGATTAACTTGTTTGGACTCACCACAGTATTTGAATTCACCACAAATAGCTCATCCCCAGCTACTTTCTTGGCTAAATCATGGATCAAATCATGCATTTTAAAATAATTTGTATTGTCAAATCCACTCCATTGCTCTACTTCTTCTTCTTCTTGTAGCAAGCATCTGTCACATAAAGTCTTCATTATTTTCACACAATTATCCTCTAGATGTCCATTTTCATTTTGTAACCGAACATTTGCCCTCCAAATGCAGGTCAAAATCTGCCTGGAAATACGATGATTTTTTTTTGGTAAAGAGCACAGTAGGAAAAACATTACGTCAATGTAGAATCAAGATTGTAATAACTTATCATCAAAATGGAGATGATTTGATTACTCTCATCCTTTATCGCCAAGTCAGTGTCCCTCCAAACACGATCCCATGTACCTTTATCATTCTTATCACATCGCAAAGATCCTATCACTTTTATAGCCAAAGGAACCCCGAGACACTTCTTTACAACCAGTTTGCTAACCTCAACCAAGGCTTCATCCCTCCTTTTTCGAAAAGCATATCTTTCAAATAATTGCAAAGCATTCTTCTCTGAAAGACCTCGTAGTTCATAGGGTAAACCCGAGCCCATAAGATCTGTCACCTTTCTTGAACGTGTTGTGACCAAAATTCTACTATCCCTTTTGTTCCATGATTCAACAGTGACTCCATGTTTTCCCAAATCAAAATATTTTCATTCTCAACATCATATAAGACAAGAAAGAAGCTCTTCTTATCAATTTCATTCACAAATCGCTCCCTTAAGTGATTTTTTTCAAGGGTATCCACACTGGTGTCACTGAGATTAATAGACTTGAGGATATCATTTCCATCCGGTTTCATTTTCGATTCCTCCACATCATGTAAGTTTTCCATCTGTTGCGGTATGTGTATTATCTGATACGTATTAAATACCATGTGTATATAAAAGACTATGGTATTTGAATACCGGTATCTCGAGTCTCGAGAATCAGACTTGTTTGATCTTTAATTTTTACTGTATTAAATATTTTTTTTTACATTCAGTGACAATATATAAATATATACGAAATTCCAATATATTGACTTGATGTGTTGTTTGTCTATACTACAAATACATACATATATATATATATATACATGATACATATACATATATGTGCATATGTGTATATGTGTACATATTTGTATATGTGTACATATGTACACATGTGTGTACATATATGTATCATATATGTACATATTTGTATATGTGGCATAATGCAGGATCATTGTCAAAGAATCATACTCACGAATGATCGAAGGAGCACACATTTCCACTCTCTTAGATCTCTAAGAAAATCTTCATTCCCATCTTTGTTTCTCCCTCTTATGGGCGACTTTCTGCCCTTTTAGGATTAACAATCTAATCCATTTGAAGCTTCACCATCCCCTATAAATTGGTCTTTAGGAATAAAAATCTGTATTCCCATCTTTGTTTCTCCCTCTTATGGGCACCTTTTTGCCTTTTTAGGAATAACAATCTGATCAATTTGAAGCTTCACCATTCCCTATAAATTGGTCTTCAGGATCTCAAATGACTCTACACCACCACCAATTAACACAATCTCTAGAGTTAGCACAACTACTACTAGTTTTCTAACCCTTGAGCCACTCAAAGATCATACAAACTTTTTTTTGCCAAAGATGGAGAGGATTAATGAGCTTGCTAGAATGAAGGCAACAATGATATTCACAAAGATCTCATGTTGCATGTGTTACAACATCATGACGCTCTTCCATGAAATGGGTGCAAACCATGCAGTGTATGAGCTTGACAGGGATGTATGTGGCAAGGAGATGGATCATGCCCTGCATAGGGTTGGTTGCAGCCCGACCGTTCCTGCAGTGTTCATAGGAGAAATGTATGTCGGTTCTGCTAGGGATGTTCTCGGTGCACACCTTGACGGGTCACTCAAGGACAAGCTCCTAGAAGCAAAGACTATATGGTTTTAAAATATATACATATCCATATATACATATATGTACATATGTGTATATGTGGCATAATGCAGGGTCATTGTCAAAGAATCATGCTCACGCATGATCGAAAGAGCACGCATAAATTGTAGTTCTTTGAGAAAAGCAATCATTTGTTCATTAGAATGATCATGGAGAATAGAAAGGTAGATAATTTCTCGAACTGGTGGAATCCAAAGATCCCGTTCAATCTTCTCCTTCCATAAATTGTAAATAAATTTCATTGTGTCGTTTTTCCCTGTAAAAATTCTCTTGTAAGAAAATCAGGTAAAGAATTATTTTCTCCTTTTATGAATTCTATTTCAAAATCAAAAACTGAGACTATGGCTTGCCATCTGGCAAAGATCTGTTTAGAAACAAGGTTTTGAACATCCTTTTGTAAAATTTCTTTGGCTGATTTACAATCAACACGAAGTAAGAATTTCTTGTTATAAAGATCATCTTGGAATTTTGAAATACATGAAACAATACAGAGTATTTCTTTTTTAACAGTACTATAATTCTTTTGTGGTCCAGACCAAACACCGGAATAGTATCTGACTAAGGTTTATTTAGATTGTTCTGGTAACCTCTGTTTTAATATTCCTCCATAACCTATTTCTGAAGCATCTGTTTCGACTATCATATAAGCAGAGGGATGAGGTATGTTTATACAAGGAAGAGTCTTGACTTTATCTTTTATTATTCGAACTATTTTTGTGTGTTCTTTAGTCGAAGCAGGCGTGATACGGGGTTAGCCGTAGGTTGGTCCGATCTTCGACAACAAGCAAGAAACTCAAAGAAATAAGCAAGAACTAAACAAGAACTCAAGAACACAAATCTGACGCAGCAAGAAAGGCTTCAAGATACGCAAGAAAGATGCAAGATTTATGCAAGACTCAACAAGACTCAAAGAACGCAGCAAGAACAATGCAAGATTCGACCAAGATAGATCAAGATCGATCAAGAACGTAACAAGAACACCAAGAACAGGGCTGTAATTGATGTCGACACTAACAAGAAGAATAAAGACTCGACAATATAGATAAAGACTCGAAATTTGATAACAAGAATTGAAAAGACACGACCTGATAAGGACTGAGTCGATCTATGCAGAACAAGATAAAGACCCCAGGCCTCCTCAGAGGGTAGGAACCAATACCAATGACTACACAACCCGCCTCTACAACCCTACACAATCAAGCGGACAACTTGAAGGCACAAAGAGGGGGCTTGTGGATACTCGGATCACCAAGTCTTGCGAAGTTGATGAACGGCAAAGCAAACCAAGCTGAGGTTATCAATCAATGACCAACGAGCACTGCTCCAGTTGAATCAACAAACACTCGATGTGTTTACACTCAATATGAGAGAGTTATGTTCATAAAAGTTCCAATTGAATTCAATGAAAGGATTCGGCATATATAGCCTACAAGACATGGTCTGGCCGATTCTAGGAGAAAGAATAAGATAAAACTAATTACTAATGGGCTTAATGAAATAATCCTAAGAACATAAGTAAATAAGGTTTTAAAATGAATAACTAAGAAAAGCCCAATTCGGCCCAATAATGTTCATAAGCTGAAATTAGACATTAATACTTAAAGGAAATTCGGCCCAAGCTATACTAAGGGGGCTCGGCCTCTTTATGCACTCCAATGCACATGTATGTCTTCAATGTTGGCTCGGGGAGTTGAACCTTGCTCGAGAATAAAGCATGACCCACAAAGTTGAATGAGTCTCTCTGAAGCTTCTTAGCTCTAGCTCGAGTCATTGGTCCTTCTCCAAGTATGATGGGTGTGTCTGAAGTTGTAGAAGATGGTCCCGCATCAACCTCCCCTTCTTGAAAAGGATTCGACCACGAATCCAAGTCTTCATCCACAACGAAGTAAGGGATTAGATCGGCGACGTTGAAGGTAGCGCTCACGCCCATGTCTCCAGGAAGCTCCAATTGGTAGGCATTGTCGCCCACTCTCTTCTTTATCCGAAATGGTCCATCACCACGCGGCGACAGCTTGTTCTTCCGGGCTTCTGGAAACCGCTCCTTCCTCAAATGCACCCATACAAGATCTCCAGGCTGAAATGTGACCAAGCGACGTCCCTTGTTGGCCTTGTTAGCATTGTATTCAGCCTTTAGCTTCAGCTTCTCTTGAGTTCGTTCATGCAGCTCTTTGATGAACTCGACATGCTTACCTGCCTCAAATGATTCTTTGTCTCTCATAGGATATGGAGTAAGATCAAAAGGGGTTAGTGGATTAACACCATACACACATTCAAATGGACTGATTTTAGTAGCCCAATGCATGGTTCTATTATAAGCAAATTCCACATGAGGTAAGGCTTCTTCCCAAAGTTTCAAATTTTTCCTAATAATGGCTCTTAGGACAGTAGCAAGGGTTCTATTAGTCACCTCAGTTTGGCCATCAGTTTGGGGGTGGCTAGAAGTAGAGAATAGCAATCTAGTTCCCAATTTATTCCATAAAGTTCGCCAAAAATGACTTAAGAATTTCACATCCCTATCACTAACAATGGTCTTAGGCACGCCATGCAACCTAACTACTTCTCTAAAGAATAGATTAGCAACATTGGTAGCATCATCAGTTTTGTGGCATGCAATGAAATGAGCCATTTTAGAGAACCTATCAACCACTACAAATATAGAATCTCTCCCCTTCTTAGTTCTAGGCAACCCAACAATAAAATCCATAGAAATGTCTTCCCAAGGGGCTGAGGGTGTCGGCAGTGGTGTATAAAGGCCATGGGGCATAAGCTTAGCTTTGGCTTTAATGCAATCTATGCATCTCTTAAGGCAATGTTCTACATCCCTAAGCATATGTGGCCAATAAAAATGTGATTTCAGTGTGTTATATGTTTTATCCCTACCAAAATGTCCCATTAATCCACCACTATGGGCTTCACTAACAAGTAATAATCGTAGAGAACATCTAGGAATGCACACTTGATCTTTTCGAAATAAGAATCCTTCATGTATATAAAAGCTGTCATTAGGACCCTTTTCTAAGCATTTTCGAAAGATATCACCAAAATCCAAATCAGATTCATACAATTCCTTTATGTAAACAAAGCCTAAGACTCTAGAATCCAAAGTGGTTAAAAGAACATGTCTCCTAGATAATGCATCAGCTACCACATTGTCTTTGCCTTTCTTATACTTAATTACATAAGGAAATGTTTCAATAAACTCCATCCATCTACCATGTCTCCTATCAAGTTTATCTTGGCTTTTAAAGTGTTTTAAAGACTCATGATCAGTCCTAAGAATAAACTCGCTAGGCCATAGATAGTGAGACCATGTCTTAAGTACTCTAAACAATGCATACAATTCCTTATCATAAGTAGAGTAATTAAGACAAGCACCTTTTAATTTCTCAGAAAAGAAAGCAATAGGCTTACCTCCCTGCATAAGGACTCCACCAATTCCGACTCCGCTAGCATCACACTCTACTTCAAAAGGCTGAGTAAAGTCCGGTAAAGCTAATAGAGGTGCGTGAGTGAGCTTGTCCTTAAGTGTGTTGAATGCTTCCTCTTGAGCTGCTCCCCATGTGAACTCACTTCTCTTCTTAGTAAGCTCGGTCAGTGGGGCTGAGATGGTGCTGAAATCTCGCACAAAGCGTCGGTAGAAGCTCGCAAGACCTTGGAAGCTGCGCACGTGGCCTATGTTGGTAGGTGTTGGCCACTCTTGGATGGCTTTGATTTTTGCCTCATCGACACGCAGTCCACTCGAACTTACTACAAAACCAAGAAAAGACACTTGTTCATGACATAATTCACACTTCTTTAAATTAGCATACAAGCGTTCAATTCTCAGCGTTTTAAGCACTTCTCTAAGATGTGATTCATGTTCATTAAGAGATTTGCTATAAATCAGAATATCATCAAAATAAACAACAACAAATCTTCCTATAAAGTTTCTGAGAACATGATTCATTAACCTCATAAAAGTACTAGGAGCATTAGTTAAACCAAAAGGCATAACCAACCACTCATATAAACCAAGCTTAGTCTTAAAGGCTGTTTTCCATTCATCACCCTTTTTCATTCTAATCTGATGATAACCACTCCTAAGGTCTATTTTCGAAAATATAGAAGCTCCATGTAGCTCATCTAACATATCATCTAATCTAGGAATAGGGTGACGATATTTAATAGTAATATTGTTAATAGCCCTACAATCTACACACATTCTCCATGAACCATCTTTCTTAGGGACTAATAACACAGGTACAGCACTAGGACTTAAGCTTTCTCGAATGTAACCCTTATCCAACAGTTCCTGGACTTGGGTTTGGACCTCTTGGGTCTCAGTGGGATTCATACGATACGCAGGCCTATTAGGTAAGGCAGCCCCTGGAATAAGATCAATTTGATGCTCAATTCCATGAATAGGGGGTAGACCTGGTGGTATGTCATCGGGAAACACATCTTTATACTCCTCAAGTAGAGCGAGTATGTTGGATGGAAGAGAAGCTTTAAGCTCTTCACTCAACATGTTCAAGCTCTTGATAAGGTGCATAAGGGTGGTTTCTCCATCTGCAAATTCGTCTAAGTATGTACTCTTGGAAGCCATTAGTACACCCTTAGGCCGAGTTTGAGATGCCACTTGGCTCGACTGAGCCTCCTGTTCTAACTCACCTTTACTTACCTTGCGCTTCTCAATCTCATCAGCCACTTGTGTAGGCGTCATGGGCTTGAGAACAACGTTCTTTCCCTGAAATGTAAAGGCATATCGGTTAGAATGACCATCATGTTGGACCTTACGATCAAATTGCCAAGGACGACCTAATAAAATATGACAAGCTTGCATAGGCATAATATCACATAAAACATCATCTTCATAATGTCCTAGCTTAATATGCACTTTAACTTGCCTGTTTACTTTCAAATTGCCACAATCATTCATCCAATGCAATTTATAAGGTCTAGGATGTTGGATAGTAGATAGATGCAATTTGTCAACCATTTCTTGACTAGCTAAATTACAGCAACTACCTCCGTCAATGATCACGTTTACAACCTTTCCTTTAACTAGACAACGAGTATGAAACAAGTTTTCTCTTTGATTATCATCACAAGGTGCAGGAACGACACTTAAAACTCTCCTAACAATCAAAGATTCACCATGTTCATATTCGACCTCATCATTATCATCGTAGCACATAAGGTTGAGATTTTGATCATTGTCTTCATTAGCATTCTCATCATGTTCATCACAAGAATTTTCAGATTCATATTCACCTAAGTGATTAACCATGAGAGTTTTCTTATTAGGGCAATCCTTCATATAATGTCCTCTACCTTGGCATTTAAAGCATACAATATCTCTAGATCTAAGGGTAGAAGAGTTAGGATTACTCCCTTTGGGACCAGTAGATGTCCCAGACGATTCACGTCCATTCCAGACGCCTTTTCCTTTGTCGAGGGGCTGTTGGGGTTGTCGACCATCACCTCTTCCTTGGGGCTGCTGAGCTCGGTCTCTAGGAACCATTTCCGAGCGCCCTTGGGGCTGTTGAGGCCGATTGGGACGCCACCCTTGTTGATGGCCACTCGACATTCTTCCTTGGCTCTTGTAACGTTGTCCCTTTTCTACTTTAATTGCTAAGTGTAACAAATCAGTAGGAGTAGTATAGGGAAAGTAATCAATCTCATGAGCTAAAGCGGGATGCAATATTCTAAGATATCTAGCATTTGTATCTTCATAAGGTTCAACCACATTAGCTCGAGCCATAGTTTCTTGCATAAGATTAAATGTTTCCTCAACAGTTTTATTTCCTTGCTTAAGATTTTCTAATCTTTGCCTAAGCTCTCTAGCATAATGTTGAGGTACAAATCTATTTCTCATTAATGCTTTAAGTTGATCCCAAGAAGCAATAGGTGCATCAAGAGCTCTTCTTCTTTCTTTAACTAGGTTATCCCACCAAATTAAAGCAAAGCCTGTAAATTCTAGAGTAGCTAATTGCACCTTTTTAGCATTAGAGAAATTATGACAATTCCAAATCTGATCCATTTTAGTTTCCCAATCAATGTATGCATCTGGATCAGTTTTACCTTCAAAAGGAGGAATCTTTACCTTGACCTTACCTATGCCGTCCTCGTCATTGTACCTAGGTGGCCGGTTCTGATTTCCTCTTTGATTCCGTCTCGGACGCTGTTCCCAATACTCCTCTTCTTGGAAGTCATCATCTTGCTCCGAGTAGTAGAATTGCTCCTGAAAGCCTCGACCTCTTCCTCTTCCTTGTCCTTGTCCTTGCATATTAACAAACCCATTATTCCGATCATTTCTCCCACCTCATGGAGAATTGTTTTCATTGAATAAAGGATTTTCTAAATTGACATGAGGATTAGGATTAGGGTTAGGATTTATGACCTCTCTTTCATCATTAGGCGTCTCTTCACGCCTTGGATTACCTTGACCACCAACTGTATTAGATCCACTCGGCCTAGCTTCTAGAGCTGTTAACCGATCTAGAATGGCTGTCAAAGTGTTGGTGAGGTTGTTGAATTGCTCGGGTGTCACAGTAGCACTCGAGTTACCCTCATTGTTGGGGTTGTTACCACCGTTGTTTCCCTGATTGTTAGACATGATAACAAAGACAAAAGAAACACAGAACTATGTTAAGGATTAGTGAAAAATATAAACACCTCACAATTTTGTTTCGCTCACACTCCCTCTCTGATTGATATATCACGCTTGCTAGGGCAATCCGCTTTGGGCAAATCAACTACCAAGCAAAGAACAAAGCAATCAAAGTATGCAATGGATGAAACAACAAACAAAGCACTCGATAAAAGGATAAAGAGCACTCGACAGCAGCTGTAAGACACTCAAAGTACTCAATCAAGATGAGAAGAGCACTCGACACACACAAGAGATCACTCGGCAGGGCTGAGATCACTCGACACTCACACAATCAACTCGATCAAGACAAGAGAGAACTCGACGAGGAGGAGATCTCTTCGACACACACACAGCAGCACTTGAACAAGAAAATCAGTGCTTAACACAAAGAGATAACAAAAGAAAACTTGGAAATTTACCTCTTTTGATTGAAAACCTTAAGTTATGATGTTGTAGTTGCAAGGTAGGGTTTCAATTTAGAATTTTGTGGAGGTAATGTGTTTAGGCTTAGGGTATGTCGATAAGGGCTATTGAGAATCACCAAAAGCTGAGTCCTTTAGGTTTTTCTTGCACTAGATCAACAAACAACAACCAAACACTTCTCTTTTGTTTTGTAATTTTCGGACTAAATTTCTGTTTTTTTTTTTAAACTAATGCAAGAAAGAACACTAATGAATGGAGGACTCGAAAATCTGATATAGATGGTGATAAAAGATGAAAATTTCAGCCCTAATGATAAATATATAGACAACCCTTTGGACAAATATGGTAATAGGATCTATCTTTAGCCTTTAGATATATTTGATAGATATAATAGGATTAATTCCACCAAATAAAATCTGATTTTCAATAAGGCAAGAAAATAGATAGAATTAAATGTCTCAAAGATAGAAAGGATAGAACAAACTAGGGTTTGATCTTTTGTGGTATGTGATGTCGGCCAAGCAAGGCTATGGGGACAATGATGCCGTCGGCTATGGGTGTTCACAAAGGGTATGTGCGCACCACTTGGTCGACTCCACGGTCTCGGCTAGGCTTTGTGTTTAGGCTATGCAACCACAAACAATCACAAACAAAAGATTAGTGCAATAATCAATAAAGAATGCAAAAAGTAAATAACCAAAACAAGAAAAGGACTCTTTTTTGTGGTTTTTGTGTTTATGAAAAAGAAAAGACTCAATCTTGATGTCGGAAACCAAAGCTCTGATGCCAATTTGATACGGGGTTAGCCGTAGGTTGGTCCGATCTTCGACAACAAGCAAGAAACTCAAAGAAATAAGCAAGAACTAAACAAGAACTCAAGAACACAAATCTGACGCAGCAAGAAAGGCTTCAAGATACGCAAGAAAGATGCAAGATTTATGCAAGACTCAACAAGACTCAAAGAACGCAGCAAGAACAATGCAAGATTCGACCAAGATAGATCAAGATCGATCAAGAACGTAACAAGAACACCAAGAACAGGGCTGTAATTGATGTCGACATTAACAAGAAGAATAAAGACTCGACAATATAGATAAAGACTCGAAATTTGATAACAAGAATTGAAAAGACACGACCTGATAAGGACTGAGTCGATCTATGCAGAACAAGATAAAGACCCCAGGCCTCCTCAGAGGGTAGGAACCAATACCAATGACTACACAACCCGCCTCTACAACCCTACACAATCAAGCGGACAACTTGAAGGCACAAGGAGGGGGCTTGTGGATACTCGGATCACCAAGTCTTGCGAAGTTGATGAACGGCAAAGCAAACCAAGCTGAGATTATCAATCAATGACCAACGAGCACTGTTGTGAGCTGAATCTGCCATGTTTTACAGTAACTTTTATATCGATTTCTGCATACATTGCATTCATTTGGGCTAAGATAGTACAGAATCTATGTAGTTTATGTTTATTTGCCAAATTATGGAATCTACACCAGTTTCTGTTTAAATCGCAGAATTCGAGGCGTTTTACAGCAATTCTACAGAAGGTCAGGAAAGCTCGGAAATCGGCTACAGAAGTCCAAAGTCAAGGAAGCAGCGGAACCAGTCGAATCAATCTGAGAGTCAAGGTTACTCGATCTCGAGTAGACCTTACTCGACCTAGACGAGCATGTCCGAGCAACCTTGGTCGACAGTGCCTGATCGAGAAAGCCAGACCAACCCGGCTCCGGACCCAACTCGATCTCGACAAGACCTGGTCGAGATCGACGAAGCCCAGACACTACACCCGGAGTCGACGAGGAGAGAAGCCGAGGACGAGAAGCCGAGCACACCCTACTCGATCTCGACGAACCCTTGTCGAGATCGACAAGCCACCCAGTGCAACTCCGAGTCCATGCCGAGGAGAAGCCTGCTCGACCAGACGTCCACCACTCTACTCGATCTCGACAAACCTTGGTCGAGATCGACGAGCGCCTGAGTCCAGATCTGAGCTTGTCGAGCACACCAACCCGAGAAGACCTAGTCGACGGATCAAGCCTACTCGAGGTCGACTAGGGCTACTCGAGGTCGACGAGCACCAGGAGCCAAGACCGAGCCACATCGAGCAGAGCTAGCCGGGAAGTCCAGTCGACGAAGAATCCTACTCGAGGTCGACGAGCCTTTGTCGAGGTCAAGTAGACCAGTTTCCAGAAACGCGTCGTCGAGGGCTGTCCGAGTAGAATTTGGATTCCTTGGGTCCGAAGCACGAAGATTCTATCCAAATTCATCAAGTTCTATCTATGGAAGACGCGATCTATCAACATCATGAAGACTTACCTATTTAGATTTATCTTTTCCTTATAGATTTATTTCCATTATGCAATTTATTTATCTTTTAGCATTTTAGATATAATTTTAGATATAGATAGATATCTTCTTTCCTAGATTAGCTAGGGAATGAAGGCTATAAATAAAGCCCATGGGGCTGGTTTTTCAAGCATTCCGAAACACACAATTCAATTTCAGAGACAATTAGTTAGTTCCACAGAGAAGTTTAGGAGTTCTAAGGTTTTTAAGGTTTTGGCTTTCTGCGAAAGTTGATTGCCAGGATTGTAAAGGCTTTTGAATTTAGTTTTAATGCAAGTTTATTTACATCAATCAATGTCTGTTATTGCAATGAGGCGTGAGTAGTCCACCCACTTCTGGGGCTGGGGTGAGCCCAACGGTGGCCATGTGAGATAACGCGATAAAGGTCAGATCTTTTTATGCAATTCGTCTTCTATCCCTATGAGCATGATTCTTTTGCGAGAGTTGAAGGTGATCCTTGTTTGTGTTATTGAAGCGAAAGTGATCTTAATGCAACTTGGATTAATTATGTGAAAAAGGGTTAGTAACAATTAGGGTTTATGCGAAAGCCTCTATATGCCTATTTGTTAATGACGAAAGTTATTTGATGGAAAGCATGATCTTTTATGCCTTTATGTGTTACTTTGCATGGTTATCGTTGTGGTGTTGAAACCCTGGTCTTGGAAGTCTTTTAATATATTGAATTTATTTCTGTCGAATTTGAGTTTTGGTTTCGAGATTTTGCAAATTTAAAGTTTCTGTCTTTTACTGTTGTCGAGATAGAGGAGAAGCTCGTCGAGATCGAGTAGGTTGTAGTCGATCTCGAGTAGAACCTATCTGTGTCGAGTTGAGTTTCTTCTGTCTTTGTCGATTTTGAAGTTTCTGTCGACTTGTCTCTTGTCGATCTCGAGTAGGGGTTGTCGAGATCGAGTTGCCTGTTGCTTGTTTTCCTGTTTTCTGTTGTCGACGAACTACTGTCGACTTACCTTTGTCGATCTCGAGTTGACTCTTGTCGAGATCGACGAGCCTCTGCCTTTGCTTTTTAGTTTCTGCTTTGCTTTGTCTTTTCTATTTTGCTTAGTTCTTTGCTTTTGTTTTTCTGCTTTTATTTCTGTTTCTTTCTGTGTTTCTGTCTTTCTGCTGCTTGTCTGTGAGAATTTACAGCTACCTGAGAACTGCTGACGTGCTTCCTCGTGGATTCGATCCTGACTTTCTCTTACTGCATTGGAGGAGTCTTGTATTTATTTGCTGGGGCCTAAGTCTGGTTTGATCTATTTTCATTATATTTCATACTCGATTTCCTCCTCACAACAAGCACTGCTCCAGTTGAATCAACAAACACTCGATGTGTTTACACTCAATATGAGAGAGTTATGTTCATAAAAGTTCCAATTGAATTCAATGAAAGGATTCGGCATATATAGCCTACAAGACCTGGTCTGGCCGATTCTAGGAGAAAGAATAAGATAAAACTAATTACTAATGGGCTTAATGAAATAATCCTAAGAACATAAGTAAATAAGGTTTTAAAATGAATAACTAAGAAAAGCCCAATTCGGCCCAATAATGTTCATAAGCTGAAATTAGACATTAATACTTAAAGGAAATTCGGCCCAAGCTATACTAAGGGGGCTCGGCCTCTTTATGCACTCCAATGCACATATATGTCTTCAATGTTGGCTCGGGGAGTTGAACCTTGCTCGAGAACAAAGCATGACCCACAAAGTTGAATGAGTCTCTCTGAAGCTTCTTAGCTCTAGCTCGAGTCATTGGTCATTCTCCAAGTATGATGGGTGTGTCTGGAGTTGTAGAAGATGGTCCCGCATCAAGGCGGGTTTTTTCTAAGCCTTTGAAATAGGAGGGTACACATTTGTCTAAGATTAGGAAAGAAATCTGATATATAGTTCAGACAACCTAAAAATCTTTGGAGCTGGGTTTTATCTTTTATTTCATCTGGGAATTTATTGGCAAATTCTATGCTCCTATTTATTGGTCTTATCGTCTGCTGGTAGATGTTGTGACCTAAAAATCTTATTAATTTGTGTTTGGAACAATTTTATTTTTGGGGCCGAGACAGCTAAATCGTTTTTCTTGACAATATGAAAAAGGTATTTAGATGTTTAAAATGTTCATCTATTGTTTTGGAAAATATTAAAACGTCATCTATATAAACTATTATGAAAGCAGAGTAGGGATTGAATATATCATTCATGATCTTTTGAAACTCTGAATGGGCGTTTTTTAACCCGAATGGCCTTACATTCCATTCATAGTGTCCAAAGGGGACTGTGAATGCTGTCTTATATCTATCTTCTTCTTTTATTTGTATTTGCCAAAATCCACTTTTCATATCAAATTTTGAGTATATGTTAGAATCAAAAAGTCTATTAAGTTAATCTCTTTTGTTTTGTAAAGGATATCTAATCTATTGGAGAACTTTGTTAAGAGGTTTATAATTTATGACAAGACGGGGAACTCCTCTTTCCTTTTCTGCTTGATTATTAACATAGAAGGCTGCACAACTCCAAGAAGACTTAGATTCTCTAATCAATTTTTTGACTAAAAGGGATTTTATCTCTTCTTTACAATGGTTTAGAAGTTCGAAATTCATTTGTATATGTCTTGCTTTAGTGGGAATATCTATTTCCTTAAATTATTTTTCATAAGGGAGAGTTACTTGATATTTTCTTCTTTCCCATAATGCAGTCGGGGAATCTGAACAAACAGATCGTCTAAAAAGATCTTCTAGGTCTTTTATCTTTATTCGAAGGTTAGGACTTTTTAATCTTTCTTCAATTTTTAGATTGGATATCTCTTTAGTGAGGGAGTTAATTAATAGTGACTTTCTAGTAATAAGGTATACACTTTTTTATCACAGATGAGGTCTGAAGTAGAGTAACATCCGATTGTGTAATTGGATTAAGGAATCTGAATGTTAATTTTGTAACACCCCCTTTTATTACACGAGGGAATGCCACAACGCTAGTGATTACTCGGACTCTAATGTCTTCGTAACCACCTTACGCTTATAGGGACATGCAACCATGCTCCCATAAACAAGATGATAATATTAAATACATAAATGAAATACAATTAAATCGCGGAAGCCTTAAAAAAATTAACTATTTATTAATCTTTTCTTTGAAATTGAGGATTCAAATTTACAACCTGATAACATTACAACGGAAGACTTTTAAATTTAATAAAGCATTTAAACTCCTATACAATATATCTAGAAATTTAAAGATGTAAATACAACGTTAAAATAACTTAAGTGTCTTGTCAACTTCTCTTCGTCTTCTCTTTGGAGACTCGACCTAAACCTGCCGTCACAAATAATAGGACGGTTAGTTCGTAAGAACTAGCAAGCAACGGCTCGAAAACTGGGACTACTTTGGATTCAAACTCAGTGACCATGATAAGGTATGAATCTAAACCCAAATGCGATTGTTGAGAATATTTTATGTAGGCTTAACATTTTAAGACATGACTCCTATGACACGAATAATCCAAAGGATTGAGTAAGAAAAGATGTGAGCGAAAAGCACTCTTAGGAACCAATACTCTAATTACAGATAGAATATGATATAGCTTGAATTAATTAATTGTGATCACTATAAAGCTTTGTTCTCACTATGTTAACAAATGTATATATATCGCACACTTCACTCACTTCCTCACGTTGAGTAGCTTAAAACAATTTGATATAACATACACTTCACTCACTTCCTTGCGTTGAGTAGTTTAAACGCAAGGTTATAGACTTAACACGTTTACCACTTTTAATATAAGTTGAATGATTTACATCACACACTATTTGTTATAATATGATACCGGCCCCGCTCTCACTAGCAGATAGCAGCCTACTACCGAAGGTAGTGTAACATTTCTCTATGGAAATGTGTTGGTTTCATGAAACCCTTTATAGATCGGGTACACACAGTCCCGGCCTGTTTCCATTCTTTTTATTACTTCACATACTGCATTCACTTTTCTCTGCATTGATTGACACGTTTTATTTGATTGATCTTGATTCAATTGAGTTCCAGCCGTAACACACAATCCTCACATTATTACTATTTACTTTTACTTAAGACAACCTAGGTGATCACACAACACAAGATAACCCATGTTATTTATAGGTAACATGGATGTCAAATGAAATAAAAACAATTAAAATAAAAGGATGGAAACATCAAAGAAAAAGGTATGTTCCATTCCTAACCCAGTCAGCATGAAAGAAAAAAGAATAAATCATGATTTAAATAACAGGTGGATAACTATATTATTATCTTATCTTAAGGTCACCCAATTATACTTGCCAAATTCAAACTGACTGTAAATAAATCACACAAGCAGGTGAATTGTAATTTATTTTATTTAACTTGGCAAACAATCAAAGATAGGAAAACAAACAAGATACGAAGGCACCAATTGAACAGAAAGGCTTGGAATGTCAGTTGCCTGATTCGTCTTGTTGGATTTTGGTACCAACTATGGACTTCAAAGCACTTGGTGATGGAGTTGACGAAGTCTACAGACATATCTATATGTATGAACAAGATGATCTTCTTGGGAATCTTGAATCATTGAGGACGGGTAAGGATTCGATGATAACACCACAAATAGACCTCAGCCCGACAGTCAAATTCTCGCAGTTTCAACAGTGGTTTTGGGCGATCTTCTGACGGCTCGTTCTCCTTGCACAAAGCTCCGATTGATGCGTATGACCTATCATACTGACGAGTGCAATCTGTACTCGAGCGTGATTGTGTTGTTTTTTTCGGAAGGTAAACAACGATGTCGAAATTGGTGGTTGAACAGTGGCTGCGATTCAAACAAAACAGGACACGCACACACATGCTTGGTTAGGTAAGTTCGACAACAATTCGACGTTAATTAGGGACACCGAAAATGGGTCTTCCAAACTTACCAATGCTCATTGATGTGAAAGGTTTCTGTGGAATTGATTCGGGGTCGAAGGCATTGAGCTATGACTGCGGAAATGTGGACCAATGCACATGAATAGATTGGTTTAGAATCCTAACAGCCCTTTGAACATCCTTTCATAACTCCTTCGTATGAAATTGGAATTAAAAAAAACTGAATGTTTTGGAAACTAGACTTACCGAGCTTCATTTCGATATAAGGAACAGGGGGTTTGAGCAAAAGACGATGGCGAACGAGGTCCTGCAAGTCGTCGCAGTTTTCGCTCAGTTTGGGATTTTCCTGGGCACTTGCATCCTCCTTGATGCTTCTAAAAATCTTGAATCATTTGGAATTTGGCCATGACTTGTGAATAAAAGTTGTAGTACACGGAGTTGCCTTTGAAACGTGCTATCAACGGATAGAGACGGCCTATCACAGCCTCCTAAGGGCATCCCGCAAGAACCTGTCGACAGTTGCTATAGTTTCAAACGCTGCTGTACTTCAGCATCCGTAATTTCCTAATGCCAGATCGGAATTGACTGAAATTAGAGGCAATGGAAAGTAGACTTACAGATCTATGATTTGGTAAAAAGAATTTGAAATTCCGCGGAGAAACGAGAGAGAACAGAGGGTCGAAATTTGCTGCAGAAACCAGTCGACACAATGACCTCAATTAGAAGCTTGAGGCGACTGCTGGGCTTTGTTCAAACTGCTTCGGTCGACCGGGCCGCGTGATACCTCTCCTGGGGAACTCCCGGGTGCATTGGTGGTCGCTTGCATCGGTTGTGGCAAAACTCCGGTGCCCGGCGGCGACTTTGCTCGGAGGATGAGATGGGGTGAGTTATGATTGTGAAAAAACAAGAGTTGTCGAACGAGCGAGCTTGGGGAATGTATTAGGATCAATCCCAAAATAATATAAGATTAACAAATTGATAAGATAGGATTGAAGATATCCCGAGATTCGCGAGATTTGAGGGAGGAATTGTTACTTTGCTAAATCGTGGCTTGCCGAACAGAAATGAAGGACTGAAAAAAGGAGATGGGTTCACCACCCGGTTCGGTCTGATTTAGAAATGTTAATTTAATGGGTCCGGTCAATTGAACCGGAAAAATAGAAAACCATCGGTTCAAGCTGTATTCCTATTTATACTTAGGGTGTCCCTATATACACCGCAAATTCGCGGATTAGAGCTGCTAATCAACGTCGGATTCGACGTTGCAACATTAATTATATTACAACGTCGGATCTAACGTTGCAACATGTGAAGTGAAGGATCGGATCGGGGCGAACTGGGCTAACAACGTCGGATCCGACGTTGCTAGGGTAAAAAAAAATCACACCCACCCACCCACACTCACCAAAAAAAAACGTGTAAATAAAAAAAAAATTTAATATCTTATATTAGGCCCGATCTGACCCGTATTAGCAACGTTCAATTTGACGTTGTACAACATCAAATTCAACATTGTTATAACATCCAATAAGTGAAATTAACACACAATTAACAACGTCGGATTGGACGTTGTAGCAACGTCTAGTCCAACGTTGCTACAACGTTGGATCCGACGAAGTATTTGCGGTGTATATAGGGAACGTGTTATACTTATATATGTATATCCAAAATTTCATTTATTAAAATTCTACACAATTTAAATAATAAAAATATTTATTCAAACACATTTTATTTTGCCTAACAAAATTTTCTAAAACCTTATATTAAATATTTTACTTAAATTAAAATAAATTATGAATCCTTCCTTATTTATTTTTTAAGAAAATATATGTATCACTTTGTCTTAAAACACTATAACTTAAAAACTGATTTATTTACTATATATGCACCTAAGATAAAAACATCTTTAAACTAGTTATAAAACTTATATATATCCACGTTAAAATTTCTAAGTTTAAAATAAAATAACTTTTATTACGAAAATTATATTTACTTAAAATGAAATACCCAAAGATAATTTGGGGTATTTCAAATTTAGTTCCCATTATTTTTGTATGAACATCGTGTCTATTGACCTTAAAGGGGTATATTTGTGTTAAAAAAGGTGTTCCTAGTATGACTTCTTGAGCTAAATCTTTTACCATTATAAAAGTATTTTTAAAACAATAACCTTTGTTACAAACAGATGCACTGGGGATTTTGTAATCAAGTTTCATTCTAACACCACTTGCATTTTGTAATTTTACTGTGGTTTTATGATAGAACTTTGAAGGAATAATTCTTTCGCAAATGCAATTGAGATCTGCTCCGTTGTCTAATAAGGCGATAGTATTAAGTACGAAATCTTCAACTTTTATAGTTATATGAACATACCATTTTTGGAAATCTATTTGATCAATAACATTTATGAA
This sequence comes from Persicaria maculosa, assembly GCA_963922045.1. Taxonomy (NCBI): domain Eukaryota; kingdom Viridiplantae; phylum Streptophyta; class Magnoliopsida; order Caryophyllales; family Polygonaceae; genus Persicaria; species Persicaria maculosa. Next base: position 27,181,681 of record OY998262.1, read on the forward strand.
AGTTTTGTCATTAATATTGATATCTTCTTTATATCTTCTATTAGAGGATGAAGCTAAAGATTGATCATCGCTACCATGAATATACACGTTTTTGTAAAATTTGCAAAAGTATACATCAATTTGAAACACAAACACACTCCCACCCCCCGGATACCCCCTCAACTGCTCACTCCCTCTCTATCTCTCTCCCGTTTCTCACTCTCTCCATCACGGTTTTCCTCTCTCCAACTGTTCTTCGACGGTTTCCTCCGAGAAGCGACGCTTTCCGGCCGTTTCGTGCTCGTTTTCGTCTGGTATTGAAGGTTATTCAGTATGGCTATCAGCGCAGGTAAGCGTTTTGTTGATTTTGTATCGTTTCTGTGTGTTAGGGTTTTGATTATGTCAGATTATGCGTTGGTGAGGTTGTGCGATGGTGTGATTGTTGTCGTTAGGGTTTTTTTGGATGAATGTGTGTTGTTCGCTCTCAATCGTACTAGTATGTGCGTTATTGAGCAGTTACGACCTCTCTTCTGTAATGCTGACCTCGCTTTTGGCATCTCATTCTGTTTTTTTTGGAATCCATCTCCATCCCTTTGCATGTCCACTATTTGTCGTCTTTGATTTTTGGCGTGTTCTGGGTGTGGTGTGTGTGTATGTTTGTGTTTGGGTTCATATTTCTGTGGGGCTGACATCTATTTGTCTCTTTGGTTATCTTGTTTTTGTTATGTTGACAGGGACCTCAACTGATCTTGATACTTACAAATGCAAGTTTGATGTGAGTCTATGAAATTTATATAGCAGTTGTTGTCATTTTGTCTACCTCAAATGCTGACAGGTGTTTTTGTATTCAATCTGTATACATTTTTTGCAGAAATTGAAGTTTTGTATTCCATACAAAGAACGTTTCCATGCCAGATCTAATCTATACTGTTGCCCTGGAGTTTGTGACATTATTAAACAAGAGTTGCTGCCTTTGCACTATAATATGTTGAAGGAGAGTTTTCTGGGATGGGTGCTCTCCCAGGGCAACAATATGACTGTTAACTTCCAGTTAATCCATCAAATGATGTTGCGGTAGGTTAAGACGAAGAAGAAGAATGAACTCTGGTTCAAAGTTGATGGACTGATAGCTCGTTTTTCTCTGGCTGAGTTTCATGTAATGACTAGTCTTCCATGCGAAGACCGTGTCTGCAAACCTCCGAAAGCAGTGACTTTTTCTGATTTTCTTGGGATGGATAGATGCTCCCATGATGTTTTGATCAGTTGTTTCCAACAGATGAAGAAGACGTCGAAGAAGAAGCTAATTATAGCAAGGCTGTTGCTCATTGAGATGATTGTGTGTTATAGGCGGATAGACTATATCACTGAGGAAAATCTATCACTTGCTTGCGATGACGAGACGTTTGGACAATATCCATGGGGCAGACAGTCCTATGAATCTCTATTGAAGGCCTTGAAGAAGTCAGCTACGATAGATCGCAAGAAAGCTAGGCCTTTGTATGAGTTGTATGGATATTGGATTGCTTTCCAGGTATTCTGTTTACTTGTTTGATATATCCTTGCAATCAATTCTCACTATGTGTCAGCATTGAAGGTATTCCTTACTACGTGTCAGCATTGCATGTATTCATTACTTGTGTCAGCATTGCATGTATTCCTTGATATGTGTCAGCATTCATTACTTGTGTCATCATTGCATGTATTCATTACTTGTGTCAGCATTGCATGTATTCATTACTACGTGTTATTGTGTTTGCATGACCACTTGTTTTGTTTTTACAGGCCTGGATATTGGAAGCTTTTCCGGCGTTGTCTGAAAAGTTTGACTGTAATTTAAGGATGAATGATAGAGATCCTCATTCTTTGCACTGGGTTTGCAAGGTTAGGCATACTTATGATGAAGCTGACGAGCTATTCGATGGTGACTTGGTAAGAGAAATATATCAGTGCTGACACCAACTCTGTCTTCTTATATACATGTGTTTTCTTATTTATATTTTTTTTGATGTGCATGATAGACACCTCTGTTCCCAAACTACGGAGAGTTTGCAAGAACCCCAGGTATGGGTTATATTGATGAAGAGGCTGACGATGTATGTGATGCCATTGGTGAGCCTATGTTTTCTCAACCACCTACTGATATTCTGTATGATTGTCGGTATATGCGCAAGTATGCATATGAAAACAAGTTTTTACTTAACGATGGTTCAGAGATTGAATCATGTCAGCGAAAAGATTTCATCTTGACATATTCCAAAGTTGTACCTTCAGCAAGAGTACGGCACATGTCAGCAAAGTTTGTAATATGTTCAAGAGGACACTCATTAAATCTACCATAAAAGGCGTTATTTTTAAGCTCTATAAGAAATTGAGTGCGAATTTCAAAAGAGTTATCAGGGATAAGAATCGCCGATTCAGGCACGACGAGAGTTGGGTGCATGTAGTCCTCTGCCGTGGTTGGATATTGGGCAAGCTCAGCTTGTGCTTGTTCCCTTGCTTCTTTCTCAGCGGCGATAGTAGCATCTTTAGCGGCCAATTCCCTGGTAAGCCTAGCGATTAGCTGCTCCTGTGTTTCAGCGGCCGCCATGGCTCTTTGTAGTTTAGCTCTGATGTGAAAAAGGCGTTCCGGTTCGTCTAAGGCGTCAAACTCAGGTGTTTGACCAGAACGACGCATACACCTGCAAAGTAACTCAAAGAAACAGTGAGAACTGACTACCTAAGGCGCGATTGATAGCTTCCCCGGCAACGGCGCCAATTTGTTTGTTGCAGGAGGATGGTCAAGTATGAAATAAATATGAAATAAAGTTCAGACTGACTTCCCTGTCTCAGCAAATAAATACAAGACTTCCTCCCGTTGTAGTAAGAGAATAGTCAGGATCGAATCCACGAGGAAGCACGTCAGCAGTTCTCAGGTAGCTGTAAATTCTCACAGGCAAAGCAGCAGAAAGACAGAAACACAGAAAAGAAACAGAAATAAAAGCAAACAAACAAAAGCAAAGAGTAAAGCAAGAAATAAAGCAAAGCAAAGCAGAGACGAAAAGCAAGGCAAGGGGCTCGTCGATCTCGACAAACTCCTACTCGAGATCGACCACGGTAAGTAAAGACAGAAACTTGAAATCGACAAGATCAGAAAACTCAACTCGACTAAGACTGGACCTACTCGAGATCGACTAGATGCAACTCGATCTCGACGAGCTTCTCCTCTATCTCGACAAGAAAGACAGAAAATATAAATTTGCAGAATCTCGAACAAAACTCAGAATTTCGACAGAAATAAACTCAATATATTAAAAGAATTCCAAGGCCAGGGTTTCAACACCACAACGATAACCATGCAAAGTAACACATAAAGGCACAAAAGATCATGCTTTCCATCAAATAACTTTCGTCATTAACAAATAGGCATATAGAGGCTTTCGCATAAACCCTAATTGTTACTAACCCTTTTCACATGATTAATCCAAGTTGCATTAAGATCACTTTCGCTTCAATAATACAAACAAGGATCACCTTCAACTCTCGCAAAAGAATCATGTTTATAGGGATAGAAGATGAATTGCACAAAAAAAATCTGACCTTTAACGCGATATCTCACATGGCCACCGTCGGGCTCACCCCAGCCCCAGAAGTGGGTGGACTACTCACGCCTCATCGCAATAACGGACATTGATTGATGAAAAGAACTAAATTGCATTAAAACTAAATTCAAAAGCCTTTACAATCCTGGCAATCAACTTTCGCAGAAAGCCAAAACCTTAAAAACCTTAGAACTCCTAAACTTCTCTGTGTAACTAACTAATTGTCTCTGACTTGGAATAAGATGCCTAATGCTCAGCCCCTAGGGCTTTATTTATAGCCTTCACTCCCTAGCTAATCTAGGAAAGAAGATATCTATCTCTATCTAAAATTATATCTAAAACTTGAAAGGATAAATAAAATGTTTTATGGAAATAAATCTATAAGGGAAAGATAAAACTAAATAGGTAAGTCTTCATGTCTTGATAGATCTTGTCTCCTTCATGATAGAACTTGATGGAATCGGATAGAATTTCGGCCAAATCGACTCCTTTGCGCCCAAGGAATCTCAATTCTACTCGGACAGGTCTCGTCGACACGTTTCTGGACACGGCTCTACTCGACTTCGACCACGGCTAGTCGACCTCGACAAGGGTGGTTCGTCGACTGGGCTCCTCGGCTAGATCTTGCTCGATGTGGCTCGGACTTGGTTCAGGCGCTCGTCGATCTCGACAAAGCCTTGTCGATCTCGAGTTGGGATGTCTCTGTCGACTAGGTCTCCTCGGGTGGCCCTACTCGATGGGCTCCGGATCTGGACTTCAGGGTCTCGTCGATCTCGACAAGGCGTAGTCGAGATCGAGTGGGGTCCTTCCTTTCCGCTTCCGTTTTCCGCTGTAGCGAGTTTGGCTTCTCCGTCGGCTTGGTGCATCCCGCTGGCAGCGAGTTTTTCCGCGGCAGCGAGCGGTCCGCTGCAGCGAGTCGAGTCGCTGGCAGCGAGTGCCGCCTGGTCGTCCTCGGCTCCGTCCTCGGCTTGTCGACCAGCTCTTCTTCTCGTCAACTCCGGGCGTGGCGCTGAGGTGTCGTCGATCTCGACCAGTGGTCCTCGAGATCGAGTAGGGTCCGGAGCTCGGGTTGGTCTGGCTCTCGATCAGGCTCTGTCGACAAGGCGGTGCTCGGACATGCTCGTCTATGTCGACTAGGGTCAACTCGAGATCGAGTTACCCTGACTTTCAGCTTGGTTCCGCTGCTTTGACCTTGGACTTCTGTAGCGGTTTTCCGAGCTTTTTCGACCTTCTGTAGAATTGCTGTAAAATGCCTCGATTTCTGCAAATTAAACAGAAACTGGTGTAGATTCCATAATTTTGGCAAATAAACATAAACTACATAGATTCTGTACTATCTAAACCCAAATGAATGCAATGTATACAGAAATCGATATAAAAGTTACTGTAAAACATGACAGATTCAGCTCACAACAAACACCCCATACTTAAGCTTGCTTGTCCTCAAGCAATACTTTTAGTTGTCATTCAGGGGAAGAAATTAAAACTCTCAACATCTTAGATTCATTCTTTATATATCCCTGCAATCAATTACCATCCTCGAAAAGGTACTAGTGTCACAGATCCATGCATGTGCAAATATGTAAAAGCAACATCTACTCACAAAAGGAGGGTTATGCATAAATAATTTTTATGTGACAAAGCAACAATAATCAAGAGGACTTTAATTTAAGCTCAATAAGGAGTAGATTGGTAAAAGGCTAAAGGTGGGCAATTTTTGGCAATGTGGTGCTAATGATCCGGGGAAATGGAGTATTTCCAAACTGAATTTCCACATTCCTTCTCCATTTGATTCATCACCTTTCATAATGCTTTTATTCATAATAATGCTTTTACCTCTCTAACCTTAGCACTGCCTTCTCGCGAGTCGCAAACATGGGTGTCATGAATGGCCCCGGATACTTAGTGCGTCGGACTCCTCACTTGGTGTCCCATCTCTCCAAACTATTATCTCAGAGAGCAGGGTCGATCTTTGATCGGATTTTCTTTCACTCATTAAATTTTCCATATATTTCAAACACTTTTCCGCCAAAACTCCAATAATGATAAACAACACAAACACCATATAACATCTCCATAATGTAACATCATTCTCAACATAATCCCCGGATAAGGTAAAGAATGGCAATATTTAGAACATGTGGAGCAATAATTGAAATAAGGCATAATATGGCTTTTGTGATGCATAAGCATAGGTATGGCTAGGATATCAAAATATGAGCATTATATGGAAATATAAAGTCCTCCATCATTTTATCATGCAACATGTCAAAAGCAATTTCAAATTTTACCTCCTTTCATGGTTTTCAAGAAATAATGCACTTCATTGTGACTTCCCTTTACTAGGCAATTTCATGCTATATCTCTAATGAATCTTAATTTTGCATCGTCGAGTTCGGTATAAGCTTCCATGACATTTATCAAAATTTCAATGGGGGTCATTTTTCTAAATGCATATAAGCACATAAATCAATAATGCATTCCAAAATAGCCATGTAGCAATTCTACAAAGTAATGCACAAAGTAAAGTCAAATATGATCAAATATGCACAAAGTAAGCCCTTCCCCCACCCCATACTTAAACATTACAGTGTCCTCACTGTATAAGAAACAAGGTAAGGGTAAAGAAAGAAACTCACAAGACAGGTGTGCAGGGCCTTATAATTTCGACTGGAGCACCTCCTGGCCGAGTTTTAATGTAGCTTGGTTCCATCCATGAATCTGAAAAGTAGAAGACATATACCCACAATAGCAAAAAGTGTTCAAAACCAAAACAAAAAACAAAGTCTTAAATGTCCTAAAAAAAGTCTATGTACATGCTCTAGATTTTATAGTCGCTAGGCCGACTTTCCATTAATGCTCAAGGTGGCATTTGCAGGGCCCATGTAGCTTGGGCCTCAAATAAGACTCCATTCTTGTCCATCAGCTGTAATCCTCCAGAATGGATCTTGTTCACCACAAATGGTCCCATCCGCTTCTTGTTGAATTTGTTGGGAAACCAATGATCCTTAGATTTAGAGACATAGAGCTTGTCTCCAACTTCATATTCCTTAGGCTCATCATTGGATATCCTACATAAGCGCACATACCAAGGCAAACCTCTCCCATGTATAGATAGATCTTTAATGGAAATAGGAGAAGAAGGATCCATACCTTGGCTTACCTTCGCAGAGACGGAATCGGGGACCACTGTGTTTGGTCGATCTCGACTAGGGATAGTCAATCTCGATGAGTCTGCAGGTTCTGGTGGTGGTTTGGTCGAAGAGGCAGAAGTCGACGAAGAGCATGGCTTGTCGATCTCGACAAGGCTGGTCGACCTCGACAAGGACTCCGCTCCTGGTGGTTTGCTCATCGACGAAGGCGGATCTGGTGGAGCCGAGTGGTGGTCGATCTCGACAAGACTAGTCGAGATCGACGAGGGCTCTCCTCCTAGTTGCTGCAGCGTCGATGAAGCAGGCTCTGGTGGCGCCGGGTGGTGATCGATCTCGACAAGCTTAGTCGAGATCGACGAGGCTGGTTCGTCAGGCGGCTTCTGTGTCGAGGAGGATGGAGTCGAGTTAGGGCACTGGTGGTCGACCTCGACAAGTCTACTCGAGGTCGAGTAGGGTGGCTCTTCTGGTTTGCTGTTCGACGAAGCTGGCTCTGGTGGAGTCTCCTTGGTCTGGTCGAGATCGACTAGGGTTCTACTCGAAGTCGAGGAGCCCTGGTCGATCTTGACCCCATACTTAGTTCCTGTCAAGGTATCCGAAAAATAATTAATCCACAACGACGTACCTTGTTCTGTGTCGATTGGATTTTCTGTGTTCTCCTTGAGGATTGCCATGATCTCTTCCACCTGGGACTCCATATCCCTCTTTTCTATCTCCTCAGGGGTCATATTTCTGACCTTGGGTTCCCCGCAGGTGATGTAGCCAGCTGAGATAGATTTGACCTCTTCCATTGGACCTGTATGCCTTTCAGTTTTATTAAAGGAATACTCAATTACCTCATCGCTGATGTTGAAGGTGAGCACTCCTTTCCTTACGCTTATGTTGGCATCCACCGTCGCCAAGAATGGTCTTCCTAAGATAATTGGACAAGCAGGATCTTCTTGCATATCAACTATTAAGAAATCAGCAGGGACGAAGAATTTACCTACTTGTACTGGGACATTTTCCACCATGCCTGTCGGAATGACCACCGTGTTGTTGGCCATGTAAAGTCTAGCATCCACAGGCTCCAGGGCACCTATCTTAATCTTGGACCAAATTGTTAAAGGCATTATACTCACACTAGCTCCAAGATCACATAGGGCATTAATTTTGTATGGACCAAATCCAATAGTTATAGCAAACTTACCTAGATCCGGCCTCTTCTCCAATATGTCCAGATGGCTGCACTCCTCTGTGATTTTAGCCATCGATCGCTTTTTGCTCAGAATCTCCTTCAGGAACTTGACATAAGATGGCATTTCATTGAGAGCTTCTGTGAAGGGGATGGTGACGTTGAGCTTCTGAAGCATCTTGATGAAGCGCTGAAACTTTTTCTCCGCTGGGTCCTTTAGAGATTTTGTGGGGAAAGGCAGCTTCTTTTTCTGATTCGGAGCCAGAACAGACGTCGGAGGTGCTACAGATTTCTCGACCTCGGCTTGGTGCTCCTCGAGATCGACTACCCCCTTGTCGACCTCGACCAGGTTTGGTGAAGTCGAGTTGCTGTGTGGCGCAGATGAGGGTTCTGGAAATTTCTCCTCGAGATCGACTTGGCCCTTGTCGAGATCGACTAGGCTCTGGTCTACCAGTTGTTCCTCGTTGTCCTGCTGCTTTCCGACCTCTGGCTCTTGCAGTTGATGGCCGCTTCTAAGTTTTACAGCAGCGACGTGTCCAGTCTTTCCCTTAGGATTTGGTTCTGAAGATCCAGGGAGTGCACCTGACTGCCTGGGGATTCCTGCTGCTAGCTGACCAATCTGTGTATCAACTGATTTCCGCCAGATATCAATTTCCCCAAGCCTAGAGTTGACACCTTGCATCTGAGTATAGACGGAGTTGAAAGATTGCCTAGTTTCTGAGTGGTTCCTCCGTATTTCCTCCAGGACTATCTGTATATCATCTTTTTTCTGCTCCCTTTCCGGATGTCCTGGAGCTCTGTAGGGCGGGGGGTTTCTAGGGACACCTTGGTTCCATTGTGGTTGCTGAAACCTTTGGTCCCCCATGTAGCGATTGGGACCCCCTGCGTAAGCTGCCTCCTCATGATGCTCTGCCAGCCTGACTTGCTCTGTGTGTGGGCACTCAGGAGTGGTGTGCCGCTGTGATCCGCATTCTATGCAAGGCTGGTTGACAGAGAGATACTTCACTTGTTTAAGGAGCTTCTTATTCTGGTCTCTGTAGTATTGCTCCCTAACGTCTGGATCGATCTCCTTAGGGGGATCATATAGGGGCATACATGGTGCTGGCCTGGCGTATGGGTTCTCTTCATAGGTTGCAGTAGACCCATACTTGTTGTCGTAGGTAGTGAGCTTCTCTAGCACACCCCATGCGTCACGTGGCGGCATTGTTAGATACTCATAGCGAGTATAATGGTTGATTCTGTCCTTAGTGCCTTGATCAAGAGAGTTGAAGAAGATCTCCTGAATGACGTAGGGTGGCTGTCAATGAGTAGGGCAAGATCGCAGAAGTTCCTTGTAGCGCTCCCATGCCTTCGCCAGCGGTTCCCCTTGCTTCTGTATGAAGGCGGTGATTTTCTGGCGGAGATGTGCTGTTTTGGCAGGTGGGAAGAATTTGTTCAGGAACTCTTGCTCTACTTGGGCCCAGGTTGTGAGTGATCTTGGTTGCAGCCCTTCCAGCCATTTCAATGCAGGCCCAGCGAGAGACCAGCGAAAAGATTTCATCTTGACATATTCCAAAGTTGTACCTTCAGCAAGAGTACGGCACATGTCAGCAAAGTTTGTAATATGTTCAAGAGGACACTCATTAAATCTACCATAAAAGGCGTTATTTTTAAGCTCTATAAGAAATTGAGTGCGAATTTCAAAAGAGTTATCAGGGATAAGAATCGCCGATTCAGGCACGACGAGAGTTGGGTGCATGTAGTCCTCTGCCGTGGTTGGATATTGGGCAAGCTCAGCTTGTGCTTGTTCCCTTGCTTCTTTCTCAGCGGCGATAGTAGCATCTTTAGCGGCCAATTCCCTGGTAAGCCTAGCGATTAGCTGCTCCTGTGTTTCAGCGGCCGCCATGGCTCTTTGTAGTTTAGCTCTGATGTGAAAAAGGCGTTCCGGTTCGTCTAAGGCGTCAAACTCAGGTGTTTGACCAGAACGACGCATACACCTGCAAAGTAACTCAAAGAAACAGTGAGAACTGACTACCTAAGGCGCGATTGATAGCTTCCCCGGCAACGGCGCCAATTTGTTTGTTGCAGGAGGATGGTCAAGTATGAAATAAATATGAAATAAAGTTCAGACTGACTTCCCTGTCTCAGCAAATAAATACAAGACTTCCTCCCGTTGTAGTAAGAGAATAGTCAGGATCGAATCCACGAGGAAGCACGTCAGCAGTTCTCAGGTAGCTGTAAATTCTCACAGGCAAAGCAGCAGAAAGACAGAAACACAGAAAAGAAACAGAAATAAAAGCAAACAAACAAAAGCAAAGAGTAAAGCAAGAAATAAAGCAAAGCAAAGCAGAGACGAAAAGCAAGGCAAGGGGCTCGTCGATCTCGACAAACTCCTACTCGAGATCGACCACGGTAAGTAAAGACAGAAACTTGAAATCGACAAGATCAGAAAACTCAACTCGACTAAGACTGGACCTACTCGAGATCGACTAGATGCAACTCGATCTCGACGAGCTTCTCCTCTATCTCGACAAGAAAGACAGAAAATATAAATTTGCAGAATCTCGAACAAAACTCAGAATTTCGACAGAAATAAACTCAATATATTAAAAGAATTCCAAGGCCAGGGTTTCAACACCACAACGATAACCATGCAAAGTAACACATAAAGGCACAAAAGATCATGCTTTCCATCAAATAACTTTCGTCATTAACAAATAGGCATATAGAGGCTTTCGCATAAACCCTAATTGTTACTAACCCTTTTCACATGATTAATCCAAGTTGCATTAAGATCACTTTCGCTTCAATAATACAAACAAGGATCACCTTCAACTCTCGCAAAAGAATCATGTTTATAGGGATAGAAGATGAATTGCACAAAAAAAATCTGACCTTTAACGCGATATCTCACATGGCCACCGTCGGGCTCACCCCAGCCCCAGAAGTGGGTGGACTACTCACGCCTCATCGCAATAACGGACATTGATTGATGAAAAGAACTAAATTGCATTAAAACTAAATTCAAAAGCCTTTACAATCCTGGCAATCAACTTTCGCAGAAAGCCAAAACCTTAAAAACCTTAGAACTCCTAAACTTCTCTGTGTAACTAACTAATTGTCTCTGACTTGGAATAAGATGCCTAATGCTCAGCCCCTAGGGCTTTATTTATAGCCTTCACTCCCTAGCTAATCTAGGAAAGAAGATATCTATCTCTATCTAAAATTATATCTAAAACTTGAAAGGATAAATAAAATGTTTTATGGAAATAAATCTATAAGGGAAAGATAAAACTAAATAGGTAAGTCTTCATGTCTTGATAGATCTTGTCTCCTTCATGATAGAACTTGATGGAATCGGATAGAATTTCGGCCAAATCGACTCCTTTGCGCCCAAGGAATCTCAATTCTACTCGGACAGGTCTCGTCGACACGTTTCTGGACACGGCTCTACTCGACTTCGACCACGGCTAGTCGACCTCGACAAGGGTGGTTCGTCGACTGGGCTCCTCGGCTAGATCTTGCTCGATGTGGCTCGGACTTGGTTCAGGCGCTCGTCGATCTCGACAAAGCCTTGTCGATCTCGAGTTGGGATGTCTCTGTCGACTAGGTCTCCTCGGGTGGCCCTACTCGATGGGCTCCGGATCTGGACTTCAGGGTCTCGTCGATCTCGACAAGGCGTAGTCGAGATCGAGTGGGGTCCTTCCTTTCCGCTTCCGTTTTCCGCTGTAGCGAGTTTGGCTTCTCCGTCGGCTTGGTGCATCCCGCTGGCAGCGAGTTTTTCCGCGGCAGCGAGCGGTCCGCTGCAGCGAGTCGAGTCGCTGGCAGCGAGTGCCGCCTGGTCGTCCTCGGCTCCGTCCTCGGCTTGTCGACCAGCTCTTCTTCTCGTCAACTCCGGGCGTGGCGCTGAGGTGTCGTCGATCTCGACCAGTGGTCCTCGAGATCGAGTAGGGTCCGGAGCTCGGGTTGGTCTGGCTCTCGATCAGGCTCTGTCGACAAGGCGGTGCTCGGACATGCTCGTCTATGTCGACTAGGGTCAACTCGAGATCGAGTTACCCTGACTTTCAGCTTGGTTCCGCTGCTTTGACCTTGGACTTCTGTAGCGGTTTTCCGAGCTTTTCCGACCTTCTGTAGAATTGCTGTAAAATGCCTCGATTTCTGCGAATTAAACAGAAACTGGTGTAGATTCCATAATTTTGGCAAATAAACATAAACTACATAGATTATGTACTATCTAAACCCAAATGAATGCAATGTATACAGAAATCGATATAAAAGTTACTGTAAAACATGACAGATTCAGCTCACAACACCTGCCAGCTAATGCCAAAGCGTACAAAGCAGATTTGCCTGTGTCAGACATGACTGGGAGCAATTTCCTGGGTCTTTTCTCTGACCAGTATGGCAAACCATGGGCGTCTGCAAACAAGATTTACACACCCTTTAACGTCATCAACAAACATTGGGTTGCCTTAGAAATCATAATTGATCAGAAGGTGATCAATGTCTATGACTGCAATGTCTACGGTGTCGGCAAGGGTGTACTAGATGCAGAACTGCAGCCTATTGCTCACTGGCTTCCTATACACTTGGAGAAGTGTGGAATATATGAAAACTTTAGCTCCACACCATTTGAGATAAGGAAGGTCCCTGACATGGTCCATGATAAATCTGGGTTTGTACTCTTACCTAACTTTTATATTAATTGTTGACATACATTTACTTTCTATTTATCTTTTGTTGACACACCCCTATTTGTCTGTGTTTGTGAGTGTGTGCAGAAGTGCTTGTGGGGTGTTTACAGTGAAAGCAATCGAGGTTGTTGTATTTGGCGGAGATGTCACCACAATCACATATGAGAAGCTATTCCGCTACAGAGAGCTTATTTGCTCAGACTTGATCAAGGAGTCTTGGAGCTTCATAATTTGAGCAATGCTGACACTATCATTCTGAGTACTTAGTTTAAGTGACATTGTAGTTGGATATGAAGTTGGATATTAACTGTATGTATTTTGTTGACACCATCATTCTGGGTTTGTATATTAACTGTTTCCATTGAACATCGTTCGCGTATATTGAATGTATGTATTTTGTTGTGTTTAACGTACTTATTCGGAATTAAGCATCTGGCTTTTTACATTAGATCGAATTTGATATAGTCCCCAATCACATACAATGTACAAAATCCAATATGACATAAGTAATGCTGAAACAAAGTGCATTGAATCTTTTTGAAAACATATGGGAATGTATCAGTGTCAGCATTGCCCATAATGCTGACATGAGGTTATGTAAACTATGAAAAAAGTAATGTCCAAACAGAACAGGTTTATTGTATGCAATATATATCACTGGGGTGTTTCTAAGTGATTGTATCCTAGAAGTATATGATATAAAGCGAGCCGACCTTGAGCAATGCTGACACCATCATTTTCTGGAGTACTTCAGTCTTCTCTTTAGCTCACACGCAGGCAACAGTCTCCTAGAGGGAGGTCTTCCTGGTCCACTCTTAACAACAGGAGGGTAACACTTTATAGATCTTATTGCTTTAGGGACGCCTGATTCATCGTCTGTCAGCACTGGGTATATTGTTTCAGCATAAGCTAATTTCCAAGCATCAGTTGTGTAAAATCTGGCAACAAAGTCTGATACATTTGCCTTAATCTTCATGATGGTTGAAAGAGCATGAACACATGGGATCTTCTCTATATCGAAAAACTTGCAAGTGCATGTTTTTGCTGACAGGTCCACTATTGCATGAGACCCTTCCCTTTTACTTCAAATTTATATTCATCCAACCTCTGAACCTTGTATTCTCTAGCTTGATCTTGTAGGTTCCTAATCAAATCAAGTATTGCTGGTGTCAACTTGTCCTCATGTTTGGATGCCTTTTCTCTACGCTCTTGGAACCATGCTCCGAGTTTCTCTCTAGCAAAATTCAACAGTGCAACAATAGGATAATTTTTCTTCCCCTTGAAGATGGCATTTATGCTCTCTGCATTATTAGATGTCATCATGTTGTATCTGGTGATTGGTGAATGTGCTCTAGCCCACCTATGTACTCCTGCTGACACTAAATAGGTCGCCATCTTCGGGCAGCTTTCCTTTATGCGGTCAAAATATTTGTCGAACTCCCCAGTACTATAACTATCTGCTGCTTTCTTGAACCAATTTCCCAAGTATCTTTTCTTGAATGTGCTTCTAATGTTTTGTTCCATGTGCCATCTACAAATGCAGTGATGTGCACTGGGGTAAACCAAGCCAATTGCTCTTGAAATGCTGACATGTCTATCAGACACAAACACTAGATCATTTGACAGAGGAACAACCTTCCTCAGCTGGCGAAGAAACCACTCCCAAGAGCTGTTGTTTTCTGTGTCAGCAATGGCAAATGCAAGCGGGAAAATATTTCTGTTTGCATCTTGCGCTACTGCTCCAAGCAAAGTCCCTTTGTATTTCCCTGTTAAAAATGTTCCATCAATAACAACAACCTGTAAAATAATGATTATAAGTTGTGTGATGATAATGAAATATTCAAAAGTGATCTGTGCTGACACTGATAATTTTATACCTTTTTCAATGCAGGGAAGGCCCGAATGCACTGCCCAAATGATAAAAACAAGTATTTAAACCTGTCATCATCATCTGTTGACATCAATGCAACAGTTCCATCATTTTTCTCCATAATCATGTGACAAAATAATGGCAAGTCAGCAAAATTTGATTCCGGTGTCCCTCTGTCCCTTTCTTGTGCAATTCTTCCTGACCTCCATGTTGTCCAATAACTAATGGGAATTCTTTTTTCGGTCCTCATTTTATCCATTATCTGCTTTGGATTGTAGCCGCTGCTGACACTGTAATAATGTATACATTAGAATGAATGATGTGATACTTGAATTGAGTGTTATTTTGATGACATATAGACACTTACACTGGCTGGATTATGCTTGCTACCACTGAGGAAGGTGCTTGCCTGCAATTGCTTGTTCTCACATCCCATGTGCATGTGTGCAAACCATTGTACGATGACACCTCGTAGCAATTCTGAGAAACAGTATTTACGTGTAACTTCCATCTGCAGCTAGTATCCACGCAATGCGCCCTAAAATACTTGGGTTCAGATCTCGTTACTCGGTACCCAAATATTTCTGTCACCGATAATATACGTAAAGCATCCTTCATTTCCTTCTTTGATTCAAAGGTTCTCCCAATGTACATTGTGCTGGATGAGGTATTGTTGAAACTACCCATGCTAGAGCTGTCATCCTTGCAATCTTCTATTGTTTTATCTCTACTGCGCATTGAAGAGTGCAGTCTCCTCCAGGTGTCAGCATCACAATCAATGTCATTATCATCCTCCATATCATCATCCATATCATCATACATGTCATCTGACCCCACCGTCTGCATTTGAGTGTCAACAATCATATGATTTTGCTCCCTGTCATACTCAATCAATCCAACTGATTTCCCACTCTCCCTGTCAGCTGTGTCAACAATTGCAAGTGTTTGTGCCTGTATGCTGACACACAACTCAACAGCATAGTCTACACCATCTAGTGCTGATATATCGAGGAATTCTTTCAAATCAGTGTCACAATCAACTATAAGTGGGGCTTTCAGCTTTTTGCATGGGTGCAAATGACTAAATTGCAATTCAAGCACATTGTCTACATTGAATCTAGTGCACACCTTTCTCTTCAAGTCTTGTAGTGTGGTTGAATCATATAGCAAAAACACCTTTGATGTTGTATTTCCAACAAATTCGAGGCCTGTGTCAGCAAACACCCATGATCCACCAAATACTACTGTAATCACATGAGGTTCCATTTACGATTGACCTATCAATTAATTAGAGACAATATGCAAACAAGCACAATGAGTTAATTCTGATTCCATGTCAGCATGATAGATATAAGTTAGATACAGGCAATATGTATACAAGTACAATGAATTGCATCTGATTCCGTGTCAGCATGGTAGAAATAAGTTAGATACATGGCATTTATTTACGAAATCTCAGACAGTGTCAGCATTACACAACGAGGCCAGAAATCAAAACAGATCTATGTAGAACAATTCATACAATTATTTCCTTTCAATTCATTCAAGCACAACATTTCGAATTCATCCAACAGACAGATTTAAGGATCGTGATGTTGACAGATCGAGTATCTATTAACGAAGCAGATCGAAGAAGAACTTGAAACTCTATATATTGTTGACGACTTACTCTGATTTGTATCGAAACAGTAACAACCGAAGTCGAAATTACACGATCTACACTATACGAGTTCAGCTATTGGATATAAAACGATATTTACACACGAATTGAATTTTTTTTCACAGATCTATGAACGACAGATCTACCAATTATACGAATGCTGACATTAAAACCACAATTCAGTAATGCTTTGATATTAGATAGATGTAGTACCGAAAATCAGGAGGAGATCGGCGTTGATCAATACCTACAGCGATCGAAAATCAGATCTCGGTCTATCTCGTGTCAGCGTTGGCGAAAATCAGAAGGAGAGATCGGGGGAGGGTGCGCGGCTTGTGTGTAGTATTGTGTATATTTTTGCAAATTTCCCAAAATCGTGTATATTTGGCTAATATGGCCTCCGTATTTGTATATTTGGCAAATCACCCCTTTATTTAATTCAAGATGAGCAATTTGGATCTGGTTTCTAATTCTAAGTCTTTTGCTTCGTTTAGAACAAGTTGTTCTTGTAAGGCATTAACTTCTTTTTTCAAATTCTTAACTTCATCTTGAAGGTCTTTAGTAGTTACAGAAGAGAATATGCTTGAAGAAGGTCTTTTGCCTATCATTTTGGATAAACTGAATGGTTCTTCTGGGAGAGTTTTTTGTTCTTTGAAAATTAAGTTTTTTAATTTAAGAAAATATTCTTGTTTTATGACTGGATCTTCAATTTTGTCTATGAGTTGGAATAAAGCTTCCTTTTCTATTTCTTTTGTTATAACATAGCAGAATTGAGTAGATCGTGAGTCATCAGAGTCTGATGATTCGTGATTTTCTTCTTCTAATGAATCTTTGATAAGAATTTTAACTAGTTTATCTTTTAATTCTTCATCTTCTTTACAAACTTCGGAAATCTTTTGTCTAAGGTTGCATTGATTGGCTTTATGACCCGGTTTTCCACATTTATAGCAGATAATCTTCTTATCTTTAAATTTATTCGATTTTTTATTAGTCTGCTGACTGTTTCTAGATCTTCTAAAACCTTGTTTTTTATCAGTTTTCTTGAATTGTTTTCTTTTGCTGGGTGGGTCGCTGATTTTTTCTAACCCAAAGTCTTGACAGAAATTTCCTAACTCTTTTCTTCGTGATCCTTTGTCTTTACCATATTTAGCCTGTATTTTAAGTTCAGAACATAAAGCCAATCCTTCCTTTTTTAATGAAAGTAGTTAGATGTCCGTATGTTATGTCTTTCCAAGGGATTTCTTCAGATATTAATTCTCCTCTAATCTTTTGATTAATTCTTTGAGCGAATAGAGAAGGAAGGCCGGAAGCGAATTTCCTTCCAATATCCTTTATTACAGTCTTATCTCTTGAAAACGTATGAGAGGAAAACGTCTTTATACCATCTATAATCACTAAGTGTTTTACACTTTAATTAGAAAGTATCTCTCTATTAGCTTGGAGCTCTTCTTTAGGGTTTCCAATAAAGTGCATACTTATTGTGTAGATTAATTGATTAACTGGCTCGTCTTCTCCAATATCATTTTTATAATTTAAAATTTCTTCCTTTTGTTGATAAGTTAGGGCGTTATCCCACCAGTTTTTTAATTGTCCTGTGAATCCAGTAACAATTAGGGATACGCAGACTTGGTCACTTTTATCAGAACATTTATAGGCTATATTAGCCATTCCCATTTCTTGTAATGTATTTAAGATCTCTCCTTCTGATTTTCCATCTATATTCCATTCATATATACTTTGTCCATTATAATCTGTAGATCTAAACTTAGATCTCTCTTCATACCGAACATCAGGAGGTGTAGGTCTTGGATAAAAGTTCCGCGTGTCCATGTTTCTATTAATTCTTCTATGTCCTTGAAATCTGTTTTTATTTCTTCTCATTTTATTAATTTCTACAGAATCATCTTTAAAATTGGCTTCAATATTATGAATAATTTTATCTTCTTCTGAAGTATTTAATGATTCTGTAGATTCTTCAGAATTAGGATAATTTGAGGAGGTTTCACTGCTACTATACTCATTTATGCATTGTATTTCTTTTCCTTTTGAAGATGATATACCAAGTCTATTATCTATTTTTCAATAATAGTTAAAGACGAACTAAGTGAAATATTTTTTAAAGTTTCTTTTCGGGCTCCTTGAACCTGAAAATTTGGTCTAGAAATATTTCTAGGAAACTTGGGATCTTCAATCGATATTTTCTCATGTACCAGTTCCACTTTAGAGGCTATAGTATGTAGAAGTTGATTAGAATAATTGTTTTGTTGATAAATCTTTTTAACGTCTTCTAATGTAGAAGTTCTATTATCTGAGGGATTTATCTTATCATTTTTAAATGTTTCTCCTGTTATTTCTCCTTCTCCGGTTTTAATTTTTATTCCTTTGAGAGGAGGGTGAATAGAATGGATAATTCCATCTGGTAAAATACTCCAAGTTTTGGTAAGTCTGGTTTGAACTTGTATAGACTTATGATTAAAAGGGTGTTCTATTCCATTTTTCTTAAGATAATGTTTGAACCAAGTAAAGAAAAGAATATTATTTTGAATTTTTTTCCATTTCAGAATACCAAATTTCTCTAATCTTAGTTGTATGACTTTCTTCAAAGCTTAGGAACCAATTTCTTTTATCTTTATTTTTTCTTGAATTAAAGTCAGTTCTAAGATATTCTTTATTTATTGTGAATGCGGAGTTGGTAATAGCATTTATTGAGGAGTATCTATTCATTTCACTATATGTAGGAGAGGATGGTGATCGGTCTATAGGGTCAATAATAGGATCGTGTATTGGACTATTGAAGTCTAGGATTACTTCCATGTTGTTTCTTCCTAAGTCTATACTATTATCTCTTCTATTATATGCAGTATTTCTGACGGTGTAGAAAGAGTCCGAAAAAAGAAGTTCTAGGAGGTAAAGAGTTTCTTAGTCTAGGTAGAGTTGAATAACTTCTATTGGAATTAAATCTAAGAAGTACTTTTCCGTCTAGACTCTCAGTTATTTCTGAGACTTCTCTGTTTTCCAAATTATCTGGGGGACAATCATGATCAAGTTCTAAAGTAGTTATAATTGTTATAATGTCCCATTTAATAAGCTTAGGAGTGAATGTTGTGGATTTTTCAGCTTCTAATTGAAGTAAAGTTGTTTTTCCTCTTGGGACAGGAGGGATTAAACATTTTGGGTCTGTTAAAGAAGTTAAAAGTGTATAATGAACTCTATAGATTATAGCAAAGTTTTTTGACAGTTGTTTAAAATTATCTTTTAGAATTTTTTACGTCTAGGGTTAGTGTCCGGGTAACCCTTGGGTTAGTAAGGTCAACGTGAAAATTGGGTGAACAATTAAAATAGACCGGGCCATTGCATATGTTTGTCTGAATTATAGCTATTAAAGAGTCTTTGTAAGATTTAAGTCTATTATCTCTTCAGGCTATAAAAACAGGAGTATTAGTTCCTTTTCTAGCTAACGGTTTTATAGCAACTTGTATTAAACCTAGGTGAATATATCTATAACCTTTTGTTTGATATTTATTTAATGATAAAGAGGATAAAAGTTGTAAAGACTGTTGCTCCTTGTTAAGACTAATGGTTTCTTCATGACTTCTTACGCTAAAGGTTGTTTTAAAGTCTATAATTCCAATTCTGTATATGGATTATATATTCTGATGAGGAATGGACCAAACAATCATATTGTTTTCATCGTTCGTATACAAATTTTCATTACTATGCACAACAGGGTTACTATTAGAACTAGAACCCCTAGAGAGCATTTGTCTAAATTGTAAAGCCATAATCCTAGAGACTGGTTAACATTTCAAATTCAGAGTTAACACTTTAGTTGGCGTGGGACCATCTACCGGGACCACCCTATTTGCGGGCTGACCAAGCGGGTTTACGACTAAACCAAGCACGCACCGCTTCTCTACCTTTCTTTTTTAAAAAAAAAAAATACCGAATATCAATGTATTTAACCCGAAATATAATTAATTAAAGACACGCGGTTTGAAACCGTGTGTCTTTAACAAATTTAAATTCCACCGATTTCTTTTCGAGGAGATATTTATTTTACACATAACCCGCGGATTGAAACCGCGTGTCTCTGACGAGCCTGCAACTTTTGAATATTTTTGTAAATAGTTTGAAGTTGTGAATTTAAGTGTATTTTTTTATTTAATCGGGAATATTTTGAAAAAAAAATTCTTTTAGGTGGACATTTAGAAAAAGGGGTTTACTAAAATGGACATTTTGCCAAATAGTTTCGTGTTTTTTTATTTGAAAATTCAATTTCTAAATAGTCATTATAAATTATGTATTTGACTATTTGAGAGTAAACAAATTTTCTAGTTAGGTGAAAGAAATTAATTAGAGATGGTAAAGTATTTTTATAAACTTAAAAAAAGGATTAATGAAATTAATTAATTAAGTGAAAGAAATGTTTAATTCATATTATCTTAAAATCCTATAGTGAAAAAAATCTGATAATTACTTAAATCAATCAAATAATATAAATGGTAAATTTAATTAGGTAAATAATCTCTTTCACATATTATATAAATTAATTAAGTAAATAAATCAAATAAGGAAACAAATAACAATCAATCATAATCTTCCTAGTCGTGCCCACCGGATCCGTGGCGAGGTCTATGTGTACCGCTTTGGCCTTTGTACTCTCACCCAAATCTTTCATTTCCGCTTAAAATAGCAATTGTACATAAGGCCTCGTTTGGTTGAACGTGAGAAGTGCAATTCTCAAGAATTCAGTTCACGTGAATTAAATTCCCATCAATTGTACTTCCGATTAATAGAAAAAAAATGTTTGGTTAGATTTTAAATAATAGGAAATTCAAATGATGAAAGTGATAATTTTATACAAAAAATGGTAGAAGTTCAACATACATAGTCCCCCTAAGTAAGTTAAATCCCCCCCTCTCATAGGAATAGGAATTCTTGAGAATTCAAGTTCCTAAGATTTTAAAGGAAAAAAATTACAACCAAACACATGTACTTATCCTACTTCCTAGGTTTTTTTTCACTTCATGGGTTTTTCAATTGTTAACCAAATGTTGTAGGTTGACGATTAATCCTTCTGCCGACTGAGCTCGAATTTTTACCTAATCAAAAAAAATATATGACATTATTGGTCATACCATCATACATATCGATCAATCCAAGAGATATTGAAATTCGGTCTTCATGACCAACGTTAGAGTTGTTTAATTGGGTGAAATCAAATTAAACCATTCAAGCCAAAATCGATGGCCCGATTTTATTGAGAGAAAGGGCAGTAGCTCGACCCGAAACCGTTCAAACGTTTTTTTCCCTCTGATCGAGGGCCATGACCACCTCATCCCCTTCCTCAAATTACATCTTTAAAATGAAGACAAAACCAAGAGATGCACTAGGCTCCAACAATGAAATGCCCCTTTTTAAAAAATCGAGAATGGAGGCGAAACCAAGTTCATAACAAGTCCAGAATGAAGGTGAAATCAATTTCCTCCTTTAAACAAAAAAACATCGGGTTTTTCTAGTCGAAAATCAAAAAATCGGTTTGGTTCCCTTTTTTCTGCCCGAAATCGAATTTTAGAAAGTTTAAAACTATAGTACGAACCAACTTGTACTCGAGCTGAACCAAAATCCTGGTTTTTTGGGGCAGTACATATTATTGAATAGTGGTTAATTGTGTTAGTCAAACAAGTTGCTAGCAAGGTTGTTATAACCGAGTGACTTGTTGATCAAGCCTCTCTCTTGTATAAATAGAGACAAGCTGTTGTAATTCATTCTCAATCAATACAATTACAAAGTTTTCTTGCTCTCCTCAAACTGTTACATCGTATCAGGCTAGGGTTCTTCGTCTCCAATGGCGGATGACCTTCGCTCACCTGTCTCTACTCTTGATCCGATTGATGAACTCTATCTTCACCACTCTAATCATCAAATTATGTCCTCTCCACCAGTTTGGCGAATGACGGTAACTATGGACCTTGGCATTGATTAGTTGAGGTCTCATTGTTGGCCAAAAATATGGTTGGATTCGTCACAAGTACATATTTACGTCCTCTTGCTTCTTCCCCTTTAGTTGCTCGGTGGGAGAGATGCAACAACATGGTGATTTTGTGGCTTTTACACCCTGTTGAGAAAGATATTGCTGAATATGTTCTGTACATTTGATCCGCTGCTTTGATTTGGAAAGATATGACTTCTCACTAGGGGTGTGCATCATTTGGTCCAAACCGAATTTTTGGGCCGAACCACCAACACAAACTGAACCTAACCGAAGTTTTTCGATTCGGCTTTCGGTCCGAGAATTTTAATTTTTCGGTTTGGTTTGTGTTAAACCGAATTTTTTTTAATATTCAACTATATATATAATACTTTTTATACACTACATAAATACAATATATATATATAATATACTTTACACACACACACATATATACACACACACACACACTATACAGTGTATATATACACATATACACTAATACAGTAGTTTTTTTTTTGTGTGTGTAGTGTGTAGTGTGTATATATGATGAACGGTTTTTAGTCGCGTAAACCGTATCAAAATAAAACTCAAACCTACAAACTAGTATAACAAGTAAGTAAGAGGTCGATCCCACAGAGAATCAAGTATTTCTCAGCAAAGTGTATTTACCAATTAGTAGAAATGGGGGTTTTGGTTGATTGAAATAAGAAAGAAAACAAAATAAACTATAAACAGATTGATGCAAAACAATTTAGAGAAGATCGCTCTACCTACAACTATCCACTTTATTTGGTTGAATTGATATTGTAACTTCCTTTCGTCCTTTTAGTCTTCCTATGAATGCCCTTGTCCCAACCTAATATAGTTACTAGTCCAACCAGTCCTAGAAACCCTTATCAATCAAACAGTCCCTAAAGAAGAATTTAACCCAATTGATAGCTTTAAGTTCAGAGATTAACCAAGGTATTTGCAGTCCCTAAAGAGGGATTTAACAACACATCCAACTTCCTACTCATTCAATTAGTTCAACTAGCCCTAAAGGAACAAGTTTGCTACTTAGGTTAAGGTTCACAAACAGGAATCTACAAAACCTTAGCAATTGAATTGATTCTAACTAGTTTTGCGGACTAGATAGAATAAAACAATCAAACATGCAAGCACAAAGAAGTTGAAACATTCAATATAAGAGATAAGGAACAAGATTCAGAAACTCACAATCAATCCAAATAAAGCTTCTAATTGCAAGTAGAATGAAGAGAGTTTAGCCGCCCATGGCAAACATCGCTCTCTCTCTCTCTCATTGTCTGATAGAACGTGGAATAGAATAGAAGTTCGTAAACTAACATAATAATCGGCCTTATAAAAGAGTATAGTCGGCCACAAAACACACAACAAAGAAAACCAGGCTTTTCGTAAACAAAACAACACGCATACGTCAAATGTTGCGGTCGCGGCATATGCTGCGCCCGCTGCAAATTGATTGGCCGCGGCCGCGACATGGTTGCTGCGGCCGCAGCCAGGGGCCTTTCACGGAAAATCTATCCTGAATTTGCTGGTGTTGTTAACAGGAAAGTTGTAGCTCTCTAAAAGAGCTTTCCAACACATGGTCATAATAGTCAATCGGACAACCGAGGCCTCCAGAAAGTGCAAAACAAGTTCAGCATGTCTGGCGACAACTTCTGCAGACTTGTTATTCGTTTAGGCTCGCTTCTTCTTCTCAGGACCTCTTTAGATCTTCATTTAAGCTTCTTCGATAAACTAGACTTCCTCATCTTAATGCATCATCAACCCATTTCTCCTTCTCGGATCCACAGTTACCTGAAATAATCAATAAAAACGTGTAGATTCCGACTCCACCAACATAGAGAGCAAATATGCAAATTCTACTTAAATCATGCATGATATGCATCTTAACTAAGCTAAATGCATGACATACACACATATATACACTAATACATTTTTTTTTGTTCGGTTTGTGTTAAATCGAATTTTTTTTAAAAATAAAATAAAATATTTTTTTTATGGAAATTCGGTTCAACTATGTTAAAACCGAATCGAACACAAACCAAACCGGTAAATAACTGTTGTGCGCCTAATTCTCCATATTTTACATCTACTTTTATATCGATTTATGTATACATTTCATACATTTGGATTAGAATAGTATAGAATTTGTGTAGTTTATGTTTATTTGCAATATATGGAGGTCTACACAAGTTTTTGTTGTATTTCGCAGATATCGGACGCACTTTGAAGCTTAAAGGAATGTCATGAAGAAGCTAAGGATGGTGCAGCTGGCGAAAATATCATTTTTAACCATTCATCATTTTGAATCAAGTTCTGATGTCTTCATGAGAATTGTAGCCCTCGAAAAGAGATTTCCAACGCATGCTCATATGCGTCAATCCGATAAAAGAGGACTCGGGAAAGTGTATTTCAAGAACGGAGCAGAATGCAGAAAGCTGACAGTTCTACTCGACATCGAGTAACTTTGGACGACAAAACCACACGGAGTCGAGCAGCAATCACTTGAGACGAAGAACTCTACTTGACGTCGAGAAGTTTGGTCGACGTCGAGCACCCATGTCGAGTCCAGTACGTGCCCGAGCTCGAGTGCAACCCCGGAGGAAAAATCCTACTCGACGTCGAGGAGTTTGGTCGACGTCGAGGACAATCTAGTCGAGTGCGAGTCTGAAATCGAGTTGGATACGAGAAGATAGAATAGCTTGCAAGAGAAGATATGTGGAATTCTATCCATCCACATCAAGATCTATCAAGAGAAAGAGGATTTATCCACTTTAGATATAGTTTCCTTATAGATTTATTTTCTTTTGGGCGATTTTGCAAAATAGCCACAAAAAAGGGCTTATTTTGCAAAATATTCGCGTTTTGGGACAATTTTGCAAAATGTCCTAAATAAAACCCTACTACCTCTCTCTCCCACGGCCATTTCTCTCTCCTCCGCTCTCCCTCTCCGCACCCTCCCTTTCAATCTCTCTCCGCTCCGGGAGAGCACCCAGAGGCACTATTGCTGCTCCGGGAGGGCCCCGATCAAGACAGCGACGACTATTTCAGGGCTGCTGGCGGCGGCGGTTGGTCCAATTGGAAGAAGCGGAGCCCCTCCGTTGCCTCCAGCTCGTCGTCAGCGTGCAATCGCTCCGATCTGAGGCTTCGGCCTGGAAGCCTGCGTCCTCATCGCGTGGTGGACGTCGAGCGAGGCGAGCGGAGCGAGCGAATGACCTAGGCCGAGATCTATGGATTCGGCGCCGCTCCTCCTCGGTACCAGAGGAATGCATCGCGTCCATGGTCGTGCTAACGACGCCGCCTGATGCCTGCCGCCACGACAGGAAGAAGCAGCTCTACCTCCGCCTTGCCGACCAACCTCTCCTCGTTGACAGCGCTTCCAAGGTATTTGTGGTCTGATTGTGCTCAATTTCAAGTGTTCAATTGGAATATTTTTCTGAGATCTGTGTGAATTAGTTGAATGATGATTTGTTTTAGGTTAATGAATGCTAAAAATTTAATCAGTGCAATGGAATCATAGAAAATTTGCGCCTTCGGCGCAAATTTTCTATGATTCCATTGCTTGCTTCAACAAGTGTGAGGGAAATGAATTAATTGTGCTTAACGTGCCAAAGCAACCAATTCAACAAATCAGGAATATGTATAAATGAACCCCATTGATGCTTAGTATGTACATGAACTACCCAAGAAGCTGCAACAACCAACGTTAAATGATAGCAATTGCATATATGGCACATAATGCATCTCCTCACAAGCACAGCTACCTCCAATTGCTGAAATGTGGTCATTTAATCCAACATTGTGCTAGCTTTAATCATAATCAGTGTTTGTGAAAGCCAAAAGAGCTCTTATTGCACGAGCTGAGCTTGTAAGAAGCACTGTATGTTGGTCATTCTGTTGGCTCTGTTTTTCCTCATTGCTGTGGACTTTTTTGCATTTTAATCTGATTACTCTTAACTGCTGAAGGGATTTTGTATGCCAGTAACATATTTTATTGTTCTTTTGCTTGAATTTCTTGGTGCACAAGTACTAAACTGTTGATATTGAGAAAACAGATTTTGTATTATATCATGGGGTGAAAGGTTGTGGCAGTACTAGCACTAGGCTTCTTGTGAGGTATTAGTTGATAGAATTTAGTGGACTATTTTGTGTATATAAATTAGACACAACATGGGATATGTCTTTCTAATGCTCTCCTACTTATTGCTTTATGTTTGGGTAGACCTGTTATTATTTTGTGAAGCCTATTAGCTCAAATCGGTAGAGCGTTGTGTACAAACACAAAGATACGGGTTCAAATCCCGTATTGGCTATCGTGTTGTTGGTTGTGTAAACTTTGGTTGAAGCATTGAGCCACTTAAATTGGAGACAAATAGAATGAAAAGTGTTTCTTAGAGGTGCTGACACAAATAAAATACAGTTGTGCAAATCTAAACTAAAGTTGTGCAACTCTAAACTAAAGTTGTGCAACTCTAAAATACGGTTGTGCAACTCTAAAAAATGTGATGACATGAAGAAAAAAAAGTGCTCACACGGAAAAAATATATGCCGAACTACAAAGTTATTACTTGGTAAGAGGACTCGATTGTAACTAATATCAGTGTCATCACTAATTGTAACTAATATCAGTGTCAGCACTAATTTTACCACTAGTTGTGCAAAAATAAGGTATTGATGAGCAAAAATAAGAGCACGTTGTGCAATAATTTATTGAGAAAATATGAAATTATATTGATTCGTGCAACTCTTAAAATAGAGTCGTGCAACTCTTAAAACAGAGTCGTGCAACTCTTAAAACAGAGTCGTGCAACTCTTACAAGAGAGTCGTTCAACTCTTAAAATAGAGTCGTGCAACTTTTACAACAGAGTTGTGCAAATCTTAAAACAGAGTCGTGCAACTCTTACAAGAGAGTCGTGCAACTCTTAAAACAAGGGTCGTGCAACTCTTACAACAGAGTCGTGCAACTCTTAAACAAGAGTCGTGCAACTCTTACAAGAGAGTCGTGCAACTCTTACAAGAGAGTCGTGCAACTCTTAAAACAAGAGTCGTGCAACTCTTAAAACAAGAGTCGTGCAACTCTTAAAACAGAGTCGTGCAACTCTTACAACAGCGTCGTGCAACTATAAAATTTCATAGTGTTATTCCTGAAATTTATAGTTTTATTCATACAAACTAATATCTAATTTGATTCTTCTTAAACTAAAAATCTAATTTGGTCACATTATAATATTATTCTTGCACTTTTTAATCTAATTTGGTTCTTAAACTGTATTTTAAAGTTGCACAAGCGTAGTTTAGAGTTGCACAACTGTAGTGTCAGCATCTTTTTCTATTTTGTTAATCAGAGAAAACAACTAGTGTCAACGGTGTTTGCAATTTTAGTGATGAAAATGTATTGATCAATTTTATTTTTTTATAACTCTGTCAGCACTAAAATTGCAAACACCGCTAACACAACCTTTAATTTCTAAAGAGATGCTCTATTCACTTTGGTTCATGAATTGTATTCTATATTCACTTTGGTTCATGCAAATTAACCTATAAAGGTAGAGAGACACATGAACTCTTAAAACAGAGTCGTGCAACTCTTAATACAGAGTCGTGCAACTCTTACAACAGACTCGTGTAACTCTTACAACAGAGTCATGCAACTCTTACAAGAGAGTCATGCAACTCTTAAAACAAGAGTCGTGCAACTGTTACAACAGAGTCGTGCAACTCTTAAAACAGAGTCGTGCAACTCTTACAAGAGAGTCGTGCAACTCTTAAAACAAGAGTCGTGCAACTCTTACAACAGAGTCGTGCAACTCTTACAAGAGAGTCGTGCAACTCTTAATAAAGAGTCGTGCAACTCTTACAAGAGAGTCGTGCAACTCTTAAAGCAAGAGTCGTGCAACTCTTACAACAGAGTCGTGCAACTCTTACAACAGAGTCGTGCAACTCTTACAACAGCGTCGTGCAACTCTAAAATTTCGTAGTGTTATTCATGAAATTTATAGTTTTATTCATACAAACTAAAATCTAATTTGATTCTTCAACCTTTCATTTTTCTCACCCCCTATATATATAGCAATATATCCACCGTCTCATCTGTAAGATACAAAGATCCATTTTCCCAAGTCAGTGCCAAGCTATTTTTGTTGTATTAGCTAGCAAGAATTTTATTTTCTGTATCTTTTGGATCAACTTGTTTTTCTGTTTGTTGAATCCGATTTGGCTTTGGCCTGCCTCCATCACAGTATTCAAACCTTTTTTGATTCAGATGTTAAAAAGGAAAACCACTCATCTAGATCTTAACAGCAGCAAATGTAAGTTGCAACATAATACACACAAAATGAAGGCTGAAGCTGACATCTTTTGATACAAAGTTCTATATTTAGCAGGTTGGGATATCCATATAAGATTATCAGGACCTTATTAACCTTCTCAAGACTACAACATAATTAAGAACAAAGACCTACACCACAGCCAGATTCAATCAACTTTTTGAAAACATGTTCCTAAAATGTACAATATAGTCACAAAAAAACTTGCTCTTTCCGTTTTGAGTTCGTTCCTGATTCAATCAATGCTTCCTGACTGGTCGATTGTATCCCATAGCTCTAGAGTCTGATCACTGCTCCCACTGTTGCTATAACCACCTTTTCTGTTCTTTCTATGCGATGAGGGCTCCAATGTCTGATCAAGCATGATATCCTTCATGACAAGTTCACCTTCAGCTTCACAAGGATCAGACGTCTTCTTCATATGCTTGATACCATTTTGTTGATGCTCGTCCCGAAAATGTTCTTCCACGATTTCAGAAGAGAAGCGCCTATTGGATCTGCCACTTCCACGGCATGACCTGCTGTTTTGAGATTTTAGTGCTCTGAGACTCCTCTCTTCAGCAAGCTTCTTTGTTTCCACCACCTTGTTTTCAATAGCTTTGAGCCTCCCTGATATATCCTGCAAGTCGGAAAATCCATCTGACATTGCAGCTGTGACTACTTCTCCATTGCTCAATATGTTTGAGCTGGAAGCATCCTGTGAAGACACATTGGTAAGATAAGAGATCAAATATCCAAACATATTTTGTGAATGCAAGGAATCAAAATACCAGACAAAGATCGACACACTTAAGACCTCTTTAACCACTCCGAGAAACACCCATTACTAGAAACAAGAAAACAAACTTTTATAGATCTTCAGATGTCATTCACCTTTTCATATATGCGTAAAAGAATCCAACAAAGAAAGTGCTGAGAAACAAACCAAAAGTTGTGGAGGCAAGGTGCAACAGTAACAACATCATGCCAAACATTCAAGCAAATGCTGCATTTTGCGTGCTCGGCATCCACGGAAATCTAGCAAGACCATCGAAGTTTTGGTTCAGAAGAAAACTACAACTTCCACACAAAAAGACAGTCTTTTTGATATGATTGATAGCAGCTGACCTTTACAATACTCTGGCTGGATACATCCTGTACAGGCATTACCTCAAATTTGTACTTCAAATGGCATGAGTGTTCAAAAGAATATTCAAAGCGAGAGAAATAAAAATTTTAAATGTATTAAGTCATACAGTTGTATCATCCAAGAAGCTTCTGCATGAGTGATCAAACAGAAGTAGATATATTGTTTCTTTTTGATATTTCAATGGCATGGCAAGCTATTTCAGTTTAACCGTTTGCAGAATTCGGTTTGTTTGAAACTAAAACTCCACCCTTCATTTACCAAACCATTGGTTTAATATTGCTAACTAAATCACAGAGCTTGTCCGATTAACCAACATATCCTCTTTGAATTTTATTATCAAAATTTCATGATTTAATTCTAGATAAAAGATGGAAAGCCTCAATAGCAAACACAAAGGCTTCATCCAGAAACATAATTGTTCAAATCAATCAAATGAACTAAAGGAAAACCTAAACCACAAACAGCCTAAAAGTACATCCATAGAAGGGCAGATGTATTATTAGTGGTATAGACATATGAAAATAGCGATCAGAAAGCCAAAACTCAAACTAAAGAAAGAAGTAACCTTTTCCAGTAGAACCCGGAACAATTTCACTTCCACACTTGACGCTGGCGACATTGTTTTTCTGGATCGTAGCCCCATCCACAAGTATCACACTTGAACTACAACATCAGAAGATTAGGGAGAATGGTTAGCAATAAGATCAAAGCTTTGCAAATATTCTCCTAGAGAACATCTTTGAGAGCTGCTATAGTGCTAAAGTTATTATAAGAATCTTTTATGAGACTGAACCAAAGGCAAGTCTAGCAAGAAATTTCGCAAGATACCTCTTGTTTATTACAAGCATCAGCCTTATTTGTGACAGCTCCCCTTAACTGTGTTGCCGAAACCTGGCTAAAATCCCTCTCGGACGAGCTTTACTAGACCGAAATCCGAAACCTTAGCAACACTTTACAACACTTGGAAAGGATACAATCTCCAAAATACATATGATCACATTTGCTACACCAGACAACCCATTCTAGACTCTTTGCTAACCTGGAACAAGAACCTACATCACTTGACGTGCTCGGACCCGGGCTCGAGCAAAAGGACCGGCGACGAGAGTTCCGAGAAGTCGGGAAGTTGTTGGCAGTTCTGGAGCAGCAGATCAGTCGGCAAAGAATGCAGATTTTCCATCGATTGGCTAGGCTTCTGGAAACCTGCTAATACTAGTTTTGTAGATCTTGAAGTCGCGGTCGCGGATTGGGGCAGATCTCGTCAATCGGATGTCAGACGAAGCGGGAAACTGAGTTTTACCGAGACGTCGCCTGTGCAGAGACGATTCCGAAATTAGGTTCGTTTGAGAGGTATTGAGGGCTGTTTTGGGAGTGACGTTTTGGGTAGGATTGAGGGTGATAATGGGGCTGTGGAAGGCCTTAGAATGGCGGTAAAGAAGGGGTATGGGGTTGAGGGATATGTGATGCAAGATCGCTCTCGGCCTCGCACTCCGAGCTCTCTTCAACACTCGATCTTCCACACTCTCGGCCTCGCACTCCGAGTGTTTCCGACCCTTTGATTCCGTCGTCTCTCACTAAGGAATCTCCTTCAGCCTCTCACCGAAGGTTTTGTTCCCGGCCTCTCACCTAAGAACGAGATTCTTAACCCGAATCACAGGAAGCTAAAAGGCTCACTTTTTCTCAAAATTCAACTTTCTTGAAAAAGGTTCTTACATCCCTTTATATAGGAAAATTTGGATTCTATGAAAAATAAAAGAAATTAAAATAAATCGATAAACTAATGACGGATAATACGAAAGGGTTTTCCGAGATTTAAGACGGAGAGATGGGCAACCATATTGGGGGGAACCGAATGGTCTTGGTCATCAAAGAGATGGAAGTTCGGAAATCTCTAAAGCCCCGTCATTTAATCCGACTTTATTGATTGCATTCCGTCTTCATTTATTGCATTTCCGACAAGCTGCCTGGTTTTCAGACTACTCCAAAGATGCCAGATATCGTCCATCTTCCAAGCTGATTTGATGATTTCATCCTTCAATAAAGTTGTAGCCACTTAAAATATCTTTCCAACAAGTGCTCATCGGCTTCAATCGGAATTTTATACAGCCAGAACGAGCCAAAATACCGAAGTGTCGCCAAACAGTCTTCACAAATGAAAGCTGATGTTCTGCTGCGAAGACAAACCCTTGTAGGAAAAAAGAGTCAAGCTCATGGGCGACTACGATCACATCATCCTCCTCCCCTTGAAAAGGATTCGTCCTCGAATCCGTGATGGAAACGAACGACTTCTTCGAACATGCTTCTTCTTCCTTGAACGGATCTTGAATCCCTTCTTCTTCTTGAGTCGTGAAAGGCAAGCAAGACGGAATGAAAGAAGTCGAATCTAACCACTTACTTGACATGAAATTTAGAAAGTTAGGCATGTCGGTTGGCTTTTGTTTCTCCTTCATGGAAAGCGCAACCTTGGGAACTTGGATGATTTCCTCATCTTTTTGAAGCCCAGGCATGACCTCTGAAGTCTCAATTGGAACATCCTTGGACTTGCCTTCTTCAATCTCAAGTGTCTCGCCCATGGCCATAGAGGATGTCATATTTGAAGATGGAGGTGGGGCTGTTGTAGGCTTCGATAGAGTTGACCCCAATGAGTTGACGAGTTTTTGAATTTTCTTTACTTGTTGCATTGAATCTTCTGCGAGCTTGCGGATCTCCTCCCAAGGTGGTTCAACCTTCTTCTTATGTCGAGCCTCATCCTCTCGAGCCCTTCTCCTTCGATATCTCCTACGGAGCTCTTGATCAACTACATCATATGTAGCCCCATCCATGTCACTCCAACGAAGATACCCATCATCATAGGCTCGAATAGCCCATCGGATGTACTCTTCGGACAAAGGCTTGGAACTCGTTTTCTTCAACATTTTGACCCGAAAGCTTGAGGAACCCTTGTCGTTGCTCTGATACCACTTGACGTGCTCGGACCCGGGCTCGAGCAAAAGGACCGGCGACGAGAGTTCCGAGAAGTCGGGAAGTTGTTGGCAGTTCTGGAGCAGCAGATCAGTCGGCAAAGAATGCAGATTTTCCATCGATTGGCTAGGCTTCTGGAAACGTGCGAATACTAGTTTTGTAGATCTTGAAGTCGCGGTCGCGGATTGGGGCAGATCTCGTCAATCGGATGTCAGACGAAGCGGGAAACTGAGTTTTACCGAGACGTCACCTGTGCAGAGACGATTCCGAAATTAGGTTCGTTTGAGAGGTATTGAGGGCTGTTTTGGGAGTGACGTTTTGGGTAGGATTGAGGGTGATAATGGGGCTATGGAAGGCCTTAGAATGGCGGTAAAGAAGGGGTATGGGGTTGAGGGATATGTGATGCAAGATCGCTCTCGGCCTCGCACTCCGAGCTCTCTTCAACACTCGATCTTCCACACTCTCGGCCTCGCACTCCGAGTGTTTCCGACCCTTTGATTCCGTCGTCTCTCACTAAGGAATCTCCTTCAGCCTCTCACCGAAGGTTTTGTTCCCGGCCTCTCACCTAAGAACGAGATTCTTAACCCGAATCACAGGAAGCTAAAAGGCTCACTTTTTCTCAAAATTCAACTTTCTTGAAAAAGGTTCTTACATCCCTTTATATAGGAAAATTTGGATTCTATGAAAAATAAAAGAAATTAAAATAAATCGATAAACTAATGACGGATAATACGAAAGGGTTTTCCGAGATTTATGACGGAGAGATGGGCAACCATAATGGGGGGAACCGAATGGTCTTGGTCATCAAAGAGATGGAAGTTCGGAAATCTCTAAAGCCCCGTCATTTAATCCGACTTTATTGATTGCATTCCGTCTTCATTTATTGCATTTCCGACAAGCTGCCTGGTTTTCGGACTGCTCCAAAGATGCCAGATATCGTCCATCTTCCAAGCTGATTTGATGATTTCATCCTTCAATAAAGTTGTAGCCACTTAAAATATCTTTCCAACAAGTGCTCATCGGCTTCAATCGGAATTTTATACAGCCAGACGAGCCAAAATACCGAAGTGTCGCCAAACAGTCTTCACAAATGAAAGCTGATGTTCTGCTGCGAAGACAAACCCTTGTAGGAAAAAAGAGTCAAGCTCATGGGCGACTACGATCACATCATCACTGGATTCCAAAACAAGTCTAGCTAGAGTTGTTGAGTGGTGTCATCAAATATCATTTCCTGCAACATACAAAGAAGAAAGAAGTGCCCTGGCTTTAGAAATGACATCATCAAAGAGGAATTCCATCATGATTAAAGGAACCGGTATGGCAGAATCAAGTGCAGATCCAGCAGTTGAAATATTCCACGAGAGTAAAAATAACCTCCATGCTGAATGGAATGCATTTGAGAAGAGGGGTGTTTTGGGTGCAAACCTTGTCACATACAGGACAGGATCCACTTCTTTCCATCCACTCCAGAATGCATGAGAGGTGAAATTCATGCTCACATTTTGTGACCATTTTAGGATTTTCGGTATCATACACTGTCAAAAAACAGTTGAACAAGTTTTAAGCCTCTTGACAAGTAAAAGAATGCATAAGAAAGACAGAAACTACTAGAAGATAATGATCAAGAATCAGAGGAAATAAGAATTTCAGGATGAAGTCTTCAAAAGTTAATTGGAATGAACTCGAACCTTCAAAACAGATGGGACAGCAATCCTCCTCTTCGCTCACTAGCTCCTTCTCCTCATTCAACTTTAAATACTCAGTTTCAGACTTTGTTGGTGAGGCGAGTAAAATGTCTGCAAGAGTCTTCCTGCCTGATTTATTGAAATCATCTTGTGAAGCGGACATGCCAAAGCCATCAGCTCCTGCACAATCCCAATCCCTTTCAAAGAGTCTTTCACCACCATTGTCAAAGAGTAGCAGTTGTCAAAGAGTAGCAGCACAAGTAAATATTCAGTATCATACACTGTCAAAGAATCTTTCACCACCACTATCCCTTTCAGCACAAGGAATCTCAGATTCGATGGGAAGCACAAGTAAATAGATTTGAAAGGAAAACTGAAATAGTAGCAGCTGCAATTACGATATTTTGCAATCAACAAGGAGAAAGAACCTGCATAACATGACCAGCATCAAATTGAGACGAAATACCTTGACAAAGGAGTCAAAATCGGTGGCGTCTTTGCTCGCTCCGGCCTCCGGCGTGGCTCCCTCCCCCGCTCCTTCCGCCGCTGGCTCCCTCCCTCGCTCCTTCCGCCGCTCGCTCCCTCCCTCACTCGCACCGCCGCTCGCTCGCCACCGCCTCCGGCGCTTCCTCGCTCCCTCGATCTCGCCACCAGACAGCGGCTCCGGCGCCAACCTCACTAGATCTCGCCGCCATAGATCGATCGAGATCTCGCCTCCATAGATCAATCGAGATCTCGCCGCCACTTCGCTGTTTGGTCTTCGCCGCCATAGATCGAGATCGAGACCTCCAATCCGGCGCCGGAGAGATCGAGACCCAAAATCGCCTTCAATCGGAAGCGGAGAGAGAGAGATTGGAGAGAGAGACGATGGAGCAACTGTCAGGAAAAAAAAATAAAAAAAATTTGAGAATTAGTATATAAATGGGACATCTTGCTAAATTGTCCAAATCCGTGACCAGTTTGCAAAATCGTCCAAATAAATTGCCTGTTTTGCAAATTTTTTCTTTTCTTTTATCAATTAAGGGAAAATGGAAGAAAACCACCCCTTAAATATGGCTCTTTGTAGAAAACCACCCCTTAAAATTGAAATTGCAGAAAATCGCCCATTAAATCCATTTTGTCTATAAATTGCCACCCATAACTGTTTTTTCCGTTAGCTTGCCGTTAAAAACGGTGAAAAGTCATTTTTACCCCTCCTTTTTAATGTTATTTTAATGAGAGAAAAATGTATTAATTGAAATAAATTAGTAAAATCTATTTATCCATCTGTTTTAATATTATTATAATAGAATAACATATTTTTTCTCTCATTAAACGGGATGCATAAATATGTTTTATTAATTTATTTCAATTCATAAATTTTTCTCTCATTAAAATAACATTAAAAAGGAAGGGTAAAAATGACTTTTCATCGTTTTTAACGGCAAACTAATGGAAAAAAAAGATTATGGGTGGCAATTTACAGGCAAAATGGGTTTAAGGGGTGGTTTTCTGCAATTTCAATTTTAAGGGGTGGTTTTCTGCAAAAGATCATATTTAAGGGGTGGTTTTCTGCCATTTTCCCATCAATTAAACTTTATCTTATGTTATTAGATAAATAGATTTAGATATAGATGTATTTGTTCTTTCCTAGAATAGCTAGATGAAGCACTATAAATAAGGCCCTAGGGGGCTGATTTTCATTCATTCAAGTCAAGTCGTCTTCGGACGCAAGGAGGAGGCGAGAGAGAGAGAGAACGCAAGGAGGAGACCACTACAAAAAAAAAACATTTTAGCAACGGTTGTTTACCATGGCTAAAAGTCTATTTGCTGTGGCGAAAGGGTATTACCAACGGCTATAGCCACGGGAAACCAGCCGTGGCGAAACCTTTGGTGGCAAAAGAGTGTAGTGACGGCTATAGCCACGGCTAAAGTTCTAGCCACGGCAAACTGCCGTTGCTAACTTATTTATGGAAAATTAAAAAAAAAACTACCTTTTAGCCCGAAATTTTTCAAGACCGGGCTAAAAAATCCCATATTTTTTCAAAAAAAAAACACACACTGATAAATTACCTGTTTTACATTGACATCAACTGCTGCAAACACAAGTATAAGTGAACAAAAATATAATATTAAATGCCAACTATTGTTCCTTTACTGTCACATCATCCCTAACGAACACTATATTCAAAGATATAGAATGGAACAAACTGCGTAAAAACACACTTTACACAAAAAATTGATATTGATGAAGCACAAAATAACAATTTAATCTTTTGATTTGGAAATTTCAATTACGAAAATAGGGAGGTAAGTTCCACTAATAGTTATACTTTTAATAGAAGGATACAAAAAATTGATATTGATGAAGCACAAAATAACAATAAGTTTAGTAATGATTTTGAATGTAGTGCCAAATTAAAGTTGAAAGTCATGTGAAGAAACACAAGGGAAACAAGGCCCCTCAACAAACCTCTCAATGATTTCAATGGTGAATATGTCTACTTGAGTAAAAAAAGCCAAAGAAAGTGGCTATCGTTGTACACTTCTTATCTCATCATTTGTTTATTGCAATCAAGTTACCCGGCCATATATGATGACAAGGTTCCAATCAGAGCCATATCTGACAGGTTTATGGAAACAACAAAGAAATTAGAGACATGACATCTCTAACTCGGCTTGTGTGCTAGGCTACTAGCGCATGTGCGCCCGTGCACACGACCCCCAGTCATCGAGCCGAGTGGGGTTCCATTCTAAAACCAATTGGCAATAGAATGAGTAGCCCACCGACTCATATACTAGGGCTCGATATGTTCAACTTTCCGATGTGGGACACTTTCGTCTCATTCACATCTCTAACACGCCCCCGCAAGTCCAACTAGGAATGACCATCTAGTTGAGACTTGGACAACTGGGTAACCCAGACCAGGATCGAAAGACGGGTCGTTAGGTTAACCGCTCTGATACCATATCAAAGTCCGACTCGGACCGATGACTGGGGGTCGTGTGCACAGGTGCGCATGCGCTAGTAGCCTAGCACACAAGCCGAGTGAGGTTCCATTCTAAAACCAATTGGCATTAGGTGGAGTAACCCACTAGCTTATATACTAAGACTTCTTTGTTCATATTGTCGATGTGAGACTCTTTTGGTCTCTTCACACCTTTCATTCTCTCAACAATTTCTAGTATAAAGTTGGCCTAAAATTACTTTTGTGTCTTACTTTCTAGGTTCCTAGTATCTTCTATCGAATTAAGGTAAGTTGGGACTTGGGAGAGAGAAAATGATCTCATGATATTGTTTAAGAAACAGGTTTCTCTTGCTCAAAAGAAATAGATGGTTGCCGGTAGTCCCAATGTCATTAGTATGCCCTTCAAATTTATTATCATACATAAAGTATACTCATAGCAGGCCCATAATCAGAAATTTGGATATCATGATCAAAGGGAGAAAAAGATGTGACAGAGAATGAGAGAAGAAAGTATAAGGAAAGATACTTAAGACCGTAAAAAAGAGAATAAGAAATCTAACTAGCAAATTAACTTAATTGTCAAAGATTGTGGTTCAGACTTACTCTACTCAAGAAGAAATAAGTAATGACTGGATTATTAAAGTCAAACCCACTGTAATGGATACCTGGGAATGTTGCAGTGACTATAGCATGTCAAGCGCTTCCTCTGCTCTATCGACAACCCAGATACACCAGGCAGTCCGACTATAGCATGTCTAAGACTCTCAAGCTCCACCAGCTTCATCACTTTCTCAACAAATTCCTGCAGAAGATTGCCAGTGATTATGACTTGAGGACCCAACACATTAAAAAAAATTCCAGAATCAGAAGAAAACGAACACTTTTGGTCTCTTTGGAGAGTTCATTTGGCAAGCGAAAGACAGAAGAAAACCAGAGGGACTCCTCAACAGTCACTGGAGGAGAATGGATGTCATTTTGTTCAACATAAGCTGCAACTCTGGCAAAAGTAGACTGCACTTTCTGATAGCCAGAGACCCGAATATCTCCTTCAAAGTAACCTCTAGTTTTTTTCCTTCCAGCCAAGACATTCATCAAAGTGGTCTTTCTTGCTCCATTTGAACCGACTAAAGAAGTAAGAACTCCAGGCGAAAATGCACCGCTCACAGTTGATAGAAGCTGTAATCTAGATTCCGTCACCCCTTGCTCTTTCATTGCCTGCCCAACAGTAATTTCGCTAGTCACTACAACATTCCCATGTTGTGTAATATGATAAAAAAAATTGACAAATAGAAGAGAAATTATAAAAAAAAGATTTGAGAGAAACTATTAAATGATACATAGAGTCGACACCCATGTATGCTCTTATCCGAGTGCTCTCTGCTTTCTCGGTCTCTAAGCCTGTCCTTATAAGAGAAACAAGCCTGAATACTTCTAATGGATGAAAATATGGACATCAACATAGAAACTTGTTCATTCCCACTCAAAAGAAACAGACAGGCTCAAAAAACACTTTATCAATATAGCACATGGGAGCATATGAACATCAACATAGAAACTATAAGAGAGTTCATGTTTCCCACTCATGATAAATACTTCTAAAGGCTGAAAATAAAAGATATACTCATGAATATTTCAGCAACTAAGTATTATAGGCCAAGAAGATTCCTAATCACATAAGAAACTTCAACTCGGATTTCTTATATAAGGGGAAAAACATGACAAACCATGAACCACTTATATAGGGCTGGATTTTAAAGCATCAAACATGGAAGCAAAAATCAGCAAGTGAGTGTTCAAAGAATTCAACAAGAACTCATGCATGTCATATAGAGGAACATCAAGAATATAACAGACATAAAGAATTCAGCAAGAACTCGCAACTAAGAAAATATATTGTTAAAGTAACCATAGAAAGAAATGAGAAAACAGTAAATGCCAAAAAATGGACTGAGTAGTTGAGAAATTCTATTATAATTAGTTACAACTAAATCAGGAGGAGTCCCAGCAAGGAAGAGGGAGTAACAATTCAGAAATTATCTACTACCACTCAATTGAAGCATAAAATAGGGCAAATAAAGAATATCATAGCCTAAAGATATATTTGGTTGAGAGTTCAAATAGCACTAAGGGGGAGCAGCATCACCTTTCTGCTCTTTTTAATCTTCTTTTTTTGTGATCCACTTCTTTGTTTTTCTTTAAAACTTGACACTTTGGGCAAATGGTTAAGATAAACAAATAATTGGGGAAGATGACATGTATACAATTTGCTAAAAATGTATATATAGTTATCATGAAAACACAAATTAAGTAACCAAATAGCAGAAACAATAAATACTACGAACTATATATACAATTATACATGGTGGGAACATGTTGAGAGAATGAAAGATGTGAAGGAGACCAAAAGAGTCTCACATCAATAGTTTGAACAAAAGAAGCCTTAGCATATAACCTAGTGGGCTACTTTGATATGGTATCAGAGTGGTTAGCCTAACGGCCCGTGTCGATCCTAGTCTGGGTTACCCAGTTGTCCAAGTCTCAACTAAATGGTCATTCCTAGTTGGACTTGCGGGGGCGTGTTAGAGATGTGAATGAGACCAAAAGTGTCCCTCATCAGAAAGTTGAACATAATAAGTCCTAGTATATGAGTCGGTGGGCTACTCCTCCTATTGCCAATTGGTTTTAGAATGGAACCTCACTCGGCTTGTGTGCTAGGCTACTAGTTCATGTGCGCCCATGCACACGACCCCCAGTCATCGTTTCAAGTCGGACTTTGATAGAACAAATTACATAACTAGCAATTTGAAAAAGAGCACATTATATCATATAATATTGAAAATTAGTGGAGGGGGGATTGTTTCTACTGATTTTCATTCCACCAGAGAACGATGAAGTTAATATATTTCATAGAAGATCATCCTCAGTAACAAGGGCTTGAAATGCAAATTCCTGTAAAAAAAAATTAGGGAAATTTCACCAGGTACCTTCGAGGTATGGCATTTTTCATGGGGTGTACAATAGTTTTACAATTTTCGTGTGGTACCCCTGAGTTTTAGGATAATTTCATCTCGTGCCCTTGGAGGGTTAAATTTCACGAACTTTTATCTTCTTCGTCAGTTTTGATTTCCGATTGTGAAAGGAGAGGCAACACAGAGAACTCAGACTGAGGGAAGAGGCAACACAAAGGAGAAGGCAACTCAGGGAGATTGGCGACATCGGCGAGAGAGGAGCTCGACATCAACGAGGGCGGAGCAGACTCTGGTGGTGTCGGTGGAGGTAAGTCTTCTTCCTTTTGACATTGATTTTGAGATTTAGGGTTTGGGAATTTAGCCTTTTTTTGATTTGGAGAGATGAAGGCTCCCCTTGGCCCTCCTTCTCTTCGCTTAGACCTTCAATCCCAGATCTGACGAGTCATCTCCGGGCAAATTGCCAACGACACTGGATCCTAGCTTGTATCCCATCAATGTCGAGTCTTTGCAATCCCGATTTTGCAGTCTCAATTTCAGAAGTGGATCCCGACAAGTTTGTAGTCCCGTATCTGGGATGGGTATAATTTCCTTGGCCTTGCTTGAGTGATTTTGAATTGAATTTTAGTTTGTTTGATGAATTTTATTCCTATTGATATTAGTTCTCAATTGAATTGATTTATATAGTTTGGCTGAATGAATTGATTTGATTTTGGGTATAATTTCTTGGTCTGCAATTTTTCGATTTTGATTGGACTTAATCTTTGCTTATGAATTTCTTGGTCTGCAATCTTTGCTTATAATTTCTTGGTCTAATATCTTAGTTCTCAATTGAATTGATTTATATAGTTATCTCATGTAGAAATTATTCAACTTGGTTACCCTCCTCCCTAGCTATCACAAGTTCACAACTACATGGTTTGGCTTCCAAATTCTTCTCAAATTATCCCTATGATCAAGCATGTTAGTGATTTCATTTCAAGCATTATTGTATTTGGATTTGTTCAGTCAGTAAGTTTTTGACAAGTTGCTGCTAATGGATATTTTTTATAGGCAGATCGTACTCTTACTGAAAATTGTGAGCTGAACTTTCCTGGCACCATCATAATCTTACTGATATGCTGAATTGAACTTTTCCACATGATGTATTCCCATGTACAACATAGCAGTACTTTATTATTAAGTAATGATTCCGTCTTTGCAAATGAACACCAATTATATTGTTGCGGATGGATTCTGGTATTAATGAAGTGTCAATCTTTCTTTTCTTTATCTTTAACTAAAATGTTCATGGTTATTGATTATCTATGATGAATGGAATATATATGATATTAAGATAGTTTGTATCTGCCATTCAATTACAGATTTGAAACTTGTTAAAAAAAAGTCTATTAGCTCAAACGGTAGAGCATGTGCTTATGCACAAGATGTGGGTTCGATTCCTACATAGACAAATACAGTGATTTGGATTTTTTACAAACCTTACTGCAAAGCTCTATCAATTTAGGATTGAGGAGCTCTAAATTAGTGAGGAACTACAGTATAACTCTATCAATTTGATTCAGGCAATTTTTGTAGCTAAAGCTACGTTATTAAATAGTTCGAACCTTAAATTATTGAAGAACTACAGTATACTCTCTGTCAATTTGATCCAGGCAATTTTTGTAGCTAAAGCTACGATACAAAATAGTCTATGTGGGATTCGAACCCACGTCTTTGTGCCAATCACATTGCTCTCCCAATTGAGCTAATAGACTATACCGATTTGCATCTTGATTAGTTTTATGACAGCAAGGTCATGTCTTATACAGTTTAGTCCTTTGCTGTTGGATTCTTTTTAATCATACTTTTTTTTTGCTGCTGGATTTTTTTAGTCAAACTTTTTTATGCTGGTAGATTTTTATAACATCTACACAGATTTAGTTAAACCTTGAATTATTAAAATGTATAAAACATGGGGCTTTGTTTATACAATACTAGGAAAACAAACCATGCATATACAGGGTGCACATTCAACACACAATGTCTAGGTTACAAAAATTTGTTTTCTTTTACTTTGGTTTCTTACTAACAAGCTAGAAACAATGTTACTGGCCTACTGCCCAACATTTTTCATTGCAAGTTGTCTTTATTTTTCACCATCTTCAGTTGCACCGTTAAAACACTTGCTTTCATCAATCCACTCAATGTAATTGCAAGCACATAATTTCCATTTAGAAATTATATCAAATATTTTTGAGGTTTGGAGCCCTACTGAATCGAGGAAAGTACGAAATGATGTGGTAACTTAAACGTCAAATGGTTCGGTTAATGCTGCGCAGCAACAACGAGGGACAAAAAAATACAGTTAGTGTCTCGATACATATCAAAAAATAAGGTCAAATTCATATAAGCTCATGTAACCTATGTTTAAGTTAATGCTTGTACAAGCAAAAGAAAATCTTAAGATATCACTTGTGCAATTAGTAGCCTAGGTGGGATTTGAACTCACATCAATGTGTGCAACAGATGGCTCTACCTTTTGAGCTAATAGACTAATTTAGCATAAGGTGAGAATACATGGTTATTTTTTTGAGCTAGTATCCTAGAAAAGACACCAAACTTAAATAAGCTCACAAGTTAAGTAAGAAAGGGTGGATTTTGGGGTAAATAAACTATCATCAATTGTACAGTTTAATTAGTACCAAGAAACCAATAAAGAAAGTTGATGCAAAGCAAAATATTATGAATTAAGGTAAGCCAAGAACATCAACAAAAAAAAAAGTAAAGTCTTTGGATTTTAAGAACACAGAACACCATCCCGTCAACAATGATTCAATCTTTGATCGAATTACAGTCGGCAAACAATGAAAGCAATAGAATTTGAGTAAGTTCATCAAGTACCATACCATTACAATAGAACTATAGTCAGCAACCAATGAAAGCAAATATGCAAAAAGAGATACCATAAAAAAGCCATTGAAACACCCATATCAAGTTCCAATTAAACTCAAATAGTCAGATGACTCAGATTCATATAGCAATCTGAATGCTCAGAAAATATAACAGCAATATGTAGATTGATGAACAATAAAGATCCTTTTTGTATTCTTTTCATCATAACAACATATATGCAGATTTATATAACAACTCACTAACTAAAATGTCAGACTCAATTTCACAAACTCAAGTTAAAACCCCCAAATTCGAAACCCTAGTTTTTGAAAATTTTCAAAGAAGTACCTTCTCCGGTCGGATTTCACCTCTAGACTCCAGTTGGAACGCGCAGGTGTTGCCTTCCCCTCCTTCGTCGTCGTATCTGTGTCGCCTCACGTCTCTATAAGGGCTTGCAATTCGCCTACCCTCTCCTCCGATCCATATTACAGTGTCGCCTTAGTAGGTGTTTTACTTCTGTGTCGCCAATCTCCCTGAGTTGCCTTCTCCTCTGTGTCGCCTCTTCCCTCAGTCTGAGTTCTCTGTGTTGCCTCTCCTTTCTCAATCGGCAATCAAAACTGACGGAGAAGGTAAAAGTCCGTGAAATTTAACCTTCCAAGGGCGCGAGACGAAATTACCCTGAAACTCAGGGGTACCACGCGAAAATTGTAAAACTATTGTACACCCCGTGAAAAACGTCATACCGAGGATACCTGGCGAAATTTCCCAAAAAAATAATAACAATAGTGATTGAAATCTATTACAAATACTGTCTCTATTACAGTACTACATGTCCCTCTCCCTCTCCCTCTCTCTCCCTCTCCCAAATGTCCTTCAATTAATAGTAATGCATTTCATAGAAGATCAATGTACTCTATAGGAAACAATGCTAACAGTCAGACCTAAAAGGAAAGACTGAAATGAACTAGTCCCAACATCCCATTATAGAGGCAAAACATTTCCCAAACAATGAAATTCAAACACCACATCACACAAGCACAAACTCGTATACAGGAAGAAGATTCCAAATTGGCAACAAATCAACAGACTCTAGGAACTATAAATTTGAAAAAAAAAATCACCAAGAAGAGTAGCAACCATAGCATATTTATTCATTTACACACTCATCGTTACATTAGTGAATGTAATTTGAGAAAGAGAGAAGATTCCAAATTGGCAACAAATTAACAATAAGACTCTAGGAACTATAAATTTGAAAAAAAAATCACCAAGAAGAGTAGCAAGTACCATAGCACATTTATTCATTTACACACTCATCGTTACATTAGTGAATGCAATTTGAGAAAGAGAGAGAGATACCAACACCTTCTGTATACTATTTTGTCAAATCTAAGACCAAGAATCATATAAGAGAAACAAAAGTGCTTTTATAGCATTCATTCATCCTCCCCATC
The DNA here is from genome assembly GCA_963922045.1 of Persicaria maculosa. Lineage (NCBI taxonomy): Eukaryota > Viridiplantae > Streptophyta > Magnoliopsida > Caryophyllales > Polygonaceae > Persicaria > Persicaria maculosa. The sequence goes on from OY998262.1 coordinate 27,226,106, forward strand.
TAAACCCTCTTTCTTTCCAAACCCTAAATCGCAAACTAAGCGCCAAATAAAAACCCTAATTCCTACAGACCAAACCTCCAATCAATAACCTAAATCGATTGCATCCACCAAGCTTTAATCAGCATACCTCTTCAATTCGCCAGGATGTAAGCAACGAGAGCCAAAGGAAGGCTTCGTCAGGGCATCAGTCAGGAAGTCTGCGAGCCGTCGATGAGAGTCGAAGAGTCGGAGAGGAGAGGACGAGATGAATACAGTTCAGAGGAGGTGAGGAGATGGCGGATTGTAGAGCTAGAGAAGAGAGTGGAGATGAATCAGAGGGGACTAACATCGCCATCGCAGGAGACTAGGAGAGTGGAGGCATGTGGCTTTGTTCTTTAGAGAATGAAGGGGATTTTCAAAATATGTATACGCTTCTTAAAAAATAAAAAATACTAAAAAAATTGCTCAAGATGTCTGATGGGGTGTTGGTTGCAACGGCAAGACTTCACCGTTGCAAAATCTAGCGATAGGAATGCTTTCCCGTTACACAGCTACGCAAAATTAGCCACGGGAACCCATTGCCGTGGCAAATAACCACCCAATGGCCATGGCAAATCAATGCCATTGCTACCATCCGTGGCTAATGTGTCTTTTTTTTTTTTTGTAGTGGAGAGATGAGGAACGTTTGGAAGGTTTTGTAAGTTTAAGTTTTATTTTTAATGTTAAAGTTAGTTTCTTTTATGAAGTTTGATTTCTAATTTCGTTCTTCTATGGTCGGGGTGAGTCCGACGATAGTCATACACACTTGAGGTAAAGTTTTGATATTTATTATGTTTTGATCATCCACTGTCTTTTATATGTTTATTGCCTACTCGAAAGAATAGAGATTCATGTTAACAACTTGAATTATAAACATAAAATTGGTAGATACAATTAGGGTTACTTGAAAGGGATCTAATTGTTGGAAAAGGCGAAAGCTTACTCCTTTGATGTGATTACATAACTATTCTATCTTATCTTTTGTGTGTTTGATTATCGTTGCGGTGATCCCTTACCTTGGAAGTTTGCACCTTTATTACTTTATTTCATTATTTACATTCTGCGCAGATTTTACCCGACACCAACCACCATTCCCTATCCATCCCTCGACATCGACCCATCCTTAGCCGACGTCGACAACAACCCTCATCACCTTTCCCGCTATTCCCGAACCCCTAAACCAACTAAACCTAGAACCGTTGACTTCTCTCATGAGAACGAACCTGACTCCACTATCCTATAGCGGAGTCTTGACTATAAATTTTATTTGGTCGAGAAACCCTCTCGTCAATAACCGAACCGAACCTAATGTTTTCGGTTCGGCTTTCGGTTTGAAATTTTGAGTTTTTCGGTTCGGTTCGGTTTTAGACCGCTGCACAACCATACTTCTCACTTCTCCCACACTAATCGCACTTGCATTTTTCAAATTCAGCGAGAAATTTTCTCGATCTCTCAGGGATCAATGTCGATCTCTTCTTATTTCACTAGGCTGAAGAAACTTTAGGATGAATACTCCTTGTCTATTGAAGATTGACTATGTGAATGTGGATCTGCCACTTTGGTTCATAAATTACTTGAAGGCGGCAAATTATTCAGTTTCTTGTAGGTCTGAATGAGTCGTATAACTCGGCTCGAGCTCAAATTCTTATGATTCAGCCTCCCCCATCGTTGTCTGAGGTCTACAAGCTCGTTCTTCATGATGAGGAACAACGTGAAATCGAAACAAGATCTACATCTTCAGATGTTAGCACTGCTTTAACTTCTCAACAATCTTCTGATTCAAGCAAATCTGTTGGTAGAGGACAATCTCCCGTTCCTCGTGGTCGTGGTGCTCCAGCAAAAGGTGCTCCTGTTGGTCGTGGCAATCTATTTTGTGATCACTGCAAAATCGGTGGCCACGTTCTTGACACCAACCGGAAGATTCATGGTGACACAATCTTTTGTGATTTTTGTAAGCTCAGTGGTTGCATTGTGGATAAATGTTGGAAGAAGCATGGATTTCCACTAGGAAAGGGACCTCACATTGCTGCTACAGCTGGTGTCTTTCTTTGACCTTTGAGCAATACAATCATCTCCTTTCTCTCTTGAGCAAGCCCAATGTTTCTACTTCTGAAACAACAGCTTTCTTGGCGGGTAAAACTCCATATTCTTTACTTCTAGTTCAAATCCTACTTGGATCATCGACAATGGTGCCACAGACAACATTACAGCTAATCAATCTTTGTTTTCATTTTTCCTTCCTCTTTTCAAGCCTATTCTTATTACTATGCCTAATGGAAAAACTCACTACTACATTTCAAGGCCTAATGTAACATTTTTATAAATTGTTGCCATATGTATCTATTGTAACATATTTTAACTTTTATTAGCAAAATGTTACATTAGCACAAAATATGTTACACTGGGTGTAAAATTATTTGCACTAATGTAACACTTTTGCAAATGCAACATATTTTCTATTCTATTGTAACACACTCTAATAAAAAAAATAAAAATAAAAATAAAAGATGAGCCTAAATATTGACATTTAATTTCAATTAGGAAGATTAATTATGCTTAATGTCAATTTTACTACTACTAGGCACTTCAATCCATGACATAGACATGACATCACACAGATTTATTTCTGCATTTTTAAAATATAATTTATTTCCTATTTTAACATACTGTATTTATTTATTTTACTATTTCATTCTAGGGTATCGGCAGGAGATGCTGGGGAAGAAGAAGATTGAGAAGGAGAAGACAGAGGAGCTTTGAAGGAGAAGGGCATCCTTGTGGGCGGCGTCACCGCCTTCATCGTCTTCGTCACCATCGTCGGATCCGTCGGCGTCCTTTTTCGGCTCAGGCTAAGGCTCAGCCCCCGCCCTCCTTCGTCGGATTCCTCTCTTTCGCAGCTAAGAACGCCGCCTGCCGCCCCCTCCATAGTCGCCGCCGCTCGTGTATAAGGAGGCGGAGGGAGAGGACGCCTTCAATCGCTCCTATCAACTTCAATCGTGATCGCCTTCAATCGCGACTCCAAGGTCATTCTTCTCCTCCTCTTCTTCGATTAATGGTTTGAATTGCTTAATTGATTCGATAGCTAGGGTTTTGAAATGAAAATTGGGGATTACGACTAACTCGTTGAAAAGAAGAGTTGAAGAATCGAAGAGGTGAGGAAATAGGTAATTCTTCACCACTCTTCTATTTTCTTCTTCCGCTTTATTCTTCTGTTGATGTTATTTGTGTGCTTCTTCTTCTGTTTTGCTGTTGGAATTTGGATTGGTTTCTGCACCATGATTCTCCTCCCGAATTCTTCGATTAATTGTTTGAAATTGCTTAATTGATTAGATAGCTTGGGTTTTGAAATGAAAATTGGGGATTAATTGTTTGCCTTGAGCTTCCATTTCGGTTTTTGTTTGTTTATCTCCTCAATTTGATTTGGCATCAGTAATGATTGGTGTTTGAATCCATATTGCTGCTCATAAGATGTAATTCTCCATATGTGACCTCATATGCGATTTGTGATTCCATATTGCACGTTTTCGATTGCTCTTGTTGATTCCGAATTTTTTAGATAGAATTTGAAGCACCATATCATATGTTCTCTCTTGTTGTTTATCATCATTGAATCTGAAGCACCATTGCTTCTGAAATTTCTGGGTGGTTGTGTTTTTTTTATATGATTTGGTACTGTTTTTTGGATTGTTGGTACTGGATGGAATGTTGGTCTTTGGATCTTTGTGTGTGTTTTCAGAGTATGATTTTCTCTTTAATCAATCTTGTATTTTGTATCGATTTCGCTTTATTGAGTTTAGTCCGATCTGCCTCACCGGCTGTTACTGTCGCAATTGTGACTGCCTTTTGCAGCATCTTTCGCATTCTTTGTGTTTCTGCTTGTGGTTTTTGTTGGTTTTGCAGGTTGCCCACAGGTGCGGTCTGTTTTTGGTCACTGCCTTCGTTTTGCTTACCAGCATCACGTTACTCGCCTTGTTTGCTCTCTCATGGAGCCTCAAAGTCCTTTTTGGATGCCCTATATCCTTGTCTCGCTTTTGTTATGTTTGTTTTGCAATTTACTTTTGATTATACTTGTTCTGTCTCCCTTCACTAGGGTACTAGCTGGGTTGGCTGCTGTGCTTGTTCTGTTTGTGCTAGCTGCTGTGCCTCGGTATACTTCCTCATATCGACTTTGGACCACTACAGTACATGTATGGATAAGACATTTGGTCTACAAGGGCTGCTGGATTCGGTTGCAATACAAAATAACCATCAACAACATGTCTTCACTACACAAAGGCTTTGTCATAATTATTATCCACATTATCAATTTTCCAATCAACCTTTTTCTTGCCTTCGGCTCCAAAATGGCCTCTTGCTGTCATGCTACTTTGGCGTGGGAAATGACCTGATGCTGTTTGACACAATCAAGATGGGAGCTTCATGATAGATTATTGCTTGCGCCTTGTATTGATTATGCGATATGAAAAGAGATCGTTTGATATTACTTTTTATATAATTCTTGGATGGTTACATTGATGACACCTTGTATTGATTTTATTGATTCCGCATTATATTACTTACATTGATGCATTTTTTTAGTTGATGACATGTTATAATAGGTGTTTTTACGTATACAACCAATATTAATGTCGTAGTTTCAAAGACTTTGTATTTTTATATGTGCAATAAGGTGACAATATTTTGATTCCACGTTTTAAGCTCTTATGTCATTAATTATATAAAATTGTCACCATAAACAATTGTGATTAATGAAGCGTAATAACAAATGTCATCCATGAATAAAAATTTAATGAACGTGTCACCACAAGTGATTGCATCAATGAAGTGTAATCACAAACGTGTCATCAGTGAATGAAAGTATAATCGATGTAAATAAATGGATATACAATTGATTAAATTAAAAACATGCAGCATCAATCGATTTGATTAAAAAAAAATGGCATCAAATAATTACATTATAAAAATGACATCAAAACACCATTTTGAAAAAGTTGTATCACATTAAAGGAAAAAAATGTCATCAAAATACTACTTTGAAAAAATATCATCAAAATACTACTTTGAAAAAATATCATCAAAAATATGGCATCACGGTAAAAAAATATCATTAAAAAATTGACATAAAAAAAGTGGCATCAGTCGTTAACAGTAAAAAAAATGGCATCAATGGTCAACGTGACATTACAGTAAACAAAAAATGTCATCAAGGTTTAAAAAAAGTGGCATTAAAAAAGTGTCATCCAATCATTTCATTAGAAAAGTTGCATCAAAGTGAAAATAAAATATAATAAAATTTTGGCATCAAAACGGTAAAATATGGCAAAAAAAAAAATACAAATGGGTTAGTCAACGTTTGCCGGTCAATGGTCAACCAAAAAGGATCATCTACCAAAATCACCCTTATATTTATTAGTAACAATAAATTTTAAAAGAAATATTTTTCCACATATTTTATCTATTTTTTTTTATTTCTACTAATATATTTAATATATTTGATGAAGCAATAAATGGTGTAAACGTAAAAACAATCTGGTTTGCATATTGTTTCATCTATTTGTTTATTGAACAAAAGTTATAATATTATTCATATTGTAAAATTTATAAGTAATATATTTATATTTTTTTTAATGTTACCACTGTTATATTAAATTTAAAATTTAAAAAAATTAAATCAATAAATGATCTAAATAAATTTTATGATAAATTATTTCAATATAATTGTTTTAAGTGATAATAATTGATAATTGCAATACTTTAGATTTTTTGGGTTAGTTTGTACAATTCCCTCTAAATTTAATGCAATTAAGTCCCTTAATAGAAAAACCTTTTTTTTTAATTATTAGGTTAGTTTACATTTATTTTAAATATAACAGATTCATTTTTATTTTATTTTGATCTTATTAAAATGGTTTTGGAAAATTTATGATGTTTTTAACATTAAATAAATTTGTTGGGTTATCTTTTACAATATAAATTATGGTGTTGAAAAGAAGATGGGATTTTAGGAGGGAAGTGAAGACAAAATAAAATTTTAGGAGGGAGTTCAAAATGAAAGAGGGGTCTTACCGTCTGGGAAGCCCTAGCCAGCCACTACACCTCACGCGTACTCTCCTCTCAAGTCAGATCTGAAAGCTCGAAGCTTCCATGGCTTCTATCCCCCTCGCCCCTCCCGTACTCCGCTCCGCTGTGCTCGAGCCTCGCAGCCATGGCGGTGCCGTCCTCAAGCCAGGCACCGCCCCTTCTCGCCCGAAACTCGGATCCAAGCCGTCGACAGTATCTCCGTTCTCCCCGACAACCTCGAGCTTGTCCCTCAGACGCCAGCAACCTTCCTTGAAGCCCCAACACGCTCACTCTCCTTTCGCTCTATTCTCTTCGATCCAGATTGCTCGAGGTGCCGATGAAGCTCCGGTCCTTATCTTCGCTCCCTCGTCCCATTCCACGTGATGCAGCTTCTACGCCCCTGAGCTGTGGGTCCGAACTACCAAAATTAAGGGTATAGAATCTGGGCTCTTACCTTGTTATTGGCTTTAATGGTGTTTAATTGAGTTTTAATTTGATTTTGGTATTTAACTAATTAGTTGAGCATGGTTCGGTTTGATTTCCTGTTTCAATCGAATTGGATTACTATGGTTGTTTTGTGTTGGTTTGGTTTTGATGGTTGGTGTTGTTTTGTTGTTGATTATGTGAAGGTGGTGTTGTCGATTGTTGTTGTTGTGCCTTCCTGCTTAATTTTATTAGCTGGGATTATGAAATACATAAGATCAGGATCCCATCAAAGGCAAAGTGTTAGTGCATTGCTGCTCACTGAGTTTGTGATAGGATCCCATCAAAGGTAAAGCCTTGGCTCACTTATGCTAGAAGAAAGGATTAAGATTATATAAGATTAGGATTATTTTATCTTATTTCAAAATTTCATTCTGTAATTTACATTGGTAGGATTAGTTTCCTGAATTTTAGCTATGTGAGTCAATCATGTTTTTTTTGGGGGGTCAATATGTGAGTCAATCATGTTAGTCAAGACAGTTTCCATAATTTGAGCATTCTAATCTCGGAAGTGGGAGGGAGCAAGGAGAGTGGAGGGTTCGCTTAGAGAAGTATGAACCTTAGCTTGAACCCCGGATGGCACTTTCTGTCAAAATCTCGTCAAATTAGATTAATTTAGACTGTATAGTAAAACAGATTTTTAGCTCATATAGTTGTATGAATTGTAGAATGTTTTGTAGTAAGGTTTCAAAGCTGTATGTTTCCTCGTTGTTTCTAGGGTTCTTAGGGTTTGAATGGTTAAGCTTAACATGCTTTGTTTGATATGTCTTAAATCATTTGGCTCTACACCAAATCTCAAAAAATTGTTCCATATCCAAGTCTTTTACTTTAGGCAATGGTTGCTGCTCTGATTGATCATACTTTTTTTTAGTGTGAATAGTCATTTAGTTACTTTTTTCGCTTTCGTTCTTTTTTCTTTTGGATGCTGAAATAACGTAAATGTTTACATGTGTTTTCTGTCTTCCAGGGAGGACAGTTAGCTGCTATAAAGGTGGAGAGCCAAGTAGCTTTATTTGCATCAACAAAGGTGCATTTTATGTCTTTGCATCTTTATCAGTCAAAATGTGCTCTGTTTTAATTTACTAGTATAATTCAAGCCATTTTTTACACTACAAAAAGAAGTTAACAGAGAGAAAACAGATGGGGCATTTAATGAGAAAATACTTTATTTGAGAATTTAACTATGAATCACTTGAAAAAGAGCGATGGATAAACTTAAGAGATTTATCATGATGTGTTTGACCTTAGCATCTACTATGAGGTGTTAATTATAGATGTTCTTACTTCTCAGAATAGAGTGTTAGGATATGAGTATGAACTATACCACTTCAATGTGAATAGCCTAATATGTAGATTTGGGTGCATGGTTATTAGGATCCCAATCCGGATCTTACGATCCTACGATCCTACGATTCTAGACAAGGTTTTGATCCGGATCGGGCATATAGACTCCTTCTTGCTATGATCTACCTAGGATCCTATGGGATCGTGTGAGATCGGTAGGATCTACTTAGGATCTATCGATCCTAGAAAAAATATCCGATCCTAGCAAAAATCATATTTGTGTAATGTGTTTGTTTTGTTTGGATATTGAGCCTTCTGGATAATATGGGACTTTTTTTTTTGGCAACCCATCTCCTTAGAAATTGAAGGAAGAAGAGCGAAGACGTTAAATTGAAACCCTAAGCCCTTTGTTTTTTTACTCAACTCGACAAATCCACGTTTGAGTGCCTGAAATTGTTCATGATGTGGTTAATTGCAATGATGACATTTGAAACTAGAGATGACATTGGATATTTGGATGTGTGATTTATCTCTTGTATGTTTGTCATATTTTAAGACATTATCATTTTCTGTTTGTCACCTTTTGATACATTATTCTTGACAAATTATGAATGTTAAGTGCTTATTATTGGGCTATTTTAGTTACTTAATTTGTTTAATGGAGGAAAAACTTAGTTTTATTTTAAAATTAAGGTATTTGTTTAGGATGATTTGTTTTTATTTTATTATTTATTTTATTTTTAATTTATGTCTAGGATCTTACGATCTTACGATCCGATCCTACGCCCTTGTCTCGATCCCACACTAGGATCCCGATCCTAAAAACCATGTTTGGGTGGCTTGTCTACTAGAACGATTGAAGAGGAGGAACAGAACAAAAGGGATGACTCCTTTACTCCGTTAGTTTTCAATTTAAAAAAAAAAGAAAAAGAAAGAACGAACAGAAACTCAGAAGAAGCGAAGATAGAGAGAGACCAAAAGGCAAATCTGGCCCCGGCGAGGATGACGAGGAGGGAGAGGAAGGTGAGCTGGGAAGGGGAGGGCTGGTGGCGGAAGGCGGTGTCGGCGAGGGCAACGAGGAGAGGGGTGCAGGAGCGGATGGCGATGAAGGTGTCTGGCGGCGGCGGCGCAGAGGGAGCGTCTGGCGGTGGTGAGCCTGTCTTTCCCGTCGTTGCTACAATCCAGTAGATTGCTTTCTCCTGTGGTAGGGTGTCTCCGGTTCCATTGATGGATCTGAGATTCTGGGGCTGCTTGGATTAGGGCGGTTTTGTTTGGGGTTGCTTGGATTAGGGCGGTTTTGTTTGGGGTTGCTTGGATTAGGGCGGTTTGGGGCTGCAATTACACTGCCTCCACCCAATTTCTTTAGTTTGCAATTTGAAATTGGGTGGTTTGGGGCTGCAATTACACTGCCGGCGGAAGGTGAAATTAGGGCGGTTTGGGGCTGCAATTACACTGCCTCCACCCGATTTTGTTTGGGGCTGCTTGGATTAGGGCAGTTAGGGGCGGATACCGGCGGTTTGAGGGTGAGGACGGAGATCGGAAGGGAAGCCGGTGAGGGTTAGGCGAGGGAAGGAAGTGGTCCGGCGATGGTGGGCGGAGGTGGTTGAGGGCGAGCTATGGCGAGCGTCTTCTCTTCTTTCTTTCACTTTCTGGCAGTTCCTTCCTTCTTTTTTTTTTCTTTTTTTTTTAATTGAAAATTAACGGATCTGTTAAGTTTAACGAGGAAGGGCACGAGGCAAAAAAAATCGAAACCTCAGGGGTACCACGCGAAATATGTAAAAGAGTTGTATACCTCGCGAAAATTGCAATACCTCAGGGGTTCCTCGCGAAATTTCCGTTTTTAAAATAATTTCATTTCTTAAATACTCGAATATTACTTGTTTCGCATGCTGCTTGTTGCCTTGAATTTGCTACAACTCATAACTTTTTACCTTATTCAGCTATGCAGGAAGCTTTGTTACTTGACATCACTTGGCCAGAGAATTGGGGTCATATTATTTGTGGTAGGCTTCTTCACTTTCATTCTCTTTTGTTGCGTGTTTGCAAGTCATTTGCACAACATACAAAAAAGTAGAGATTATTAATATATGCTGAGGAAGTAAGATTTATAGACTATTTATTATCTCCCTAAATTTTGCAGTTCATTGAAAGGAATCTTGCTTGTGCAACTTATGACCGGCACTAGAGCATCCTTCATATACTTAGCAAGATCACTCATCTTGTGGAGGATTCTTGCGCTAGTATGTTAAATCTCTTTCTAAAGTGATTGATATTTTTTTGTTTAGTGTAGTGTGGTTGTGTTAAACTTTAGTGAAGAATGACAGATTATATCTATGGTTGTATAGCAAGCACACTTTCCTTGGACATGTTCAAGAGGAATGATTTTGTTTTGTTGGAGTTATCATACGCCCTGAAGTCGATGCTTATGCTTGTGGAAAGTTTGGAGATGTATCTAGCTGTATAAATTGTTTATGATTGTGGAAGAAATTTTAGTGTGAAAAAGTCCCAGCTATTACGTTTTATTTTAAATTTAGAAGGAACTTTATAGCCCGGATTGTTCTATAATTCGGGCTATAAAGTCCCCTTCTGTTACGAATGGTGACTATATAGCCTGGATAAATAAGTTATATAGCCCGGGTATTGGTAAAATATAGCCCGGAGATTAAGAGAATATATCTCGGACGGCTGAAGAATATAGCCCGGATATTGTTCAAATGTAACATTGCTCTTTGTCGTAACATATTTGGTTAAATGTAACAAATTGGATTAAGGTAACATTTATTCTAAAATGTAACATTTACTTCAATTGTAACAATTTTGATATCAAATGTAACACTTAATCTCATTAATAAACCAGTGTTTCATTAGCTACTAAAGTTGTTGCATTAGGTCAAAGGCAACGACTGCAAATGTAATCTTCAAAAAGTGTTACATTTTCTCCTAATGTAACATATTTATAGTATAATGTAACATTTTTTGGTGATACATCAGGCATTGATTTGTGGTAGTGACTACTTCTGTTATACATTTTGGTACCATTGTCATCTCCCCTACGTTGACAATTTCTAATGTTCTTCATATTCCATATTTTTTGTTTCAACCTTTTATCTGTTAAGAAACTCATTTCTGATACACATGCTAATGTTCTATTCACTGATAAATCTTGATTTCTTCAAAGCCCTTCGATGAAGACACCCCTTATGATTGGAAGTGAGGTTAGAGGCCTTCATGTTGTTAACATGTCTTTTCATTGTAAGTAAGACATTAGTCCTATTTTCTCATACCTTTACAGATGGTGTGTCCTATGATGTCATGAATAAAACCTTTTCTTGTTCTGCTACTCTTTCTTCTCATGACTTGGAACTATGGCATTGTCGTAAGGGACATGTTCCTTTTTCACAGTTGAAACATATTAGTGTTATCAATGGCAATGTTAAGCTTGCACATTTGTGTAAAATTTGCCCTAAGGCTAAGCAACACAAGAACTCTTTTCTTGTGTCTGCTACACGAGCTTCTGCTTCTTTTGATCTTATGCACATTGACACTCTGGGTCCTTTCATACCCCTACTCACAATGGTCTAAATATTTTTTTGACCATTGTAGATGATCACACCAAATCAACCTGGTCGTTTCTTATGCCTACCAAGTGCAGTGCTCTTTCCGTTCTTTCTACCTTTTTAGAGTTGGTTGCTACTCAATTCAATACTAACATCAAAGTCACTAGGTCTGATAATGTTGCTGAGTTCTGTGGTTCAGGTGCTTCCCAACTTTTCTCTTACAAAGGAATAATTCACCAAACCAGTTGCCTCTATACCTCTCAACAAAATGGGACTGTTGAAAGAAAACATAGGCACCTCTTAGAGATTGCTCGTGCTCTTCTTTTTCAGTCCAACTTGTCAACTGTGTATTGGGGAGATTGTATTCTTGTTTCCACATACCTCATCAATAGAACACCTCTTCCATCCCTTCAATTTCAATCTCCCTATTTTCTTTTATTCCACAAGGAACCTGATTATAGTCTCATCAAAATATTTGGTTGCCTCTTCTTTGTTTCTACTTATCCTCATGGAAGTGATAAGTTTCAACCTCGTTCTAAGCCTTGTATTTTCCTTGGTTATTCCTTTGGAAAGAAAGGTTACAAAGCACTTGACACAGCTACTAAGCACATATATCATACCCGGGATATTGTCTTTCATGAATCTCATTTTCCATTCCATATATCTTAAACCTCCAACTCCTGATGCAACTTTACCCAGAGTCTCTGATATGGAGTTTGATTTCATTTTCACTCCTATTACGACCACTCCATCACCCTCTCCTCCACCTTCCCTCTTTGATTCTTCTCATACTCCTTCTGTTCATGACATTCTATCATCATCTGCACCTGCCCTAAGAAAATCCTCAACGACTCACCAACCACCTTCTTTTTTCAAAGACTTTGTTTGCAACTTTAGGCCTACCTCTACTACCTTGATTACTATGGCTGATTCATCTCAGATCGATTCTTCTCATTTTTCTTTTCTTAATCACATTTCCTCTTATATTGAGCCCTCTTCTTACAAAGAAGCTTCTACTGATCCAAACTGGGTTTGTGCTATGAATAAGGATGTTGATGCTTTGAATGCCAATGATACTTGGGATATGGTTCCTTTGCCTCATGGAAAGTTTCCAATTGGTTGCACATGGGTCTTTAAGGTCAAACTCAAGTTAGATGGGAATTTAGAGATATACAAGGCCAGACTTGCGGCAAAGGGATTCACCCAGAAAGAAGGGATTGATTTTCATGAGACATTTAGCCTTGTGGTCAAAATGACCACCATAAGAACTCTTATTAATGTAGTACTCCCTCCTTGAATAGGTAAATAAAGAGCAGTCATTCCGGGGTTATGTAGTACTCCCTCCATTTACAATTAACTAACGTTTTGGGTGAAGGCACAAGAATTAAGGACTACTACAGACATGCACATTTTCATCATTTCACTGCATTAATTAATGCTAAAAAAATAAAACCTTATGTTTTTAATTGCTCCCTAATTTTCAAATCTCTTTGGAATTAAAGGGGTGAGGAGGAGGAAACACAGGGTACGAAATTAACTGAGAGGTAGGAGGTGGGACCGATGGATTTCGAAAAGCCAAACCGTCAATTAAATTACCAAACTTAAAAAATCCTTAAAACGTCAATTATAACTAAACGGAGGGAGTAGTTGCTAAGAATTGGCCTCTCCATCAATTCGATGTCAATAATACCTTCCTCCATGGTGATCTTCACGAGAAAGTGTACATGCTCATGCCAGAGGGAGTTCCTAATCCCAATCATCTTGTTTGTCAACCGAAGAAAAGTTTATATGGTCTAAAACCTAGGCAGTGGTTCCATAAGCTAACTACCACATTACAATCCCTCCATTTTGTTCAGATGGAGAATGATTACTCAGTCTTAATTAAACATAGAGGTCCTCGTATCACTATCCTTGATGTTTATGTGGACGACATCTTATTGCTTGGGTCTGATATTTCTGAGATTACTCGTCTTAAAGCCTTCCTGCACTCTACTTTCAGCATCAAAGATCTTGGAGAACGTCATTATTTCTTAGGCATGGAGGTTACTAAATTGTCCAATGGTTTTGCTATTAATCAAGCTAAGTTCACCAAGGAACTTTTGCTTGATGCTAGTCTTCCAAATTCTGTCAGACCAGCTCTCACACCATTACCTTTGGACCTCAAATTGCCTGCTACAAATGGTGTTCCTCTCTCTAATCCCACAAGTTATCGAGTTAATTGTTGGAAAACTGAACTTTCTCATCAACACATCCTCATATGTGCTATGCAGTGTAGACTTTGAGCCAGTTTATGTAGAATCTACACTCCCATCATCATGATGCTTTGCTTCATACTCTTTGTTGAATTAAGGGAACAACAGACCAAGGTATTTTGCCCAATGATTATGCAACTCCTGTTCTCAAAGCCTTTTCTGATTCGGATTGGGCTCCATGTCCCATAACAAGAAGATCAGTTACTGAGTACATTATTTTTCTTAGTTCATCTCCAATCAACTGAAAGTCTAAGAAACAATCATTTGTGTCCCTGAGTTCCTCTGAGTCAGAATACAGGGCCATAACTGATGCAACAACAGAGATTACTTGGCTTGTGAGATTTCTTCAGGAGTTCTCTATCACTCCTATCAAACTAGTGACATTATTTTGTGATAATCGCTCGACTTTTCAGATTGCTACTAACCATATCTTCCACGAGCGAACGAAACATATTGAAGTGGATTGTCATTTTACCCGTGACAAGGTCACGGGGGATTGTTGAGTTTGTCTTTTGTCACTTCTTTAGAACAGCTTGTCGATGTTCTTAATAAGTTTTTTCCTTCTTATCAGCAAAACTATATCTTGTCCAATTTGGGGTTGTATCACCCTTCAGCTTAAGTGGGCCTATTGACTAGTGATTAGTTGTGTTAGTCAAACAAGTTGGTAGCAAGGTTGTTATAACCGAGTGACTTGTTAATCAAGCCTCTCCCTTGTATAAATAGAGACAAGCTGCTCTATCCATTCTCAATCAATACAATTACAAAGTTTTCTTCCTCTCCTCAAACTTTTACACATATATTGAGCAACCCAAGCAATCCAAACCCATAGAGTAGTTTCTTCGGTTCGAGCACCAGTGTTCACAATCTTTTAACCATTGATTGATTGGCTTGTCAGAGTTTGCACTTTCATAACATGAACGTTAGCATCGCCTTCTTTCTCGACTAGCGCCTTGCCTCCCAGACAATGTAGTTCATGCACTCTTTCTCCATTTGTGTCCTCGGTCAAGCACAATTGAGTTATTACCTTCACCGTTCTCCTCTTTCTCTTCCTCGCTCTTTACCCATTGAAGTGCACCATTAATTAAGAACATAATCACAAGATCAATCAACACAAAAAAAAAATTCATAACATATAACTTATCTTATTGTCCTGAAGAAGTAAATATATTGACATATGTAATACTTACCAAAAGGGATATAAGCCAAGAGGCTTAATCCCAAGAGTGGCTCTCCGCCACTATCCCAAAATCCCATGTACAAAAGGTGTGATAAGCTCTTCTACAAACCCATCGACTCACACACCCTACCACACTATGCCTATCCCCGATTTTTTTTATTCCCATCAACGCTCTCGAAGCGTTTTGCCTTTACACTTAAAAGCAAATCTAAACTTACATTCATTAATAATACGTTCTGCCCAAGCAGTAGGGTTACAAGGGTTATGATTAAAAACAACACTGTTGCCTTCGACCCAAGTATAATAAACAAACACTATGAATGTCAGCAACTTCGATTGAAAGACTGCATTCTTCCTTGTTGTCTCATTCTCTGCAGCGAACCGCACCAACTAACTTTGTATATTTCCACCCCTGATGAGTAGGCCAACCCATCTCCATAGTCTGTCTCGGACATCACAAATAATTGGACACCGGCCCGATCCATAAATAGTCTTCATCTTCCTCTTCTAAATAACATAGACGACAAACCGTTGTATCTGGGCCTTTCCAGTATTTCACATAAGAGAATTGATCAAATAAGGACAACACTTCCCGTTAAGAATGAGAGCGATGGTCATTTATGTTAAAAAAAAGTGATGTATGTATTTGGTAAAAATATGATCATCATAATACGTTTTTTTTATATTAAAATGTAGTATATTTTTAATGAATATTTTAGGCAGAAATGATTGTATGTTCGTGTTTCGAGTTTAGCTCATATATAATTTTATCTTAATTATTGACTACTACGTAGTAGCACAATTACCGATCGACATTAGATTTTATTATATGTAATTCACGTTAGACTAACCTCAATGGTTGAATATGTAAATGTACATATTTACACAAAGTGTTCAAAAATATATTTTACTCCATTGGTTAAGATGTGTATTTTATACACATCCATCTCTAAATAAATATGATTAAATTTAAAAGGAAAAAGAAAAACTTAAAAATAACCAATAGAAATGATCCATACTTTATTGAAAAGTGATAAAAATCTAGCACATTGGGGACGTATGTGCTTATATTTGAGCATTTTTTGTGCAAATGTGCATATTTTACACACTAAAAAGTAATTAATTACCTCAGTAGGGGTGACTCACTGATGGGGAATAGGGGGATGTCAGAAGGTCTCGCCGTCTCGGGTTCGATTTCTACCTCCGCCCATTTCCTTGGATGAAAATCCAAGGTTTGTCTTGCTCCTTTCCAGTGAGTCGATCCGGTCGACGCAAGTCGATTTACATGATGCATGACTTTTGCCGACTGGGTCACATGCTTGGGGTTTGCCACCAATATGGGTTTCTCGTCATAAAAAATAATAATAATTGGAGCACAATTTGTATCAAAATTTGCATATTTAAACATTTGCTATACTCCGTAACAATTCAGGTATCGGGTCAAAATGAATGTGATTAGGTCGGTCACTCTAGATTTTCGAACGCATGTCGAATTGGGTGGGGTTTCTCGATTGAGATCGGGTCGAGTCTTGTCCGATCGCACCATCATGAACTAAATTTGTGCTTTAATTTATTTGTAGGCCAGTCGTGCCTCGAATTCGCAATGACAATCACGTTCCAAATGCTTAAATTCGTGTGGTGATCAATTGTTTTTCCTCTTTCACGTGGTGCCCTGAGGTTATAACCCCTTTCACCTCGTGCCCCTAACGCTAATTTTTTAACAGTTCCATAACTTCCGTTAGTTGAAAATTAAAAAACAAATAAAATCAACCTGTTCTCGTTTCTTTTCTCTCTTTTTTGTTTTGATATGAGATTTGGTTGAAAATCGAGGCTAAGATTTTCTCTCTATTTGTGAGTTTTTTGATAGGGATGAGAAGGAGGTAGATGGTGGGTGGCGGTGGCGGTATCGGTGGATTTGACGGGAATGGAGGAGGCTTAAACCTCAAAAGAGGCCGGCAGCGCTTGGCTACACCGGGGAGTATTTGGACGGAGGTTTTTTGGTGGTGGTCGAGCGGTGGTAGTCGGAGGAGCAATGGGTTCCCAGTGGCCCTTAGCCAACCTGAAAAGCGGTCAATCCATTAATCCAAGCAGATCTGGGCACAAAAGCGCTAGATCTAACTCGAAAACCTTTGGATCTGGAGGTGGGGTGGACGAAATGCAGCGGAGGCGGCTCCGGAGGAATCATGGATAGCCATAGATCTGAAAGGGGACACCGTCTGCGCTTTTTTTTTTTTTTTTTTTCTTTTGTATTTTCGGGTTTAATGTGGAGGGGAGAAAAAGGAGATATGAAGATGAGAAGCAGGTGGACGGAGGGGACGATAGGGTCCGGAGCTCTTAGCTTCACCGGAAATGGAGGCACATAAACGGGGGAGTCAACAAGCGGTTTGTGGGATTTTGATTCAATAATCCAATTGCATCAAATGTAAGAGGAAGTGGGTACGATAAATTTCAGCCATAAAACAAAGAGCAAAGTGGAGATTTGCACTTTGAGTATGTCGATTTGAGCTTCAATTGGGGACAAAGCATAGAGTGATAGAGATGGAGGAATTAAGCGAGTTGGGGCCAAGGTGAATTATTCGAGTTGAGCTTCCATCTAATTGATTTTTTTTTCTTTATTTTCAACTAACGGAAGTTACGGAACTGTTAAAAAATTCGTGATAGGGGCACGAGATGAAAGAAGTTATAACCTCAGGGCTACCACGTGAAAGGTGTAAAACAATTGGTCACAACGTGAATTAAGCGATATCACCTCGTGAAATTTCCGATATTTTATTTTCAAATATCCCAATAAGAACTGTTCAGCAAATTGAAAAAGCTTCAGTTCAAGATCCACTTCCCGCTCATCTCTCCCGTTCTCGCAATCGCTTTCGCTGCGCCGGGTTTG
This sequence comes from Persicaria maculosa, assembly GCA_963922045.1. Taxonomy (NCBI): domain Eukaryota; kingdom Viridiplantae; phylum Streptophyta; class Magnoliopsida; order Caryophyllales; family Polygonaceae; genus Persicaria; species Persicaria maculosa. Next base: position 27,243,821 of record OY998262.1, read on the forward strand.
AATTTTTCAGGTAACTTCACGGGATCTGTTTTCTGCGACTTTTTCTTCTTTGTATTCCAATTGGCTGCGAGTTATTTGTTAGCCGGATTCGTGGCTGTGATTGTGTTTTCCGCCAATTGCTTTCATTTATCGCTACGGAAAAAGCTCAATTGCGCTGCTGTCTCGTTTAAATCGTCTGAATGTTAGCCAAGTTTGATCATTTCGTCTCTAAAGTGAAATCCATGGCGTCGAATTTGTGAAATTTCGTTGCTTATCTGCTTATTTTTGAGTTCATACTTTCTTCTAGGTATTTTTTGTGCATTTTGTTGTTGTGTTCATCTGAATTGAAGTTTTAGTGTCCAGATTTAGTCGAATTAGCACTTCTCTCTCCGATCCTTTCTCTAGGAATCTTATCTTATATGTCATGGAATGGAATGGTTTATGAGGTTTTTAGATAGGCGGATAGGCCTTTGTTTTGATCTTGATTACTCTGGAAGAAAACCAGGAACCCTAGCTCAGATATTGATATCTACATGTACAATTTTGTGCACTGCAGATTGAGAAAGGAATGGATACCTTCTTGTTCACCTCGGAGTCGGTGAACGAGGGTCACCCAGACAAGCTCTGTGACCAGGTCTCTGATGCCGTGCTTGACGCTTGCCTTGAGCAGGACCCCGAGAGCAAGGTTGCTTGTGAGACCTGTGCCAAGACCAACCTGGTTATGGTATTTGGTGAAATCACTACCAAGGCCAAGGTAGACTATGAGAAGATTGTCCGCGACACTTGTAGGAGTATTGGATTCGTTTCTAATGACACGGGCCTTGATGCCGACAACTGCAAGGTCTTGGTCCACATTGAGCAGCAGAGCCCTGATATTGCTCTGGGTGTCCATGGTCACTTCACCAAGCGCCCCGAGGAGATTGGTGCTGGTGACCAGGGTCACATGTTTGGGTACGCGACTGATGAGACGCCAGAGTTCATGCCTCTTAGCCATGTTCTTGCCACGAAGCTTGGTGCGCGTCTTGCTGAAGTTCGGAAGAATGGTACCTGCCCCTGGTTGAGACCTGATGGCAAGACTCAGGTTACCATTGAATACTACAATGACAATGGTGCCATGGTCCCTATCCGGGTTCATACTGTTCTTATCTCGACTCAGCATGATGAGACTGTCACAAATGTTGAGATTGCTGCTGATTTGAATGAGCATGTGATTAACTCTGTTATACCCGAGAAGTACCTTGATGACAGGACCATTGTCCTGCTTAACCCATCAGGCCGATTCGTCATCGGTGGTCCACACGGTGATGCAGGTCTCACCAGCCGCAAGATCATCATAGATACTTATGGTGCTTGGGGTGCCCATGGAGGTGGAGCCTTCTCTGGAAAGGACCCGACCAAGGTTGACCGTAGTGGAGCCTACATTGCCAGGCAGGCGGCTAAGAGCATTGTTGCGAGTGGCCTTGCTCGTAGATGCATTTTCCAGGTCTCCTACGCAATTGGCATCCCTGATCCACTGTCCATTCTTGTCGACACTTATGGGACCGGGAGGATCCCAGACAAAGAGATCCTCGAGATTGTGAAGGAGAACTTCGATTTCAGGCCTGGGATGATCACAATCGACCTCGACCTGAAGAGGGGTGGCTGCGGGAGGTACTTGAAGACGGCTGCTTACGGTCACTTCGGGAGGAATGACCCTGACTTCACATGGGAGGTGGTGAAGCCCCTCCAGTGGGAGAAACCGCAGCAGTCATACAGAAGTTTTAAGGTGGGAAAACTGCAGAAAACGCAAATGAAGCTCATCAACCTGAACTTTCCCCATCGGATGCCACCCCATATAGTTATTCCGCAGATGACTTGCAGAACATACTCATCTCTTTGCCATTAAGGTGTTCGCTCATAATGTTCTGTTCGACTCGGGAACGTTGCTGCCGGTTGCTGCAGATGATAGTTTGATCATTGATGTAATTCAACTTGCACTGTGTATTCAATTAGCGCTGTAGCTTGAGCTGTAAAGAACCTTCAGCTGACGAATAAGCCAATGTGTAGTGAAAATAAAGACAAGTGTTGAGTTCCGTTATTTGGTAGGGTCAGTTTCAGAATTTTAAAAGGACCAAATGTAACATCTAATTTACCAAATGGGAGTATAAACAGTAAACTGCATAGATGAAGGAGATTAACACAATGTTCATACACTGCATTGGAATTAAAAACACTTCTATTAACTCAACATCAAACTGCATCTACATCTGACCACAACCTGTTAATTACAAATTTAAAGCATTCAAATATAAAATGCAACCATTCACATCATTTTCATTCAAACAAGTAATATACACTAGCTGCTGCAGTACAACCTTACCTTTTCTGGAAATTCAACTTTCTCATGAAGATGGCGAAAAGGGAAGCGAAGGCAAGAGGAAACGCAATCAGGATAGCAGCCACGAGACCCAGCTGATTGCGGTGAAACCCAAAGTAGTCTCTCAAGAAACCAGCAACTGTGTTGGTCTGACCAAACACGTTGATTGGAGTCTCTATATCTCCATCGCATACCGTAGAGTGTCCAGGATGTTGGGCACAAATAATATAGCCAGATCCACCATCCGGGAACACGCTGCAAGAACAAAGAATGTACACACTAATGAGTAATCTGAATATCAGCCATCCACAAGAGGCAAAAGAGCATACTTCAAAGTTCAAACGCAGCTTACAGGTCTAGGAATCAGAAAGCCGGCAAAGAGATTGAATAATGAGTAGAATGCCGACGATATAATCGCGGCCACTTGGTAGTTGGGTGTCAGGGACACAAGCATCATGCCCATGAAGTTGAAGTACATCAGTGAGCAGAACATGGCGTAGCAGTACCAGAAAACCTTGTAGGCCGATGAGTAATACCCGATCATAGGGTAAGTGATGGCTGTGAAGATGATTGATTCCGTCAGAAGGTAAGGAAGCTCAACAACGACCTTCATGATCCGGGTAAAGTATCAGAAAGAGACAGTCAATAAATCTATTAACTGCTGTAAAATGTTAAGGTAGGGTGCCTTTTGATGTACCTGCGCGAATGAATTAGCCCACGAAGAGTACATCCCTGCAAATCTCTCTCGATAGACAACCGTTCTCTCCATTGCAACATGTGGTAAAACGTTGGAACAGTTGTTTATCCCCAGGAAGATCACAGCGGCAAACATTGAGCCAAATACAGTGAACAAGCTTTGCTGATTTTTTCTGCCAATTAGAAAAATAGGGGCTTTTATTTATCATCAGAACCAAAATCCAAGTTGGGAAAGTTTCGGATTTGGGATGGTCAAGAAAGTTACAGCACTACACTGAATGATTCATATTATGGTGGATAGTTGATCAACATACTTACATATTTCTCCCTTGTTGCCAGAACAGAAGCCCAAAAATCAGAGATGAGATTAGAGTATGCATGAGGCGCATGTTGTTGTATTGGGGGCTTCTCCAGTAAGACAAATTTAGCTTCCACAGGCAAGATTTGAATTGTTTCCATCCATTTTGTGAGAAGCGAGTAGGGAAGTGAAGATCTTCTGAACCCGAAGGCGGATTACTTAATTGCTTCACTAGCTCTTCAGTATTTCTGAAAAACAAGGCATGCAAATTGTTGATTTATGATTTACTGCATAGAAACTATGGCTGCAGCCTAAGCACTTTTTCGAGATCCACCTACCACTCGCAAATATGGAGGGAAGTCTATATTATGCTCATCTAATTTGAACTGTTCATTACCTATCAGCCAGATTATCTTATATGGATACTTTAGATTTGGTATTGAGTATATAAAAAGCTTGTAAAAGCAGGATCAACAACTGATCTAGTGAACTCACGTGCACAATATGGAGCTGCGGTAAATTTGGGCAAAATCAACTCCAAGTTCATGTTCTGCTGAAGTGGAAGTGACCTCCAACATCCATGTGGATGGATTGTAATTATCTCTGATCTTTGGCACCCCAGGTGTAACCTAGTTGATAGTTTCAGAGTGAAGTTTTAACTTCAATATATGCAAACAATAACAGTAAAAACATGTTGCTAGAGTATCCTTACCTCAAAATATTCAATAACCTTCTGGGAATGCTGACCCAATGGTCCAGAATAAATTATTTTCCCTCCGATTTTTAAGAGAATCAGCTGCAACAAACATGCTTAATCTTTACCTTGCTACCAAATGAGAATAGTAATAACTGAAATATATCTGAGATCTATCACCAATGAACGAAGCCATATCCAAGTGCAACGCGGTGCCTGAATAGTTCAGGAACAAGCTTGAAGAACCAAGTAGTGTTCAATATATGCTAAATTAAGTCACTTAGTTTCAAGAATGCATAAAAAGTAAAAATAGTTTGATGTTTGTCCTTTGTTGTTTCCTTTTCAAGGACAAGTCCGAATCTACTCTTGCACAAACAAGGACTTAGCTCCAGAAAATGCCAGTATGCTACCCAGACATGGAAAACTGGTTTGATCTATCAGGCCAGTAGTTACATGAGTGCCAAATTACCTCATCAAATGCTTCAAATATGTCAATACTTGGTTGGTGGATGGTGCAAACAACCGTCCTCCCAGTATCAGCGACATTCTTTACTGCTCTCATAACAATAGCAGCTGCTCTTGCATCTAAACCTGTTGTAGGTTCATCCATAAAGATAATGGATGGGTTGGACACAAGCTCAACAGCTATAGTTAGTCGCTTCCGCTGCTCTGTTGATAGACCACTGATCCCAGGAATTCCAACCAAGGTATCTTTGATTTCATCCAGCTCAATAGTCTCAAGAACTTCTTTGACAAATTCCTGCAAGTTGATTCAAGTATAAGTCTTGCGCATATGAACATTAGTCAGGAAACAGCAATATATCCATGAATGGATCATACTTTTTTGGTTTCTGAATCAATGTTGTCGGGTAGCCTGAGCCAAGCTGAGAATATCAATGATTCTTCCACAGTAATTTGTGATGAATGTATGTCAGTTTGCTCGCAGTAACCAGATACTCGTGCAAATGTTTTTTGAACCTTTGGAAATCCTGAAATTCTAATATCTCCTTCGACATAACCAGTAGTTTTTCTTCCTGCCAGAACATCTAGAAGCGTTGTCTTTCCAGCACCAGTGACACTCATTAGTGCAGTCAGAACACCAGGCCTGAATGCACCTGTTATATCACACAGGAGTTGCAACTTCTTCTCAACAAATCCATGTTCCTTCATTTCCTGCAACCAGAAAACCTACATAACAAGATCTCATTGCCAAGAGCAGTTTGAGGCCACTTGGGTGTAAATTAGCTTACCAGTGGGGTGTCCACGTAGTAGTTCACGTTTCTAAACGATATCGTGAGAGGCCGAAAAGGCAAAGCCACTCTTCCTGCCAAATAGATGATAAAAGGTAAGACATAGACTACAAGAAGTTGATCACATCTAAAAGATATATCAACAATACTATGTTACTCATTATCTTTTTCTTCATCATCCAAAATTTCATCAACCTTTATCAGCTCCCAATTCAGCTTCAATCTTCTCACGAACATGACCCTGTTCACTGGAACCAATTACTCCTTGTATTTGAGCAAGTTTTTCCCGTGAGATAATAGCAGCAGATGTTTCCGGGGCTAGGCATGGTATCATGTCCGCCAACAACAACAACAAAAAAAAAAAGTCGGTAAAGTGGATAAAGTCCTTCATGTTTAGAAAGCAAAGCAACATAATAGAAGGACTTCTTAATCTTACCCTTCAAAAAAGTCAAGGCTAAAATATAACCAATGTTGGCAAGTATGGAAAATCCAATCAAAGCCCCAACTGAAATCCAATAATAGTAACTGGCAAAATCTAGTCCACGAAATTCAAGCACCTGCTGACCTATAGTCGTGTTTGGGAGTGTCATCTACAAAGAATACTGAAAATCAACACATAGAATCACAATGATAAGATCAAACAGCTTGAACCACCATCTGGATTGGTCATCATCCTGGTGATCAACTAATAATAAAACTAGATTGAGTCAAACTAAGAATATTTATGATTCGATGATCACATTCACACCAAAGCCCTAACCATGAAGACATCAAATAATACAAGTAGATCAAGACTGAGGCATGCCAAGCAGCAAATTAAATCGACAAGGGAATTGCCATATTGTGGAGGTTTTATTAAGGCAGGAAGTTTGACGATGTTCAAACAAAGAAGTCTCAAAAGTAGTCAAGTCAAATGTTGTATGAAGAAAATATGTTTGAATTATTTTTAAAATGTTCTATGACCAAGTTAGCAGGTGCAGGAGTGCAGTTACTGCAGCTCTGGCCTCTGGGTCATATTTTCCAAACAAATCCATGGTGCATGATTATATTGTAACCTAGATATCCATATATTATGCCAAGATTCTCATCTTCAGGATTTTTTATTGGACTTTTTTTTTTTGCAAAGATGTTAATGGTTACATGGTGCTCACCTTCTGCCATCTTGGAGCAAGAAATTCGTTAACAGAAAGACCTATCTCTGCATATGAAATTGGCGCAATCCAAAATCCCCACTTCAACCATTTTGGCATTGAAGCTGTACATAAATTACAGCCAGATGAATACCAATAAGATTGTTGAAATATCTCTTATATGTAGATACTTTACTCTTACCGAGAGGGATTATGAAGCCACTGAATATAAAGACAAATAATATGAAGAAACTGCCAGCTGGTACTGCAGCAACCATGGTCTGGAAGAAAGCAGCCAAGAAACGGAACATGGATAGTGATGAGAAGTGTACTGTGGCAAATAAAAGGAATTGGCGAAAGAACCTGTAAATCACACCAAATATCCCATGATTTATGTGAAGCTTCTCTAAAAATAATAGCTATACCAACCAGGAAATACGAATGAATGGACAAGAAATCAGAAAAAATCTAAACTCGGCTCAATTGCCAGTCTATCATCTAGATTTATTGTTTGCCTTATCAGTAATCCAAGCATGCTCTATAATGTTAGGCATACACATACATTGGAGGAATACAAGGAAGAAGAAATTTTTTTGCTAGTTGTGGCTCCTTATATCAATGTTTCAGACAGATTACAAAGATATAGCACAAACCCAAACGCATAAGCTTTTGTTTGACTTCCCAGAAAGCTAAATTCGTTTATGTTAAGACTTTCCAAAATGGAAGTTATGAAAAGCATACCTCTCAACTTCAGGACTGAATCCAATGACATAGTAAGTTAGAGATGTCCAAACAAGGGATTCAACAATTGACAATGGAATCTTCAGAACTGTGGCTGGAATTGTACACGCCCAGGCTGGATAGAAATACAAGTCTCTTTGTTTAAAGAAAATTGGAAGCCTCATGATAGTGAATGCTGCCTCTGGGAATCCATCGACAAGAAGCATGACAAGGCCAAAGAACAAGGCACCCAAGTAGTAATTTGCATTAACAGCATTAACTCCCAATCGATTTCGTAAAAAAACAGTCATTGTTATAATAGCAACAATGACTAGCTGCCATAATCAGTAGTATTCTATCAGTCACGACAGATCTATTCAATCCATTAAACTCCCTAGAAAAGATAATATTGAAGTTTAAAGAGGAACGTGAACCAAAAACTAATTTACCTGAATGGTTTTGAATATATAAAGGAAGGAGTTTCTCTTCATCAAAAGGTATTCCCTAGATGCACAAGCTTTAAAGAGCTCCCACATGGACAAGGAATACACACTGAAGGAAATGGAATTTTCATCATTTGGTGATTTGACATATTGCTGTGAGATTTCCTCAAACAGTTTCCTCCCAATAGTTGACGCCTTAAATTTCTCGCAGAACATATCAACTGAGAAATAACTATATGGTTGGTCATCAAGGAACCAATATTGTTTTTGATCTTTTCTTGAAATAACCTGCAACATACGTTCAATGAGAGAGTAAGGCAATCAGTTGCTTCAATAAAGGTCTGGATATCTTTCCACAGATATTACCTCCTGAAGAAAGTCAGCTACACCTTTTCTCTGGGGACACCTAAATCCACATTCCTCAAAAAATTGCAATACAGAAGATCGTGGTCCATGATAAACAATCTTCCCTTCACCCATTAAGATAATATCGTCAAACAATTCAAAAGCTTCCGGGGCTGGCTGCAGTAGTGCAATCAGAGCAGTAGCATCAGTTAGATGTACTAGCTGCTGAATGCATGATAGTATCTGGAAAGCAGTGGAGCTGTCCAGGCCATTTGTTATTTCATCCATTAGTAATGCCTTTGTAGGACCAACAATCATCTCTCCTGTAGTTAATCTCTTCTTTTGACCACCAGATATACCTCTTCTCATATCATTCCCGACAATGGTATCAGCACATACATCAAGCCCAAGAATCTGCAAGCATAGATAACAGGATAAGATGAACAAAAGACAATGAAGAAGAATGAAGCCGTATTTATTCTGAGATAATTACCTTTAAAATATAATCTGTTTGCAGTGTACTCTTCAAGTCTTCAGCAGATACTGCCTGTTTCACAACTCAGGAATAAGGAAGCATATGGAGAAAAACACCTGAGGTACACACTATCAATAACTGAACAATTAATATCTCATGAACTTGAAAATTAAAACCAAGCATCCATACCTAAAATTCTCTAGATGGGTTCTTGGTTGATTCATGTAATAACAAGTGTGGATACAACCTCCCAAGACAAATCACTAGAGCTTATACCAATAGTTTAGCTTCTATTACAAATTGAGAACAGAATAGTGAATGTTTTTATATCTCTAGGCTTAATTTTGTTTTTATGAATTCAATCACGTATGCTACTAACTAATGAACAATATGCTCTACTGTAGCTTCTATATCAAAGTGTACCAGATGTCCAGTAAGGTGCAGTTGCTTCCAGTCGCAGGAGTAAATGTATGAACTGCTAAAGTTGTGTACCAAGATCAGCTTGTAGATATTATTATGACAGGTAAACTATTAAATTCACTAGCAACCGCTGCATGTGGTAAGCAAAGAGCCAAATAACTGAATAAAGAACCAGGGGGTACCTTCATGTAGGCATCTATATCAGTATCTGGAACAATCCCTGCCTGTTTTTCTCTTCTGCAGAGCTCAGCCATAATCTCTTTGAAAAGTAAAAGAGTAGTATTTTGTCACTACTGACAGCATACTTAACAGGAAATAACGAGCGAATTCACTATCAGATATATTATTGAGAGATGCTACCTGTGCGGCTTCCAACACCCTGGCAATGAGCTGAAAAATCCAGACTTTCTCTCACTGTAATCTCAGGAATGTGCAGGTCATACTGACTTACATAAGCAGAATTTTTTTGTGGAACAAATTCATTAAGCTTGTAGCCATTGTAAGTAACATCCCCTGAAACCTGTTAACCCATATCTTGTAAGTAAAATATGTTTCATCAGAAGATTGTAGAAAAGGTAAAAAAAAAAAGAGGTTCTTCCAGTAAGGCAAGATGGCAATTTACATTTCAGCAGATAACGGCTACAAGATGAGTTGAATGAAAGTGCACAGAAACTAGAAGTGAAAACATACAGAGCTTTACTATTTATATATATATATATATATATATATATATATATATATATATATATATATATATATATATATATATATATATATATATATATATATATGCGAAAGTATACAGTAAAAAACCTTGAGAGATTTGGTCATGTTTCCAGAAAGTGCCAACAAAAGGGATGTCCTCCCGCATCCAGGTGATCCAAGCAACAGGGTTAACCTACAGGAAGATGTAGTCCCGATAAATGTTTAAGCTAAGCATTTTATTCTACAATCACTTCCGAAAAAGATTCAATTATACTAAGACAATGGATATACTATCATTTGGTACGACAGTGACTGAACAAACACACTTCTGAAGTCGATATTGTGACATTTTCCTAACATTCTATCTCCTTGCATTTGTCCTTTCTACTCCTCTTAGCTGAATATGTGATTGTGTTTTTAGATTAGTAAATAGGAACAGAAAGAGACATCAAGAAACCGAAGAGAAATTCTGTAGATCCATCAACAAAAATTACTTTGGAAAGCTTCGAAAACTGACCTTCCAGGCTTTATTATACCACTGGCATTTTGAATGATACTTATTGTTGCTTCCTGTGATGGAGACCCTAGCAGTTTGGTGATCCCCTATGAATAAGCATAACATTACAAGAAGAGTTTAAAAATACTGGAACAAAGTAATGAAGTTGCTCTCTGGCATGGTATGTGTGCACTAGTCATCTGCAAAAATTAGTGTGTACCTTGCTGCAAAAACTAAATAGATGTGTGCAGTGTGCACTTTGTCAAAATAAAAATAAAAATGGAAGTGCACAATAAGAAGATATCAAGCCATGTGAATACACAACACTACAAGAGGACCACACATGCTTACCGACAGCGTGACTTTTAGAGAATTCCAGAGAGTCGGGAGAGGTTTTCCATCAACAACTTTGCACTTAGCTTCCACACAGAGGTTCTTATATCTCACCTCAACGGAAGGCAATTTAATGCCAACTCTACAGAAAAGGGTAAAAGCACAACATCAAAAAAAAAAAAAAAAATTGTCCCTATGAGTGACATTAAAGTGATGAATCCCCGTCTTCAAGAGAAAATTGTCACAATGGAACTAGAGGTTAGATAGAAATGATTACTAAACTTTAAGGAATAAAAGTAATGTATATAGAACTTCTCCATTACTTTTCGCTAGAATTATTAAATGTCTGAGGAACACAGGACCAAATTATCCAAGTAGGGGTAAGTTAAAACGATTTAACGAGTATCAAGAATTTACTTGTCTATTCTGTGTCTGATTTTCTGCAAAAGGCGAAGATTATCAGCCTCAATTTGTTTAATAAGCCGTTCTACAAACAAATGGCGATCTAAAGCTCCAAGCTCTCTGACATCAATCAGCCGTTTCCCTTTGACATCTGCATTTTCATTATTATACTCATCGAACAGACAGGCCTTTGATCTTTCATACGTTGGCAATCTCTCAATCTTGGCCCATTTCTGAATGAACTCCTCATCAAGAACATCCTTTGAAGAACCAAACGAAGAATTACTGCGAACACTGGAGCTATGAAGCCTGAATGATGATCTCAAGCTACGCCCTACATCAGCCAACTCATTTCGTAGAGATTCTACTTCGTCTGCACCAACAAGCTCAGCCATACTTAACAATTAGAAGAGATTCAATGATAAGGTACGGGCAAACAGACAGAAATTAGATGTGCACTCCTGCAAGACAAACTTGACTTGCAGCATGAAGTGAAATACTGAGACGTTATAGTATCTAAAAAAGGAAAAGAGAGGTGGGAAGGGGGAGTTTAAATTGTTTTCAATGCCACCATTTCTGCTTTGAGAAGAAAAATGAATACATAGATGTTCAAAGCATCAGGGACGGTTGACTTCCATAGGCAATATCAATCTGACATAGATATAAAGTTAATTAAGTATGCAACAATGACATTTACAAAGCCTTTTGACAAAATCAACTAACACCTAATAAAGGAAATTTAGCCATAAAATAGAAACAGCCAAACAGGTATATAAGGCTGCACCACGGGCTTGAAAAAAGGAAGTATTTTTCAAAACTGAAGGACTAACAATTTTACAAGATTGCGCACATGAGAATTTATATCAAATAAATAGTAGAGAAGATATCAAGAAATGGATGAAACTCACGCCAAGGGATCCATTTATGTTAGAGTTCTTTTGAAGGTCATGGGAGAGGGTGCCGTTGTTTCCAATTAATTGCAATATAGCATTATAATTGTCTAAGTTAAGTATATTCACAGGCGTGGATAGAGAAGTAAATGGCTTCGTGAAGGTAAAATGTGATTTGATGGAATCTTCATCAAGGTAAGTGAGTAATCAACAGTAAATAACAGTGTTCTTAAATCCAAGATTTCAATATACAAAACTACAAAAGGTATTATAGGACATTTTCCTTAACCGAGTACTTTAAATATGGCCATATACGACCCTACAATCCTACATCACCTTGAACTACCACACCCTTTCTGTCCAGATTAGGTGTCTTAAAATACAGATTTCGAGATAACACAATTCGATCCTAATGCATCTCGCATTAAGAGATTGAAAATTCAAGAATAAAGACCTTACAAAACTATGAGAAGTTGTGTCACGGTTGTCACCTCAAATAAACAAATATATAATTTACTTCAAATTTTAAAATGCCACAGAACTGCAGAAGTGTATTATTACTAGATCCATGAATAATTCCAAGCAAGTATTTATCTCATAATAAAAAAATTGCAAAAGTAAACTAAAACTGTCTTGGATAGCAAGATAATTCATTATTCATATAAGTGCCTTCAACACCTCTTTTTAGCTTTGTCCAAGTAGTCAATTTTTTTTTTTAAACATATGGAGAGCAAGACAGCAGCAATTTCTTTTAAAATAAAATAAAGCTGTCTTGGATAGAAAGACAACTATCACTACTTGTTTTGCAAGATAGGTATGATGTTGACCTAAATCCTCCAGTTGTTGCACATGTAATCAATGATGCAAATAGGAAGCCATGTAGAGGATAGATGAGTATGTTTCATTACCTAGCCTATAGGCTTGGAACTTGCAACGACCAGCTCCCAGATCGAGTATTTATAACTGGTCAATCATGGATCAATTCGTTGATTGCCGTGAAAAGGTTAAACGAATGGGTTGAGAATGTGAAGAGACAAAAGAGTCCCACATTGATTATACAAACAAAAGAAGCCATAGTATATAAGCAAGTGGGCTAACCCACCTAAAGCCAATTGGTTTTAGGATGGAACCCCGCTCGGCTTATGTGCTAGGCTATTAGCGCCAGGGCGCACACGTGCACACGACCCGGTCCTGAGTCCCAACGGACTTCAGTAGAATGAGCAAAAGCACAGCTTAAAAGATTAAACCATAATCTTTTTACCAAAAAAAAAAATTAAACAATAATCAGATTGCCTACCTCAGACTCGAAGAGGAGAAAACGCACAATTCATGGGGCAATTGATTGTTGGAGACTGAAATTCAATCAGGAGAACGTTCATCGCAAATCGCAATTAACTTCTTCTGTCGTCGGAATTTTCTTCGCGCTCTTAGGGTTTTGAATCCCATCTTAACTGCAGTCAACTACTTCAAATTCATCAATACATACATAGATTAGCAAACTAAACCTAATCGCGTGGATACATTCGATCCATCTAGAGCAACTTGAGTTGAAACTAAACCTAATTAAATCGCGTATATACACCGGAGTTCGAGATTCGATCCATCTAGGGTAACCTGAGTTTAACAGAGCTATCTGAATTAAATTGCGACAAATTAGCGAAATTGAATGGTTTTAAGGATTGGAATTTCAGCCATGGCGGTGAGAAACAAACGATTCCGAGGTCGCACCTGCAGTGCTCCTGCATCTGAGCCTTCAATGGCGGTGAGAAACAAACGACTCGTGTCTCGTGAGGATAGTTACTCGAGATTTTGGAAACTGGCGGGAATGCAAATCAGAATTCCTATTGAATTCACGGTACCCTCGGGAATTCATTTATGATAGGGAAGAGTTTGAGCCGAGTCTAAATTTTGACCCGAATTTAAAAATGGGTTCATACTCGGCTCGTTTAGAAAATTCATACTCGGCTCGTTTAGAAAATTAACGAGCTTGAGTTGAATTTTTATCGAGTGAGTACGAGTCAAATTCGAGCTACTCGTGTTCACATAACACCCCTACTCTCGAGTAAGCTAATACATACATACATGCATATATACATGCATACATACATACATAACACACACATACATACATTTACAAATCCACCCGAAAGGGTTAACTAAATCCTAAAAGGGCTTGATCAAAATCTTGAAAGGGCTCCAATAAAATCCCGAAAGGGTTTTCATGTGCTTGGTACTTGGGTGGTTCTCGGATGCTGTTTTGGATTGGTCTCGGTGATCCTTTTCTTAGTTGGGACTCTGGCATCTCGAAGTCGGGTCTGGCTAGAGTCGAGGCGATGTGTATCGAGGCGTCTCCGTGATCCGAAAATTTCATTGGAGGTTCGTCTTCATTGTCCACGGGGACTCCTGATGTACCGCTGGCTATCGATGTCACTGCTTGGTGGCGCTTTACTTCGATTCATAGTCTATGTTGTCCCCAACATGTTAGGGTTAGGTTTGCTAGGTCGCTCGGAATTGTTTATTTGTTATTGCCTGGTTTGCACCTTTTGTTATTTTTGTCGTAGGATTGACGGTTCACCGTCTGCTGCCTTTGTCGGCCACTCGAGGAGTCAGGTTTGTTTGACCCTCGAATTCTTACCTTATCAAAAAAAAAATATAAGGGGGACACTCCTTTTTTTTTCTTTTTTCCTTTTTTAATCCAGGTATCCCGATCTTACACTTAGACTAGTCCTATACCTCAAGTCTCCGGCCCCTCATCGACTTGGGGAGGTAAACCGCGGGATGTGCCTCAGCAATAGCCCAACCACCCCCCTTTATACCATTTGGCTCCAGGAGGCCCACTCCACAAGAGAAACAAATAATGCTCCTCCTGAGAATCGAACCTCTCACCCGAAGCTTCCAGACCCAGCGTAGGGTGACCTTTCTACCAGTGAGCTATGCCCCGGGGGCCGGGGGAGAGACACTCCTTCCGTTCACTTTTAATTGTTTTTTTTACTATATGTGCACGTTTTTTAAAGTGATAAAAACTATATAAAATATTTTATTTTAATTTTTTTAATAATATCATATTTATCACTAAAAATTAGGAAAATTTTGGTCAAATATCCGTTTAGAAAAGTTAATTAAGTAAATGTTCATATTTAAACGGATATTAATTATTAAGTAAGTGTCCACAATTTTTATGTAATACCAACTATACCCCTGTTATAAAAAATTTCTCACCCCTCGTTCCTTTGCTCAGTACAGGAACTCTCCTTCGCTTCTTCGCGTCTCTCCTTCGCTCCTACCACCAGGTCACCGGCGTTCGCTCCTACCGGTGGTCGCTCATACTGGCCGCGGTAATCTCCACTCCCTTTCTCCTTCCCGTTCTTCTCAATCTCTCCCCCCTCTTTTCGGTTCCCTTCCCGTTTCGATTTGAAGAATTTCAATGTTTAGCCCTAAATTCAATTGCACTTGCTTATGTTCTAGATGTGAGTTTTTATTGTGTTTCCCTTGAACCTACACAATATGTGGACAGAAGAAAAGCAGATTGATTTAATAGACTTCACCTACTCGATCGGATTTGGATTTGGGAAAACAAACCATAGCATGTAATGATTTTAATTAGAAAGAATAATATAGAGGTAAATCGATTTAATAGACTTCACCTACTGTCATAAGTCTCATTATTTGTTCAATTAGCATGTAATGATCATATTTGGATTTTTTTGTGAGTACATTGCTCATTTGTATCACCGATGACACTTTATTTTCATTTTGTAGGGTTTGTGTTTTCCTAGCTACTTCAAATGGATCATCCAAATGGTTAGTGTTCAATACTTCAATCTAATTTCGTTCTACTTTATATGTTATTCAATTTCAAGGGTTTGCTTGTTTGTTTTGATGACAATTGTTTGTTTGTTGACAACTAGTATTTAGCTTGATTCTATATCATCAACTTAAATGAGACTATCAGGGTTTGCTTGATTGTTTGGGGGCTCAAATTGGTAGAATTTATGTTCAGTGTTTCAGAAAGCTTTAATCACTGCTTTAGAGCTGGAAGAAGCACGAATCCGCACGTACTTTAGAGGGTCAGTTCTCCAAGTTATTTTCTTACTTTGATTATTCATCAGCCCGGTAAAGATTGGATTTTGATAGCTATTGAAGTTCCGAATTTGTTGACACTACTTCAGTAGGCAACCATGGCGAGTTACGGGTTGATGAAGTTGGTCCATTTGAGTCCCATAGGTGGTCAAAAGGCTGTGAATTTGAGCCCCCAAAGCATTTGGATGGTCACACTGAACGAACAAGTATCGCTTAGAGTAGCGGCCGGGGTGCATTCATATAAGAAGAATCTGAGTCGAATTGTGGTTTTGAGCATGTTGTAGCCTGGAGGTGAGCTTCAATTCGGAGCTAGTTCAATCACAGTGTCTGATGAAGAGGTTAACATATCCATAGGGAGGGAAAATTCCTTCTTCATTGATGACAGATCGATACAAGTAGGATGAAGATTCAAACTTGGTATAGTTGATTTGTGAATTGTATTATGCGTTTGTTAAATTGAATTGGTGTCGGTGTTTTGTTATTGGTGACAATAGGTTGTTAATGACAGTGTTTTGTAGTTGGTGACAATATATGGTCGGTGATATTGTTTCAATGTTTTGTAGTTTATGACAATAGTTTTGTGAAAATCATTTAGTGACAATGTTATGTTGTTGGTGACAATAGTTTGATGCCAATGTTTTGTCGTTTGTCACAATAGGGCGGTGACACTGTTTTGTATTAGGTGATTATAGGTTGGTGACATTTTTTGTAGTTAGGGACAATAGGTTGGTCAGGTGACAGTGTTTTGTAGTAGGTGGAAATAGGGGGTAATTGTGTTTTATAGTTGGTGACAAAAGGTTGATGATAATGTACATTAAATTTTCGTATGCTTAGCTTTAGCCCCTCCAGGGTCTATGCTCACCTAGATTTTCACTTGTTGGGGACAATATGTTGGTGAAAATAATTTGATGACAATGTTTCGTAGTTGCTGACATAGGTTGGTGACAATATTTTGTAGTTGGTGGTGGTACGTAGTTAGTGAAAATTGGTGGTGACAATATTTTATAGTAGGTGACAAAAAATTGGTGACAGCGTTGTTGATGACAATGTTCTGTAATTAATGACAATATGTTGGTGAAAATGTTACTAGTACTAGAAAAAAATTATGTTAAATGTCTCTAGAAAAAAATTAAATGTAATAAAAAAAAGTCAACTGTCACCAAAATAATTATCACAAATAAATTTCACCGGAAAAATATACACAATTGTCGCAAAAAAACTGTCACCAAATGCAGGTGTTGATCGAAATGGTCAATGTTAAAATTAAAAATGGTCAAGGGGGAAGGAGAAAGGGTTAGGGATGGAGAATGAGAGGTATTTTTGGAAAAATGAATATTTAATTAATTATGTAAAAAAAGGACATTTACTTAATTTTCATATCTAAAATGGACATTCACCAAATTTAACCTAAAAATTATGAGATTATTTTTTAAAAAATTAATATTTTATATAGTTTTTATCATTTTAAGAAAACACGTGTGAATAATAAATAACAAATAAAAGTGAACAAATGGTAAGATGATGTAGTTGGAACTTGGAAGTACATACCACTTCTATTTATTGGAAATGAAAGCTAATTTTATTGACATGAATGATGAATGATGAATTAATAATAAAAATTACAAGTGAAAATCAAGTTTGTGGATGGAACCAAATGACCAATTGACTTGTTTTATTGTATTGAAACCACCAAAAAATCAATTGATCGTTACATGGCAATGCGTAATTGCGTATAGCCCTAGTCTTGAAAAACAAAGCAAAGCAGTAAGACACATGAGATTGTACGTAGTTCCACTCCTGGAGGGTGCATTTGTTACGTACAACGATCGACCTAATTCGAGTTTTCCTGCTTAATGAAACCCATAATGCAAATAATTAGTCGTACTTACAGATTATTTACCTCTCAAGTATATACTCCCTCTGTTAATTAAAACTTGTCGTTTACTATTCATGCACGCTTTTTTAGAATGATAAAAACTATATGAAATATTAACTTTTTCAAAAAATTGTTTTTATGAATTCATACTTAATAGTAACAAGTATGAAATTATTTAAAAATTATATTCAAAAAGTTAATATTTTATATATTTTTTAACACCTAAAAAAGCGTGCGTGAATAGTAAAACGTCAAGTTTTAATTAACGGAGGGAGTAACTTCTAAAAAGTTGTTGAAATATAAACTTTCTTAGCCTCAACTCCATCAAAAACCAAATACTATTAGGCTCTGTTTGGCACGTAAACTAGCTTTTTAGAGCTTATAAATTTGATATTATATACTGTAGTTTAAAACTTTTAGAGTTTTAGTTCCTATCCACAAATTTCTATCAATTACCATAACAACTAGGTTTACCAAATACATATTAGCTTATTAACATATATTTAACACAAATAACTTATCAACTTCAACTACCTTTTGACCAAACAGAACCTTAATTAATATTTGATCTCAATACATGAGCATATATTCAACGCTTAAATAATCAAATTTCAAACTATATAGCTAATTAAGCGAGACAAAATATTACAAGCAATGAAATTAGTTTTTTTTTGGGTGTTAAGAAATCAATGAAAACAAATTATTGAAATATGTACTTTTATTAATAGCACAAATATTATTCGTTCTCAATACATAAGCAATCAACGTTTAAATAATTAATCAACTTTTTTTTTATTAAGAACACAATAGATATTCATCCATGTATTTCTCAAGCCCAAAAAACAATAACAAAAATAAATAAACTTTATGTAAACAATAATTATATAGCGTCGTATTAGCCGAAATCGAACACATACATGTATTGTGAAGATTGAAGATGTAACCAAAGAAATGTCATTTGACAATGACCCAAACAGCATAGATGATCCCAGGCAGCCACCCGAACAGCGTCAGCAACAAACATATCCAGAATTCCAGCTGCATTATATTATATTATACATATGCAAATCAATCATCGTCGTCTTGAATAACATATAAGTTTAAATAACGTATAAAACCCGATCAATTTATAAATCCAAAATGACCCGACTTGCACGTACCTTGCATTGGTACTTGAGGAAGACGCCGAGAGGAGGCAGGAAGAAGGCGAGGATGATCTCAATGCAAGTCAATGTCTGTTGATCGCCTGGCGATGGCTCCGACATTTTGATCGATGATTGTTATCGTTTTTCTTCGTCTTAAACCCCTTTTTTTTGGGAATCGGAGTTGTTGATTCAGCCCCTTTTACGTTGAAGATCGATGTTGTGGGAGAGGAGGAAACTAGAGAAATAGAAAGAGAGAGAGAGCGACATGTATATATAAGGGAGGTTGTGATCGAATTGGTGCTAAATAGAGGGCATCGAAAGTGGTTGGGAATCTGAGATTGTTGGATATCGTAGCTCAATATCCCTATATTCCCTGTGGATTTCAAATCACAATTGAAGATGTACGTGTTGGCCATGGATGGAGGGCCCTCTGTCACCCATTCGCTCAACTACAAAATAGCATATATTATTTGCTCCTACGTGAAATCAAGGTTTATTGTTTGCGAAAAAAATTGGTGTTTTGGACATCTACAAGCTTTTAACTAGGTTATTAGCTACTTTAATTATTTTTTTAGCCGTTCTAACCATTTTTAAAAATCTTTTAGGGTGATTTCAAATATCCACTGCCTCTCCCTCTCAACACACACTCCTCAGCTTGCTCACTTCCATGGCTATGGATTCAATCTCTCCATTTCCGCGTTCTTCGCCACTCCTCGTCGTTCTATCAAGTAACTACTCTTCGCAATTTCAGATCATACCTGCATCTTTTCTTGTTGCTGATGTTGCTGTTTGTGCAACCAGTTGCTCTCCTTCCGACCATTTTATGCTCAGTGGGGATAAACTACGGCCAAATAGCCGACAAGGTTGTGCCGCTCATTAAGGCCATCGGCGCCACCAGAGTGAAGCTCTATGACACCAACCCCGCCATCCTCAAGGCATTCGCTAACAACGGTGTCGAATTGATGATCTGCATTGCGAATGAGCTCCTTGCGAAGATGAGGGATCCGAAGCAAGCCATGGATTGGGTGAAACGCAATGTCGAATCGCACCTCCCGACCTCTAACATCACCACCATTGTCGTCGGAAACGAGGTCTTGACGCTCAACGACACCGCCCTCGACCAGAACCTCCTCCCTGCGATGCAGAGCGTCTATGGCGCTCTCACATCGCTGGGGCTCGACAAGCAGGTGGTGGTCACTACAACGCACTCACTCTCGGTGCTACAGACTTCATACCCTCCCTCCGCCGGCGCGTTTCGCCGGGATCTCGCCGAGCTGGTGACTCAGATCTTGAATTTCCACGCCAAGACTGGATCTCCGTTCCTGATCAACGCTTACCCGTTCTTTGCGTACAAGGCAAATCCGAAGCAGATCCCGCTCCGAAGCAGATCCCGCTCGATTTCGTTCTGTTCCAGCCGAATCTAGGGGTTGTGGATCCGATCTCAAACCTTCGTTACGACAACATGCTGTTCGGACAGATCGACTCCGTTTACCCCGCCATGGCTGCGCTAGGGTTCGGGAAGGTGCCGATCCACGTGTCGGAGACTGGATGGCCGTCGAAGGGGGACGAAGACGAATTCGGCGCGACGCCGGAGAATGCGAGGAAGTACAACGGGAATCTGATCAAATTGATGGCAGAGAACAACAAAGGCACGCCGATGAGGCCTGATTTGGATCTGAAGATGTTCGTTTTTGCGATGTTTAATGAGAATTTGAAGCCAGGACCGGCGTCGGAGAGGAACTATGGTTAGAAAGAGGCCAAGCATCTTGCATTCTGCAGCTGCAAGATGTCAAGTTAAGGTGAGGGGTTTTTACGAATGTAATTGATTTCAGTGTAATTGTGTGAAACTCATAACTAGGTCCTTGTGAGAAATTGATGTATTAATCAAGCTAGGAGTTAGGACTTATGAGAAAGTGGTTTGGATCCGGTTGATGAATATTTTTGCAATGTGATATTTGTTAAGATGCCAAAAAAATTGAGACTTCCGGTGAACTAAAATGAATTTTGACTTCATATATGATCTTCTCTCTTTATTTTGGCATTCAATTGCCTTTTTATGGATGTTACTTTAGCTTTGGCATCTTTGTTGCAGATTTTACCATGTCTAATGCTCAGGCTGAGCATATTTCCATCATGGAGCAGTTGGTGCCAAGTCTTGTTGAAGTTTGGACCCAACTTGACAGTGAACTTGGTGAAAAACACTTTTGGACGATATACTTAATTATGTTACTTCCACGACTAAATGAGAACAGCTTGAAACTGCTATCAACCCCTGAATGCATTGCTTCATTTATACAGTCATTTGATTTTCCATATAATTACTATTCCATTTTGATGTAGCTTTGTCATTTTATTTGTTACAAAAGTTGCAACTCGTTTTCCCTTGTTGGGCAGTTTATTGGGTTCATTGAGAATAGAAATGACGTTCTTGGAAATTTTACAAGCCTTTCATTTTTATGTTTTGATCTTTTAGTGATATCTATGTAAAACCCCCCACATGCCTATTGTAGCTATTATTGAGTGGGTGTTTCCGATTGACTCAACTATTGCTACGTGCACTAAACACCAATATGCTAATTATATCACCTGAAACAAACATATAAAAGATACGCGGGACGCTGGATGACTCCAATCTCACTCCGTCTCATACCCACCCCAAATATGGCATCAAAACATTTTGAATAAAAAAAATATTGTTAATATACAATTGATTAAATTAAATCACTCAGCAAAATGGCATCGTAGTAAACAAAAAATATTATCAATAAAAATGTCTTCACCCAACAGTGTCATCACAAATGATTGAGATCAACGAAGTATAATCACAAATGTCATCAATGAATAAAAATGTAATAAACATGTCACCACAAGTGATTGCATCAATGAAATGTAATCACAAACGTATCATCAGTGAATAAAAGTAGAATCGATGAAAATTTATCGATATACAATTAATTAAATTAAAAAAAAGTGACATCAAACGATTCGATTAAAAAAGTGGCATCAAATAATTACATTAGAAAAATGGCATCAAAACACTAATTTGAAAAAGTTGCATCACATTAAAGAAAAAAAAATGTCATCAAAACAGTACTTTGAAAAATATGGCATCACGGTAAAAAAAATGTCATCAAAAAATTGACTTTAAAAAAGTGGCATCAGTAAAAAAAAATTGGTATCTATGGTCGACGTGGCATCACAATACAAAAAAATGTCATCAAGGTTTGAAAAAAATGTCATTAAAAAGTGGCATCAAAGCGAAAGTAAAATGTAATAAAAAATGGAATCAAAACAGTAAAAAAAATGGCATCAAAAAAATGTCATCACTTAAAAAATAAAAAAAAATCCAAATGGGTTGGTCAACATTGACCGGTCAACGGTCAACGTTGACTGTAAACAGTTGACCATTGACTTTAGTACTCCATTTGGGAAATGCACTACCTATGCTAATTAAATAAGTTTCTTTTCTAATTAGCTAATTGAAAGTTCCAAATAGCCTAATTGCCTAAATCACCCATTGTTTGTCTAATTGCCTAAATCACCCAGTGTTTGCTTCACATTTTGAAATATTATTTGCTTGCATAACGCCATCTAGATTCTAGATTAGTTTATGGGAAAAACCGCGCTCATCAAACACCAAAAACTCGCTTCTCTAGGTTGGGCTGTAAAGCCCATAATCTCTTACCTTAAATGGGCCTACAAATTTCACCGAACAGGCCCACCAAAGTCCACCCTCGGTACTTCACATATTCAAATCCTTCAAGAAAGGGCGGGAAATAATTTCCTACCTCATTACCGACATACCTCATCTGATCTCCCTTTTTTTGGACTAATCTTGTGCGAAAAGAAATACCGTATGAAACAATTAGAGAATACAAGACAAAAATAAAAAGTTCCTATATACAAATTCATACCAGTTTTTAACAACAATAACAATTCAATATATCCCACTAAAAATATGGTCTATGCATACCAGTTTTTAACAAATAGCCCAATTTCTTTCCTTGAGGTCAATAGAAGTACAAGTAGAGCCAATATTAAATCTTGACTTACCTTATAAAATCTCTAGGATTGCTTTGGAAAGTTACCTGGTTGTTGACAGTTGCATTGCTTCTTGGTGATCCATAGACTCATCAACCCAAGCAAACCGGTGTTCCATCTGTGCCAACTCCTGCTTCCTCCTTTCCTCGTCGAGCCTCTCCCATTCGGTCCATCTCTCGTCCAATCCTGCTCCCCCTAGCATGATCACAACCTCTGCCATGCTAGGCCGGTGCTCGGGTGAGTTCTGGGTGCACAGCAACGCGACCTTGACTATCATCTCGACTTCCTTGGGGTCGTATGCCTTCAAGTTGGTGTCTATGATGTCGCCAACCCTGTCCTCCCTCAACAGTTTTTTAATCTGCCAAAGGCCGCGAAAAGTTTTTGCAGATTGTAAGTCAAATTCAAATGTTGACGCATGAACGGAGCTTTCCAAGGGGTGGATTACTTACATGGTCGAGCAACAAAACATCCTCTTCCTCCTCCAGCCGCGAGAAATCAATGGCTCGCTGACCCGTTACAAGCTCCAACAATGTTATCCCATATCCAAAGACATCAGTTTTCTCTGAGGATTTCCCTGTTGATAGATACTCGGGTGCAATGTGGCCCATGGTGCCACGCACTTGAGTCGTAACATGCGTTAGCTTTGAATCAACCAACTTTGCAAGCCCAAAATCCCCAAGAATGGCCTCAAAATTCTCATCCAAAAGGATGTTTGCAGCCTTGAGATCCCGGTGTATGATCTTGGGATCGCAATGCTCATGTAGGTACTCCAGCCCGTTTGCTGCACCTAAGGCAACTTGCTTTCTTGCTGACCAGTCCAAACCTTGCTCGCCAGGTTTCAGATCTGTCACAAGTAAAGAGACGATTACTCTAACGATCCCCATATTTCTATCCATAGTTCGGTCTAGATTCTATAATCTGAAACGACTGAATGTTAACTTGTTAACCTATATAGCTATGGTGAAGGGTTTACCTCTCAAGCGATAGGCAACGCTTAGATTTTTCATGAAGGGGTAAACCAGGATTCTCTCCCTTGATGTTGTGCAGAAGCCTATTAGCCTGAGGAGATTTTTGTGGACTGCCACGCTTATCAGCTGAACTTCCCTTAGGAATGCAGCCTCTCCTCCTGGGTTGTGACAGTGTATGAGCCTCTTCACAGCCACGTTTATGCCATCTGTTAGTACGCCTTTGTAGACCTTCCCAAATCCGCCTTGTCCAATAATATTGGCCTCACTAAAGTCATTGGTTGCGAGTTGAATTTCACGCCATGAGAATCTCTTCACTTGTCCAAAGGAGATATCGCGATCATCTTCACCTAGAGTAACAAACACTCAAAGACTAAAGAATGTGTTTCACGTGATAAGATGATAAGGTAGCTAATGCTAATAACTTGTGAAAATAAGCTAAATACAGTTTATATGCTATAACTTGTGGCTTAGCTACAAGCCAAAAAAGTCTTTATCACAACCTTAACCAAATTTCGACTACTAATATACTACAATGAAAGATGTCAATTTTCAACAACTACAATTGCAAATACGGGCAATTGAGATACTGTGTCACTTTGTGTGTTGCTTACCCGTGATTTGCAAATAGATTTTCAAACTCAACAAAAAATATGGTTATCTATTAAACAAGAATTCAAATTTAACAATCATAATAATGAGTGATGCACAAAAATATACTATTACACATTTACACTGTAAAAACCTGTTGCATTGAAAGACTTGCCTGCAACATCGGCGAACATATCGTTGTTGAACTTGTAAAGTCGGTGCTTGAAGTAGGCAAAGATGAACCCTATCAAGAGGAGAATGAAAGCACTGATGCTTGCAGCAATCATGAAAGCTGCTGCTCGTGATTTCTTAGCTGAATCTGGGTATGCCAGATTTTCATAACTCAGTCTTGTACCAAGAGAAACACAAGGCTACAACAGAAGAAATACAAGAAGAAACAGGTATTTTAAGAAAAACACCTGGAGGAGAGGAACTTGAGAAACAAGGTTGGTCTACGCTGTGACCACAAATGAGGTGAGTTCCTGTAAAGCTGAACAGAGTAATGAATAAGGCATAGCTTCAAAAGAATCCCTTTCTCTATAGCTTTATCTAGAGAGTCATAATGTAACATTTGATTCAAACTACATAAAGGTTAAATAGAAATCGGATGTAAAATTACTTGAATGTTGAGACTGAAAACAAATATGGCGGTACCCTCCCATTCAAGTTATTGTATGAGAGGTCCCTGCACGAAGAAGTAGACTGTGACAATAATGACAATTAGATATAGAAGCTTAAAATTTTGACCATCAGATCACAACATTGACGGTTGAAGTTTGAGATGGAAGAGCCAGGGGTGGGCTTACAAGTCATCTAGTTTGGAAAGGTGAGCCCACGTGCTGGGTATGGAACCAGTGAAGCGGTTTCGTGCAAGATTTAGATTTTGCAAGTTCACCAGGCTGCCAAGGTAGTCAGGTAACTGACCATACAGTTCATTATCCTGCAATTCCCTGGACAAAAAGAATCCAACACACATCATTATCATCAAATGCAGATATATAGTATCTGCGATTGCAAAGCGGTCATACTGCAAGCTTACAAATTCTCTAGAGACTTGAGTTCGGTGATTGAAGGTGAAAGAGTTCCCGTAAACCCATTCGAAGAGAGGCTCCTGAAGTATGAAACTGAATATCAGTTGGTCAGACTAATAGATTTAGATTATGCTAGAATACTTGGAAACTTACAGGGCTACAACATGTCCATCTCGACATGTGACCTTAGACCAGCTGTAGCAAGGGCTCACAAAGTGAATATCCCAATTAATGGCCTTTTGGGAGTCATTAAGAGATTTCAGGAGATCCAAGAGGGCTAAACCTATAGATTGAGCACAAAAATCTATAATGCAAAACCTGGTAAGTTATAAGATATGATGAATATCTTTGTTTCTTCCAAATTTTCTCAAACAGAATGCGAGTATGTATGTATGCATGAAGTAAAATGATGAAACATTTACGTTCAATATCAGGAGCGGTGGTTGAGTATCCGACTCTAAGCAGCAAGATGAGAATGAAAATTCGAGTTATTGTCTCCATCGCAATCTTATAGGTGGTAGGAAATCTGAACAAACAGGTGCAGGCGTCCAGCTGATCTCTGAACAATCATGCACAAGATTTTCAAGAATGTAGATATATGGCTCAGGAAGAATGGATTGAAGCAGAGAAGAATATATGAACAAAATTATATGACTACTTTGCAGCAATTCAAATTTCATTTCATATAATAACAGAGAGAACACCAACCTTGTAAAACTAGTTAAGCTGAAAGCCTCAACAAAGTTTTGCACAAATTATGTGGATTTCCAATGATGATTTGTGTCAAGAACCCAGCCAAAGGAAATAAAAATCCTCAACATGACACAGTCCAACACTGGAATTAAGGACGGAAAATCAACCAAACAAGAGCAGAACTTTAAGAACTCAGATATGGGATCATATTCAAACAAATAGAACAAAGAGAGACTTGGAACTAGGAGACCAATGAAGGGAGGTGAAATTTGGAAGTTAGTGTTTCACTTACTATCCAAACTATTAGGAGGAAGCTACCATAATATAGGAAGAGTAATAGACAGATAATGATGTTCAAAGAACAAGGAAGAGGATATGGTATTGACCTTTGGAGTGATGATGGATTAGTGACTTGGTGAACGGGACCATCCACCACAATACATCTGATTGAAGTAAGGCGAAAGAAAAGAGAATAAGGGATTTGTAATGTGCGTTAAGGTTTACAATTTATGAAGCCACGCAAGCTCAGTTAACTATTAATTTGGTTAGAAAATATCATCAGTTGTGATCATATTATCTGCTAAGTCTATTATATAAAAAAATGCAATAATCCAAGAGTTAAAAAGCCAAAAAAAAAATGTCACCTATTTTTTGGTGTTTTGTTTTTTATTACAGTTTTCATTGATTTTGCTGTGTCAATGTGTGGGTTTCTGTGCTTGAAAAGAGTAACAGGTATGATCCGATATCGCCAGTGAAAGGGGAAAGGGTTACTTGCTCCCTGGTGGCCAGAATATGAATATGAATAATGTGCCTATGAAAATGAATCCCACTACATAAAGAAAATGATATAAATTGACAGGACTTTCATTATGATAATAATACTTTTATTTCCTTAGCATTTTAGTCGTTCTAACTCTCTGTAAGATGCCTTTACTAAAGTTGCTAAGCACATATGCTAAGTAATCAAAGATAAAGAAGTTCCTTTTTAGTGGAGTGATTATATTCCCCTGTTTTGGATAACACTGCTTATGCATACCCTTTCAAGTTTGATTGCAAGCTAGCTTGCATGAAACACAATGTGCAATTGTACATTGAACAATTATTTCATAAACAAAAAGGGAACCCTACCCAATTATTTCTTGCCATAAAAGGGCACACAATATATGTTAAATTGGCAATAAGCTTATGCAAAATATTATTAATAGCAGAAAATTGAATAAATCCGAAATCCTATTTTTTTCTGATAAAGAAAAGAAAGATAGAGACGCCCATGATATGTTGATAACTTTAGGCTACACCAATAATATAGATGGTGAACATAGAATTAAAGAGAAAGCATTATCTTGTTTTATTGACTTTTTAAATAATAACTTGTTTTAAACACACGAATGTTTCTAGAACTAGCAAGGGTAAGTTGAAAGTTAGGCCAGAACTTGCCACTATTGAGTAATGACTCACCATGAACCATTGATCTGGGCAGATGGCCTTGCTGTTAGCACACCCGACAGAAAGAATTGGGCATGGCGAATTGATGCAAAAGAGGAACTTATGCCAATTAGATACCTCCCCAGTTGCCCTCATATTGATAATATATTTGTGTATTACTCCTAGGGCCAGATATATGAATCTTAAAATCATACCTTTTCGATTTTCATTTTCCCGCTTTTATGCATAAGTTAGTTTGCTCATTTTGATTTATCAAACCTTTTCTACCTTCATAAAACATGCAGGAGCTGCTTTTATGAAGAGAGTGGGGTAATTTTTCACTTTCAAGTTCACCACAATGTCAAGAAAGCCTAAATGTAATTGCCAGAAAAATCTTAGAGCCCTGCCAAGATCAGAACCTGCAGTAGCACAAACATATTTGAATTTCATAGACAGCTAAGATGGGATTTGTAAAAACTGCAGAGCCACAAATACAACTTGCTACTCTAATTTGGTCAGACCATTTCTTTATTTCTCTTTGTTGGTTTGAGGGCTGACCGGGTTAACAGCCAACGTGTTTCACTCTTTCTCTATATTTTGGCTATAGCTAAATAATATCGAATGACTAACTGGAAAGAAAAGGGCAATTTCTCTTCTTAGACTTCTATTAGGAGCTTATTTTCGTAATTTACCTTGTCTACATAAGATCACTTTTCCTGTAACTATCAAAGTATCAATCAATTTTTCAACAGATAAATATCATTCATTGGACATAACATAACTATCAATTCTTCAATTGGATTTAGGGTCCGTTTGGCAATGCATGTAGCTTTTCGGAGCTTTTGGTTTTAATATTTTATAGTTTTAAATAAGTTAAATATGATATTTTAATTTAATTAGCTTTTAGGATTGGATTTTCAACGGCTACTCACCCCAGGCTTTTCAAAATTCTATTAATTTTCTCCTATATGATCGACTAGTTTGTATCAGCTACTCTATCAACTTGGTTACCAAACACCTTACTAGCTTATTTAACATATATTTAACACACTTAATCCAAACTGAAACTTATATGTTGGGTAGCTTCAGGTTATAAAATCAGACTTTAGAGAAGTCTATATAGCTTGACGGGTTATGTTTTTTGAAATACAAAACGAAAATAATTAGTACTCCCTTTGTTTCAAATTAAATGTCACTTCCTTTTGCGGCACGTTTTTTAAAGTGTTAAAAACTCTAT
Organism: Persicaria maculosa; assembly: GCA_963922045.1. Classification (NCBI taxonomy): domain Eukaryota; kingdom Viridiplantae; phylum Streptophyta; class Magnoliopsida; order Caryophyllales; family Polygonaceae; genus Persicaria; species Persicaria maculosa. The sequence goes on from OY998262.1 coordinate 27,272,537, forward strand.
TAAATATTATTTTTTTAATCAAAATTTTTGTATAATTTGATAGTTATTACTAATAAGTATAAAATTGTACAAAAAAATTAACTAAAATAATACTCCCTCCGTTCTAGTTTAATTGACGTTTTGAGGTTCCTTTGATTTAGGAAATTAAATGTCGTTTTGGGTTAATTAGCCTCGTTAGTCTCACCTTTTGTACCTTTTACTTATTAGTTTAGATTTATTTTAGATTGAAATAATAAATGTGTGGATGAGAGTGATGCATTAATTAAAGAAAAATTGAAAAGTGACTGTATTCCGTACAAAGTAAATGCTCTCTTCAGTTTTCTTAATTTTGGTGTTTTTTTTAAAACGTCAGATAAAATCAAACGGAGGGAGTAATATTTTATAGATTTTTTAACTCATTGAAAAACGTACACTAAAAACAAACGACACTTATTTTGAAAAAGATGAAGTAGTCATTTTTAAAAGTCCAATGTGGATTCTGGAAATAATTAATTTATGAATGTATTCTGACATGATCAAATATACTCCGTAGTAGGTGTCAGAACTAAAATAATGGCGCATAACATACCAGCTTTTTCATCCTGCAGGTATCCAGCAGGTCTCCCAAATCTCAACCATCAAAAACTCAACACCCAACTGTTCCAACTTCCAACCCCCTTCCTATCCCTTGATCTTTGTCCAGAATCCAGATCAAACATTTCAACTCATGAACCGGAAATCTGTAAGATCAATGCAATGTCTCGAACTCCAGGCACTGAATTACTCCGTATAATTAGAAAGATCACAATTGCTGTATTGAGGTTTGATCCAGATCACATAATGATCCATCTTTAATTCTTCATGGCTTACAGCATTACTGTCTTCAGAAACTCGAATTTCTCCTTCAGAATCCGGCATTGGGTATCATTACTTCCACTTTGACCATTCCCAAATCCTTGATTGTTTATGCAACCTCCTCGATCAGAAATCCAGACCTCTCTTTTGCAGAAATCAGCATTCAGAAACCAGAAGCCTCGTTCAGGACTTCAGGGTGGTGCAATGGCTTCCATTTCTCCATCTTGAATCCTTTGATCTGATCACCCATAACAAAACCATTCCAAATCCTTCATCAATCAGAAAATTCATTTTCCTCTCAACAAAACACCTACATCAATTCCATATTTCCTTTTGACTTTCTAGGGTTTCGGATTTTAGAAAATGCCTGCGGTGGAGAAGAACGTAGGGACCTGCTACGTATGGCTAATCACCAGCTTCCTCTTCGTCTGCATCACCGCCGGCGGAATCTTACTGGCGATCTACATAAGCAAACCTGACGCCTCTTCCTGGTACGCTGTTGCCGGCATCGCCCTCGTCTGCCTCCCCTGGTTCTTCTGGTTCCTCACCTTCCTCTACCGCGTCCTCTCTCGCCGACTCGGATTCCGCATGGCCTGTTGGGGAGTTCCCACCGATTCCCTCCCCCGGACCTCCACCGCCACCAACGCCTCCGTGGCCGCATCCCCCGCGTTCGCTAGCGGCGGCCAGAGTAACGACACTGGAGCAAGTGCGACGGCGGCGATGGATTCAGACAATGTTAGCGGATCTACATCCACGACGGAAGGCGGCCGTAAGGTTCGCTTCGGCGGTGTGGTGGTCGTCGGTGACGAGCACGAAAGCCAAACGTGCTACGACGGCAGCGAATCGGCGAGGTCTCACGAGAGCGAAGCGCCTCTTAGATACTCCATGGCTTCCTGATCGAGAAAGTTCAAATCGAGGATTATCAAGATCCAAAGGTCAAATTCCGATGACCGCCATTACTGTCAGCGACTAGATCAAGTCGAAACGATCGGATTGGTATGAATGGTATCGAGATTGCAAAGACTCACAAGTGAGCTGGTAGAAATCGACACTGGCGATTCAAGTTCGCGGATTTGATTATCGAATTCCTGGAGGCAAGATTGTTGTAATCATTATTCTTTGATTTTAAAAAAATTTCGAGCTTGCAGACAGTGATTGGGAAGTGAATTTTGAATTTTGACAAACAAACATCAATCATCAAATAAAGCGGTTGCATCAGCTGTTGCCTGTTGGGAGATCGTCGTGGATGTGATGGAGTGATCGAATATGTATGATTATTGATTAATCGAAAGGGAAATTCCCAATAAAACTGAAAGGGAAATTCTACAAGGTGGTGGTTAGACCGGTACTTCTTTGCGGCTATGAGTGTTGGCCAGTCACTAAAACTCAAGAACAGAAGTTGTCAGTGACAAAGATGTGTATGTTGTGTTGGATGTGCGAGCTCACGAAACTTGACAGAATCAGGAATGCCGACGTTCGAAGGAAAGTTGGAGTGACAAGTATTGTTGACAAACTGTGAGAAGTCAGATTGCGTTGGTTCGGACATGTGCAAAGAAGACCTTAATCGGCCCCGGTTCGAAGGTGCGAGATTCTGGATCTTGGAGCCTTTCGTAGGGGGAAAGACAAACCGAAGATGAGTTGGATGGGGGCTATTCGTCGGGACCTCAATTTACTACAGCTTTCAGAGGATATGACATTGGATAGAGACAACTGGAGGAGATGCATACGGGTGGCATACGTTTAGTGCTGGGGAGTGGTGTTGTGTGTGCTTGCCTTGCTTTTGTTCTTATGTTCTTTTGATTGCTCCGCGACTTGTTTTGTGCTCATGCCTTACTAGAGTTCGTGTTGCATTTCGTTCTGGGTCTTTCGGAAACACTCTCTCGGGCTCCCCGGGGTAAGAGTGCGTACATCCCGACTCCCCAGACCTTGCTTAATTGCGGGATACACTGGGTTGTTGTTGTGGTGCTGATTAATCGAAATTTCGACTGTAGAGAGGTTGTCTGTCACGACTCACGGGCAAGGGAGTAAAGCGAGGAGATCCAGAAGACCTTGTTGATGGTTTATGTGGGTTGGGCCTGATCTGAAGGGATGGGCCTATCGGCCCAATGATAAGCCTAATTGTGAGGCCCAACATCTAGGAGCTACATGTAAATTCAAAGAGAGAGAGAGGGAGGACTCTCGAATAATTAAATTTTGGTTGGAGGAATAATTTGATTTCCAAATCCCCTTTTTGACTTTGAAGTCGTACCAAACACGTTCCATTAAGCCATCATCTCCCCACCTAACTCTCCTAAAATTTGACACAAGTTTTCATGCTACAATCATTGAACTTCATTTTCTATTTTTTGATACCATAGTATGATTGAACTTTGAACGATACTGTATATGTGTTGTAAATTGCAGTTAAAAAATTAATCTTTTAAAAAGTACATTCAAGTATACAGTATAAGGGTTTATATTTTTATTTTATTTTAAAATATAAGTTTTTTTTCCATGAATTGGAGCATGAGAATTCTTATAGTTCAAACTCTTTGGTTTTGTTATTTTCCTTAATTTTGAATTTTTTTATTCAATGAAAATGATTTAGAATTTTAGACATATTCGGAGACTAAGAAACTTAACAAGTCAACATATGGATAAATCAACATAGGTACAAACAATCAGTAGTAAAGGAAACACAACATAGGGTAGGTAATTAGTAAAGAATTTTTTTTAATATGTAGACAACCAAAAAAGAAAATATGCATTTAGAAAAAAAAATATGTTAATATAGGATCAATAAATTAAAACTAGAATTTCTTTATTTTTATTTTTTGGAATCATATAAAAAAAATCAATCCTTAACCGGTATGTTTATATCTAATATCTAATCAATCAATCAATCAATATACTCCCTCCTATCAAATATGTTAGATTTTTTACTTTTCCGCACGTATTTTAATATGTTAAAAAATTGTATAAAATATTATTTTTTTATTAAATTTTTTTTATAGTTTAATATTTATTAGTAACAAGTATTAGATTGTACAAAAAAAAATTTAAAAATTAATATTTTATATAGTTTTTAGCTCATTGAAATACGCGCCGAAAAGTAAAAAATCTTACATTTTAGATCGGAGGGAGTATAATACTAAAACAGAGGCGTGGAAATCCTATGTGGCGGACTCTGGTGCGATTCGCTTACGTGTCTTTTTCTGGTGCATTCTGACCGGATTTTCTTGACACGTCAATTAATGATGAACCAATAAAACAGAGGCGTGGAAATCCTATGTGGCGGGTTCTGGTGCGATTCGCTTACGTGTCGTGCTCTGATGCAATTTGGTCCGGGTATTTGACACGTCAATTAATGATGACCCAATATATTTAAGCCACGTTAGATGATTTCATCATCTATTTATACACGTGTTATCCTATGTGTCTATTTTAATTGAAGATTAAATTTAATTTTTAATATTAATATTTAACATCATATCTTAATAAGTGGTTCCAAAACCTATCATTTTTAATATAAATATTCAACTTTATATCTTAGTTATTTACAAAATTTATCATTTTAATATAAATATTTGACTTTATATCTTAATTAGTCACGTACAAAATCTAGTTATTAATTTTTGATAATTAGCTTAAAAACAAACTAGGTAAGATAATTTTTAAAAACAAACTATTGTTGCTTCTTTGATGTTGTACCGGCCAATTAATTATAAGATGGGAGTTACGATTGATTTCTTTAGGAAATTAGCGCAAAGGATGTTTTTGGAAATAATTATTCAAGTTAATAAATCCGTATATCATGTCGATCGATCTCTTTATTTTAAATTCGTATGTCACACTTTTGAAAGCTTTTATAGTCAATTACATCCATTATATAGTCTTACTAAAACAAAGACGTGAAAATTTTATGTGGTGGGCTCTAATACAATTCACTTACATGTCGTTTTCGGGTGCTTTTGACCGAATTTTTTTTGACACGTCAATTAATGAGTGTCCAATAAATTTAAGTCATGTCATACAACAACCTAATCTATTTATCTACGTGTATATTTTAATTAGTTAGAAAAATTATTTTTTTAGATCAAATAATCTATCAAATATTTGGTCATATTTTACCATAATATATCTATGTATAAATATAATATAATAAAATTTGATAAACTGAAAAACCTTATCAATATATGATAGAAAAGCACTACAATTATGTATATATAATTCATAATGGTCACTTAAATTTTAAAATAAATGATAACTTCCGTACTAAGTACTAAATCTTTTCAAACTTCCGAACTAAGTTCTAGCTATTAAAAAATTGGAATTAGGTAAAGTAGATTTTTTTGTATAGATTTTAATATGGACCCTTAAAAAAAAGATTTTTTTTTGTTAGTTTGATTTCATCTCAATTTATTAAAGGGGCATTTTGCGAAATGGCCACGAAATCCGTCCTATTTTGTGAAATAGCCGCGTTTTGGGACAATTTAGTGAAATAGCCGCTATATAAACATTTTTCTCTCTCCTGTCCTAATTTTTCTCTCTCCCGCCCTGATTCTCTCCCCTCTCCCTGGACCTCTCTCGCTCTCTCGCCCTCTCGCTCTCTCGTCCTCGCCGTCGCTCGATGTGCGAATTTCACCGATTTTCTTTCAATTGAAGATTCTCCGATGATCCTGGCTATCGATGGCGTCGGCTATCGATGCGAATCAGAGAGCGAGGGAGAACCGGTGGCTTCGGCAGTTCGGCTAGCGATGCGAAGCAGATGGCGAGGGAGCGAACGACGACGTCCAGATCCGGACTGGAGGTCGAGCGAGGCGGCGCGAGGGAGCGATTGCTCAGATCCGGCCTGGAGCGAGGTCGAGCGGCTGGAGATCGACGTTCTGGACTTTCAGATCCGACGAGCGGCGCGAGGGAGAACCGTTGGCGTCGGCTATCGATGCGAAGCAGAGGTCGAGGGAGCGCGAGCGAGCGAGGGAGCGACGACGACGTGCAGATCCGGACTGAAGGTCGAGCGAGCGAGGCGGCGCGAGCGAGCAAGAGGGTGCGAGGGAGATCGGCGTTCTGGAGTTTCAGATCCGGCGAGCGGCGTGAAGGTCCGAAGGAAGGAGATGAACTTTTATGTTAAATTACAAAAATCACCCTATGAATATTAGAAATTAAAAAAATTATCTATATTTTATTATGTGATCCATAATCTACTATATTTTTATTTTTATTTTTGCACAACAAAATGTTATATTTGCACAAGCATAACATACGGTTATATTTGCACGCCAAAATATACCGATGCGAAAAAAGAAAAAAAAAACTAGACTTGGGTCACATTTGCACAACTTTTGCACAACGTAGTCTTATATTTGCACGACAAAATATTAAGTAAAATTAAATTAAATTAAATTAATTTTTTTTAAAAAAAAACTAGACTTTGGACATATTTGCACAACTTACGGTTATATTTGCACAATGTACTCTTATATTTTGCATGACAAAATGTTAAAAAAATAAAAAATAAAAAATAAAAAAACTAGACTTGGGTCATATTTGCTCAACATACGGTTATATTTGCTTATCATACTCTTATATTTGCACGACAAAATGTTAAATATTTTTTTTTTAAATTTCAACAAAAAGTGTTGAAACGAAAAAAAGTGCAACTCTAAACTAGACTTGGATCATATTTGCACAATTTGCGGTTATATTTGCACAAAGTACTCTTATATTTGCATGACAAAATGTAAAAAAAAATGTTTACAAAAACAAGACTTGGATCATATTTGCAGAACTTACAGGTAAATTTGAGAAAGTATGAAAGTATATTGAGATAAAATAAGATAATGTTGAGTATAAATTCACAAGTCTCGATTGTTGTGCAAAAATAACATATAGTTGAGCAAAAATAAGATGATGTTGAGCAAAATTTCACCAATCCCCCATGTTGTGCAATTATTGTCTATTGATGAGTAACTCTTACAACAGAGTCGTGCAACTCTTACAACAGAGTCGTGCAACTCTTAAAACAGATCCGTGCAACTCTTAAAACAGAGCCGTGCAACTCTTACAACAGAGCCGTGCAACTCTTAAAACAGAGTCGTGCAACTCTTAAAGATAATGTTGAGCACATTTCCATCAATCCCCCATATTGTGCAATTTTACTCTATTGATGAGCAAAAATAAGACTGTGTTGTGCAATAATCTATTAAATAAGTATAAAATTATATTTACAAAAAATAAGATTATGAGGAGACACAATTTCACAAGTCTCGATTATTGTGCAAAAATAAAGAATTGTTGAGCAAAAATAAGAGCATGTTGTGCAATAATTTATTGAGAAAGTATGAAATTATATTGAGAGAAAATAAGATCATGTTGAGAACAATTTCACAAAGTCTCGATTGTTGTGCAAAAATAACCTACCAAGTATCTAACAACGGATTTGTCGATGTTAACCCTACTAAAATCGACAGAAACGTCACCCTGCATCATCTTAAGCTTATCCAAGAATTCAGTCAACTCTTAAAACAAGAGTCATGCAACCCTTAAAACAGAGTCGTGCAACTCTTAAAACAAGAGTCGTGCAACCCTTAAAACAGAGTCGTGCAACTCTTAAAACAGAGTCGTGCAACTCTTAAAACAAGAGTCGTGCAACTCTTACAACAGAGTCGTGCAACTCTTAACACAGCACGACTCTTAAAACAGAGTCGTGCAACTCTTAAAACAGAGTCGTGCAACTCTTACAAGAGAGTCGTGCAACTCTTAAAACAAAGTCGTGCAATTCTTACAAGAGAGTCGTGCAACTCTTAAAACAAGAGTCTTGCAACTCTTACAACAGAGTCGTGCAACTCTTAAAACATAGTCGTGCAACTCTTACAAGAGAGTCGTGCAACTCTTAAAACAAGAGTCGTCCAACTCTTACAACAGAGTCGTGCAACTCTTAAAACAGAGTCGTGCAACTCTTAAAACAGAGTCATGCACCTCTTACAACAGAGTCATGCAACTCTAAAATTTCATAGTGTTATTCATGAAATTTATAGTTTTATTCATACAAACTAAAATCTAATTTGATTCTTCTTAAACTAAAAATCTAATTTGGGCACATTATAATATTATTCTTGCACCTTATATTCTTAGTACAACCCGTTTGCATTCTAGTTGATCTAATAGTTATAATTGTTACGGTGACAAACTATGCTCGTCAATAACTGAAACTCCGCATTCTAATACGCTAAATTAGGTTGCATTTGTTGTGGCGATAAAGGAGTTTTTGTTCTCTGATTGACACACTCACGAGACAGTTTCAGGGCTTCAGGTTTAACTGATGCATATCTGGAATTCTTCATATAAGGAAATATGTAGAAGTAGTGAATACATTTCTCTGTGTGTGTTAATCCTTAGTACAACCCGTTTGAAACAAAAAAATAAAGATAGAGATCTTGACCAACTGATTCTACTGAAGCTATAAACGAATTCATATATACTCAAAAATGATGTCAATATAGATACATTATTGATTCCCAATGCATATGATCTTGGTCTATAAGTCTATAGTATTCATCAATCTTGCAGTCCTTTGCAAGCCTTAGTAAATAATAAACAAAAATAAGGCAAAAGGGAGATATAATTTACAAGTTCGTTCATAAACAATGTCATTCAGTCTCACTAGTATAGCAGTAGCCATTGGCTTTCGAGTTGCCTCAAGCGTTACTCTGCACGAACCTCAGACGCGTAGGATTGATCTCCTCCAAGGTCACCAGGATTGAACTTGTATTCTCATCCTCGGTCCACTTAATCGATTCGTTCTCCAGTAACTTGATAATCCGTTGGACATAACCAACCGAAAATGCAAATAAGGCGCCTATTCGGTGTAGTTTCACAGCTTGATGGAGCAAGCAAGTAGTCTTACCATTCGTACATGAGAGGCCCTGGAGGTATCCTCTTCATCGATCCCATTGGTGATTCGGAGATACTTGACAGCTAAGGTGGACATGAGATAGACAAGAGAATGATTCGATATTCGACAAAGACATGTATGAACCAATGATGGAGCGGCAAAACGTGACAGCAAACTCACATACGATGCCGCAGAAGTTACGAAGGTGGCTTTTGACGAGGCGTATGGCTTCTTTTGCTGTGTGATTTTCCAAATTGAGAGAGATAGCCTCCTCATCCGCACTGCTAGACACGAAAGACTCGTGTCAGTAAGACAAAAGGATGCAACATTCTTTTTGCCGATTCCTCGTTGGTTTCACGCGCCTTCAGGTAAAAGTACTGGCCCTATAATGGAAAACATCATGATTGAGGAGAAGGTAATAGGGGATCAGCTTTGTTTACATATAGGGCTCGGCAGTATGATGAAACTGACCTTATCAGCCAACGCTCTTGATCAAGCAGAGTCACCCTTGGCAAGTGCTTCCGCAGCCTATTAAAAAAGCACAAGAATTGCATTACGGAACCTAAAACTACAAGTCTTGAAGTCCACAACTACATCTTAATTGTGCAGTAGTTCTTTAAACTGAGCTTCTTACAGCTTTGTAATACTAGTTCTTAGTAGAACGATGTTCCTTCATAGCTTGTCGAAGGGCGCAATATTCACTGTACTGTTCTGCAGATTGAAATTTCAGAGAAGAAAATATTCAAAATCAATATAGATACACAAACATAGTAATGAGCAACTTTGGTGATCAGGAGACTTCACAAATTCCCTTCTATAATAAGGGAAAACCCAATAGAAAGTAATGTCCAAACAGACAACACAAAATGATTTCACAAGCACAACCGAACTTACATGAAACTCATTTTCAGGATGTTTAGCCAAAGATGCCCCATCACAGTAGCGTATTTTGACTTTGTTCCAGTTGAAGAAATCTAAAACAGCTATGAACATAAGTCCAGCACCCTATTGTTTGATGAATGAAGTACTTCTAGCTTACTAAGAATAGGAAGAAAAAATTTGAAAGTTTGAAAACTGATCAGACATCTAATACAGATAAAAATAACTAGCATATGATGTTTGAAAGTTTAGCACATTTAGGACATGCGTGGAAGTTTCAATAGTACTAAGTAAACTACTTCAGAAACTCGTAATAACATTTATAGAACTATACCAGGATGAAATGATGGTCCGTTAGGGCTGATGCAGGTCCAGTCTCTGTATTACCTCCTAATAAAGTAGTTGGATCATTTCCATTCTGGAAGATACCCAGGCAATATGCACCTCGCACCTTTGAATGCTTCAAGAAAGAAAAAAATTCATATAATTAGAAAAAAGGGGTCATCACATTGACAGACAATAATAGAATGCAGTTAAAGGTCTACAAAGATCTCATTTACCTGAAATAAATAGTTCTCTGGCGAAAGTGAGAGTTTTTTACCATTTTCAAACACCAAGTCAACCGCTGGAAAGGATTTTGAGAGTTCTGAAACATCACTGAGGAAACAAAAAATGTTACAGCTACAAACAGTTGGTAGTTGAGACAAATGAAAACTTATGGAGAAATTATTAGCATTCAGCTGTATACCTTCCTGCACCAAAAAAAAATATCGTTGTAATTTGGATCAGGACCACTGATATGCTGAAGGCCATGCACTTCTGTCATTATCTGCAAATAAGATAGCATTATAGGCTTAAAATAGCTCGACATTGTGAATAGCACCAAAGAATAATAAATCCAAAGAAAACCTAAACAGAGTCAGTAGCAAGTTGACTGCAGCAAAGATGACAATTTGTCTAGCCAAGCATTCCTTTTGTGGAATTAGGCTTGGTGTATTTATAACTTCTTATTTATAGCTTCCTTTTGTGGAATATAAGATAACGATCTGTCTAAATATCATGCTTGGATGATCTGCAAATAAGAACTCAACCAAAGCTTCAAAATTCAAATGCACAACTCGATCCTAGAGTTGCACAACTCGGTCCTAGAGTTTCACAACTCGGTCCTAGAGTTGCACAACTCGGTCCTAGAGTTGCACAACTCGGAATTTATCTTCTTTTTTTTTTCCTAACTAATTAACCTATAAAGGTAACTAATTAACCTAAACACCAAACTAAAAATCCACTTGGAATTTATCTTGCAGCTGCAAGAATTAATAGGTATTATATGGCCCGGTGAGTATAAATTCCAAATCATTGGACCAAAACAGTCAGAATGAATCCAAGTCAGCTGCCCTTTTCGAACTAAGTTCATTCAATTACAATAAATTGAAGGAGATGTCATGCCTATATCAGAAAAGCAACGAACGCGAGAAATTTTAAGATAAAGGGGGACTTACTGTGTTTGCAAGGCAATACTCGAATTCCCTGCCACTATAGGTATTATATGGCCCTTATCAACCATGCTGCGTCTTCAAAGCTGGGAACATCCAAACCTCGACGTTGTCCTGGCCAGCATATTTACTAAGTTTTTCTCCTGATGCTTTTGTAACAAACACAACATGGATTTTAATGGATGCAGAATTCCCTGCCACTATATATAACAACAGATTAGGACTATGAAAACTCCATTCTGAGTTGAATCTGAATTTCCGTTTGGCATATGTGCATCACAGACTCATCAAAGTAAAATGTGCTTTAGTAGAGAATCTAATCACTTCTTTTTAAGCATATAATGATATAAACTTCATACAATCTGTTAATGAAGGTAACAACAATGATTGGCCAGTCAGATTCTAAACCAGAGATGAAATTACCAAAGATCATTACTAACAACCAACATAACCAAGGCTAATAAGTAATTATGACGAATCAGACAAGAAAAGCTGAGTTGCATCAGTGACGTCCTCTAAGCACACATTTGCAAAGTGTTGGTCATAAATTTGTGTTTGGTACTCCATTCATCAGCCATGTTGCATATACACTACTAACAATATCAATATTGTGAATTAAAACCCCAACCAGAACAAAAATATAATTTCACAATTACAAAGATAAGAGATTGGAACACATTCGAAATCGCGACAGCATACCATCTGTAGTTGGTCCATCATTCTTTTGGCCAACAGCCACCGGCTGTCCCTCCTTTTTAGCAAGCTTTACCCCTCTCTTAATCTTGGCCAGAGAAACAATTGTAACACTATCATCAAGAGTAAGACTACACAGAGATGCAATTGAGCATCTGAACAATATAGCAGAAGTCGAATTGAGCATCTAAATCAAAACAAACGAGCAATCGAAGTGAAGGTACCTGCTTGGCGTTGCTAATCAACGTCCGAGCTCCGGCGGTAGGGTTAGTTAGACAAGGGGATTGGAGGAAGGAGAAATCTGGCTCATCGGCACCGGAAGAAGATCTGAATTTGATATGCTTGGCCTGCCACCACTGGTACATCCCCCTCAGCTCCGCTCGGTGCTGCCTTCGAAAGCCGGAGAGACGGGAAGTAGATCGGGATGAAGAGGCGGCCGACATCTGAGAGGGAGGGAAGACGAGTCGGAAAAGCAGATCTGAGATCCGACGCGATTGAAGAGCAGGAGGGAGGAGGAGCGGCGGCGGCGAACAGGAGGAGGTCGCTCGATCTCACCGCCATAGGAGGCGGATTCCGGCGTCGAGAGAGAACAGATCGAGAGGGCGAGAGAAGAGAGGTCCGGAGAGAGAGCGCGTGCCGATGGAGAGTCTGAGGAGAGAGAAAGCGCGTGAGGACAGTATATATTGTGGACATTTTACTAAATTGTCCGAAAACGCGGGCATTTTGCAAAAACGTCTAAACAAAGTGCCTATTTTGCAAATTTTTTCTTTATTAAATTCACATCACGGTATTTTGTTGATATGGGGATTCAAATTAAATCAACAATGATTCATGAAGTTGGACTTTTTATTTGGTAGTCTAATTTTACAAATTTTTTAAAAGTTAAAATGAGTATTTTTATATTTTAAAAGGCTATGTCACTAGAAGCAAATCCCTTAATTTAGTCATTAAGCCACTAGATATACAAATACTTATAAAGTATTACCTATGTTTAAAAATAGATATTATTTAACTTTTTAACATAATTTTTTAAGAAGATAAAAATTATATAATATCAAATATGTTTTTATTTTATAATATAATTTAATTTTTTGAGCAAATTTAATATAATTTAATAATATATATAAATAATATTATATTTATATATATACTAAAAAGAGACTCTATATCAAACAATATTATAAATAATACATAATATTATAAATAATACTATATAAATATTATTATATATATTTTACTACTAAATCAAACAATGGATAACTCTAAAATTTATGACTTTGTATTAGTGAAGGATTTTTGGTATTTCAAATCAAATTTTATAATAATCTAAATAGTTATCCATATCTTTATAAAAATATTTGTTTTAATGTAAATTCATTAGTGGAGTCATAGACGAAACTTGAATTATTAAATAATAGCATATAAGGATAGGATATTTTATTTTATTAAGTTTTATACATTTTTATTAGTTGCAACACAATTTTATTTATTTTTAGCTTTAAAATTTTTAATTATGTTGTTTATTTAATTAATATATTTTAATGGATTGTACATTGATTTCCTAGAAAGTTTTCATTCAAATTTTTTTTATCTTCATAATTTAATTATAAAAAAATCAAAGATAATATATATAATAAAATAATATTTATTAAAATGCCGCGTAACACGCGAGTAATAAGACTAGTATAAACCCGACTTCAAAAATTCCATTGGTTTATAATTATTTATGGGCCCCATTTTAACAATTATCAAATAAATAATTGAATTTCTCAAGTTACAAATTTGATAAAGATTTTCTTCCAGATATTTTAATTCATTTTCACTAAAATTAATCCATTTTCACTAAAATATTTGAAATTCACTTTAAAAAAAATTAATATAACTTATTGAAAAATCAAAATATCAGCTTGATAACAAAAAAATCTAAACTAAATCCAATGCTTATCACATATCTATGTGTTTTATCATGAATATTAATCAGTATTCAAATCTATTTTATTACTACAAAAATTGGTGATTAACTGAATATAAAACTATGCTTAAAATTCAAATGAAAGATGTATAATATTGCTCAATAAAATACAATTTCAAATTTGATTAAATAAGATGCTACAAAATATTAATCAGTAATCAAATCTATTTTATTACTAAAAAATGTAGTGATCGGATGAATATAAAGCTATGCTTAGAATTCAAATGAAAAATGTATAATGTTGCTAAATGAAATCTCATTTCAAATTTGATTAAATAATATTCTAAAAATGATGATTTTATCCAATCAACTAATACTTAACAGAAATCATTTACATACTCCTAATATATAAATTAAAAAAAAATCATTCATTATTCAGTAAATAGATATAGATTATTGTTTAGCCTTTATTTTGGACAGTTGAAATGAACTTAAATTAATTTAATTGAAGATGGAGTTTAAACTAATAATTAGCCACTTATAAAACCTAGATTGTTTTCATAGAGTTAATGAATGTAGAAAAAAAATTATTACTCTAAATATGAAAATTTGATTTATTCGTAGGATGATTGGTATTTCTGTAGTTGGATGGATGTTAGATGGTCCAATCAAAATAATTAAAATTTAAATTGTTTAGTCGTTAATGTGATTCTATATTATTACATCAATATATCTTCTCCGATATTTTTATGTGCTTTCATTCCAGAGTGCTTAAAATTTCATACACCTAGCATTTGTCAAATGTGTAGTCCACCTAACAAAGTATTTGGTTCTACCTTTCAGCTTATTACGACAACAAATATTTGTTTAATGTTCAAAGTAACCAATCAAGTTGCTAAAAAACAATCTAAAAAAAATTAAACACTCTCCATATTAGTGCATGCAACTATTTCTATCTAAAAAGATGAGAAATTGACATTTTGCCACATATATTATATATTGTTATAATAAAATTATTTTTTTCCATATTAATATTATTTGGCTATATCATTTTCATATTATTATATTATTATAATATATCTAATATCTAATATAAATATAAAATGAGAATAGATTTTAAGCAATATAATATATGTTGCAAATCCCGTGCGTAATGCACGGGTACTATGCTAGTATAATACTAAAACAGATGTTGAAGATGCCACATGGCGGCACCTCCTTAAACCAGGCTTACGTGTCAAGTTCTCCTTTAATGTGGCCCCACTTAACTAATTAATTCAATTTACTCAATTATTAATTAAAATAAATCTAATATCTTTTTTCCTGAATTAAAGTGATTTAAATTTTTTTAATTACCAATTAATTATTTTTGTATGATAACTTTAATTTATTTTTTCTCATTTATTTTGAATTAAAACTCAATATATTTTTTAGTTACCACATTTTACCCAAAATTTAGTTTTTATATTTTCTAACTTAATTTGAAAAACTAGCATAATACTAAAAACACTTGCGAGAGATACCACTTTGCGATCTATCCTTAAAAGTAGAGATTTTGACCAATCAAATTTATTTACATTTTCTAACTTAATTTTAATCAATCTAATTAAAAAAATCCATAAATTAATAAATTGACAAACCATTATAATTTATCA
This sequence comes from Persicaria maculosa, assembly GCA_963922045.1. Taxonomy (NCBI): domain Eukaryota; kingdom Viridiplantae; phylum Streptophyta; class Magnoliopsida; order Caryophyllales; family Polygonaceae; genus Persicaria; species Persicaria maculosa. Next base: position 27,287,876 of record OY998262.1, read on the forward strand.
TATCTTTCATAACTGATAACTCTATTTACTTTCCAAAAAATTAGCACGGTATAAAAATTTGTTATTCAAAATAATTAGTTATTGTGTTTTTTTCTTTTATAATTCATTTATCCTATTATTTTGATCTTATCAATTTGCTTTTATTTATAACATACATGCACTCATACACGTAATCGGGAGTTGATTTTCCCTTAATTTGTTGTTTATCTATTTATCTAACATAAAAATAATTATTAAAGATTTTATCATTAAAACCGAGGATTTAGTGGGATTTTTACTGGTAACAAATCACCACAAATCTATTTACTACTACGTATTTAACAACAAAAAATTAAGATTGCAATCCTTAATATAAAAAGCTTATCTATTTACTGCTTATCTATTTACTCTTATATATGATAATTGTTTTTAAATTATTGAAAGTTTATCTATTTCTTAACCAAAAGATTACCTATTTACTACAAAACACTAATAAAAAAAAAATCTCAGCTGATGCGGCCTATTTCTCAGCATTAAAATTTGTCTAAAAAAAAAAGAATTAAACAATGTTTTTTTAGACCATCCTTTTTATTTTTATATATGATAACTACATACAAATAGATGGTAAACAAACAACAATGTTTATATTTTTTTTACACTGAAAGATTATATATTTACATATCTGGATCCGGCTCCGGTGCAGTTCTAAATTAACTGTACCATACAGTTAGCCTAATATCCACCATTCATTTAATTGTAGGGTCAGGATTAGTTCTATTTTTTTATTATTAAATAACAAAATAAAAGAAAATCTGAGAGGCCTTTTAGTCTTTAGATCAAATCAACGCTACTCCATCTCTCTCGCTTCTCGCCGGCCGCAACCCAAGCTCCATTAGTCCATCTCCTACTCCCTCTCTCTCGCTTCTCGCCGCCGCAACCAAGCTCCATTAGTCCATCTCCTACTCCTTCTCTCTCGCTTCTCGCCGCCGCAACCCAAGCTCCATCAGTCCATCTCCTTCCCCGTAGAAAATCGCCCCCAATCGCCCAACTTGAAGGATGGGTCTACCGAGCCAAAAAGCGGAGAGGATTGAGATTATGGCTGACGATTGAAGACGACAAGAAGGCAACAACGACGTTGGTGTAACGGCCCGGGATTATGATTCCCGGGTTACGTTTCGAGGGATGAAACCCCTCGTTAGGATCTTGCTCCCCGAGTACAGGTTGAAGGTTTGAAATTCTAAACTGACGTTTTCAAGAGGGATTTCATACCCAAGTTTGAAGGGATCGTTGGAATCCCCGGGGAAGTCCCCTGTACCTGTCGTAAGTCTAAGCGTGGAAAACCAAAGATCACACAAATAGCGGAAGTAAAGCATAATACAAAGGGGTGCTACGGCAGAGCCGGGTCAAAATATGATCCACCATTCAAATTCGAGCCGTAATTAAATTGGTGAAGTTGGGATCTCAACTCTCTCTTTCCGCCATGTTAGACCCAGCGGTCATGGACTCAAATCGGCATCAATAGTAGTAAGCATAACGGATACCTAAAAAAATTGATATGGGGCGGGATCAGATCGATGCCCACTTTAGCTCTGCATCCCAACCCTAAGCACACATATACGCTATACCTAATAAAGATGCTTCTAGATGCATTGCGGGATATTAACACACTAACATGCTCCTAAGATCAAGTGCATAATGATAATAAGGCCTTAGCACAGAATACCAAGTGGTATATCCCTCTCCTACCTCCACCCCCTTCCGATAGGGCAGAGACTGGCCAGCTCGTGAATGCATTCCATCATAATTGGGCGGCACGCATGCCTAACCCGCTCCATAATAAAGCCCGCAGGCATCTCATAATATAAGGAAGTGCATGACTTGATTGACTCAGCACGGGACCCGATGAGACTAGGTCGTCCTATAACCCTAGCAATGACTCTAGTTACTTCACAAATAACGGCCGTTCTGTTTACATACACATAGAGAAATAGAATGCTCAACGATCGATGCAACCTAGCATGGTACTACATGGCATGTTGTTCATGAATGCAAACACCTAGTATATCATGCACCTAAAGCAGGGAATAGCTCTATTCAATCTGAGTAAGCTCCGAAGAGACTTACCTGGAAGTGCAGAACAACAAAAGGCAACAACTAGGTATACAGAAAGCCAACATGTCACAGATAATCACCTAACACATATATAAGTAATACAAATAAGTCTACTACTAATGTTACCTAAGCATATAATATCATACACAAGTCATCCAATTTATTCTTCATTTTCTCAAGATTTCCCAAAACTCTTTTAAAAGCTCAAGTTAGATCAAATTACCATTCAAAACACTTTCTCAAATCATCCATAAATCCATTTATAAAACATTACTCTTTCATCAACTTATTTTATTATTATTTCAAGGCAAATCCGACAAGGTTAGTATATTTCCAAAATCCTCTTTTTAGTTTTATTAAATCAATTTTCCATTCATCAAAATAATTTTCAACCTTGAAAACCTTTTCCAAATTCTTTTCTTTCTTTTTAAAATTCAAGTCCACAAATATTATATTTTTAAATCTCAACAATAATATGATATAATATATTATCCCATTTATCTAATATATTCATAAGTGTTAAAATTCTTTTTCCCCAATTAAACCTACATAACCCATTTTGTTCATAAATTAGGGCCAAGAAGAAGAAAAGGCCCAAATTCGGATTCATTTGCAACCAGGCCCAACAAATAAAAGGCCCAACTCTTCAAAACCCTAATTTCCCTCAAACCGAACCGGCCCCTTTTTAAATAAAACCGAACCGAACCAGGTAAGAATAAAAAAGGAACCGGACCCGCGATGCCCTGTTCACCGTCTCTCTCTTCAACTCCTCTGCCCGACAGGAAGAAAAAGAAAGGAGGAGCCAGAGCTCGCCGGTTACGTCCCTCCTCCGACTCCCTTCCTCGGGTCTCCGGCGTCCTCGTCCTCCCTCGCTGCCCACTCGACCCGCTCTGCTCACTCGCTCTCCCTCGCCGCTCGCACAACCCTCACCGGAGCTCCTCGCTCGTCGCCGACTCTCCCTCTCCGACCCACTCTCGCTCACTCTCCGGTTAAATCAAGCAGCGAAGGGGCAGAATCAACACAGAAAACAGAAAATGGAAATCGAAGGGAGGTTAGGGCGCTCACCGAGGTATTCGAAGAACATCGGAGGTTTGATTGGGGCTCGCCGGAGACTTGGGATGTGCCAATCGTTCCGCCGGAAATAGAGGACGGAGGAGGGAGGCGTTCGACTTCGGCTGCTCCGTCTGCTGCTTGCGGACGTCGGAGGGAGGTGACTTGGTGCTTGGAGCGCTGCTGTCTGCTCAGGCTCGGAGGACTCGAAGAAGGAGGAGCTGAGCACTCGGCTCGTTGGGTTTGGTGGGAACAGGAAGAGAAATTGAAAGAGATAGGGAGTTTTGGGGTTTGAATGTGAATTTGTGTGGTTGAACAAAATGAAATGTGAGCTGAGGAGATATTGAGTTCAAGGTGAAAAGTGGACTGAATCAAACAGAAGAGAGAGGGGCAACAGGTTGATGTAGGAGCTTGTTTGGCAGCTTGCCAAAGATGGAGGGTCAACACCTTGAGAAAGGTAAAAGGGAAGGGTGATGTTACACCAAATTGGAATGGGAAAACCTCTTGTTTTTACTGAAATCCGGAAATGAGGAGAGGAGAAAAGACAAAGGAAGGTAGTCCCAAGCAAGATTGGAATACCCGAAAATAAATCTCGAAACCCGTTCGCTCGATCAATTTGATTTTTAAAACACGAAAAGTTTGTTGCCATGTCAAGTTAATTTTTAAAATTTTATTTTAGGCCGGAATTCGCTTTAAGAATTTCGAGTTCGATTAGATTGAGGATGCATTTTCCTTAGAATATCCAATTTAAATTCATTTTTCTAAAAATTAAGATTTGAAAATCTGGGCCTTTACATCATCCACCTCTAAAAACAAGTCTCGTCCCCGAGACTAAAACCAAAACAAAGTAGGGGATGAAGGTTGAAATTGATGAGTCCAAGGGCCATGTCCAAGGATCTTGTAATCATCTCGGTTGCGTCTTCCGGGATTCTCACAACATCCTAGTCACGGTCGTGACATCTCCAATTGGCCTTTACAAGTATGCAATAAGCGCCCCTATCACATCCTTGCTTTGACTTTTCGGAAGTACCACAACTCTAAAAGTTCTACAATATCGTCACTAGGTCTTAGCAAGCTCTCTACAAGCGCCCTCATAAAATGCTTGTATCCACTTCGTAAAGTATCATAGAGTTGCCCGGGTTTGAAAAGTTTCAAAGGGGATTCTGCAATTGAAACAGATTGGCCTTAAAATCGTAGAAATTTTCGATCGCGTTTGGTCTCTCAAAATCCAAGTTAGTTAGTTTTTTTTTTGAATCGTTATAAACCTTTCAAATAAAGCAAACTTCTCAACTTCAAAACCAATCCAAAGCTTTTCAAAATCCGAGTTGGTCGCTTCCAAATTCTTCCAAAACCTTTTAAATCCCAAGTTGGTCAAGCAAATTCAGAACTCAAGAGGTGGAATCATCCACCTCTAAAGGCTAATCCCATATTCTCTTCCTAGATTCCAATCTCAAAAGCAATTCCAATCTACAAATATCTAGTCATTACCATAATCGATATAACCAAGACATGCCACATCATAACCATCCAACCACCGAAATTTACCACGCCAAAACCGTAACATGAATAACCATTACCAACATTGTCGCACACCAGTATATTGGGACGTCACACTCAACATTAGCATTTCAAGTTCTAGGTGTCAACCAAATAAGAATGCATCAAGCAGGAATGTCATTTTTGAAAGGGAAGCACACAAACACATCAAGCATCAACCTTAATAGATCACATCAGCATGGTTTCCTACTTACCACTACCAACACAACAGAATTTTGTCATAATAGGGGTTTTAGTCTAATAGGAAGGCAACAAGTCAACACAACAAAATCCATTTCAATAAGATTCAGCAAACCAAGATATTCCCCATTTTCATAGCCAAGGACCTAGCTTAAAATCAATTTTGAAATATCAGTGCATAAAGGTATCACCAATATCCCGTACATTTCAGCAATCTAAGTTCAAGTCGTCAGCGTATAATCGGTCATGCTTTCATGGTTCAGCAATAGCAAAGTCTAACAACACAGCGATCACAAAATATAATCACGTCAACATTTAACTTAACAGGACATCGTATATCATTATATCAGGATAGCATGCATCTTATATTATGGACCCTACATGCTACTATCACTTAGTTCCCAAGTATTTCATATCAGCATATAACATGATTTCACACTAGGTTTATACATCATTATCTCTCATTGCCTCAAACAGTCACATGGCATAAGTCTCAAGATACTATCATGCTCAACAAGTATTGTAGAATATCATATATTGGCATAGCAAGGGAAGTTATCACATTACATCATGCTATTAATAATTCGAGCAAAGGTAATATCAGGTCAGCATCACAATAACATATTGTCACATATTAACGAGGCACATAATATCATGATTACTAAACATAAGGTCAAGATCTCAGCAGGTATAATTCACATTCCATGAGTAAAAGAATTCAGACAAGGCCTACCGACACAGAACACCAATCATATCACAAGGTCAGTCACATAGGAACACCAAAGCACTAAAATTCATAATCATAAGTAGAAGTCAACCAAGTAACGTCCACCGCCAGTTTGTCAATCCAAGAATCAATATGTCAGTTCTGGGACCTGGGGTTTATGGGCCCACCGTGCTTCCGTTGCGCTCCTCCCGTGCCATTTGGCTAAACGTGCTCTTTTCTACGCCATCGTTCGTGAAAGTATTGCAAGCAACTTTTAAGTTAGTGGGGATAGGGGAGAGACAAGGAGGACAACCCGGACTCTCCACAGAACCAAACACAGACCAACTGATGATGACACGACGAAAAACAAGATCCCAACCCGAGAAGGAGTATGGTGCCCTTATGGAACTCTACGAGGTCACAAGTGCATAAAGCAAGACACATACCAATCATGAAGTAAACTAGTCACATCACTGAACACTAACACGTACCTACCTTGATGAAAATGTTAACAGATAGGGGCAACCAGAAGCATGATCGAGTTCTGCATGGGGTATAAGGAACTAGCTAGCAACTTTTCATTTCATATATCAGACAAGCTTGATATGCATAAGAAACATAGCTTATGCGAAATCTAGTAAACATTACAGAGCATTACAGGTAGGGAAAATTACTCGTAACAGTACACATGGGCAGGTCATATAAAAGCGATACAGTAATCACATCTTATAGCATTGACTTCTCATAATGATAGGGTAAGCGTGGGATGTCATCACACAAGGAGCTATGGGGAAAGTAAATCCTTCATGCTACTAGTAATATATCGTCAAGGATTAAAGGAATGAGCGCAATCAAGGATAATCGTTGAGGAATAATTTAACACCAAAATCACATTTCACGTATATATATGCATCTACCATGTTGTAGGATATAACACGCAACGAGACACCCAATTGCTAATTAACACATATCCCACCAAAATATGAATTTATCCCGTTAAGCATCGGAAGGACATCATGTGATAAAGATAACAATTCATATGAAAACACTCATAAGCATGCCACTAATCATACTTAGCATGAGACAACTCTGCGGAGACATAACATTCTAACTGGAATAACAATATCTAACATGCTTAGACAGTCACAAGATCATGCAAAGAGGGTATAGCAAGGCTATCACAACCTATGACAAGAGTGGTTGCATGAGATGCAAGTTAAGTATGCGATCGTACAAGTCTTATCTCTATAAGCATAGATTTTACAAGGTACTACATGACAGTCACAGATGTATGAGAATAAGATGCATCGAGCAACTCCACGTAATAGTGGGATGAGTCATAGAAGTTTAAGCAGGATCATTATTGCATCCAATCATTAGCACGTATAAAAGGAATATAAGCAGTTGTGATGAAGGAGTCATGCATATATCATAGTGCGAAACAGGACAATGCTCCTAAGGTATCATGTTTCAAGGGGACGATAAGCTACATTATGTACTCAAGTAGGGCATGAACACACACAAGCCATAATTCATGGGTCCTATAAGATATATCTTAACACGATAAGACGCACGGCTATGCAGTATAGGTTACATGCTCATTTAACAACTAGCACGAATGCATTTAAGGAGTCAACCAATCGTAACATGACCATATGGGGACAAGGGTGAAGTATGATGGAACGACAATATGAGCTTAAGATAGTACAGCTTCACATGAATATAAAGCATGCAAGTACACAGGTATAGATTGATAGCATACAACCAGGGCATGTATTTAACATAAGGATATATCAAGTCACATTGTGATCCTACATGATGTTTGCACTACATGATAAGACATGGATATCTTTCCAGAGTGAACAAGGGAACATTGCGGACTATAGATTATAATCATGTTAGGAATGAACCATCATAAAAGTGCATGAAATGGTATAACAACTATCACATCATAGGACAATCATATTCACGTTCTGAAGCAAGCATGACAAGTTATCACTCAGCGAGTCATATTGGAATTCATAAGCCCTTTAGGATGCTACCAGCACATATCGAACATGAGTACAATCAAGTTACTTCGACTAGACTCACCCTAGCATTCAGGTGTCATGTATATGCGAAACGTGATACTAACTCATGATTCGTACATACGTTCATTCGATTAGCACAACAGTTTGCAAAGAGCCAAATAAGCCACACCGTAATGATCTAAAAGCATGACAGGCATATAGAGGGGTATAACATGGGCCTAAAGCAAGATAGCTAGGCATGGATAGAATGATAGACAATTATGGGTCCATGCAAATATCTAAACGGCACATGCACAAAATATCAAGTCATACGTTTAGGGAAATACGAGAGGATACCCCTGAGCATGATAAAACATCACAAAAATCAGGAAGGTGAGCATGCTATGGTTTAGTGGTCATAAAGGCATGATGAGGGGCAAGAGCAAGACTGACATGCTAAGGGTCACACTATCATGAACCTAATCCAAGCGAGAGAGTAAACATCATGCGAGTTTGTAACTTGCGACATATGCATTCAATCCATCATTAGTATGACGATGCGGGGAACCAATGAAGTCAGGTTGCACATGCTTAGGGGAATGACAGAAATACAACGAAGCATGACATAAGACCTAAACAAGGTGGCCAAGCATGGATACATAATGGCATACAACCACAAATCCACATTAAGGATCATCATCACAATATATGCTGGGAATAACACATCAAGTCGAGTCATGCATATACAAAACCAGGAATTATAATAGTGTGTGCTCGTGTGGCGTATCAGTTCATATATTCATGAAAGTATGTGAGAGGCATGGAGGTCATCATGGCATGACAGTTGGATAAACATGTTGGAAACTAGGTGTCATATGAACCAGGTTGAACATCAAGTTGTAACACACACCCATCAAGTAAATAACTCACTCTATCAGGATATCATAATAGATCGAGCACACTATCATGAACCTATTTGCAGAGAGGGCATCAATCATGCGGTTTCCTAACATATGCCACATTCATTCAAGCATTAGTATAAGAATGCATATACTAAATAGGTCATGTTGGGAGGATATGGGCAATGAAAGGTAACACGAACCTAAGCAATGGCTAAACATGGACATCCAGGCATGTAGGCATAAATTCACACTAACAATCAATCTGCAAGTCTAGGGGGTAGTACATATAGAATCATGCAATCATGGACATAACAATTAAGATAACCCAACAGAGATCTACAAGGGCGACTCTGACTCACTCCCAGAATCCCCACAACTTGTTTCCCGTGGAATATTAATGTGACTCTCGAGTAGGGTAGCAAATGGATCACGTAAACATCGTACTCCAATACAGCCTCAAATGTGGATATTCCTCCCAATTTCCCATACAACATACCGACATCACAAGGAAGCTCAATAAGGACTTTTAGTGGGGTCAGGAAAAGAAGACCAAAGAAGAAAGTAGTCAACTTAAGGGGTCGAAGGCGATCCCACGAGGACTGGAATCCCGACTCTATAATGACAGAAGGTCTCCCCCGCTATTCCATTCAAGTAGGCATTTAACACATGATTCATAGTCAAGAATATCAACCAGATCACCAATTTAAGCATACAGCACTCAGCACAGAACAATCAACAATAAAGCTATCCTAAGGCCGCCCTTCGAGGGGCGACTGACCGAAGGGGCAAAACCTCACGGTCTCTACCTAACTCGCCACTCCAACCACTACGGCTCAATCCCTTGGAGTCTTGTAGGCTCATATGTAAAGAACAAGCTATATTTTGCCTACCCGTTCCCAACTACATCCAATAGGGATGGTCTAGCGCCTTTACTACCCCTTCGTTTCCCTTAGTTGGTTCCAATCTATTTCTTAGTCCAAGTTCATATTTAGTCCGATTGAGTTAGCCATATTAAATTCATTTTGCCCTTTCCAAAACATTTTGAAAAAACCATCTGAAAACATTGGACCATTTTCAAAATCACTTCAACCTATCATACTCGGTTTGCATAACCTCGCTCTGATACCATCTTTGTAACGGCCCGGGATTATGATTCCCGGGTTACGTTTCGAGGGATGAAACCCCTCGTTAGGATCTTGCTCCCCGAGTACAGGTTGAAGGTTTGAAATTCTAAACTGGCGTTTTCAAGAGGGATTTCATACCCAAGTTTGAAGGGATCGTTGGAATCCCCGGGGAAGTCCCCTGTACCTGTCGTAAGTCTAAGCGTGGAAAACCAAAGATCACACAAATAGCGGAAGTAAAGCATAATACAAAGGGGTGCCACGGCAGAGCCGGGTCAAAATATGATCCACCATTCAAATTCGAGCCGTAATTAAATTGGTGAAGTTGGGATCTCAACTCTCTCTTTCCGCCATGTTAGACCCAGCGGTCATGGACTCAAATCGGCATCAATAGTAGTAAGCATAACGGATACCTAAAAAAATTGATATGGGGCGGGATCAGATCGATGCCCACTTTAGCTCTGCATCCCAACCCTAAGCACACATATACGCTATACCTAATAAATATGCTTCTAGATGCATTGCGGGATATTAACACACTAACATGCTCCTAAGATCAAGTGCATAATGATAATAAGGCCTTAGCACAGAATACCAAGTGGTATATCCCTCTCCTACCTCCACCCCCTTCCGATAGGGCGGAGACTGGCCAGCTCGTGAATGCATTCCATCATAATCGGGCGGCACGCATGCCTAACCCGCTCCACAATAAAGCCCGCAGGCATCTCATAATATAAGGAAGTGCATGACTTGATTGACTCAGGACGAGACCTGATGAGACTAGGTCGTCCTATAACCCTAGCAATGACTCTAGTTACTTCACAGATAACGGCCGTTCTGTTTACATACACATAGAGAAATAGAATGCTCAACGATCGATGCAACCTAGCATGGTACTACATGGCATGTTGTTCATGAATGCAAACACCTAGTATATCATGCACCTAAAGCAGGGAATAGCTCTATTCAATCTGAGTAAGCTCCGAAGAGACTTACCTGGAAGTGCAGAACAACAAAAGGCAACAACTAGGTATACAGAAAGCCAACATGTCACAGATGATCACCTAACACATATATAAGTAATACAAATAAGTCTACTACTAATGTTACCTAAGCATATAATATCATACACAAGTCATCCAATTTATTCTTCATTTTCTCAAGATTTCCCAAAACTCTTTTAAAAGCTCAAGTTAGATCAAATTACCATTCAAAACACTTTCTCAAATCATCCATAAATCCATTTATAAAACATTACTCTTTCATCAACTTATTTTATTATTATTTCAAGGCAAATCCGACAAGGTTAGTATATTTCCAAAATCCTCTTTTTAGTTTTATTAAATCAATTCTCCATTCATCAAAATAATTTTCAACCTTGAAAACCTTTTCCAAATTCTTTTCCTTCTTTTTAAAATTCAAGTCCACAAATATTATATTTTTAAATCTCAACAATAATATGATATAATATATTATCCCATTTATCTAATATATTCATAAGTGTTAAAATTCTTTTTCTCCAATTAAACCTACATAACCCATTTTGTTCATAAATTAGGGCCAAGAAGAAGAAAAGGCCCAAATTCGGATTCATTTGCAACCAGGCCCAACAAATAAAAGGCCCAACTCTTCAAAACCCTAATTTCCCTCAAACCGAACCGACCCCTTTTTAAATAAAACCGAACCGAACCAGGTAAGAATAAAAAAGGAACCGGACCCGCGATGCCCTGTTCACCGTCTCTCTCTTCAACTCCTCTGCCCGACAGGAAGAAAAAGAAAGGAGGAGCCAGAGCTCGCCGGTTACGTCCCTCCTCCGACTCCCTTCCTCGGGTCTCCGGCGTCCTCGTCCTCCCTCGCTGCCCACTCGACCCGCTCTGCTCACTCGCTCTCCCTCGCCGCTCGCACAACCCTCACCGGAGCTCCTCACTCGTCGCCGACTCTCCCTCTCCGACCCACTCTCGCTCACTCTCCGGTTAAATCAAGCAGCGAAGGGGCGGAATCAACACAGAAAACAGAAAATGGAAATCGAAGGGAGGTTAGGGCGCTCACCGAGGTATTCGAAGAACGTCGGAGGTTCGATTGGGGCTCGCCGGAGACTTGGGATGTGCCAATCGTTCCGCCGGAAATAGAGGACGGAGGAGGGAGGCGTTCGACTTCGGCTGCTCCGTCTGCTGCTTGCGGACGTCGGAGGGAGGTGACTTGGTGCTTGGAGCGCTGCTGTCTGCTCAGGCTCGGAGGACTCGAAGAAGGAGGAGCTGAGCACTCGGCTCGTTGGGTTTGGTGGGAACAGGAAGAGAAATTGAAAGAGATAGGGAGTTTTGGGGTTTGAATGGGAATTTGTGTGGTTGAACAAAATGAAATGTGAGCTGAGGAGATATTGGGTTCAAGGTGAAAAGTGGACTGAATCAAACAGAAGAGAGAGGGGCAACAGGTTGATGTAGGAGCTTGTTTGGCAGCTTGCCAAAGATGGAGGGTCAACACCTTGAGAAAGGTAAAAGGGAAGGGTGATGTTACACCAAATTGGAATGGGAAAACCTCTTGTTTTTACTGAAATCCGGAAATGAGGAGAGGAGAAAAGACAAAGGAAGGTAGTCCCAAGCAAGATTGGAATACCCGAAAATAAATCTCGAAACCCGTTCGCTCGATAAATTTGATTTTTAAAACACGAAAAGGTTGTTGCCATGTCAAGTTAATTTTTAAAATTTTATTTTAGGCCGGAATTCGCTTTAAGAATTTCGAGTTCGATTAGATTGAGGATGCATTTTCCTTAGAATATCCAATTTAAATTCATTTTTCTAAAAATTAAGATTTGAAAATCTGGGCCTTTACAGTTGGTGTGTTGATCAGCGACGGTGAACGATAGGTATGTGTTATCAATTTGAGGTTTCAGAAATTTATGGTTTATGGATTTAGAAATTCGAGATTTGTGGTTGAACTTTTGGAATTGAATGGATTCATATGTCGAAATTTAGGGATTTTTGGTTTTTTTTTTTTTGTTTCAATTTGGTCATTGTAGCTTGAATTTGGTGATTGTGGGTTTGACTTCTACCATCCAAAACCCTAAAGCGTACCAATCGCTAAATAGGTTTGATACTGAATTCTTGACCTTCCCAATCTGATAAGCTTATTATGAATGGTTAGATTATATTCCAATTGAATTGTCATATAACAAGCTTAGTGTGAAACCGAGGGGTTGCGTCTTGTGAGCATTCCGAGCTATTGTAGCAGATGTATTATGAATGTGAATTTTGTGATGTATGGTGGTAGGAATTTTGTTAAGTTTGTGATGCTGGAATTTGATACAAAGTGATGTATGGTGGTAGAAATTTTGTTAACTTTGTGATGCTGGAATTTGATACAAAATCAACTCTGTTTGGCACTGGTTACTATTTGGATTAGAGATTCATTCTCCTTTTTGTGTAGGCTGTATGAGTGCAGGTGAATTGGCAACATATGCATGACATTAGCTAGCTGCAATGCAAAACAAAGACCATATTCCATCTAAAAATTTGAATACTAAACAAAGCACTCCATTCATATCATCAATTCTTGGTGAGTGCCATTTTATGGTCCAATTCTATTGTGATAAAAAAAAGCCTATTAGCTCAAATGGTAGAGCATTGTGCTCACGCACAAAGATGCGGGTTCAAATCCCGCGTAGACTAATGTGGTAAAAATTATTAATTGTGACATAAGTAGAAACTACCTAAGGCAATGTGATATGGTTAGTGTCCAACTATTGAACTGAAATAACCAAAAGGCAAAACTTTATACTTCCTTACTCCCATACGATAGGTAATGAAATAGCCAAAAGACAAAGCTAAATACTTTAAGTTATCTCAAGTTTAAGGTTTAAAATATTTTTAAACAATTCAAATATTAACGATGCGTTAATGCTACTAAAATTTGGAATTCACGTCAAAGTTAAAGAAAATAAATACATAGAACTAGAAAAGTTCTATTCGTATATATTCCCTAAATTCAGCTAAAATCCATTACTTTGATGACTAGAGCAAGAAAGCAAGCATTTGCTTCAACTGTATGTATGATGTCCAGAAATCTTCCCCTACCCGGTACTGGAATCAACTAGTCAACTACTGAGTGGTAAATTGTTCCAAACCGGGCATCCGTTGTTATACATAGAGAATTGCAATTTCACCAGATGAAGTTACATCAGTAATGTGCAATTTTGCAAGTTGTAGATGATTTGTGCAGATGCTTTGCTATTTAAATGAGAGCTATAAGTTCATTCAGACAAACCCGAATCTATCTACCATTTTGGATCTGATATGGAAACACCCAAGAAGAGTGTTTTCTATTACATAAGCTGTTTTCTGAAGCATACAAGATATATGCCATTTCCATGTCCGTGCAACCTAAGGTAAGTTTTATATGAACACGCGAGACAGAGTAACCTGCACAAAAATCAGTATGACAGCTCGAGCACATCTAGAGCAAAGTTAGTGATGAAATCAGTATGACATCAAAATAAAGAACAGATCAGAAAACAACACAGAAGGTTCCACTGAAGTTCAAAATGGAAAGGAAGAAAACGACCACATCTAGAGCTGCAATTTGATATATAATCCAAAAACCCTACTGATAAAGTATGACAGCTCGAGCTCAAATAGCTCGGCCTCACGTGAGAGTCATGCCCCTTGAGGCTTATTATAATACTTCCATATTAAGAGAAGGAATTAACAAGAAATACATGACAGAAATAACATACAGAGCCTTGAAGATTCTGATTATGTGTTGAAGTGTTGCAGATTCTGATTTATAGCGCATTGAAGATTCTGATTTGCGAACTCCCACTCATATCCTACAAAGAAGCAATTCTTATGACAAGAATCATAAACCAATTTAGCTTATAAACAGAAACGATAAGTTTATGACGTTACCTGGTTAACCAAATGGGAGTCTTGAAAATGATGAAAAGAAGAAATCATTTGATTACTTCCACTTCCAACGGATGGTTCCTAGTAAACAAGATACATACATATATATTTATATATATAAGTTCCTTTGAAACATGAAATAAAATAACAATAAATCCAGAATTTTACCTGAAAGAATTGAACGGAACTATCCTGACAAGTTTTGAAAGGATGCATTGGAAAGTTATCGTGATAAATCATTTGGCGGGCATTGTCATAGATGTGAGGATGTTGATATACATAACCAGCTGATTCATTTTGTTGGTGAGGCAAAATATGCTTATCTCTAACTTCCTGTTTAATACCATACACATCATCAACAAATAAATAGAATAAATTTGATAATAAACAGTAATATATTTTATTTTTATTTTCATTTCATGAGTATATAATAGACATACCTTTGACGATTGATTTTTGTTAGTTGGTTTCTTCTTTCTTTGATTAAGTACAACTGATTGACCTTCTGGAGCTTGAGTTGAATTCTTCTTTTTCATTCTATGTAGCTTTTCATTCCAACCTTTTATCCGTTTTCCACCTTTTCTCCCATCTTTTTTCTTCAAGACAGCATTATGAGAAATTACCGGACTACTTTGCTGAACACTTGCATTGAGATCAGGAATTACCAAAGTATCTTCATGCCCTTGTAACTATATGCTTGACAACATCTTATCAACCTCGTCAATAACAACACTCAACTTGCCATCCAAAAATAATGAAGATTCTTCAAAATTGGCCGCTCGAGAAGCTATATTCACAAATTTGCGACACAAAGCTCTATATCTCCGCGTAGTGTCCAGCTGAGGATCCTCAACAACAATATGCCCGTTGATATCTCGTACACTTCCACTTCGTGCATCTTTAGTCCATCGTTTTAGAATATATTTCTCAGGGACCAATTTAATGTTCATTGCATCAAGAACCTTTAACGCATGAGAACATAGTATCCCCAATCTATCAAACATCTTGCAGCTACATGAAACTGTTTGAGTCAAAGAATTTCCAAAAACCGTATAATCTACATCAGCAACTTTGCTATCATCCAAGCTGGAAATTGCAACTTTATACTCATCATCTGGTTGATCTTGCACTCGTGGCTTGATATAGGCAGCTGTAGACCAATCATATTCATCTTGAAAAGCTTCAAAAATTTTAGGAGTGTAGAGCTGACCAACTTGTCTGAGTAAAGGTGTCCTTTTCATCTTCATTCTAGGCAGTTTTTCCCGAGAATCAAATTCAGAGTTGATCTCATTTTGACGCTTCTGCCTAACAACTCGCTCAAAGTGTTTAAAAAACCGCATTATATCCATGTTGCAATGCAAATAATCTTTCAGGTCCCGATTCAGGCTCTCAATTAACTGTGTGCTCCGCATCCCTAATGAAAAAACATCTTTCATAAAACATTCTGCCCAATTTTTCTTCAAGGCATAAATACTATCCAACCAAGAACCTTTTGTTACTTTCTCACGCAATGCATTGAAAGCTTCTTCAAAATCAGCCTCTATGTCATAGTCATACATGCAAGCCTTAAAATCCCGAAGAACATCAGCCCCATCATGAATTAAATGCTTCGTTGCATTTTGCATTATGTGCCATGTACATAATCCGTGAGAAGTTTCTGGCATTACCTCCTCTATAGCCTTTCCCATGGCTATGTCTTGATCGGTGAAGATAGTTTTTGGCTGTTTATCATCATGTGTTGCTAGAAAGGTTTCAAATAACCACCTAAATGACTCCATAGTTTCGTCATACAGAAGTGCAGCACCAAAAATGACAACTTCTCTGAAGTGATTAAATCCAACAAATACACCAAGAGGCCTATGCTCTTTGTTTGTACCAAATGTAGTGTCAAAAGCAACTACCTCACCAAATAAAGCATAATCTATAATCATTTTTGCATCGGCCCAAAAGATGTTTGTTATCTGCTCTTCACTATCCAACTGAATTGAATACTGAAAGGAAGGATTCTCTATAGTTTGAGTATGAAAGTACCTCAATAAACTTCCGGCTTCCCCGTACATCAAGTTCTATTGTCGCTTTCTTTGTAAGTAATTTCTGTGATCTCTCTGGGTGTAGCCAAGATTGGTTGATCCACCAACATGTGCTCCTATAAACTCATGAGCTGCTTTAGGTTTGATTCCAGAGTCATCAGCTAACTCAATTTCAAGTGCCTGGGGTTCTGAAATTTTTCTCTGCGATGACAACAAGGGACTAGTTTCGGGTAAATGCATGGGATGATTATGTTCGGACACAAAATCATGTATTTGATACTTTTCAGTTTCCTTGTTCAACTGTATCCCAATGCGAACTTTGCAACCAGTTCTAGTTTCAGCACGAAAGCGTTGTTGCAAGTTCTCTACCTTACCAATCACACGATGCCCGTCCTTTGCGCACACGTATCTTCTTGAACTTATCACTCCCTCCTTGTTCTTGTTTTCATACTGTCTTCGTACATTAAAACCCATTTTACCTCCATATGCTAGCCAAAAGATCCAACTATCATCTATGGAATCAAACTCCATACCTACTTGAGGGATCCAATTCGCAGAAGCCTCCATCTTGATTGATTAGCTTCAACGACAACACTCCGAATGGTTGGAGATCATACGGTTATGGGTGTAAAATTTGATCCATTTAGATGCATAAAATATTTTTGATTTGGAGCTAATTTTATTAATCTGAGTAGATAAATTAATTGAAGGATAATGTGTAAAATTTGATCTTTGAAGATCATACGGTTATGGGTGAATCAGAATTGTTACCTTTTGTGAAATATAATGGGAAGAGTGGGACGAGTGGGTGGGGACCAGGGATGAGTCAGGTTTTTTTTTAAAAAAAAGAAAAAAAAAATAATTCCAACCATTGATGTAATCCAATGGTTGTAGATTGACAAACTGCAACGTACAGTTATTTTGGAACTGGACCGGAGCTGCATCCTACATATCTACTCAAAAATAAGATTTAAACGGATTTTCTAAGTTGATGCGCCCTAATTGAATCATCATTAGTATTCTATATTGAGAATGAAAAATAACAACTAATCCACCTTTATTCATATCTATTCCATCGGTTTATATCTATCATCCATACACCATGTTTATACAACTTTGATTAATTTGTCTTTCTTTATTAATGTTAAACTTTTCTATACTTTAGGCTTTGTGAAGACCCTTTTTTGCATCTTGACCCCTTTCCACCTTGAAGTATCTGTTTCTCCGTCACGTGGCGCCCTCACGTTTAAAATGCCATGTGTCGATCAAATATTTATGCCACATCCTCATATACTTAACCATTCAATTGATCCATAATTTTACTTTCCAGTCGTTAATTTCATTATACAAATAATCAAATATAATAATCATTAAAACAAAATCAATTGCTTAAATATTTCATATGAATTACAAAAAATAATCTCAATGATCTTCTTCAATGTTGGTGATTTGTTACCACATTTTACCAAAAAAACTTGATCTATTTGAAAATTCCAGAAACTTTTTCCATTCACTTTGATTAATAAATAAACGGGTTTTTTTAAAATAAATTATACTTTATTTTTCCTTTAGTTTTTTTTAATCCAAATAGCTTCTTAAAAACATGCCAAAAAAAATAAAAGGACCTATATTTAGAGACGGATGAAGCATTTTTTTTACTTTTAAGTTTAGTAATTACAAGAATATTTCTTCTCCGATATTTTTATGTGCTCTTCATCCAAAAGTTCTTAAAACTCTATTCACCTAGCGTTTGTGTAATATGTAGCCGAACTACCAAATTATTTGGTCTTACCTTCCAACCCATTACCACAACAAATATTTGTTTAATACTCAAACTAACCAATCAACTTACTAAAAAAACATAGAATGCTAAAAAAAATTAAAACACTCTACAATTATATATACAATTGTTTCCATCTAAAAAGTAAGGTCAAGCTTGAGGGGAGGCAAAACAGGTCTCTGCCTCGAGCCCAAAATTTAAGGGGACCCAATTGTGTTTTAAGTATATGGATTTTTTTATTAGTACGTTTAACTAAAGTCATTACACTGTGTTGGTTAAAAACCTCATTCCTTTTCATTAGTTTATTTCAAGAATATTTCTTCTCCGATATTTTTATGTGCTCTCCATCCAAAAGTTCTTAAAATTTCATTCACCTAGCATTGTGATATGTAGTCGATCTACCAAATTATTTGGTCTTACCTTCCAACACATTACCACAACAAATATTTGTTTAATACTCAAAGTAAACAATCACCTTACTAAAAAAAACATAGAATGCTGGGAAAAAACAACACTCTATACAATTATGTATATACAATTGTTTCCATCTAAGAAAGTATGAAGGTGAGACATTCACGTTTTTCCACATATTATATATTCATATAATATAAGGATTATTTTTTTAATCAAATTTATATTATTTGGCTATATCGTTTTCATATTATTATAATATATCTAATATATAATGTAAATAAATTATGATAATATCTTCTAAAAAATATAATATATTTTATAAATCCCGTGCATAACGCACGGGTACTAAGCTAGTTTCTCATAATCCATGTGCTATTTACAGAATTTTATATTCTTTCACAATTTGTTCCATCAAAATAAAAAGAAATCTTCGCATCTTCTACCATAGCTTTAAATTTGAGCTGGAAATATTCGATTCCAAATAATAAGACACTGTACGAAATTATGTATTTTATAACTTATCTTATATATTAAAAAAAAACAAATAGTTAGCAATAAATAAAAAATGTACAGTGCATAGGAATTGAACTAACATCTCACGTGTATAACAATACAATAACCAAAGCTAACAAGTTTGATGCCAAAAACTTATAGCTCAAATCAAATAAACACAAACAAAATCAATTATATGTAATAAAGGAGAAGTCGGCTGAGATACATGACGATATGAATCAATCACATTTATTGAATAGTGTGAGCGCCAATGTATCTATGGAGGAAATCAGAAGGGCGTTCAAAGATATGGGTTCTTACAAGGCTCCGGGCATTGACGGTTTTCAACCGATCTTTTTTCAGAGATGTTGGGACACTGTCGGTGAGTCTGTGGTGAGTTTCGTCCGGGATTTCTTCACCTCGGGCATGTTACATCTTGGAGTTAACGTGTAACGGCCTGGGATTATGATTCCCGAGTTACGTTTCGAGGGATGAAACCCCTCGTTGGGATCTTGCGCTCCGAGTACAAGTTGAAGGTTTGAAATCGAAGATGTGTAGTTTAAAGTGGGATTTCGCACCCAAATCCGGAAGGTCTGTTGGAGACCTCGCGGTAGACCCCTGTACCTGTCCTAAGTCTACAACGCGGAAAATCCTTTATCATGCAAAGGGCATAAGTTATGAAAATGATACAACCAGTGCCACGGCAGAGCCGGGTCAAAACGGAGTATAAGTAGGGATAAATCCCAAAAGCATGAATCTGGTGAAGTCAGGTTTCAAACACTCACACTCCCCCATATGAATAGACCCCGTCATAACAGCACAAAATCAAGCAGTGTATCGGGTACCTGAAACTATACCACCAAGTCAGGCCAAGAGTCCACCCGCGGGTCCTCTGACCGCGCTGAGGACATATAATACGCCTATACCTAGAATAAAGGATGCCTTCATGCAGTACTAGAATATTAACCACACTATCATGTTCCTAATTCATATGTTCAGAATACTAAGTAAGGTCTTAACAAAGAATACCAAGTGGTATATCCCTCTTCTACCACCACCCCCCTTCCAGATAGGGTGGAGACTGGTCAGTTCGATTCGATAGCATCTCAAATCTCATCATCATATCGTATCTCATCATCATATCGCGGATCTTGCGAAAAGAAAATAATAATGCTGATAATAGTAAAGGCGTTCCAACGACCCGAATGACTCAGGACGAACCCGATGGAGCTGGGCTGTCCTATGACCCTATCAAGGCCGGATTCTAGGACTAACAGATAACGGTCGTTCAGTATTCAAACGCATATAGAATAAGAATGCTCATTCGTAAGTGCAATTCCTAAGAATGATACTGCATGACATGCTTTTATGCATATGCAGCACCTACATACTATATGACACATCAGGCAGGAGGTACTGTGATGCAGGACCATCCAAGACACCATCCAAGACACCTCCGGACACATCTATACTTGGGGATGGACCTATGATTCGAGCTCGTGAGAATGAAGTCATCCTCAAGAGGAAGAAGAAGGCTCCACCATGGGAGAAGGTCCAAAGGTGGAAGCTTGACGTTTAGCTCGTTCATAGTCATTTGACAGCTTTTCGACGTCTCTGTAAAATGGGTCGTACGGATTCAATATTTATCGGATTGAGGCGTGCCATATCTTGTTGGAACGGGGACGAAGAGATCTACAACTTTTCTGTTGAAGGTTTTTCCAGATTCAACCTCGAAATTGGCCGAAAATGCACATCTTTCCAAGCTGTCACTGTTTTGACGGGATTTTACTAAGTGTTGGAACCCCATTTCGCCTAGTGTTCCTATTGGGCCGAAATTGGGCTATTTTAAGTGTTATTTCTAGAGATCTTATTTACTTATGATTTTAGGTGTTTTAATTAGATGTTAGATATTATCTTTCTATCATTAAACTCGGCCCATCAGGCCTTAGCATAGCTTATATATTTCGATTTCATACATTGTAAACATTAAGCTTTCAATGAATAGAATTAGTTCTCTCAAACTTGTGTGAAACACATTGAGTGATGTTGATCCAACTAGAGCTGTGCTCGTTGATCACGAATTGGTATCTATCTCAGCTTGGTTTGCTTTGTGTTCATCAACTTCGCAAGACTTGGTGATCCTAGTATCCACGAGCCCCCTCCTTGTGCCTTCAAGTTGTCCGCTTGATTGTGTAGGGTTGTAGAGGCGGGTTGTGTAGTCATTGGTATTGGTTCCTACCTTCTACGGAAGCCTGGGGTCTCTATCTTGTTCTATACAGATCGACTCAGTCCATATCAGGTCGTGTCTTTCTATCTTTATAGAGTCTTTATTCTTATTGTCGAGTCTGCTTCTATTCTTGCGTCTTTCTTGTTATTTCTTGCTGCGATCTTTGAGATTCTTGATCAATCTTGGTTGTTCTTGAATCGAATCTTGCTGATCTTGTTGAGTCTTGATTGGTGTCTTTTGTTTCTTGTTCAGTTCTTGAAGTTTCTTGCTTGTTGTCGAAGATCGGACCACCCTACGGCTAACCCCGTATCATACTGGTTACTGAGTAAGTCCTCCGGGGCTTACTCAGTACCTCCTGCTTGACGTGTCATATAGTATGTAGGTGCTGCATATGCATAAAAGCATGTCATGTAGTATCTTGCGTAGGAATTGCACTTACGAATGAACATTCTTATTTTGTATGCGTTTGAATACAGAACGGCCGTTATCTGTGAGTCCTAGAATCCTTGATAGGGTCATAGGACAGCCCGATGTCCATGTTTTGTGTCATGTTTTATACTTACTTTTATATCGATTTCTGTATACATTTCATACATTTGGGTTAGAATAGTACAAAATCTATGTAGTTTATGCTTATTTGCCAAATTATGGAGTCTAAACTAGTTTCTGTTTAATTTCGCAGAAATCGGACACACTTTGGAGCTTAAAGAAAACTCATGGAGAAGCTAAGTATTGTGCAGCTGGAGAAAAGACCATATTTCGACATCCATCATTCTGAATCAAGCTTTGATGTCCTCATGAGAGTTGTAGCCCTCAAAAAGAGCTTTCCAATGCATGCTTATATGCGTCAATCCGACGAACGAGGACTCGGGAAAGTACGTTTTAAGAACAGAGTAGAATGCTGAGAGCTGGATTCTACTCGACTTCGACCATGCCTTACTCGAAGTCGACTACAACTGAAGCGGACTTGATCGAGGACAGAAGAAGAAGACAATTCGAGCACGAGCTGTACTCGACGTCGACCACACCGTACTCGACGTCGACCACATCTTACTCGAGGTCGACTAGAACTGAACCATATCCGAGCTCGAGGAGAAAAGCTGATCGAGAAGCTGTGACATGTACTCGAAGTCGAGTACAACCTACTCGACATAGACCAGGCTTGGTCGAAGTCGACTACACTATTTTGGGTCGTGAGTCTGTTGGGCCATTCCGAGCATATGTGGACTACTTGGGCACGAAGCAAGGTTGGATCCATCATGTTTTATCAAGATCTATCTATGAAGAGAAGGATTTTATCCACATGAAGATATTTAGATAGTTTTCCTTTTAGATAAATGTTCCATTTTATTTAAGTTTTATCTTTAGAAAGTAGATATAATTTCCTTCCTTGATTAGCAAGGATTGGAAGCCTATAAATAAAGCCCATGGGGCTAGTTTTTATTCATTCAATTTCAGAAGGAGAAGTAGTAGTAGAGAGAGAGAGAGAGTTTGTGGCCGAGTGGAGTTGTGAAGCGAGAGCGGAATTGGCTTCAATCGGTTGTAAACTTTGGTTAAGTTTAATGCAAGTAGTTTCTTTTCCATCAATGATGTATGCGATTGCCATGAAGAGCGAGTAGTCCACCCACTTCTAGGGTCGAGGTAAGCCCGACGGTAGCCATGTGAGGTGATGCAGTAAAGGTACGATCTTTTTATGCAATTCGTCTTCTATCCCTATGAGCATGATTCTTTTGCGAAAGTTGAAGGTGATCCTTGTTTGTGTTATTGAAGCAAAAGTGATCTTAATACAACTTGGGTTAATTATGTGAACAAGGGTTGGTAACAATTAGGGTTTATGCGAAAGCCTCTGTATTCCTACTTGTTAATAACGAAAGTTATTTGATGAAAAGCATGATCTTTTATGCGTTTATGTGTTATTTTACATAGTTATCGTTGTGGTGTTGAAACCCTGATCTTGGAAGTATTTTAGTTCATTGATTTATTTCACAAAGTTCCGAGTTTTCAAGTTTCTGCAGTCAATATTGAGTTGTCTTCTGTCGATTTTTGTAGTTGATATTGAGTATCTCTAGTCAATATCGACCAAGGTTCCTCACTTGTGTTATGTTTCTGTTTTGGGTCAACATTGAGTCACTGTGGTCGATTTTTCTACTAAATATCGAGTAGCAACACTCAATATCGACCAAGTTTGCTGTCTTTGCTTTCTTTTCTGCTTTTCTTTGTTGTTTCTGTCTGTCTGTTTAATTTTCTGCCTGTGAGATTTGCCGCTACCTGAGATCCGCTAACACGCTTCCTCGAGGATCGATCCTGACTTCCCACTGCTGCATCGGGAGGGAGTCTTGTAATCATTTGCAAGGGACGGAATCTGGTTTGCTTTACTTTACTTATATTTTGAATTGCAAGTCTCGATTTTCCTCCTTATAACAAATTGGCGCCGTTGCCGGGGAAGCTATCATTCGCGCCTTAGGTAGTTAGATCTCACTTTTTCCTTGAGTTTTCTTCTACAGGTGGATGTAGGACACCTTAGAGCGCCTTGAAATATGGGCTGAAAGGGAAAGAGAAAGACGGTATGCAAAAGAATTCGAATATTTGAGATGGCTATACATTGTTGATGAGGAGGCATGGCTTGAGGGTGTACGCACATTTAGGAAGCTACGAGATTCGTCAAAATCACCGCCAGAAGCCCCAATCTCGCTAGAAGGAGGATCTGAACCCGAGGTCGACCTCGACCAACGCCTAGTCGATATCGACCTATCTACTGTCGATACCCAAGTATGTCCTTCCGCTATCTCAAATCCAACTTTGCTATCTGTCTTTGAGAACCCATTTGAAGAACCTCAAGAAGAAGAAGAGCTAGAAAAGAAGAAGTTGGACGTTGTTGCCCAGGATGTTTCAAGGTCGCTTTTACCTTACAAGGTGAAGGTCATCCCCGACAATTTTGAGCAACCGATGTTCATATTCAAGTATGGGGTCCTAGCAAAGTGGCATGAAGCTCCGCATGATGAGGTAGAAATATCTCTTTCCACTCCACCGTTTTGCTGTGGTGGAGACGCGCAAACAAATCAACCTATGAAACGGATGAGGTATGATGATGAGGTATGTATATTTCCTTTATCTCTTCCCTTATACATGCCAGCTGGAGCCCATGAAGATGAATGGGTGAAGCCATGGAGCGTTCACTCAGGGAGGTTTAAGCTTCTTCACATGATGCCCTCGGATGACATTCCACGCTTCCCACCACCGGAGGAACCACCAGACCCACCTATACCTCCGGGCAAAGATGAGCCAGGCTAATGCTTAATGGAGAAGTCGGCCTAGCGACTCTAAAATCTAGAGCATGTACATAAAACTTTTGAATTTTGGGACTTTGAAACTTTTGGTTTTGGTTTTGTTTATTTTTGTTTTTAGTTTTGAATGCTTCATGTGGAAGGTCTTGTCTTCGTGCGAATATCTAACATTTTTAGGTCGAGAAGCATAAAAGGATCACAAAGAGAGAAAGAAGAAGTCTCTGCCAGCAGTTGAAATCGACTAGGCCAAGTCGAGATCGACTACGAAGAGGATCGAGTACAACACCGTACTCGACGTCGAGTAGGCCACTCGACATCGACCACCCAGGAGCATCCTCGACTTCATCTTTCACTCGACACAGCAAATCCGTACTCGACGTCGACCACGCGTATTCGACGTCGACTACCACAGTTTACTCGACGACCCTGTTTTGCCTATACGACGCGTTATTCGGTGAGTTCCTTCCTTTACCTTTGTTTTATATTATTTTATACAGTGGAGACACTATATATTTTAAGTATGGGGTGGGGGAAGAGCTCATTATCATTATTATATATTTTATTCTTGCTTTTGGTTTAACATGATGAATTTTGAGTAAATTTTAAATTTTAGTGCATAATTTATTGAAAACCATGAAATGAGCTAAAATTTAAAGTTGCTTTTGACATGTTGCATGATAAGAGGATGAAGGACTTTATATTTCCATATAATGCTCATGTTGTTATATCCTAGCCATACCTATGCTTATGCATCACAAAAGCCATATTATGCCTTATTTCAATTATTGCTCCACATATTCTAAATATTTCCCATTCTTTACCTTATTTCATATCCGGGGATTATGTTTAGAATGATGTTACATTATGGAGATATTATATGGTGTTTGTGTTGTTATCATTGTTTGAGTTTGGCAAGGAAAGATTCAAATATGTGGAAAATTTAATGAGTGAGAAAAAATCCGATCACCTCAGGAGATAAAGGTAGATCGACCCTGCTCGCTGAGATAATAGTTTGGCGAGATGGGACACACATATGAGGAGTCCAAAGCACTAAGTATCCGGGGCCATTCATGACACCCATGTTTGCGACTCGCGAGAAGGCAGTGTTGAGGTTAGAGAGGTAAAAGCATCATTATTGAAAAAAACAATATGAAAAGGTGATGAATCTTATGAAGAAGGAATGTGGAAATTCAATTTAGAAGCACTCCATTTCCCCGGATCATTAGCACCACATTGCCAAAAATTGCCCACCTTTAGCCTTTTACCAATCTACTCCTTATTGAGCTTAAATTAAAGTCCTCTTGATTATTAATGCTTGGTCACGAATGATTGTTTTTGCATAACCCTCCTTTTATGAGTAGATGTTGTTTTTTATTGCACATGCATGGATTGTGGTATTAGTACCTTTTCGATGATGTTAATTGATTACAGGGTTATATGAGAATGAATCTATGATGTTGAGAGTTTTGAATTCTTCCCCTGAATGACCATCCAAGTTGTTGCTTGGGGACAAGCAAGCTTAAGTATGGGGTGATTTGATGTCCATGTTTTGTGCCATGTTTTATACTTACTTTTATATCGATTTTTGTATACATTTCATACATTTGGGTTAGAATAGTACAGAATCTAGGTAGTTTATGCTTATTTGCCAAATTATGGAGTCTACACTAGTTTCTGTTTAATTTCGCAGAAATCGGACGCACTTTGGAGCTTAAAGGAAACTCATGGAGAAGCAAGTATTGTGCAGCTGGAGAAAAGACCATATTTCGACATCCATCATTCTGAATAAAGCTTTGATGTCTTCATGAGAGTTGTAGCCCTCGAGAAGAGCTTTACAACGCATGATCATATGTGTCAATCCGACGAACGAGGACTCGGGAAAGTACGTTTCAAGAACAGAGCAGAATGCTGAGAGCTGGATTCTACTCAACTTCGACCATGCCTTACTCGAAGTCGACTACAACTGAAGCAGACTTGATCGAGGACATAAGAAGAAGACAATTCGAGCACAAGCTGTACTCGACGTCGACCACACCTTACTCGAGGTCGACTAGAACTGAACCATATCCGAGCTCGAGGAGAAAAGCTGATCGAGAAGATGTGACATGTACTCGAAGTCGAGTACGACTTACTCGACATAGACCAGGCTTGGTCGAAGTCGACTACACTATTTTGGGCCGTGAGTCTGTTGGGCCATTCCGAGCATATGTGGACTACTTGGGCATGATGCAAGGCTGGATCCATCATGTTTTATCAAGATCTATCTATGAAGAGAAGGATTTTATCCACATGAAGATATTTAGATAGTTATCCTTTTAGATAAATGTTCCATTTTATTTAAGTTTTATCTTTAGAAAGTAGATATAATTTCCTTCCTTGATTAGCAAGGATTGGAAGCCTATAAATAAAGCCCATGGGGCTAGTTTTTATTCATTCAATTTCAGAAGGAGAAGTAGTAGTAGAGAGAGAGAGAGTTTGTGGCCGAGTGGAGTTGTGAAGCGAGAGCGGAATTGGCTTCAATCGGTTGTAAACTTTGGTTAAGTTTAATGCAAGTAGTTTCTTTTCCATCAATGATGTATGCGATTGCCATGAAGAGCGAGTAGTCCACCCACTTCTAGGGTCGAGGTAAGCCCGACGGTAGCCATGTGAGGTGATGCAGTAAAGGTACGATCTTTTTATGCAATTCGTCTTCTATCCCTATGAGCATGATTCTTTTGCGAAAGTTGAAGGTGATCTTTGTTTGTGTTATTGAAGTGAAAGTGATCTTAATACTACTTGGGTTAATTATGTGAAAAAGGGTTAGTAACAATTAGGGTTTATGCGAAAGCCTCTGTATTCCTACTTGTTAATAATGAAAGTTATTTGATGAAAAGCATGATCTTTTATGCCTTTATGTGTTATTTTACATAGTTATCGTTGTGGTGTTGAAACCCTGATCTTGGAAGTATTTTAGTTCATTGATTTATTTCATAAAGTTCCAAGTTTTCAAGTTTCTGTAGTCAATATTGAGTTGTCTTCTGTCGATTTTTGTAGTCGATATTGAGTATCTCCAGTCAATATCGACCAAGGTTCTGCACTTGTGTTCTGTTTCTGTTTTGGGTCAATATTGAGTCACTGTGGTCGATTTTTCTACTCAATATCGAGTAACAACATTCAATATCGACCAAGTTTGCTGTCTTTGCATTCTTTTATGATTTTCTCTGTTGTTTCTGTCTGTCTGTTTAATTTTCTGCCTGTGAGATTTGCCGCTACTTGAGATCCGCTAACACGCTTCCTCGAGGATCGATCCTGACTTCCCACTGCTGCATCGGGAGGGAGTCTTGTAATCATTTGCAAGGGACGGAATCTGGTTTGCTTTACTTTACTTATATTTTGAATTGCAAGTCTCGATTTTCCTCCTTACAACACAACTCAGCTCCATCGGGTTCGTCCTGAGTCATTCGGGTCGTTGGAACACCTTTATTATTATCAGCATTATTATTTTCTTTTCGCAAGATCCACGATATGTTGATGAGATACGATATGATGATGAGATACGATATGATGATGAGATACGATATGATGATGAGATATGATATGATGATGAGATTTGAGATGCTACCGAATCGAACTGGCCAGTCTCCACCCTACCTGGAAGGGGGGTGGTGGTAGAAGAGGGATATACCACTTGGTATTCTTTGTTAAGGCCTTACTTAATATTCTGAACATATGAATTAGGAACATGATAGTGTGGTTAATATTCTAGTACTGCATGAAGGCATCCTTTATTTTAGGTATAGGCGTATTATATGTCCTTAGCGCGGTCAGAGGACCCGCGTGCAGACTCTTGGCCTGACTTGGTGGTATAGTTTCAGGTACCCGATACACTGCTTGATTTTGTGCTGTTATGACGGGGTCTATTCATATGGCGGAGAGTGAGTGTTTGAAACCTGAGTTCACCAGATTCATGCTTTTGGGATTTATCCCTACTTATACTCCGTTTTGACCCGGCTCTGCCGTGGCACTGGTTCTATCATTTTCATAACTTATGCCCTTTGCATGATAAAGGATTTTCCGCGTTGTAGACTTAGGACAGGTACAGGGGTCTACCGCGAGGTCTCCAACGGACCTTCCGGATTTTGGTGCGAAATCCCACTTTAAACTACACATCTTCGATTTCAAACCTTCCACTTGTACTCGGAGCGCAAGATCCCAACGAGGGGTTTCATCCCTCGAAATGTAACTCGGGAATCATAATCTCGGGCCAATGTATCTATGGAGGAAATCAGAAGGGCGTTCAAAGATATGGGTTCTTACAAGGCTCCAGGAATTGACGGTTTTCAACCAATCTTTTTTCAGAGATGTTGGGACACTGTCGGTGAGTCTGTGGTGAGTTTCGTCCGGGATTTCTTTGCCTCGGGCAGGTTACATCTTGGAGTTAACGACACCCTGATTGTTCTCCTCCCTAAAGTTGGGAAGCCGGAGTCCATTCGTCAGTTCCGTCCCATCAGTCTGTGTAATGTCCTATACAAACCGATCACAAAGATTCTGACTTCCCGCTTAAAACCGCGTATGAGGAATCTGGTTGGGCCAACACAAGGTAGTTTCATCCCGGGGAGATTCATCTCGGATAACATTATCGTGGCTCAGGAGGTGGTGCATTCGATGAAGAGGAAGAAGGGCTCTAAGGGGTGGATGTGCCTTAAGCTCGACCTTGAAAAAGCCTACGACAGGTTGAGCTGGGAATTCATCGAAGATACCCTGTGCAGAGCCGGCTTCCCTAGGATCGTGTGTGATTGGATCATAGAGTGCATCCGTACTCCGCGTATGCAAGTTCTTTGGAACGGTGAAGCTACAGAGCAGTTCTGCCCTTCTAGAGGAATACGTCAAGGAGACCCGATATCTCCTTATATCTTCATCTTATGCATGGTGAGATTAAGCCACTTAATCAATGATGCTGTCGAAAAGGCGGACTGGAAAACCATCAAAGTCACCCGCAGTGGGCCTGTGATCTCTCATCTCTTCTTTGCTGACGACATCCTCCTTTTTGCGGAGGCGTCGGTGGCGGAAGTTAGAGTTATCCGTGGGTGTTTGGAAGCTTTCTGCGAGGGTTCTGGGCAGAGAATTAGTCTCTAGAAGTCGAAGGTTTTTGTGTTGAAAAATGTGAACTCTGAGCTCCGTGCGAGGATCCAAGCTAAGAGCGGGATTGAGGCTACGAAAGACTTGGGAAACTATCTTAGTATTCCTATCCTCCATAAGAGGGTCAATAAAGGTACGTTTGCTCCCATACTTGAAAATTTTGCTTCTAAATTGGCAGGATGGAAGGCCTCGCTTTTGAGCTTCGCTGGAAGAGCTACTCTTACCAGGTCGGTCCTGGGCGCACTCCCAGTTTACTCCATGTCTACCATCCTCCTCCCGAAAGGGACGTGTGCCGAGATCGAAAAAATCTGCAGGGGTTTTGTGTAACGACCCGAAATTTAAGTACCCGAATTAACCTCCATAAACCTACTTAGAAGGTAAATAAGGTTCGGAATACTAGGTTATCGGGGAACGTTATAGGAGAAGTTTAATCTTCTCCCGTGAGCTTTAGATCTTACGACCGAGTACGAGTTATTATTAGGTTCATTTATGCGGAAGATTTAGTTGTCAAAAGATGGGGATTGCGAACCCCGAAAAGATCGTAAGCCCGTTGGAGGCTTTACCTGTCCTAGACTATCGCGAAAAAGTTTCGAACAGAAATAAAAGCGAAAATCATAAATACAACAAAACGCCACGACCGCGCCGGGTCAAAACGATAAAACGTATGAGCAAAAGAGTACGAATGTCAAGCGCCTCCCTCACTCTAATCGTCCAAAAGGTCTGTCCCGACAACCATCCACATAAGTAAGTCATATCGGGTAAGGGGTACCTGAATCTAAAAACAAGAAATGAATCGGGGTCAATCATCGAAAATATGCACACGCAATGCCATATAAAGAGGCATACTTAAACTACATGAATGTTAAAATGTAACACGTAAGCAAGTGTATAGATATATATAAATGTGAAATAAACACACAAGGGCATGTATCATCATCATAATCATCATCATCATCACCATCATATCATAATATCTTCTCAAACGTACTCATCCTTCTCAAACATACTCATTCTTTCTCATCATAAGTCTTTCATCATTTCATTCGTGTTCCATCGAGTATAAGTCATTTATTCAGATTTTGACGGCCGTTCTACCATAGACACATAACATACATATGCATTATTGGATTTACTAAGTTCATCCTACGTCATATTACCAGTTTATATTCCTAAACATGTTACTAGGTCGCGTGATGCATGAAGACTCTTGATAAGACAAAGAGTATCACATAAATCCATCATGAGTAAGTCTAGGGGACTTACCTAGAGTCCGGAGAATAAGCAAGCAATAAAGTGCACAACCAAGGATCCAATCAACAAGAGCCTATTAATTTCATTAAGCTTTCATTAGGTGGTATTCTAATGCATGGTACCCAACCTAATAATCAACATACATCCACATGAGGTTCACGATTCTATAGATTACGCACTTTGGTTAAGTGATCCGGACTTAACCAGTTATAATCTATATCGTATTATCACATAATCGATTTTCTTCTTATCGGATCATAAGCCAATTTATGGGTATACTTCATTTCTGTATTTTATATGCTCTAAGTTTAGGTTATGCCATCATATATTTAACCATATTCTTAGCATTCCCTTAACCAAGTTTTTTAATCGAGTCATTATAAACACTGGTTACTAAAATTATAATAAATCTTGATCCAACCGTTGGATTTCCGTAATTTTTGCAGGGAAGGTAGATAACATTTCCATGAACATCTTATTAAGATTTCAGCCGAATCAGACCGTTGGATTGGAGATAAAGTCTAAATTACAGAGGCACATATATCCATTTTGTTTGTTGTGACGTTTGCTACAAAACGCAACCAAAAACACATAGAGGCTCCACTTCCTAAGCCCTAATTTACACATAAGGCTCCTAACCTATAGAGGGAAAGGTGGATGAGAGATTACCCTCGAAGCCACTCTCGAAAAAGACCAAATTACCCCTCCAAGCTTCCCGGGACCTTGCGCCAAACACCTAGCATTTTTGACAAATCCAAACCAAAAAATAAAAGGAAGTCTTAGACAAAAACCTTCAAAATTAGTTGTACAACAAGTATAAAATCAGATTTGAAGGGGAGGAAACCAAGACTCACCCAAACACACTTGAAAACCTCAAGAACACAAAGGGCTCAGCACTGCTGGCTCGGAAATAGGGCTCAACGGCTGGCTTGACTGGTCTGGATTTTTGTGCAAGAACTATGTTTGGAAAGGCTTCTCTTTTGTGGATATTTGGCTTCAAGAATCAGCCAAAAATCTTGAGTGAGGAGGGAGTTATGGTGGTTTGAAGTTGAGGTGTTGCTAGGCCAACAATGGCTTCCCTCTTTTCTTTCTCTTTCTTTTTCTTTCTTTCTCTCTTCTCTCTCCGATTTTGGTGGTGTAGATGGCTGAGAATGGCAGCCAATTAGGGTTCTTTATGGAGCCAAAAGGGTGGGCAAGGGTGTTCAAGGAGTTGATGTGTATTAGGTAGCATAGTGAATGGAATAGGACTTGGTCATTCAAAGGTGTCAATCTATGGGGGGGTTTTATTCTTTAATCAATAAAATGATGGACCATGAAGATCATCAAAATGGGGCTGAAATGGGTCATAGGGGAGGCGGCATTTTGAGGTTAAAAGACGTCTCGAAAAGTCGCGACAAGTTATGAAAGTTACCGAAATAAATGGATGACAAGGCCTTTGCCTCACCAATATTTCTCATAAAATTATCATACGAATTCCATTAGATCGGAATTGTAATCCTCTTTCCATATAAAATATGCCATCCAAAAATTTTAAATTTTCCCGGGTTTTCAAAATCGTAAAAGGAGGATAATTGCTCGGATTATCCCTCAGAAATTAATTAAATTTTTCGGTCTTTACATTTTGTGTGGGGATTTTCCCCGGATAGGCGAAAGATCCACAAAATCGCATGGGAGGAGCTGACCAAACCGAAGATGAAGGGCGGGTAAGGGCTGAAGAAGATGTTGGAGCTAAACCTTGCACTCACTGCTAAGCTGGGCTGGAGGCTGCTGCAGGATGACGGTGGTTTATGGGCTGAGATTCTCATTAACAAGTATGTGAATAACTCTCTGGGGGCTCGGCGTCCGCCTCTCATATATGGAAAGGGATCTTCAAAGCGATCGAGCAGGTGCTCAAACCGAACCTTGGGTGGAGTCTCGGGAATGGGCGTGATATCGACTTCTGGAAGGATAGATGGTTGGGGGACACGACTTTGGAAAACTTGGTGTCCGAAGGGACGCCCCCTGGGATCATTCCCACCCGGATTTTTGAACTCTGGGATCCCGGTAGGGGGTGGAAGTGGGAAGCTTTCACTAAATTCCCTACTCCGATCCTCCTTCAAATCGCCGCCACCATCGTTACAGAGGATGAAGATCGCTTGTGCTGGCCTAGGAACACCGATGGGAGCTACACGCTCCGAACGGGCTACTGTGCTCTTACCAAGATTGACGAAGTCCAGTTTATTGACCATCAGTTCTTCACCACCATTTGGAGAATGGATGTTAATGAAAGAGTAAGAGCTTTTGTTTGGACGATAAGCAAGGGAGGGATACTTACGAACTCTGAACGGCTCCGACGTAAGTTAAGTATTTCTGACTTTTGCCCCTCCTTTAATCTCCATAATGAAACTTTGATCCACTTGTTTAGAGATTGTGGTTCTGCTAAGAAATTTTGGTTGCAGACGACTGGCGCCAGGCTGGACCCCGAGTTCTTCGCCGCTCCTTTCGCAACCTGGATAAGACGCAACATTCTCTCGAGCGCTTCGGAGTCGCCCGACGTGGAGTGGAGATCGTTCTTCGCAGTTGCTGTCCGTGGGCTTTGGCTAAGAAGAAACGACCTGGTCTTCAAAAAGGTTATCGGGAAGGAGCTAACGTCGGAGGCTTGTCGTCTCTGGGCCAAGGAGCATGGGAGGGCTAGAAGCGGCCTGAGACAGAAGGACCCCCTACACAGAAAGCAAACAGAGGTGGCGGTGAGATGGATTCCCCCGGACCCAGGTTGGGTTAAGATCAATGTAGATGGAGCAATTAGAGATAACGGGAATGTTGCTGTTGGCGGAGTGATCCGCAACGACCATGGAGGCTGGCTGATGGGGTTTGTGCATAACATTGGGAGTTGTTCGGTTGCAAATGCTGAGCTTTGGGCGATAACGAAGGGGTTGGAGCTGGCCTGGGCCAACGGGTTTAGAAGGGTGATTTGTGAATCCGGTTCGGAGGTCGTCGTGGAGATGTTAAGGGGACTGGTGTCGTCGAACCATCCTAGTGCCAGCCTGGCGAGGTGCTGCCAAGGCTTCTTAAGTAGGGACTGGTCCATCCAGCTCCGTCATACCTTTCGGAAGGGCAACCGCCTTGCCGACTCTTTAGCTAAGCTTGCTTTTACCTTTCCATTAGGCTTCACTACGCTTCCTGTGATGCATGTGGGCATGAAGCCTGTTGTTTTAAACGTTAACAAGGGGGTCACTTTGACTCGCCTCATGTGTGTAACCTGTTTGGGTACCTCTAATAAACCCCTGTTTAGGAGCCTTTCCGACCAAAAAAAAAATCACATTTTTTGAAAGAAATAATTAATATATGTACAAGATAAAATTAGATATATCTATTGAATTAATCAATATATCTCTATATGCATAAGATGAAATTTTATTCTAACTCTATTTAATCAATATATCTATATATGCATAAGATAAATTTCGACCCAATTTGATTAGATATGGATATATTTTCATAAGAGATTAACCAAATTTAAATACTACTCCCTCCGTCCAAAAATACATGGACTTTTAGGATTCACGCACGTTGTTTTAGGAGTTAAAAACTATATAAATATTAACTTTTTTTATTCAATATTTTTAACAATTACAAACTTATTGTCAATAAGTTTATAATTGTTAAAAAAAAATTAATAAAAAAGTTAATATTTTATATAGTTTTTAACTCCTAAAACAAGTTTCGTGAATAGTAAAAAGTCCATGTATTTTTGGACGGAGGTAGTATTATTTAAGATAAGATTTAATAATTGATATATGTACAAGATAAAATTAGATATATCTATTCAATCAATCACTATATATATATATATATATATATATATATATATATATATATATATATATATATATATATATAGAGAGAGAGAGAGAGAGAGAGAGAGAGAGAGAATGGATCAAATGTTTACAAGTCTTAACATGTTTTGTGTTAACAAATCTGAGGTGTTGATTGGGTGAAAATGAAAGGCTGAGATTTTTCTATAATTTTTATTAATTAAAAATAAAAATGAAAAAAATAAACCCCATAGCTCTACAAAGTCGCGTGTATCACAATCTCAACCCTAACCACAATCCATCATCTTCAAAAGGCGGAAGGGATAGCGATGGGAACACCGTCTCTTCTATCGCCCTCCTCGCCTCGACGCAACCCCGACGGCCTCCCTCGCTAGGATTGGAGATGGTGGCCAGCACCGGCTTCCCTCCTCGACTCTCAATTTGAGGAAGCCGATGGCAAGCATCGTCGTAGCCGGAACCCTAGGTGGCGACATCCGCGGAACAGAAGAAGCTAGCAGAGATTGAGAGAAACCGCCAGAAACCACACATCGCCATCGCCAGAAACCGCCACTGCTGGAGCCGCTGGAAAACGCCGGAGCCGCTGCGGAACAATCAATTCTCAGCAGCTTTAGTTGGTGGTCGAAGTAGCCCTCTGAACATCGCAATGGGTAAGTTACGAATCTTTGATAATCTTTGTTACTCCTTGTTGAATCTGTAGTTCAAAATCGATGTTTGTTGTGGGTTTCGATTGAACATCGATTGTTTTGAGTAACGGGAAGGTCGAATAAGGTTTTTATGAATTTTTGTTAAATCCCGCTCCCCATCGATTGATTGAAGATGAAATTAGATGAATAAATTGGTTATTGTGATGAATGAAGTTGAAATTTGTTTGATTGAGTCGAATGGGTTGTCGAATGAGTTGATGATGTGAATCTGTTATGAGTATCTTTGAGATATAAGTGAATCGTTTACGAAATCTTGATAATAATTGTGAGATTGGATTAATAGTTGATGAATTTACATGAGTTATGGACGAATATTTGACAAAAGATGATGAATATGTGTGAGAACTAGATGAATATGTGATGAATATGTGATGAATAAAGTGTTGATTATGATGAATGTAGGTGAAATTTGTTTGATTGAGTCGGATGGGTTGTCGATTGGGGAACTCAACCCTAACCGTGACGAAGACAGATCGGGGGCGTCGGGATCTTCTTCCTGCTCGAATCTCCAGCCTAGGTGTCGCCGTCGCTGCAATGGCTCCGCCGCCCCGCCCCGTCTTCGGCTCCTGCTTGAATCAACATTTTTGTCTTTGTATTCGACAACTTCATAGTGATATTCGGTGATAATAAGCAATTATTCGGTGGAATTCATATGATTGTTCTATTAATCTCATGTTCAGAGTCACTATTCGACAAGTTCATAGTTTCTATTCGGTAATAATAAGGAATTATTCGGTGATAGTAAGGAATTATTCGACAAGTTCACAGTTTCTATTCGGTAATAATAAGGAATTATTCGGTGATAGTAAAGAATTATTCATATGTATGTGGTTAATTAGAGGTGGAAATCAAGAATTACATTTATATATTCTTTTAACCTAGCGAATAATTACTGTCAACTTGGCGAATAATTACTATCAGCCTCGCGAATAGTTGAAAAATTGACAACCCTTTTGCTATTATTGATAACTCATATCTATAGACGAATAATAACAATCAATTTAGCGAATAATTACTATTATCCTAGCGAATATTTACTATTATCCTAGCGAATATTTTCATCGAACGCATAGTGGAAGCAAAATCTCCTCATCCACAAAAAAAAACGTTACCTAAAAAAATCAACGCACGCGCTTCCTCTACAACAAGTTGGCTATTAAAGTGGTGGGACCTACTTTTTTTTATTTAAATAAAAAGGGAAAGTCTCAATTAATCTCACCCATTCCTTCCTAATCAATCAATGGCCTATATTTAGACCTGTCAAAACACAACCCGACCCGATGACCCGACCCGACCGACCCGAAAAATTTCCGACCCGAACCCGAAAATTTTGACCCGAAATTTTTTTTCGACCCGAACCCGAAAAACCCGAAATTTTCCGGGTAATCTGGGTTTCGACCCGGTGACCCGATTGACCCGGTAATTTTGACCCGATTTACCCGATTGACCCGGTGACCCGACTGACCCGGTTGATTTATAATTATATTTAATTAATTTTTTTTATATATAATTAAAATTTATCACAAAATTATCAAATAATGATTTTTTTAATTTAAAAAAGAAAAAACTGACAAACCCGAAATCGACCCGAACCCGACCCGAAACCCGATCAAACCCGAGTTCGAGTTAACCCGAAACCCGTTTTACCCGAGACCCGTTTTACCCGAAACCCGAAGTGACCCGACCCGAACCCGACCCGAATGACCCGTTTGACAGGTCTACCTATATTTGTTAACACAAAACATAATAAGGGGTGTAAACATCTGACCCAACCCCTCTCTCTCTCTCTCTCTCTCTCTCTCTCTCTCTCTCTCTCTCTCTCTCTCTCTCTCTCTCTCTCTCTCTCTCTCTCTCTCTCTCTCTCTCTATATATATATATATATATATATGCATAAGATGAAATTTTATTCTAACTCTATTTAATCAATATATCTATATATGCATAAGAAAAATTTTGACCCAATTTGATTATATATGGATATATTTTTAGAAGAGATTAACCAAATTTAAATACTATTATTTAAGATAAGATTTAATAATTAATATATGTATAAGATAAAATTTTATTCTAAATCTATTTAATCAATATATCTATATATTCATAAGATAAAATTCGAACCGATTTGATTTGATATGGATATATGTTTAGAAGATATTAACGAATTTTAAATACTATATAAGATAATATTTTACCTATTATATAAGATAATATTTTACCTATGTAACATATGTAACCAATTTTAGAAGATATATATAATTAGATATAATAAATGATAAGTCGTATGTAACATGACATCTTCTCCTTATCTTAATAGTAATAACAAATCAAAAAAAAATATCTCCACTTTAATCAATTTTAAGATAATAGTTTCCACTTTTCATAAGTTCTTAGAGATAGATATATTTTGAAAAGATTTTACCCAAGTTTGTAAGATTTTGATAATAATTATATAAAAGTTTGATAATA
Source organism: Persicaria maculosa (assembly GCA_963922045.1). Taxonomy (NCBI): domain Eukaryota; kingdom Viridiplantae; phylum Streptophyta; class Magnoliopsida; order Caryophyllales; family Polygonaceae; genus Persicaria; species Persicaria maculosa. The sequence goes on from OY998262.1 coordinate 27,325,972, forward strand.
CTTTCAATATATTAATGAGAATCAATGGTAATTTTATTTAAATTGTGTAATAATTCAAAAGTGTTGAAATAAATTAATTAACTCTCTAAATGAGTATTTATATTAAATTTATTTAAATTGTAAAAAACCACACACCATGCGGGTACTGAACAAGTTACCATTCTAATCTACACAAATAAAAATGAGAGGACGCGTAAAATAAATAAACACAAATTGAAATGAAGCCTAAAATGGTCCGACCCCTACAAGGAGAGCGAGTGGACAAGTTTTCTAGTCAGTGTTCTAAATATCAGATATATCGGCCGATATATCGGCGATATATCGGGGATATTTAGAATCTGCTACGATATCGGCTTATCGGATGAAAATATCGGTCAACGTGATATATCGGGTCAATATCGGCGATATATCGGGTCAACGCCGATATATCGGGGATATTTAGATCTGCCAACTTTTATAAGGCAATTTTAGCCTTTGTGACCCGATATGTCGGGTCAATATCGGGGATATTTAGAATTGTCAACTTTAATAAAGTAACTTTAGCATTTATGAATGAAATTGTTTTTATTTTATCAAGTTTATTTGGTACTTTTATAATTTAAATATTAATTTTTCATGTCTATTTTTACATTTTGAAGTATAAATATAATATTTATAATTAAAAATGAGCGAAAATGATAAATCCGATATATCCCGATATATCATTTTTACTCCTAACTAGACCTGTCAAAACACAACCCGACCCGATCGACCCGAAAAATTTCCGACCCGAACCCGGTAATTTTGACCTGAAATTTTTTTCCGACCCGAACCCGAAAAACCCGAAATTTTTCGGGTAATCTGGGTTTCGACCCGGTGACCCGATTTACCCGATAATTTTGACCCGATTGACCCGGTTGATTTATAATTATATATAATTAATTTTTTTTATATAATTAAAATTTATCACAAAATTATCAAATCATAATTTTTTTAATTTTAAAAAAAAAAATTTGACAAACCCGAAATCGACCCGAAACCCGGTCAAACCCGAGTTCGAGTCAACCCGAAACCCTTTTTACCCGAGACCTGCTTTACCCAAAATCCGAAGTGACCCGACCCGAACCCGACCCAAATGACCCGTTTGACGGGTCTCCTCCTAACCGATACGACCCCGATACGCGATATTTAGAACCTTGCATCTAGGACGGGAAACAATAGCTTGGCTTCCACTTGAGCTGCATTCGTTCACTCGGGGGTTTGGCTCACATCACATCGCCATCGCCATCGCCATCGCCATCGCAAATTGGAGGACCTTCAAATAAAGCAAACAGTTTCGTCCATCTCCAAGATTGAGAGAGATTTGAGTGCGGAAAACTCTTCGAGAGGCAAGAAAAATATGGCCGAACGGGCCCCCTTGGGTTCTCCCACCATGATAATTCCAAAGCTGATTTCGTGCACCACGCTTTTTTCTTTGTCTCTCTCGAATTCGGTAAAAGCCGTAATTGATTGCTAGACTCCACTTTGATTTCTTTCCCTGGGTAATTGAGAATTGCTCCTGTGGATGGGAATTGAAATCCCTCAAAGTGATCGACTTCCAGTTATTTATTTGCATGTGAGGCCGGTGAGGAAGTTTTGGGGTCCTTGAATCTGGAGATGGGATCAATTTGAGGTTGATTTGATCAATTAGGGATCTCGGGCTCCCCCGTGGTCTGCGGTTTTCCGATTTCTACGGAGAAACCTAATTTAAGTCTCGTTTTGGTTGCTGTCAGGTGCTGAATCTCTTTCCTATTTGATCTTCTTAATTACTAGGGTTAGGAAGCTTGGATTAATTCAAACCGGTTTTGGATACCGTACTGGGTTTGAAGAAATTCATTTTAGCTCATGTGTAGTGAATTATTTTTACAGGAGTTGTGAATCTTGGGATTTGCTAGGGCTGTTTGTTTTTGCTGCTGAATTTCTGCAGATTTTAAGAAGAACCTGTTGTTAATTCTTTAACCGATCACTATGTCATCAAAGTCCTGTGATTGGAGCTTGTTAATGGCTTTGCCAGATGATGTATTTGCTATTATTACTAGGTCCTTGTCGCCCAAGGACATATGTAATCTCAGCTTGTGCTGTCGAAGCCTCAATGCACTCGCAGCTTCGGATAAGCTTTGGCTGACCCAATGTGAAATGGTTGGAATCGTGTCCTCTAGAGACCTTGTTGAGTGGAATAGAGTAGTGACATCTTATAAGGTGCTCTGTAAGTTCCTTCTCTGTGTGAAACCATTGATTGGGATATGGGTTCACCAGAATCCGGAGCTCGGTAATGTGGTTTATGTTATGCCTGGATTTGTTTCCGTGGTTGGTTGTCGGGTCATCCCACAAGAGCTAGGTCCTCTTGGTATTGAGGATGGGCCGCTTCTATGGGCACCTGTGTTTGAAATCGTATGTGATGATGATGGTTCGTCTGTGTTCTTCTTACACGGAAGAGAAAAAGACCGTGATTATGTCTATCCCGGATCAGTAAAGTCAGTTGAGAAGACATGTAATGTACTATTGCTGGAAGTTGAGCCTAGAAAGTTGATGAAGAACGAGGATATTGTTTCACTGAGGAAAAGTTTACTCTATCCAGAAGCTGAATCTGGGAGAGAAGTGTCGAATTATTTGGAAGATTTGGTACCAAGGAAAAGCTTTTCTCACTATTCTGACGATGAGCAAGGAAGAAAGGTTTCAAGGTCAGAAAAGGGAATCTCGAAATCTCAGAGGTTACCTGAGCAAAATCTGTTAACAGTGCCATTTAGTAAGTTGTCTTTTGGTGATAGAAGGAAATTGCTCGAGATTGTTACTTGCCAAGTCCATTTGGAGGTTCCAGATCCTTCAGATAGCCCGTTATTCCCTTGTTTGAGGGATAATGAAGTTAGATTTAAGAAAGAGATTTTGCATTTATCTGAACGCAGGGCCTTGCTAATCAAAATACACAAGCTTGAAAGAGAACGCCATAACTGGACAGACAGCCATGAAGTACCTAGTCTTCCCACGCAGTTTGACTTAAGTGGGATCAAGAAGATGCTTGATCGCTCAAGTGGTTTCCGCAATTCCCTCAGCGGGGATGATACCCGTACCCAATATGCAAAGAGGAGATCCCTCAGCGAGTGCCTTAGGAATAGTTTCAAGCAGATGCTGCGAAGATCAAACTCAGTCAACAGGGTCCGTGGACTTGCAAACAGTGGTTCTTCAAGCAGTGAGAGTAAGCATGCTCAGCTCCACGAGTTTCTGAACTCAGGGGATACTGTTGGACTGACATTACATGCCTCATCAATGAAACTGTCTTCTTACCGTGCATGGCCGAATATGCATGATAGTCGGTTTGCTCTGTACAAGCTGTCTATCCGAGCACCAACTGCTGGTCAAGAGTATGCTGGTTTGTGGGGAGGAACTTTTGGGTGGCCCCCAGGGAAGCCTAGTGAAGACAAGCCTGGAAAGGCTTTGTTCTTTCTAGTACTCTCTTATCATGATGAGCTGCCTGGAAAACGACTTCTGATTGCAACCAAGATTCTTGAAGGCACCCATTATGTTCTCCATCCAAATGGCTCAGCCATGTTTGTCGTGAATTTTGACGAGCCATCCTCAGATCCTTTCCCTTGGAAAACCGGTGCAGATGCACTCCCTGTTAACATTAAGTGCGCCTTTACAGGGGAGGGCATTGCTAATGGATATGGATTCAGATATCCCGGGTCAAAGCCTGGCTCACTTTTTGATCTTGGAGATGGAATGCTGGCTTTTCTTTGGAAAGAATCTGGAGCAATATTAACCCTTAGAAGGCTTAATCTTGAGGAGTTGTTGAAGAAGGGAGAGCAGGTGCCAGCTCTCCCCCCGATTGCCAATTTTTCTTATTTAACCAAGTCCTACTCCAATGTATTTGCAGGATTCGCAAATATGACAACATCTTTGTCGTCTCCAAGGTATGTCCGAATATTCAACTAAAACTGTTATTTTATCTAGCCTAGCCTGGTGCCCCTTGTGATGAACTTGTCTTCTGAAAGCTTGATGGTTTATGTTTCTGCCATTTAACAAATCTCAGTTAGTAGCTCATAACAACTTGCCAATCAAAACTCAAAAGTCATCATTTCTCCTTGTGTGGTGCTGCAGATTTGGATACTTTCATGTGTATTGTTGCTGATAAACCATGATAACCTATTTGATAATGGTGAAATTTCTTAGTTTGACTTTGGCAAAAAAATTAGGGAGTTCTTAGTCGATTTGATTGCATATGAGAAAAAATTTCTTGCTTGTTCCCTGTTTGCCCGAACTGGATTTTATTTTAACAAGTAGCTCGAGGGATGATGGATACTCGTACTCTTGTGATGCCAATTCTTGATGCTGTAAATGAATTCATCCTCAGTATTCTGACTCTACCTTTGTCCTCTAAACAGGCGAAACCAGTCATAGAAAGCTACAGATTGTTTGTACAGCATTTGCTGTGCAGTCTACTTCTGCATCAGGATTATGGCTTGTAACAGTGATGAAAGATCGGCCAAAGGTGTTCATCCATTTCCTCAGCACTAAGGTCATGCCATTGCTAAGGCAACTTAAAAAGAGCACAATTCATTCACTTTAAAAATAATGCCTCGAAAACGATGGTCATTGTGTAATAGATACTATATTCCCGTGTGTGTAACCTTTGTAACAGAAACATCCATAAATACAAGTCATCCTTTCATCAATCTGTCATCAGTTTTTTTTTTTTTTTTTAAAGGGATTCGAATTACCGATCAGCCCTGGTAGTTTGAGAGGCTGGAAAAATGAACACCATCATCACTAAAAAGGAGACGACACAGATTTAAAACAGGGGCAAAGAAGTTCACACTTCCAGTTTGGATTTTTATTTACTCTATACAGGCAAAGAAAGCGCCCACTGTTTAAAATTTTCAATGGTTTTAAGTCATTTTTATTATTTAGTCCTGGCTTCGCAGCTGATTCCGAGATGGGTGAAAAAATAATAGGTGATTTGTTTGTCAATTGTCTTAATCAAGGGCAAAAATCATATGGATAAAATCATAAAATATACTCCGTATTGAAATAGCAAAAGATACTAGCTACAGCAGGAAGTAGTTTTAAACTAAGGGTTCGTTTGGTTGAATGCGGGAAGTACGCTTCCCGGGCTTGTTTGGTTAAACATAGGAGGTAGGCTTCCTAGGAAGTTACTTCCCATGAATTCAATTCCCTTGATTATAATTCCTATAAAATTTAAAAAGTTGTTTGATTAAGTTACAAGATGTAGGGAATTTAAATGGAGGAAGTTGAATTTTTCCAATAAAAAATGGTGGAATTACAACTTACCTAGTCTCCTAGGTAAGTGAAATTCCTCCATGTTGTAGGAATTGGAATTCCTGATAAGTCAAATTCCTGGATTTTTTCGTGTTCAAAAAAGCAACTTAACACAGATATTTATTCTACTTCCTAGGTTTTTGAACTTCCTGGGTTCTTTAAATGGTAACCAAACGAGTTATGAATTGAATTCCCGTGAAATGCACTTCCCATGAATTAAAAAATTTTGTTTGGTTGAATTTTGGTTTTTAGTAATATAAAGAGGGAAATAAATAAATTCATGTTAAAAAGTAGGGGAAGTTGAACTTACCTAGTTCCCCCTAGGTAAGTGAACTTCCTACGATTTGTAGGAATTGAAATTCCTGGGAAGTTGAATTCCTGTATCATTCTGTCAACCAAACACAGTAATATATCTTACTTCCTGGGTTTTTTTAACTTCTTGTGTTGTTAACTGACTAACCAAACGAGGCCTAAGGTAAACTACACACCAGTACACCACTCCCCGGGTTTAGGTAGGGAACGTTTATCCATAACACTTGTAATATCCTTTTACTATGAAAATCTAAATGGCGTATTACCATTTATTACGAGTAGGGGTGGGCGTGGGACGGGACGGGACGGAGGTCGTCCCGCGTCCCGTCCCGCGTAATTTTTGCGGGACGGGACCGGGACGGGATTTACTCTTTTTTTCTTCGTCCCGCACGGGCCTTGTCTCTCACGGGACGGGACGGGACCGGGACGGGACGGACCTTGTCCCTCAAATAAAAAAATTATAAAAAGTTAAAAATTTGCGATTTACGAGTAATATACGTAAAATGTGTTTATATATACACTGATGTATCACATATAAATCTATTAAAAATATTATATTTTCGATATATTTTGCGATTTTCAAATACGTATCACATATAAATCTATTTAAAATATTATATTTTACAGGTTTTCCTATATATACATACAGATATACGAGTAATATACGTAAAATGTGTGTATATATACACTGATGTAGTACCATTTGTTTTTTTTTTGGTAGAATGCAGTAACATTAGTTTCTTTTTGGTGGAATGCAGCAGGCCAGTAGCATTATGTAATGCTACTGTGTGGATATACGCATGCATATACACACTATAAGTGTATGTAATCTATGTATATATTATATATATATATTACAGTATTATTATTATTATTATTATTATTATTATTATTATTATTATTATTATTATTATTATTATTATTATTATTATTATTATTATTATTATTATTATTATTATATATGCGGGACGGGACGGGATTTGCGGGATTGAGATGGGTCGTCCCGTGTCCCGTCTCGTATAATTTTTGCGGGACGGGATTCACAATTTTTTTTTGAAATCCCACCGGGCCCGGGACGGGACCGGGATTTGCGGGATTTATGCCCACCCCTAATTACGAGTACGTGGGAGACACCAGCAACACATAAATTCAGCGGTTTCACCTCAAAATCAATTGACAATAAAAAGAGTAAAACAAGTTACTTAGAATCATTCTCATGAAATTAATTAGTTTCTAATGTATTTGTGAGTCTAAATATTGATTGATTTTTTAAGTAAAATAAAAAAATAATAAAAAAATGTTTTAGAACTCATCACTCGAATCAACTGGATTTCAAAAACAAAAAAACAACTCGAATTTAAACTTATTATGTAACATGAGCTACCAATATTTTAATCATCACAATGTTTACACAGCGGCTTCCTGCGTAGAGATCGAATTGTCCAATTTTGACTTCGACCCCGGCTGGTCACTTTTTATTTACCAAATTCAAGAATTGTGTAATTTCGTCACATCTACTATGAGGCGAACTTTGTTGCGAACGAGGTCGCTTCTTTTTCTTTCTGCTTACCGTTAGGTTTCCATTTGCGGAGCCACCTGCTGGTGCTATCTTACCGATGTAGGGGATGTCAAAACCTCGGCTTTGCAATTTGCCCTATATTTTTTTTTGATACAAGGCGAAAGTTTGGGTGGTGTCAACCACGGTTGTACCACCACCCAAGAGCGTCCTTTTGGACGAGAGTCAGGAACTCCAAGTCGGAACTCCACGAAGGCGAATCGGAGGTCAAAACCAGGTGTGAAAGCCGATCAGCCACTCTGTTGGCCTCCCTGAAGATGTGGGTAACGGAGACCATCTCGAAGGAACGCAGTTGAAGAAGAATGTCCGAAATAAGCATTTCGATTTCCCAGGGGGGTTTCCAAGTTCCTCTGACTGCATTCACAACAGCTAGACAATCACCTTCCACAGCAAGGCGTCGACAACCCCTCTTCCGGGCTTCCATCAACCCGGGCTGCATTCCAACCGCCTCAGCCTAGAGCGCAGAGACCTGTCCGCATCTTCTAGCCTCGCACGCAATCAACCTCCCTTCATCATCACGAATCACGAAGCCTGTAGAAGCACACCTAGAAGAGAGTTTAGCACCATCAAAATTAAGTTTAAAGGCACCTTCCTCAGGCTTTCGCCATCTAATGATTTTTCTTTGGCGAGGGATGTTCTTTGATTTGATTGTTCTTCTTTTTTCTTCTTCTTCATCTAGCTCATCATGTTTAGTTTTTTTTTCCAATTTTTCATGTGGTTTTTTATTATTGCTATCAATTCATCTATTGTTCTTAGACTTTGGTCTTCAAATACGATCTTGTTTCTCTTTGTCCACATACACCACCATGCGAAGGACAAAGTGGCTTTTTGTTCAGAGTTTAGGTGTTGGAAGATGTCGTTGGTGATCGCCTTTATGCTTTGGTTGCTTTTGGTGGTGGTTGTAATTTGTCGCTCAATAGCGTTGTCCATTGATCCAATGATTCTTAAAGTTATCGGGCAATCCATCAGAAGGTGGATAGCATCTTCCTCCTTGGAGTTGCAGAAGACGCAATCCAAGGGAGTGTGTATTCCTTTGTTTCTCAGTCTTGCTTTGGTTGGTAGTCCATCCAAAACCATTTTTCAAAGGAAATTCTTCACCTTGGGCGGACAATCAATTTTCCATATTCCGTTGAACAGATCTATTTCATTGCCGCTGGAATTCGTGATAAACTCCAGAGCACTAGAAGTCGAAACCCATCCATCAACGCTAGGTTTCCAGTATAATCTATCCTCAAATTCCTGCGAAGGTAGGGGAATATTTGAAATTATGTCTACAAGATTTATTGGTAGGACTTCTCGAAGTTTTTCCACATTCCATGTCTTGTTTGGCAGAATGTAGTTAATAATTTTTTCTTGATCTTCTATATGAGATTTTAGTCGGTGGTCCTCAAGTTTTTTGTCATCGTCTAATTAACCATTTGTCCTTCCAAAACTTTATTGTTTTTCCGTTTCCGATTTGCTAGATAAGTCCAGCACATACCTCATCCTTTAGTTCGATTAATTTAGCCCATTGCCACGATGCGTTTTTCTTCCTCTTATATTGCGAAATTTGGTCATTTTTCAAGTATTTTTCTCGTATTATTCTAAACCATTGGTTGTGGGGTTCTACAAGGATTTTCCATAATAGTTTCATTTCCAAGGCTTTATTCATGCTCTTTGTTTTGTGGATTCCCAAACCTCCGATTTTTTTTGCTTTGCAGATTTTATCCCATCCTAGTAGAGGTTTGTAATTTTGGTCCTTATTCCAGAAAAAAACATCTGTTTATTCTGTCTAGTTCATTGTGCACATTTGTCGGGAGCATAAAGTTTTGCATAACATAGGTTGGTTTGACCAAGAGATTTGCTTTTATGAGTGTCGTCCTTCCCTAAAGGGACAATGTATTCGCTTTCCATTTTGTCAGTTGCCTTTTTGTTTTCCCTAAAACATCTTCACGGGTTTCTTTGTTTACTCTGTCATTGATGATAGGACATCCTAGGTATTTCTCCAGAGCAACTTGATTCATTATAAGTAGGGTGCTTTGGATTTGTTGTTTTTTGTTAGGAGGGACTCCTTTGGTTACTTGGAACGCAGACTTGTGGAAATTCACCTTTTGTCCTGCAATCTGACAGTATTCGTCTATGATTTTTTTAACATTTGCACATGATTCCTGTGAGGCTTTGGCAAAAATCATAATATCATCCGCGAAAGATAGAAATGGGATTCGTGATCCATTTGGGCTCATCTTAAATCCAATTGAGTTTGTTGTTTTGTTACATTGTTGTTGTAATTTTCTTGCAATGATTTCCGCCCCAATAATGAAAAGATAGGGGGAAATCGGGTCACCTTGTCTAAGTCCTCTTTGTGGTCAAAAAATGTCAGTGGGTTCATCATTTACTAATACAGAGAAGAAAACGGTTTGGACGCATTCCCTAATCCACCCCACGAATTTTGAGGAGAACCCAAATTTCTCCAAGACCGCAAAAAGAAAACACCAATCCACCCTGTCGTAGGCTTTTTCCATGTCAAGTTTTATCGCAATCCATCCTTGTCTTCCTGTCCTTGTTCTGAATGAATGGAAAATTTCGTGAGCTATAAGAACATTATCTTGAATAACTCGGTCAGCTACAAAGGCTCCTTGAAGAGGGTAGATGATTTTTTTGAAAATCTTTTTCATTCTTTCCGCAAGTATTTTTGCAATCGCTTTATAAAGAGTAGTGCACAAGCTGATTGGTCTGTAGTTGTTCGTTGTGGATGGGTTATCGCATTTTGGGATTAAAGTGATAAGGTCTGGTTTATTTGGCGTAACATTCTCCCAGATCTGAAAAAGCCTTTAATAGCCTTTGTGATTGATGGGCCAACAATATCCCAATATTTTATATAAAATTCTACAGTCATTCCGTCCGGACCCGGAGATTTATCTTTTCCAATTGAGAAGAAAGCTGACTTAATTTCGAGATTGGTTACCGCTTTCGTGAGTTCATTGTTGTCTTCCATCGTTATCTCATTCTCTATCAGGTGTAGGTACTCTTGGAGCAATCTATCATTGATATTTTCTTTTTTAAATCTTTTTTCAAAGTCATCTTTAATTTCTTTTCTAATGTTTTCTTCACCCATTATTTCTGTACCTTCTTGTGTTCTAATCTCCCTTATAATTTTTTTATTTCGCCTTCCCGATGCAACTCTATGGTGATAGCCCGTGTTTGAATCCGAAAGTTTCAAATGTTTTATCTTAGCCCGTTGGTTCCATAACACTTTGCGGTAGTTTAGGAGTTGGTCCTTTTTCTTTATTAATTGTTGTTGTCTTTTATTATTGTCATTTTATCGGCCTTGGCTATTGTAAACATTGTGGTGTCCTTGTTTAATTTGTCTGTTATGTATCTTAGCGCAGGGAGTTTCTTCACCCAAAAAAAAAAAAAAATTAGTCATCAAAAAAAAAAAAAATTAGTTTTGACCAAAAAAAAAAAGGTAACGGTTTAGTCATCAAATGTGTTGAAGAAATGGTAATTTCCAACTGAAAAAAAATCGATTTTGCACTTCATTTTTCGGTCAAAAAATTGATTTCACGTGTGAAGAAAAAGTCTATATATAAGCTCACCTGGTAAGATAATTTTGCAACCACCTGCTTTGCTCCGCCTTGACCATCGCCACCATGCCGCCGCCCACTCACCGTCTCCTTTCTCTCCTCTTCTTCCTCCTCCTCCTCTCCCTTTCCCCGTCGCTCTCCTCTCCACCACCGCCAGCCACCGTCTGCATCATCGGAAGCGGAATCGGCGGGGCCTCAGTAGCTCACTTTCTCCGCACCTACTCCCCATTCCACCAGCCGCCGTCGCCGATCGACGCAATCCACGTCTTCGATCGAAGCGACTTCGTCGGAGGCCGGATGGCCACCGTTAATCTCTCCGGCGAGACATTCGAGGCCGGCGCCTCCATAATCCACCCTAAGAACTACCACGCTTCGAACTTCACTCGATTGCTCGGGTTTAGGTCAACCGTGAAGAAAGACAACGACGATTACATGTCTCTAGGGATTTGGAATGGGGATGGATTCGTCTTCAAAACACTCAATGCTGATAGCTGGAAGCATCCGATCTTGCAGAAAATTGTGGATCAGATCAACTCCTTGAGGCTGTTCTTTCGATACGGCCTTTCTCTCATCCGAATGGATGCGTTTGTCGAGGTCAGCTCTCTCTTAATTTCCGATTTCCTTTTTCAATCGTCGAAACGAAGCGATTTACACATTTCAAACCTGCACTACTCCCGTATTATACAGAATACAGTGAACAATTTCTTGAAGTACTACGAGAGCCATGATTCTCGGCCAGTGTTTGAATCTGTGGAGGAGATGCTGAAGTGGTCGGGATTGTACAATCTCACTGGCCGCGCTTTAGAGGATGAATTGATCGAAGCTGGATTATCACCATTGCTTATACAGGAGCTTGTCACTGTGAGATTCCAATTCTCTGCTTCAGTGCTTCCACCTTTCATGTTTCCATGAATCCATTTTACCTTCATTGAATGTCTGATTAATGTTCTCCCCGGACTAAAACCCTTCAGATTTGGACCATCTGATTTGTTTGTTCAGGTGATCACTCGCATAAATTATGGACAAAGTGTAAGAATGAGTGGATTAGCTGGATCAGTCTCCTTGGCGGGATCTACTGCCGGATTGTGGGCAGTGGAAGGTGGGAGTTATCGACTTCACCAGACTCTGATTATATTTTTGGATTTACACTTTAGACTCCGTTTTGACCCGGCTCTGCCGTGGCACCCTCTTGTATTACACTTGTTTTCGCTAGTCGCATGATTTCTGATTCCCACGCTTAGACTTACGACAGGTACAAGGGACTTCCCCGGGGATTCCAACGATCCCTTTGATTTTGGGTATGAAATCCCCCTTTGAAAACATTAAAGTAGATTTTGAAACCTTCAACCTGTACTCGGGGCGCAAGGTCCTAACGAGGGGTTTCATCCCTCGAAACGTAACTCGGGAATCATAATTCCGGGCCGTTACAGTTATCAATTTCGTTTCTTTAGGGTCAATCGAGTCTTGTTCTTGTTCTTCCTTTTTAGTCGATCTCGAGTTCTCTCAAGATCTGGTCTAGTCAGCGTCTTTCTTGCGTTTCTTGTTTGTTTCTTGCAGCGTTCTTGCATTCTTTATCGAGTCTTGATAGTTCTTGCTCCCGTTCTTTAGTTTCTTGCTTGTTTGTCGAAGATCGGGCCATCCTACGGCTTACCCCGTATCAATATATATATTGCCCATCGTGCTATGAAATCCAATTCATCTCGTGCATAATGGCGGAGATATCACACCTGAGTGCATTAGCAATCTAGCATCTATCACATTCTTTTCATGAACATGGAAATTTGTCCAAGGCATTTCAGTGGCTTTATCATATGCCCTAGGTATTTCGGCGATTGAGATGGAGGTAGTGTTTGTTTAGGCCTCGATGAGAGTGAAGGAGGAATCCTCGCTCCAACAATCCCCCTGACTGACACAACATGAGGTAAGCTTTAGTTAGCATTAAAAACAAAAAGGCCAAAGATGTATTTGTGACAGATGATACCTCATAGCTTCAAAGTAATAATAATGTTGTCGGGTATGGTGATCAGTGACAACTATGAATATGCACAACAACTTGACCAGTACAAAATCTCATTCATCAACCTTTAATATACCTAGATAAACAAAACGAATATCCTTATTACACATAGTTGACATTATTGGCACTAACAATAATAAAAACTGTGCAACAATCTGACATTAATTTCAAGCTTGGCCGACAAAAATCAATAAATAAGGATCTCCACAAATAGAAATAACTACTTGGCAAGTAAAATGTGAGGTCATCCTTTAATTAGCAACTTGAGATAGTGAAAGAGGTCTAATCGGCCTTCAACATCTAGGAGCTATTAATATAACTAAATAATCAGACACTATCTACTTTGCTATGGTAAGAAATGGAACAAAATTAAAATCAGTCCTAATATTAGAAAATAAGCCCTCATTTACACACACTAAAAAAAATACACATGATTGCATTACAGATGAAAAATAATAAAAACTTTATAGTGATCACTTACCACAAAAAAACACTCATTCTCATTTACTAATAGAAGAAAAGTTCAAGTGTAACACATCGACTTCAATTTGTCCAAGCAAATTAAGCAATATTGTTGACCTAGTGACTTCATATATGATTCAAATGATTCACCAGGATTTATATGAATGTGTTACACGAGATGATGTCAACAACATTCATATACAAAGCACCCACCAAGCCACCAATACAAGAGGAAAAAAAAGAAGAGCAAACTACACCTCTACTTGAATTTCAGCAGTTGATGACATTATCGCATGAACAGAGTCCAATGCATAGTAGGAAGAAAAATGCTTGCAAGAGAGATTGTATGGAGAGTACAAACTGAGGAAGAGTACTTTCGTCAAGGGACGGACACATCAAAAGATACTTGCAAGAGATAATATAAGGAGAGTACAAACTGAGGGGCCATCTAGATATTGCAGCAGGAAAAGGGAATATAGCCAAATTATGGAAAGAAAGTATGTGAATCAGGCCTAGATAAATCTGTTCCACTTGTTATATTATCTTTTTTCTTACTACCCTACTCCCTCACATGTATCAAAATAATTAAGGATAGAATACTCCAGTCCTCTCTTGCTAAATTTTATAATTTAAGCCACATTTTTGTAATCCCTTGTAATAGATACTCGATTCCCTTCGTCTCTTCCCATTGACAAAAGCCCCCTTAAAGTGAAAATGGTGCCAGATAGAGAATGAGTCACTCTGAGCAAATTTGTAAATCATTTAAGAACCCATAGGTCATTTCTACAAGTTCCATTCTACTTTTGTCATTTACGCAGCCATATAGGCCAGATGTATGAACTGATCTTTGATGATTGGTCATTGCAATTTCAATGAAGGGCTTCTTCAGTGATTACTGGGTGCTCTCTAATTTAATAAGAAAACAAAAAAAAATATGGCTTCATTTTACCCTTGCAAAGAAGAATTAACGCCACTTTCAAGAGATGTAAAGGTAGCCAAAGCTTTCTCACTAGCATTCTTAATAAACAAAACATCATTAGAAAGCAATCTTTTCCTATGATAGTATCACCATAATATCTATACGACTATACCTCCATTCAGCTATCTAAAGTTATCAAGTTCAAACAAATAAAGAAAAAATAAAATTAAATAAAATACCTGCTTCATCTTTCCGTGTAAAGATATAAGTGAAAATCCAAGGACAGGTAGGCATGGAAGAACAACTCCCCAGTCATCGACGCAAGCACAGGTCAAGAAGTAGCTACAGAAAGCAAACTCAAGTCAATAAATCTTCACAAGGTATTCTTTATACTCATGTATTGCTTAATTTATTAATCAAAATCTCACATTATAATCTTTTTGGATTTGTTTTTAACTAGAAGATCAACCGATTCTGATGATTTCTTATCTACTTCACATTCTAGATACTGCAAAGAAACAGGAAGCAATCTTTAGTAATAGGGGGTCAAACTAAAACTCTTACATGCACCTCCAGACTAATACAAGCAAGAAAAGTCAATGACTCAAGACTAAAATAGAAAAAAACTCTATATTGTTGAACGCCAGGACTAAATTATCAAATGTGGCTCAAAATCATTATTATAGTGCAACAAAAGGAATACAATAGTAAAAACAGAGGTGCTGAACTGCTGATACTTTGTTCTAAGTAAACAACACAAACTCATGCTATTTGCAAATTGTACCAGATCAAGGAGATAGAAGACAAGATCAATATAACTTTGGAAATGACTTTAGACTAAATGATTGACCAGAAACCGCTGAGACAAACACCTAATCACAGTAAGGAATCAGGTTACCAATTGTTATGCATCAAGAAAACACCACTCCCATCAAAGTGAAAACATGCAATCAACTCTTTTTACTAAAAAAAAATCACACAATCAAAAGTCTAGGTACCTCAAGGTGAAGGCCAGAGGGTGTCTTCGAAGAAGTTACATCCAGAGATGATGAATTGCAAAGTGTTTTGCTTTCAGCCTAAAATTCAAACCTTACCGGGTTTCTCAATCCCGACTTAGAGAGCTCCTCAACCGCCTCAGTCTGAGTAGCTGAAAACATACCAGTTCTACGGAGCTTTGGCAAGCACAATAAGATCGCATTTATCTACTGCTAGAATCCTATTTCCAAGAGCCTATCAGCCTAATCCAAAATTAAGACTTGATCCCTCAAAAAAACATACTATTGTATAATTACAAACCCCTAATTTCATTTACCTAAAGCCAAAATTGATCTTTATATTGAAACTACAAAATTAATCACCCCAAATTTACCTCAAGTTTCCGAAAATCCAGCATATCCATGCGCTCCATGATATCATTCAACCTCCCAGGAGTACCAATCAACAAATTTCCCTAGATAAGCACTAATTTGGGGACAATGAAATCTAAATGCATCCAAAATTTCTATACACTGGTCAAGTATCTCAAATTCCTTGAATAAAAGGTGATTAAGTCAGACAAGAAGACACAAATCGGAGGTGATGAAATTGGTACCTTCTTCTTCAATGCCTGATTGAATTATGAGGTTTTTTGGTAAGTGTCCTTTTGGTGCCCAAAATTTAAGCCCTAGGACAAAAGGGTTGAAATATTAGGTGAGTGTCCATTTTTTCCAATTTTGCCCCTACTTGTTATAATCCCCTGATTGAACAGATCCCCTTACTGCCATCAGAGCCAAATCGTTTTCCTCTTCTCCTTGAGCTCCCTGCCGTCAGAGCCAAATCGTTCTCCTGCCGCCTCCCGCCTCCTCGCTGCACACCATCTCCCACCTCCCGCCTCCCTGCTTCGCGGTTCCTCGCACCACCACCCCCCTGCATAGCGCCATTGTAGGCCATCGCCAACAACGGCCGACAGATTTAGGGATAAGATGGAATTGGGCGATTTGGCTTAATGAACAATTCAGAGAGACTCACATCGGGGTCAAACCGCCTCTGAGGATCTCGATGCCAGCGCGGAGGAGGCGGTGAGGGGAGGGAGGGATGAGAGGTGAGTCGCCGTAGTCGAGCTCCTCGATGAATCCGCTGCCGGAATCGGGGCAGATGACGATGTGATGATTCCTTGAATGGACGAATCGCTTGTACTTGTAGCACCAATGAGTGCATACTTCGATCGGAATTTTATGAAGATGGAAGGGGAGAGAAATTGAGCAGGAGCTGTAATCCATCTTCAACTTCCTCACTGTCACCACTATAGGGGCTGTCATGGAGGAAAATGCGAAAAGCGTTGTACATGCTGTGGGTTACTGTCATACATTGTTTGCTGCTATACGTTATTTGTTGGTGATTGCTGTTCATGACCTGCTATATGTGAATATAATATTGTGGCTACAAATTAAGTTGTTGGGGTCAAAGCATAGAAAGTAGTTAGTGCGTTGCCTGTGACCATCCGCATCAGTAAAACCCTATAAAGTTTCTTAACACCACTTTATCACTTTCTCTTTCCTTAAAAAACTCAACTTACTTTTTTACCCACATCCCTAAAACCCATCTTATTTCTTAACTTCACTTTCACCATCTATTATATATTAAAATATTTTTAATAATATTATTTTTACATCATGTAAACATAAATTATAATTCACATAAAATAATATAATACTGATAAATAATTAATAATTTGTTTAGAAATTAATTTATTTTATTTAACATATATGATATTAGGGTCTATGTTTAAATAAAACAAAATAAGTTTTATAAAAAATATATTTTTTTAAATTTTTTGGCAGAACACAACAATTAAATTGTGAATGTGTGTGCATGTGAATGGGAAATGCTACAATTAATTTGTGCATCCCCCATTTCATACATTTAAATGGAATTTGTGAGTATGTAGTCTCTCCCTCCACTTAAAAAACCATGAATAGTATGTTTTTGGGTAGTTTCTAGCTAAGCAATAGTCACCATCATTTCTAACCTCCAACCCCCCTCTCCCCAATAAAATATATTTTTTAGAGTTAAAAAACCCCACTAAAAACCCTTGTTGTGGATGCTCTGAGGGTGCATTCTTTGGGTTTTTTTTTATATTAGGCAAAAAGGGGGCAGAAATCCCAAAAGGGACGCCACCCTAATCATCCATGCGGATGATGTTACAGAATTCCCTATTTAAAGGGATGTTGGACGTAGTACAAATGTCTGTAGACTTAGCTAAATAATCTGCAGCTATATTTGCTTCTCTAAAACAATGTCTAAACTCAATGGACTCAAACTCCGACTTCATGCTTCTGATGAATTCCACTTGCCGTAGAATATCCCATCTTGTTCTTGTCCTATCATTAATGCTTCTGATAACTTCTAGACAATCTCCTTCGATAACCACTCGTCTCAAACCTTTTGATACAACTAACTTGATACCTGCAGAAAATGCACCTGTTTGAATGGCAGAGCTACTAGGAATCTGCTGTTGAAAAACATCCAAAACACGACCTGCACTATCCCTAAGGATCCCTCCCACCTGACAGAAACCAGTGGGCTTAGTCTAACCATCTACATTGATTTTGTAGTTGGCTCTAGGCGGCTTCTTCCAGCCACCATTTCTGTTTTTTTTAATCTGATTGAAGCCCTTCACTTTATCTTGTTTCGTGGCCATCTGCCAATCTCTAAATTGGATAAGCGACCTGATGGCAATCTAAGAAGCTGAACCAAGATTCTCATTCCTAAAAATCATGTTTTTTCTAGTCTCCCAAATATTTTGCCACACATGGCAAAGATGTTCAAGATTGGACGATTTCGGTTTTGAGTAAATGAAGTATTGAATCGACATTTCTTCATTCCCAGGTGACCCTAGAGATGTACCTGTTAGTTGTTCATAGTTCGTTATAACTCGTCTGGTGAACGGGCAACTCAAGAATAAATGACTATCATTCTCCATATTGTCATTACAAAGAACACAATCACTTGGGACTCTCATAAAATATCTATTAAGTCTTTCCTTGGTAGCAATGGAATCCTGTATAATTTTCCAAACCAAATTCTTAACTCGTGGAGGGATGTTAAGCTTCCAAATCCAATCATCTCTCAACACATTTGCAGCCTGGTTGTGTTGTAGATGCCTACAAGAAGTGGTAGTGAAAAGACCATCCGGGTTGAGTTTCCAAACTAGTTCATCCTGGGGGCTCCATGAAGGAATGTGTAGCTTAGTGATTTGTCTCACTGTACACTCCGGGAAAAGATTATGCAGTTTTCAAATATCCCATTGTTTGTCTCGAGAAATAAGGTGGTTTAGATGAAGATTTGGACCGTGATGTGCCTGGAAGGGTTTTAAGTCCATATTCGGCAACCATGGATCACTCCACACCTTTATATTCTCCCCATTACCTAAGATCCATAGCAAACCCTTCTTCAATTGAGGTCCGAGTTGTAATAGCCTTCCAAATTGCCAAGACAAATGAATATGATTTGTATCGAAAATATCTTCATTTTGCAAATATTTTTCCTTGATAACCTTTACCCATATATTATCAGGAGATGTGAGAATCTTCCAAAGCAGCTTCATTTGGAGACTAATGTTAATTTCTTCTGCTAGTCGGATGCCAAGACCACCTTGATCCTTAGGCTGACAAATCCTTTCCCAACTGATAAGCGGGTTGTAACGTTCAGATTCCAATTTGTTCCAAAAGAATTTTTTATGAATCTTGTCAATCTGTTGAAGCACTCCTTTTGGGAGTAGAAAATTTTGCATAAGGTAATTTGTTTTAGAGGAAAGGTTAGCTTGTATAAGAGTGGTTCGACCAGCTTGCGATAAGGAGGAGGATTTCCATTTTGATAGTTGTTTTTTGAGACTTTGGGTTGCTTCTTCAAACGTACAATTCTTGACTCTTCCCCGAAGAAGAGGAATACCCAGGTATTTTTCAAGATTTCTAGCAATTGGAATGTTCATTTCTTGAGCAAGGGAGCAAGCTAAACCTGCAGAAACATTTTCAGAGACTTGGAGCGAGCTTTTGTTGTAATTGATTGTGAGGGCAGATAAATTTGAGAAATTATTGAGCATATTCTTAATGGTGTGGATGCTTTTGTGGGCAGCCAGAGCAAAAATTATGGTATCGTCAGCAAAGGTTAAGAAAGGGATTGGACTACCATTTTTTGTGAGCTTAATTCCAACCAGTCTGTCATCCAGAATAGCTTCAGCTTGTAATTCCCTAGCTAAGTTTTCCATCACCAGAATGAAAATGTAAGGGGCTAGAGGATCTCCTTGACGAATGCCCCTTTGGGGTTTGAATTGCTCAACTGGTCGGTTATTGACAAGGATAGAAAAGGTAGATGTGGTCAAGCAAGACATAACCCAAGTAATCCATCTCGAGTCAAAACCGAATTTCATTAGAGTTGCTTTAATGTAACCCCATTTAACTTTGTCATAAGCTTTCTCCATGTTGAGTTTAAGCGCCATCATACCCCTCTTTCCCTTTTGCTTATGAAAAGTGTGAAAAATCTCATGAGCGATTAAAGTATTGTCTTGAATGGATCGTCATTCAACAAAGGCACCTTCAAACGGGTTAATGAGTTTAGAAAGAATAGGGTTGAGTCTGTTAGCAATTAGCTTAGTAATAACTTTGTATATAGTATTGCAAAGACTGATCGGTCTGAAGTGATTGATATTAGTAGGGTTTTCAGTTTTGGGTATTAATGCTATGAAAGTTTGATTTATTTCAGCAAGAAGGGTTCCCGAATGGAAAAAAGCTTTAACAGCCCTGCATAAGGACTGTCCAACTATATGCCAGTATTTGGTTTAGAATTCCGGAGGATATCCGTCAGGACCGGGAGTTTTGTCCTCAACCATGCTAGAGATTGTGGCCTTGATTTCATAATTTGAAGGAGGTCTGAGTAGGTTGTTGTTATCCTCTGTCGACACTTGAGGGGAAATGAATTTAAGAAGGTCGTCTGTAACCGTAGTGGAGGCTGGCAAGACAAATTTGTCCTTCAATTCTTTCGAGATGTGAAAAGAGATGTCCTGACTATCGGTAACAGTTGCACCATCTTTGGTGAAAAAGGATGTGGATTGGTTCTTAAATTTCTTAACTTTACCTAGAGTTTGGTAGTACCTGGTGTTCTTGTCACCCAGCTGAAGATGTTTCGATTTAGCTTTTTGCTTCCAAAATTTGAAACTGAACTCCAACAGTGCCCAACGTTTTTGCTCCAACCTGGTAAGCTTAGCATTATCACTGAGTGAAAGGAGGCCCCAAGGGAGTTTGGATTGAAGTTCTTGAATTCTGATGTTGACCTCGGAGAGCTGTTTAGAAACATTATTGTGTTGAGATTTACACCAATTCTTAGTGTTTCTCTTCAGAAGCTTTTGTTTCTGCATTAATTTATAAGCAAAGGACCCTACAAACTTATTTTACCACACCCTTTTGACTATCTGTTCATAATAAGGATTAGAGGTCCAAGCCATCTCGAAACTGAAGGGAGTACCCTTCAACTGATCCTTATAACCAATATGGAGAGTGATCGGGCAGTGATCAGATGAGGAGAAGGGATGATGTTGAGTACTGAGATTGGAGAACCTAGTAACAATATCCTGGTGAGCAAGCACTCGGTCCAGGCACTCGTAAGTGTTGTTGTGAGCGTGGGAGTGTTTTCGCCAAGTAAAAGGTGAACCTATATAGGGAATTGTATGGAGATGAAGTTCAAGTTTGAGATCCTATAATCTTCTGAATCTAGTATGAGTAGGAGCATTTCCCCCTAATTTTTCAGAGCTCTCTTCTATATCATTTAAGTCACCCATGATAAGGACAGGTAAAGATTGGGTGTTGATAATACTAACCATTTCTTGCCAGAAATCGGACTTCTCATGTTCAGCAGCTGGAGCATATACAAATAGGATGGCAAAGTCAAGAAGATTAATTGTGACATTAAGAAGACAGAATCCAGTACCCTGATCAAGCACAACTGAGTTGGATAAAACCGGGTTACTCTTTAGTAGAATCCAAAGACCTCATTTAGTACCAGTCGAACTAATGAAAATTAACTTTTGGTAGCCAGCAGAAAGGATCTGATTGTTAGAGGGTGGATTATTTGATTTTGTTTCGGAAAGAGCAAGGATATCAAGCTTATTATCATTCCTGATCTGAGTAATTTCGGGCCAAAAGAGGGGGCGCTTAGATCCCCTGATGTTCCAATAACCTACTCTTATCATAAAACAAAGTAAATAGTCATGCTACATGACTGATAGGAACCACAAGCTATGTAGCACGGAAACAGAAACGGACACAGGACACGGACACGGGAAGACACGGGGAAACGACAATTTCAAAAAATATAGGACACGGACACGGCAAAGATATATATGATATATATATATATATATATATATATATATATATATATATATATATATATATATATATATATATATATATATATATCATTTTAAAGGTATTGCAAAGATGTATACATTTATACTAATAAGAGCCACCTACATGTTAAGACCAATGAGATATAAATAAACAATTATATAACATTTCAAATCAAAATATATACAAATAAACATTGCTAAGTCTAAAAATAAATCAACGTATAGAGAGGAGGTGGTCCACCATCATGTCTTGTTACCCTCCTCCCGCTGTTCTCCCAACTATATCAAGTTATCAACATAATCCCAAAGTGGTCCACTCCACCTCCACGTTCTGTTTTGAAGAAACACCCCCTCTGCTACCTTCATTAGTTTGTGAGCCTGAACCATCATCAATTTTTAGATCCTACACCTAAATCTCATATAAATTGAAATCAAACATCACTCAATCAAAGTAACCCTAAATCTGAAAATAAATCAAGGTATAGAGAGGGAGTGAGATAAGGAGATAAGAGTTGAAGGAAGATTGACAGGAATGACACTCGTTTGTGTTCAAAAAGCCCGATGATCGACGGTGGCTGATGCAGATCGAAGAACGGCGGTGGCTAGTGTAGAACATCGCTCGGTGGTGGCTAGTGCAAAAGGACGCTCAAGAAGAAAAGGACAAAGGTTGATAGCCGGGATTGCTTTTTTATTTTTTATTTTAATTATGAACCGGGTTTTTTTAATTCCAATCCGTGTCCATTATTTGTGAACCGTGTCCAAGGCGTTTCCACTGCGTTTCCAAACGTGTCCAAAGTTTGACCGTTTCTTGACCGTGTCTTGACCGTGTCCAGGCGTTTCCGTGGTGTTTCGTGTCATGTCCGTGTTTCCGACACGACACTGTGCCCTACATAGGCTTTTCCGTGCTACATAGACCACAAGAGCTAATACAATTAACGTCGTATTTGAAAAGATTTTTATTTATATCCAAGAAGGTAACCTGTTGTAAGGAGATGGTAAATTGGTGTAGCATCTTGCTATCCAAATTGTCACAAGTAAAGATAACCAAAGCTATCATAAATTTGGAATTACCTCTTATGTGTGTTGTAGGTCCAATCCAGCCATATAGAATGCTAATCTGTCAATGTATCCACTTGCATCTAGATCGTCTTTGGACCATTTGTATTCTACAAGAACTAGTTATAATACTTGTTTTACTTATATGGTTGTTCATAAGGTTTTTGGTAAAAGTTTTGTTACTGCATCCCTCCACTTCCGAATTGCAAAGCAATTGGATGGAGGATAGCAAGAGTGTTATATGAGTGTTACTTATATGGGTGCATTCTTTGGGTTAATGACCTTTCTTTTGTGTAAGTTTTTTTTTTGGGTTAGGGATTGAGTATAAGTTGTAACCAAAATAAAAATAAGGTTATAGACACTGTCACCACTATAAAAATAGAGTCATAGTGACTGTCACCACTATAAAAACATGGTCATAGACACTATAATCAAAGAGAAATCATATGATAAGGGAAGCACAAATCCAATAAAGTCATAGATATTGTCACCACTATAAAAATATGGTCATAGACACTGTAATCAAAGAGAAATCATATGATAAGGGAAGCACAAACCCTATAGAGGCTAATGAGAAGCCAAAAAAAAATGTGGTGACAGTTCTCCTCTAATACATGAATGGGTAAGAGGGTCATAGACACTGTAATCAAAATAAAAACAGTGTCATAGCCGTTGTCATCACTATAAAAACAAAGTCATAGACACAGTAATCAAAAGGAAAACCCTATAGACGATGTAACCAAAATAAAAACAGCTTTATAGACACTGTCACCACAATGAAAAAAGGTTCATAAACACTGTAATCAAAGGAAAAAACTAGGAAAGGGGAAGCACAAACCCTATAGGGGCTAATGAGACGCCAAAACATGTGATGACATTTCTTCTCTAATTTCTAATTTCTAGTTTTCTAGATTATTTTAAAGTAGTCTCACCATAGTAATTTTTTTTTAAAATGTAACTACTATTGTAACCACTATAAAAAAATAAAGTCATATATACTATCACCACTATAAAAACATGGTCATAGACACTGTAATCAAAGGTAAATCATATCACAAAGGAAGAACAAACCCTATAAGCACTAATGAGAAGCCAAAATAAATGTGATGACAGTTCTCCTCTAATACATGAATGGGTAAGGGGGTCATGGACACTGTAATCAAAATAAAAACAGTGTCATAAACACTGTCACCACTATAAAAACAAAGTCATAGACACTGTAATAAAAAAGAAAACCCTATAGAAGTTGTAACCATAATAAAAACAGCTTTATAGACACTGTCACCACTATGAAAAAGGGTCATAGACACTTTAATCAAAGAAAAACTCTAGGACAAATGGAAAACACAAACCCTATAGGGGCAAATGAGAAGCCAAAATACATGTGATGACAGTTCTTCTCTAATTTCTAATTTCTAGTTTTCTAGATTTTTTTTAAAGTAGTGTCACCACAATAAAAAAAATTAAAAATGTAACTACTGTCGTCACCACTATAAAAATAAAGTCATAGATATTGTCACCACTATAAAAACATGATCATAGACACTGCAATCAAAGGAAATCATATGATAAGGGAAGCACAAACCCTATAGGGGCTAATGAGAAGCCAAAATAAATGTGCTGAAAGTTCTCCTGTAATACATGAATGGTTAAGAGGGTCATAGACGTTCTAAGCAAAATAAAAATAGGGTCATAGACACTGTCACTACTATAAAAATAGGGTCATAGACACTGTATCATAAGGAAAACCCTATAGACATTGTCACCACTATGAAAAAAGGGTCATAGACACTGTAATCAAAGGAAAACCCTAGGACAAGGGAAGCACAAACCCTATAGGGGCTAATCAGAAGCCAAATTACATGTGGTGACAATTCTTCTCTAATTTCTAATTTCTAGTTTTTTAGATTTTTTTAAAGTAGTGTCACCTCAATAAAAAAAAATGTAACTACTGTTGTAACCAATGTAAGAAAATAAAGTCATAGATACTGTCACCAGTAAAACATGGTCATGGACATTGTAATCAAAGGGAAATCATGTGATAAGTGAAGCACAAATACTATAGGGGATAATGAGAAGCCAAAATAAATTTGGTGACAGTTCTCCTCTAATAAATGAATGGGTAAGAGGGTCATAGACACTGTAATCAAAATAAAAAGTGTCATAGCCACTGTCACCGGCCACTTTAAAAATAAAGTCATAGACATTGTAATCAAAAGGAAAACTCTATAGACGCTTTAACTAAAATAAAAACAGGGTTATAGACATTGTCACCACTATGAAAAATGGGTCATAGACATTGTAATCAAAGGAAAACCCTAGGACAAGTGAAACACAAACCCTATAGGGCTAATGAGAAGGATATATTCATGTCGTGACAATTTTCCTCTAATATATGAATGGGTACGATGGACATAGACGCTGTAAGCAAAATAAAAATAGGGTCATAGACACTGTCACCACTATAAAAACAAAGTCATAGACACTGTAATCAAAAGGAAAACCCTATAGGCGTTGTAACCAAAATAAAAACAGCTTTATAGTCTATAGACACTGTAACCACTATGAAAAAAGGTTCATAGACACTGTAATCAAAGGAAAACCCTAGGAAAAGGGAAGCACAAACCCTAAAAGGGCTAATGAGAAGCCAAAAGAACATGTGATGTACAGTATGATTTAGGGTTTAGGGCCAAGGCCCTAAACCCTAAATCCGATCCTAAACCCTAAACCCTAAAATGTTTAGTACAGTACGTCGTTAAGAGATGATTGCCGTCACCAAATGGAAAACCCTAGGACAAGGTAAGCACAAACCCTAAAGGGGCTAATGAAAAGTCAAAAGACATTAGGTGAACAGTTATCCTTTAATATATGAATGGATAGAGAGTTATAGACATTGTCATCACTATGAAAATAGGATAGTAGACACTGTCACCACTATAAAAACCGGGTCATATACACTGTCACCACTGTAAAAAATAAATAAAAGGAAAAAGCCAACTTATAACTAAATAAATAGAAATTTAATTCAATACAAATACATTAGGAGATAACTAAACAAGATCATTAAACAAGGGTGAACCCGATGCATTCACAAGCAGTTACATGTGATGATTGATGATGCTGCCAAAGCCTAACTCAATGTGAATGAAGCAGATGCATGCCCATCATGCAAAATAGCTACAATGAAAATGTAATTTAAGATAAAAATATGGCAGGTAGATGATTGAAATCATCCATTATACTTCAATAGCCCACTGTTTTCAAAAACATTGATTAAAAATCTCTATTACTCATAATATGCACATGTTGCAACTTCGATCGTTAGAAGAGAGAAAGGTTGACTTTTGAAGATACCACAGGAAAGCACCGCCATGGAATATCTCGCCAAAAGCACGGGATCTGAAATTGTTCTGCCAAGGGTCCCCGTTAACAACAGGTCCTTATCGATCAAGACGGCGGTTCCACTGTCGACGCTAGGTCTGGACGCCGAGAAACTGCTCGCCGGCGCCATGAACAATTTGCTCGCCGGCAGTTCGTCTCGTCTCCACGCTGTATCCGAAATCGATCTTTATTATTTGATGTTCCTCGCTCTGATTCGATCTCTAATCGATGCAGGGAGCTCTCGACGAGGACGAAACGGCTTCGAATTATCATGAGTGAAATACTTACGGGAGATTGAAGAAGCGTTCATGGCGGACGATGGAAAAGGGGATTGAAACAGGAGAAGGAATGAGAGAAATTTGAGGTAAAATTAAAAGAGGGGTAAACATGGTATTATGAAAAAATAATGGACATTTACTAGCAATGCTCCAATCTTAGGACATTTAGTATTTGGTCCAAAGGCCGCCATTTCTAGGTGAAACTCAAAAATAAAACCCAAATCTAAGATTGAAATCGAAAAGGAAGTCATCAATTTACCATGGCTGGGAAGGATGAGAAGAAACCCTCAAATCGTAAGACAGAACCCTAAAGATAACCCTTAGGCGAAATCTTCAGACCATGGATGAGGCACACCGGGATTGCCAACGCTCAAAGAAGACAAAATCGATGCTTCATCTGAAGAATGGGAACCTCTACGATGGCTCTTCGGAGGGAAAAACCTCGGGGAAGATGGAAATCTGTCCGTTCTCGCTGAACTGCCATGTTTGCCCATATTGGGAAGTTGAAGAACGTGGTCGCCGGTACAGTTACTCCACTATGCCGGTTTTTGTGATTTATGATGGACCTAAAGAAAAAACCCTAAAAAAAATAAGGAGGCATGAGAAAATTACACCTAGATTAGAGATTTTTGGTGCTGCCACCTAGGAGTGAGATGCTTCTGCTTTTAGGTGTAGTACTAGTCTATTCCCCGTGCTATGCACGGATTTAATGTAAAAATATTAAATTTCAAAAATAAATAATGTGTATTCATCTACAAATAAAAAAGAAGTTCTAGATATTATGATAATTTTATATAATTTAATATTCAAAATTTTGAATAGGAAAAGGAAGTTGTTTTTAATGAAACCCTGTATTGATGAACCATCATAAATTTAAAATAAATTAAAATCAAAACAAATCTTATAGTTAAATAAGAACTATAAAAACAAAAAATAGTAGAAACACAAACAAATCTAATTTGAGCGAGAAAATATGTATCGTGTTCTTGAAAATGAAACCCAACATATTTATCGAAACGGTTTTTATTCTACAATTGTGAATTTAATGATTCGACAATCAGACTCCACAGTGATATCATTATATGTGTCAAACCATCATCTAATGCTAATTGGAAAACATAAATGATATGCCCATGTTTCTGCCATCTTTGAGGTTGAGCCCATTTGAATGGCCCTAAGAAAGAGCAAGAGACTCGGAAGAGTATGAGGCAGTTGAAGCTCTCCTCTAGTTGAAAAGGAAAAAAATATGTTGTTTTAAAAATATTTTTTTACTAAGCTTAGAACTAAAATAATACCAAAAAAATTATAGTAAATTATAAAGTCTATTTATATTACTTGGTAGTGAGTATTAAATCATGAAGTCATGAGTTCAAGTTACTTTGGCTAAATTTTTGCTTCTCTTACTTTTTTCAACTAAAAATGACGGTTAAAATAATAAATTTAAGGGTTTTCAAAATTATTTTTTTAATATTCCTTCTCATATATCGCTATAAAGATTTTTTTTTTAAAATCGAGCCTCCCTTATAAAACAATTCCTAACTCTATCATTGGCACATGCTCACAATTGTTATCCTCCTTTATGGTTTTTTTTGGTAAGCAACAATTAAAAAAGATCTCAATTGAACATCCTTTATGATTATTAAAGGAGACATCACATCTTTTCATGAGTTTGCGCTATTTGACTACCTCCCCCCTTATTCAACAATGGTGTTTGTGTGACATATGACAATATTTTCTCCCAATATTCAATAATGGCGTATGATGTGTGACTTTATTTATTCGACTGAATTTCCTACTTAGCTCATAGTATCATGGTCACCCATTATCACTTATGATTGATCCCTTTAGAGAGACAACAACTGTGAATCCACCTAATACTATATATCAAAGTTCTTCAAACATTTTGTATACTTAATAAAAATATAATGTAACTAATTGTCTATCGTACTATACTAGATTCAGCAAATATTGACTCAAGATCTCAAATTGCTTTATCCAAAAAAGTCTTTTGACTAAACTTCTATTTTAATTTAATAATTTCCACCACACTAAGTTCTACAATGCTCTTTTTTCATACTGACCGAGTATTGAAATTTTTATTTTAAGCTCCCTTCAATAGCATTTTAAGCTTCCTTCAAAAGTCTAATTATGGGATGTTATAAGATTATTAAAATACAAAATCGATTCAAAATTATTCTTCATATTTATATGGATTTCACAATTAATTACTTTTAAAAAGAATGATATTTTTTTTACAAAGTTAAAGGAGACAATCATATATAACTATTGCTAATTTATTTATGAGGAAAGGTTCCTAACTAGACCAAAAATCGGACCTATTTGCAAAACTAGACTTGCAGGTAAAAAAATGGGCCAAAATGACCCCTCTATCCCAAGCAAATAAAAACGCCGGTCATTTTGAACTATTCAACACCGGGTGTAGCAGGTGAATGGTGTAGCAACGCATAACCGATGCTCGCCGAAGAAGAAGAGAGGGGAGGGTGAGGCGGTGGGTGCGGGTGGGCCTAAGGGGAATCCCAGCGAGAGAAGTCAGGGCTGCGGCGGTCGGCGGTGGGTGAGGCGGCGACGACAGATATGTGGCTCCCTCCAGCAGTGGCGCAGCATGGCATCGGCGGCGGGAGACTTCTTCCGGGGTCTCTCCCTCTCCGTTTGCCAAGAGGCCCGTCTCTCCCTCTCCGTTTGCCTTGCTTCTCACCAGCAACAATGACCTATTCCACCCCCAAATTCCCAATTTGGTGGTTTGTGCTTCTATTGTCGGAATCTGTAATCCATCAAGACCTCTTCGGTATCCAGATCTGGTAGGTTTCTACTTTCTAGTGGCTTCCAATTTTCAATGCTTATCCCCTTTGATGAGTGACTTAATGAATTAATCGGTTCTTCCCTAAAGTTGTCGTTCAAATTAGCGCTGAACAAATTTATTTAGGTTGAAAACCCCAAAATCTGGACTGAATCCCTGATGATTAATGCAGGAAGTAGGAACTCATCTCGTTGGCTATTAGTTGACAACTTCTGAACAATCAAACTGATGTTTATGATTGTTGCAAGTGAGTTACCTTCTTAAGCAGGGCGCAGAGACTCCAAAAGTCATATACTGTCATTGAAATGCTGATAGAAGCATAATTTCCTGAGCTGATAGAATCTTTGTTGAACTATACTGAACTTGATTATCTTTGTTGAACTGATTTAATCTTTTGTTATGGGGTAAGTTATTCTGAATTCTTTATTCCGGTCTTGTTCAGGGGATATCATAGCATTTCAAAGGCATTCGAGAGGGATCCTTCCAGATTTTGATGTCAAATTCGCTAAATGTTGTGAATCCTGTTTATGTAAAAAAAGATTCAATCAATCAAGTTTTTTCTATATCTATTAACTTGGCTGATGAAGAATGGTGTCATAGACTGCGACATGAATTGCACATGTTGGTAAAAAATGCTTGCTCTTCGGAATGAACTTGTTGAATCTTAATAGTGCTCTGAACCTCTGGTTAGCTTTTACAGTATTATATTTCTACATAAACTCATTCAGAAATATTACTTACAATGCTGAACGTTTCAGTTTTGCAGGGTTTTGATTTTGTATAATTTGTCTTTGGGTGAAATCATCTGGGTACAAATAGGGAGCATCATTTTTGAAGGAAACTCAGAAACACAAACACAGTACTAAGCAGTGGTTTCTTGTTCTATCTTTCTTTCTTGTATCCATGTAATCTTTGAATGGTCAGATTCTCTACCAATGATTTCTTTTAATAATCCATCTATATACTTAAGGTACTAAAGGTAGAGAAAAATAATAGCCTATTAGCTCAATTGGTAGAGCATTGTGTATGCACACAAAGATGTGAGTTCGACTCTCACATAGGGTACTGCAAAGTATGTGTTCATATCTCTCTGGACTTATACGATTGAACATGGTAGGAAATATATACACTAGTGGCAGGAAAAATTTGTGAATTTGGTAGGATAAATTTATAATGTTCGAAATATCATCTTGTTGTAAGATAGTTTTCTGTTTCCTTAACATTGTTGTTCAATGTAAAAGATATTTGTCCTTGTTGTTAGTAACAACTTGTTACCGAGTTTGCTCATTTTGATAATATGAACTAACACAAACTTGTTAATATAAATCTTGATTGAATACATTCCCATTTCGTTAAATGTCCAAAGCTTGCCTATCATTCCTTAAGTAATCATAATCACAAAAATTTTATTGCCAACCTATGGCTGCCAAAATGAAACACCAAGATAAAAAAAAAACCACTAGTGTTGGTGAAAAGAAATCACTGATGGGCAATTTTACATAATAACTGCCCTATACTCCTGCACTTTACCCCCATCTGCTGCCATTCGCGATAGGAGACTCAGGTGGCCATTTCTCTGGCATCTGAGTTGGAGATCCTTCGTTGATGAAAGTCTAAAGCTTCTTCACCTCTGCGGAGAAGATGAGCATATGCGTCTTCTTTTGCAGCTTTGGTTATTGCTTGATAGTTCTGATATCAATTTAGAGCAATCCTCTACTTTCTCCTGTCAAAGATTAACAAAGAAACATCATGAGTGTCCAGGAATTCTTGATAATCATTCAAACTGAATCAAGATATCATATAATAAAATCTAGAACTTATAGAGGGTCTGATATCAGGATTCATTATCTCTGAGATAGATATCTATGAGATAGCTTGTTGGTAAAATATTTATCTAGGAGAAATACCTTTATTGGTAAAATATTTTCTAACTATTGGTAGGATTTAAATACCTTATTGGTAAGATGATAATCTAATCACCAAATATAGCCCTACCGGTATAAAATCCCATTCATCAAATATATCAACTAGAATGCCACTAAACGGTAGAACATGCTCTCACTTGGTTTTAATGGGGTCGATTGGTTGAATCTAATGAATTCGTATCTCGTTGTTACTTGTGATTAATGGGGTTGATTGGTTGAATCTAATGAATTTGGATTCCATTGAAGCTTGTGTTTATTTTGATAATTGTGTTCTTGAGTTTTTGCAAGTTATGCTCTTGAGTTTTTCCTATCTCTTTTGTTTCATTGTCTCCAAATCAGATTGAGAAGGTTGATATCTTCCAATTCTTTGCCTATTTTCATTTCTTTGTACCTTTGGTAAGATAGTTATGGTCATTTGGCATGATAAGTTCGTTCTGTTGGTAGGATAAGGTTATTAATTTTGAGGTGGATAGGTTTTTATGAGTTGGTAGGATAGGCTTGATCAGTAGGTAGGATAGACTTGAATTCACCGGAGATAAAGCCTTACCTTGCACAGAGTTCATTTTGTCCTTTATGTTGCTCATATGTGCTCCGAATCATGACAGCACCACAACAGATTCTGGGTAAGAGTTATAATCAGATGACATTTTTATTTGGATATCAAAGTTCATAATCTAATTATTTTGGTCTAGCATGCTTTTTTACACTTGCAAATTTTACCTGTATAGTGACATGCATACTGCTTGAGCTTGTTCAGATTTGGATAAGTTACTCCTTCCTTTTCAAAATTTACCTGTCCAAAGTAGTAGAAGAAATCACAAATATTCGTGAGCTTGATAATTACCAATCTAAGAAAGGCTCCTTTTTCTCATTGATGTAAATAACTCAATAGCTTATGTTTGTCTCTTAAGAAATCCTATATATTTATAAATTTAGCTTCAAATTAAAGTGGAATCTTTTTTCTGAATAAACAGAAGAGAAATTCCCTCTCCATTTTTCCTTGAAAACTATGTAAATTGGTAGGATAGATGGAAACTAATGGTAGGATAAAACAACAATATTTGTAAGATCTTGATGGAAACTAATGGTAGGATAAAGCAACGGTTTTGGTAGAATCAGAATGGAAACCTCTACCCTTGGTTGTTTTCCTGAAAAATGTGGAACATAATTTGCTACAGTTTCTAGCATTATTTTTCTTGAAAGCTATCTAAATTGGTAGGATAGATGCACAAAAATGGTAGGATAGATGAACACTAATGGTAGGAGAAAACAACGATATTGGTAGGATCAGAATGGTAGGATTGATGGAAACTAATGGTAAGAGAAAACAACGATAATGGTAGAATCAAAATGGAAACTCAATAATTCCTGTATAACTTGACACTAATGGTAGGATAGATGCACACTAATGGTAAGATATATTTATACTATTGGAAATATGTAAATGCATAATTGGCTTTACCAAAACATAATATATCGGAGACTTATGAACACACACTCCATATTAGCCTATGTGAGAGTCGAACTCACATCTCTGTGTGCAAACACAGCGCTCTACCAACTGAGCTAATAGGCTATTTTCAATGGGTACTCCCAATGATCATCTAGGCATCAAGAAGTGATAAAAACATGTACAACTGAGCACATAACACTGACAAAATGCTCCAAGCCAGCTAATTTTGCACAGTCTAGATACAACTCAGTTCAGCTTTATTTCCCTATTCTTTTTTCATAGTTAAAACCTATGTCATTAAAGCTCTCTTCACTCTTCACATCCTCTCAACTGATTTTGAGTTTTGAGATCCCACAATTGATCCATTAACTGTTCTAACAAAATCCATTTTAATTCTTAAAAAAAGATCATAAAACATATACTATGAACACCAAAGAGATCCCACCCATGATCAGAACATAACCCTTCCTTAATTTAATTCATACTAAAAACCCAAATCCTGTCATCTTAATGCAGAGGGCCAGCTACTCATCAAGAGATATTCAAAGAGCCATGGTCCATTATGTCCTTTTATAATATAACTTGCACCTTGAGAGGGAAAGAGAGACAAACAAGCATACGGTACCCATTAAACTGCCTTTGTGCTTGCAAAGCTGTAGCTTCATCTTTGAACTCCAAAAACGCACAGTTCCTTAACCTGCAGAGCAACAATATCTCAAAGCTCAAAACAATTTGGATTACTAAAAACACAAAAGACAGACATATAGTGGAGCTGACTTATGTCACTCACAGTAGAGGGTTACCCTGAGGAGAACTTGTAGAATATAACTATCCTACCAAAGGTACAAAGAAATGAAAATAGGCAAAGATATCAGTAAGCAAATAAGCAGTGGTAGGGAAACTTAACCGTATCAACAATTTTCTTGTATTCTCTGAATCCTTCTATGCGAGCTATCTTTTTCTTCAATCATGATACTTTATTTCTCTATAGTGAATCCGAGCCTATCCTACCATCTGATCACGCCTATCTTACCAACTGAACAAACCTATCCACCCCAAAATTAATAACAATATCCTACCAACAGAACAAACATAGCATGCCAACTAACCATAACTATCCTGTATAAAAATAAAATACAGGATAATGAGATCCAAACAGAGAGGTTTAACCTTGAGAATAAGTTGCTTGGCATGGAATGAAAAGGAGATTAAAAGCAACAAACCCAACCTAAACAAAGAAGCATCAGCTGCATCAAAAACAGCATCCACTTCCCCTGATTCAATGAAAAGCCTGCCAATTCTCAATCTATTCGCTCGAAAATCTCCAATTCCTAACAGAGGAACAAAATCCAACTGGGAGGCAGTAACCCCAACTCTCAATTTTAGACCTTTGATATAACTCTTCTGAATTTGCAACTTCAAGCGATGGATTAACACCAAACCCTACCTAAACGAAAATAGTCAAATAAATCAATGAATATCGAATCGAATGAATCACTGACCTCAGTGGGAGAGGTGTTGGGGACAATAACGGTGGTGGAGTAGCGAGAGGGCCAATTGGGAGCAATGTAACGATACGCGACGGAAGACGAGGAAGAAGAAGAAGCCCAGAGGAAGTCGGCGACCAAGGCAACACCGATAAGATAAGCGAGGGAGACAAGGATCACCTGCTTGTGGGAGGTGCTCTTATGTATCGATTTCCCCATTTCATCGCCTATTTCTTCGATTCCAGATTTCACAGGAACGAAAGTGAGAAACTTTTGGATTGAAGAAGAGATCGGAGAAGGGAGAGTGAACGAAGGGAGGCTGATCGATTTCGGGATAGCGACGAGAAGAGAGAGAAACTCACCGGCGGGAGGAGAAGGTTATGGTTGCTTGGCGTCACAGGCGGGGGACAGGCCAGGACGAAGTGGGAGAAGGCGGCAAAGATGGCGTCCCATCCTCTCTCTTCCTTTCCTTTCCTTCACTTGGAACCCATTCACCCAGTTACCAAAAAAATTTGCAAAACTAGACTACTTTCTACCCTTAGTAAAAAAAAAATGTACATGTCTAGTTTAGCAAAAAGGCTCATTTTTTGGTCTAGTTATGCAAAAGGGCCTTTATTTATATGGATTTTATAATTCTTTAGTTAAGGCCCAAATAAAATAGACAATCTCTCTCTCTCTCTCTCTCTCTATATATATATATATATTATAAAATAATAATAATAATAATCATATATTACTATAATATAGATATATACATGCATATATAATATATTGTACACAAATCAAATGATTACCATATATATAACATAATATACGTACCATATATATAATAGTACACAATTAATGATATGTTACCATATATAACAAAATAAATATTAAATAAATAAAATAAAAAGTAGGTGGAAAATAATGTATACGTGGCACAGGTAAAAAAAAGGCGGGAAAAAATTCAGCCCGAAGTTGACACGTGGCAGTGCAGCTTCTACTTTAGTATTGTTCAGGATAGATATAGGGAAATTCCGTTTGGTGCCCCTGAGTTTATGTCCATTTCGGTTGGTGTCCTATACTTTTTTTTGGTTCGGATGGTACCCCTGAGTTTTGTCAAAAGTTCAGGTCATGCCCAAAACTCATATTTTGTCCCTTTAAATGAATAAAATCACCCTTTATTTTTTCTTTTTTTCATAAAAAAAATCCTCTTTTCTTTTAACATTGAACAAAACTACGTATCTATTAATATTACTAATTCTGCTAGCATTTTGCTGACGTGTCACGTCCACAATTAAAGTTGAATTTTTTATTCAAATGAGATTTTCTTATTGGTCAATATTATTATGGAAACTTTAAAATATTTGTTTCCTATTTTAAATATGATTTGAATCCATTCCTTTTTTATTTATTTTCGTTTATATTGTCGTAAATATTGAGACATGTTTCCATTTTTTTTCCGATTGCAATATATATATCTATCTATCTATTAATATTACTAATTCTGCTAGCATTTTGCTGACGTGTCACACCCATAATTAAATTTGAATTTTTTATTCAAATGAGATTTTCTTATTGGTCAATATTATTATGGAAACTTTAAAATATTTGTTTCCTATTTTAAATATGATTTGAATCCATTCCTTTTTTATTTATTTTTGGTTATATTGCCGTAAATATTGAGAGATGTTTCCATTTTTTTTTTTCCGATTGCAATATATCTATTATCTATCTATCTATTATCTATCTATCTATCTATTATCTATTAATATTACTAATTCTGCTAGCATTTTGCTGACGTGTCACGCCCACAATTAAAGTTGCATTTTTTATTCAAATGATATTTTCTTATTGGTCAATATACAAAGATAATTTAAATTGATATGCTTATATTAATTTTGGATATATTTTAAATATATTTATTTCATTTTTTCATAAAAAATATTATGTACATTGATACGTCGGATCACAATTTTGGATATTATCATTATGTGTGGTCTTTTATGTCATTATTTCTTTAATATCATGAATTTTTTTATACATTTCATTCATGACATTCTTTATACATTTTTTTAAATATTTTTCGAGATAGAAGCAAAACATCATTAATTTAAGAAGAAATTATCTTTTCACCTGTTAACCTTCTAAAATTGAGGAAAATAATTATCCAAAATGAATATTTTAAATATATACTTACTCTGCACATTCTGCATGACATCTCTATAAATTTTTAATAAAAGATTTTTTAGAGATAAATTAAATTTATTTTAAACATCTTAAATGACTATTTGGAATACAAAAAATAACATTTTAAGATCTACAAACAAAAATTGAAGAATCTTGAGAAAAGAAAATGTGAAATTTGCATATATTAGCATATATTTTCGGGTTGACTCGAACCCGGGTTTCGGGTCGATTTCGGGTTTGTCAATTTTTTCTTTTTTAAATTAAAAAAATCATGATTTGATAATTTTGTGATAAATTTTAATTATATATATAAAAAATTAATTATATATAATTATAAATCAACTGGGTCAATCGGGTAAATCGGGTCAAAATTACCACGTCAATCGGGTCACCGGGTCGAAACCCATATTACACGAAAAATTTTGGGTTTTTCGGGTTCGGGTCGGAAAAAATTTTCGAGTCAAAATTTCCGGGTTCAGGTCGGAAATTTTCATTTTGACAGGTCTACATGACATCTTATATTTTCCTTTTTATTTTTATCCTAATGATAATAATATATTATATATGTATTTCAAATTATAATAGGTGGCATGTTTGAGTTTTATTACTACTTCACCGTATTAAATCATTTAAAAAATTATATTGTATCTGTTTTCAAGTAATTTATAAGTTAAAAAAAATACTTTATAAGTATATATTAATATAGTATTATATAGATATATAAAATGATGTTCAATTTAAAATAAATCAAAATCCCGTGCCTTCAAGGCACGGGTATTACACTAGTTATTTGACTAAATTCAATAAAAAAAAATGACAAAACCACCTTTATTTCTAAAATTATACAAAATCACATACAATATTATTTTTTAAAAAAAATTATTGTAAAATCACCCTTGTTTCTAACTTTTTTTAATCCAATCGAATAACTGTAGACACCTAAAAATAAAATTCTTTATATATAAATATTGGTCATAAAGCATACAATATTTTTATGGGGCCTTTGGACCAATTACTAAATATCCTAAAGGCTTTTTTTTTGCTAGTAAATGGCCAAAAATTTTTCATAATACCCCTTTTACCCCTGTTTTAATTTTACCCCAAACCCCCCTCCTTCTTCCGTTTCCCAGATCTGAGATCAGATCTCGTTGTTTCATTCTTCCCTTTCCCAGTTCCCTCCCGTCGCCGCCTTCGCCCGACTCCCTCCATCGTCGTCGATGGGCCGCGCCGCCCCGCTCCCTCCCTCGCCGAAGTCGCCACCCTCGTCGGAGTCGTAAGCCGCTCAAGTTGATGGCCCCAAAGCTCACACCCGTCACCGCCCTCACCCAGTCGCGCTCGATGGCTCCCGTCGTCGCCGCACCGCGCCGCGTCGCTCCCACTCTCTCCGGAGTCGCAAGTCCACTCCCACCCAGTCGCGCTCTTCGTCGTCGTCGATCGAGCGAGAATCGCGCATTTCACCATTGAAATTGGTGGATGAAAAGGAAACGAGGGACGCGTGCTTCGTCGTCGATCGAGCATTTGAAATTGGTGGATGACCAGGAAATGAAGGAAACGAGGACGCCATTGATGAATTGTTGAGGTCTCATGGCGTTTCAAGCTCTTGAAATTTATGAATCTTATCATCTGAATGTTTAATTTCTCATCATCATCATCATTTATGTAATTTTGGCTTAAAATGTCATTAATTTGTAAAGTGCAAGTTCAATTTCAAATGTTTATCCATATCATTTTCATGCTATACTCACGGCAGAGTGGGAAATTAAACCATGTTATTCGGTCTTTGTTATTTGGCTTTTGTTTGTGACCTTTTTTCCTTTTGATTACAATGTCTTTGACTCTTTTTTCATATTGGTGACAGAGTCTATAAAACTCTTTTTATTTTGGTTACATTTTCTATAGAGTTTTCCTTTTGATTACAGTGTCTATGACCCTGTTTTTATAGTGGTGACAGTGTCTATGACCCTATTTTTATTTTGCTTACAGCGTCTATGACTCTCTTACCGATTCATATATTAGAGTAGAATTGTCACCACATTTATTTTGGTTTCTCATTAGCCCCTATAGGGTTTATATTTCTCTTATCATATAATTTCCCTTTGATTACAGTGTCTTTGATCATGTTTTTATAGTAGTGACAATATATATGACTTTATTTTTATTATGGTGACAACAGTAGTTAAATTTTTATTTTTTTTATTGTGGTGACACTACTTTAAAAAAATCTAGAAAACTAGATATTAGAAATTAGAGAAGAACTGTCATCACATGTATTTAGCCTCTCATTAGCCTCTTTATTGTTTGTGCTCCCCTTCTCCTAGCGTTTTTTCTTTGGTTACAGTGTCTATAATCCTGTTTTTATTTTGATTATAGTGTCTATGACCCTATTTTTATAGTGGTGACAGTGTTCATAACCTTGTTTTTATTTTGATTACAGTGTCTATGTTCCCCTTACTCATTCATTTATTAGAGGAGAACTGTCACAACATGTATTTTGGCTTCTCTTTAGCCCCTATAGGGTTTGTGTCTCCCTTCTCGTAGAGTTTTCCTTTGATTACAGTGTCTTTGACCCTTTTTTCATTGTGGTGACATTGTCTATAACCCTGTTTTTATTTTTGTTACAACGTTTAAAGGGTTTCCTTTGATTACAGTGTCTATTACCTTTTTTTCATAGTGGTGACAGTATCAAAGGCCCGGTTTTTATAGTGGTGACAGTGTCTATTATCCTGTTTTCATAGTGGTGACAATGTCTATGAATCTCCTATCCATTCATATATTGAAGGAGAACTGTTCACCTAATGTCTTTTGGCTTCTCATTAGCCCCTTTAGGGTATGTGCTTACCTTGTCCTAGGGTTTTCCATTTGGTGACAACAATCATCTCTTAACGACGTACTGTACTTAACATTTTAGGGTTTAGGGTTTAGGATTTAGGGGTTAGGGCCTTGGCCCTAATCCCTAAAGACTTAACCCTAAACCCTAAACCATACTGTACATCACTTGTTCTTTTGGCTTCTCATTAGCCCCTTTAGGGTTTATGCTTCCCTTTTCCTAGGGTTTTCATTTGATTACAGTGTCTATGCACCTTTTTTCATACTGGTGACAGTGTCTATAAAGCTTTTTTTATTTTTGTTACAGTGTCTATAGGGTTTTTCCTTTTGATTACAGTGTCTTTGGCTTTGTTTTTATAGTGGTGACAGTGGCTATGACACTGTTTTTATTTTGATTACAATGTCTATGACCCTCTTACCCATTCATGTATTACCCCGTTCATGTATTTTGACTTCTCATAGGCCCTAAAGGGTTTGTGTCTCCCTTTGTCCTAGGGTTTTCTTTTGATTACAATGTCTATTATCCCGTTTTTATAGTGCTGACAGTGTCTATAACTCTGTTTTAAAAATGGTGGCAACGTCTATATGATTTTTCTTTGGTTACATGTTGTTGCAGGAGGATGGTCAAGTATGAAATAAATATGAAATAAAGTTCAGACTGACTTCCCTGTCTCAGCAAATAAATACAAGACTTCCTCCCGTTGTAGTAAGAGAATAGTCAGGATCGAATCCACGAGGAAGCACGTCAGCAGTTCTCAGGTAGCTGTAAATTCTCACAGGCAAAGCAGTAGAAAGACAGAAACACAGAAAAGAAACAGAAATAAAAGCAAACAAACAAAAGCAAAGAGTAAAGCAAGAAATAAAGCAAAGCAAAGCAGAGACGAAAAGCAAGGCAAGGGGCTCGTCGATCTCGACAAACAGCTCCTCGAGATCGACCACAGCAGTCGACAACAGAGAACAGAAATCACAGCAGACAGGCAAACCCGGCAAGGGCAACTCGATCTCGACAAACACTACTCGAGATCGACAAGGGTATGCAAAGACAAAAACTTCAGAAATCGACAACAGAACAGAACTCAACTCGACCTAGACGAAGCGTACTCGAGATCGAGTACCACCAACTCGAGATCGACAAGATCTCCTCTGTATCGACAAGAAAGACAGAAATTTTAAATTTGTAGAATCTCGAACAAAACTCAGAATTTCGACAGAAATAAACTAAATATATTAAAAGACTTCCAAGGCCAGGGTTTCAACACCACAACGATAACCATGCAAAGTAACACATAAAGGCACAAAAGATCATGCTTTCCATCAAATAACTTTCGTCATTAACAAATAGGCATATAGAGGCTTTCGCATAAACCCTAATTGTTACTAACCCTTTTTCACATGATTAATCCAAGTTGCATTAAGATCACTTTCGCTTCAATAATACAAACAAGGATCACCTTCAACTCTCGCAAAAGAATCATGTTTATAGGGATAGAAGATGAATTGCACAAAAAAATCTGACCTTTAACGCGATATCTCACATGGCCACCGTCGGGCTCACCCCAGCCCCAGAAGTGGGTGGACTACTCACGCCTCATTGCAATAACAGACATTGATTGATGAAAAGAACTAAATTGCATTAAAACTAAATTCAAAAGCCTTTACAATCCTGGCAATCAACTTTCGCAGAAAGCCAAAACCTTAAAAACCTTAGAACTCCTAAACTTCTCTGTGTAACTAACTAATTGTCTCTGACTTGGAATAAGATGCCTAATGCTCAGCCCCTAGGGCTTTATTTATAGGCTTCATTCCCTAGCTAATCTAGGAAAGAAGATATCTATCTCTATCTAAAATTATATCTAAAACTTGAAAAGATAAATAAATTATTTTAAGGAAATAAATCTATAAGGAAGAGATAAAACTAAATAGGGTAAGTCTTCATGATGTTGATAGATCTTGTTTCCTTGGATAGAACTTGATGGATTAGGATAGAATCGACTTCCTTCGCGCCCAAGGAATCCCAATTCTAGTCGGACAGGTCTTCGTCGAGAAGCTGCTGGAAACTGGTCTACTCGAGATCGACCACGGCTCATCGACCTCGACAAGGGTGGTTCGTCGACTGGACTCCTCGGCTAGATCTGCTCGATGTGCTCGGACATGGCTCACTAGGCTCGTCGACCTCGAGTAGCGCTTTGTCGATGTCGAGTAGGATGGCTCTGTCGACTGGGCTTCCTCGGGTGGCCCTACTCGATGGGCTCCGGATCTGGACTCAGGGTCTCGTCGATCTCGACAAGGCGTAGTCGAGATCGAGTAGGGTGTGCTCGGCTTCTTGTCCTCGGCTTCTCTCCTTGTCGACTCCGGGTGTGGCGCTGGGCTTAGTCGATCTCGACCAGGTCTTGTCGAGATCGAGTTGGGTCCGAAGCCGGGTTGGTCTGGCTTTCTCGATCAGGCACTGTCGACCAAGGTTGCTCGGACATGCTCGTCTAGGTCGAGTAAGGTCTACTCGAGATCGAGTAACCTTGACTCTCAGATTGATTCGACTGGTTCCGCTGCTTCCTTGACCTTGGACTTCTGTAGCCGTTTTCCGAGCTTTTCTGACCTTCTGTAGAATTGCTGTAAAATGCCTCGATTTCTGCGAATTAAACAGAAACTGGTGTAGATTCTATAATTTGGCAAATAAACATAAACTACATAGGTTCTGTACTATCTTAGCCCAAATGAATGCAATGTATGCAGAAATCGATATAAAAGTTACTGTAAAACATGGCAGATTCAGCTCACAACATTACAGTGTCTTTGACCATATTTTTATTTTGATTACAGCGTATGTGACCCTCTTACCCATTCATATATTAGAGCAGAACTGTCACCACATTTATTTTGTCTTCTCATTAGCCTCTATAGGGGTTGTGCTTCCTTTATCATATGATTTCTCTTTGATTACAGTGTCTATGATAATGTTTTTATAGTGGTGACAATATCTATGACTTTATTTTTATTATGGTGACAATAGTAGTTACATTTTTTATTTTTTTTAATTATGGTGACACTACTTTTAAAAAATCTAGAAAACTAGAAATTAGAAATTAGAGAAGAATTGTCATCACATATACTTTGACTTCTCATTAGCCCCTATGGGGTTTGTGCTTCCCATTTTCTCGGGTTTTCCTTTGATTACAGTGTCTATGAACCTTTTTTCTTAGTAGTGACAGTGTCTATAAAGCTGTTTTTATTTTGGTTACAACGTATATAAGGTTTTCTTTTTTATTACAGTGTCTATAACTTTGTTTTTATAGTGGTGACAGTGGCTTTGACACTGCTTTCATTTTTATTACAGTGTCTATGACCCTCTTATCCATTCATGTATTAGATGAGAACTGTCACCACATTTATTTTGGCTTCTCATTAGCCTCTATAAGATTTTCTTTTGATTACAGTGTCTATGACCACGTTTTTATAGTGGTGACAGTATCTATGACTTTATTTTTATCATGGTGACAATAATAGTTACATTTTTAATTTTTTAACGGAGATTATGCGAGTTAGAACAACTTCTATAATTGCGGGATAATTTCTGAAATTTTAGAAATTAACACAGGGGCATATTTTATAAAAACAGAAAGTCTGGGAGGTTTTGTGTAATTCTTCTTCTTCTTCCCCCATCTCGAGCAGCTTCAACAGTGATTTTCTCCGATCTTCCGACGGCTCGTTCTCCTTACACAGAGCTCCGTTTGACGCGTATGACCTATCAAACTAACGAGTGCCATCTCTACTTCAGCATCGTTGTGTTTATTATGTCAAAGAATGATCTAACACACCGAGATGAGTGCTTGAACAGGGGCTGCTAAGCGGTTGTTTCACGAAGCTCCAAGGTGTCCGACAATGGCGGTTAGCGATTTTGTATAAATTTGAGAGGGGTTTTTGCACGAAAACCATCCTTGAGAGATGTAGAACGTGATTGAGCGGGTAGAAGGCTTGGATTTAGGGTCGAACGTGATTTAGGGTGCACGAGGAGCTTCGATTCGGCGGAGATGGCGGAGGAGGCGGAGGGCGGAGACGGCGGAGGAGGCGGAGGGAGGCCGGAGACGACGTGAACGCAGGGAGGTCGGAGGGAGGCCGCTCGGTGCTGGTGGCTGCAGGGAGGCCGCACAGATCTGGGCACTTGGGGAAGAAGGAAAGAAAAAAAAAAGGATTATAACATAGGGGTATAATTGGCAATTGTGGACATTTACCTAATATTGCCACCCTTGTGTCCTATGACTTAAAAATTGGACCCAAAATGGCCACTTAGCAAAAAAATCCCTATTTTTATTTATTTATTTGGATCAGAGTAAAGCATACAATATAAGTAATACTACATAAGAGACAGTATGAATTGAATTGTTTTATTGGAAATCTGCACGTAATCTATAGTATCTAAATTATAAATATGTCAAATAATTAGAAACAAGGGTGATTTTAC
Source organism: Persicaria maculosa (assembly GCA_963922045.1). NCBI lineage: Eukaryota > Viridiplantae > Streptophyta > Magnoliopsida > Caryophyllales > Polygonaceae > Persicaria > Persicaria maculosa. The sequence continues at coordinate 27,369,346 of OY998262.1, forward strand.
GATAAATATTTTGGAAATAATATGTGATTTTGTACAAATTTAAAAATAAAGATGAGTTTGCCACTTATGTATTGAATTTAGTCAAATAATATGTAGTTTTGTTTAATGTTACAAGAAAATGGGCTTTTTTATGAAAAAAGGAAAAAAAAAAGGTGGTTTTATTCATTAAAAGAGAGAAAATATGAGTTTTGGACATGAGCCGAACTTTTGACAAAACTCAGGGTACCAACCGGACAAAAAAAAGTGTGGGACACAAACCGAAATTGACATAAACTCAGGGGCACCAAACAGAATTTTCCTTAAATAAAAATGGAGTGAGGCTAGAGGCAAGATGTCGGAATGACTATTGACAAGATAATTTCAACAAAATTACCACAGATCCTTTTCATTTTTTTTCGAACACATTGCAAAAAGGCCCAAAACTCTCATTTCCCGAATCGAAACCTAAATCTGTCGAACGAATTGTTTTGATTGAAAACAACCTAAAATCGATGAAATTAATCAAAATATCAATCAATCGACACACGAATTGGTATATCGCTCGCTTTACATGATTATCGAATTGCGATATTTGTTGTTCGTTCGAAAAAACCGTGGAAAGAAAAAGCTCGGCAGATAGGAACGAGTTACGTGAATAAGCTCGGCAGGTTTAGACGAGCTGAATAAGTAACCTTGGTGCATAAAAACGAGGTGATGATGGAGCCTCGTCAACTTTTTGTGAGGTATATAATGACCCTTTTGAAGATCTTGTCTGAAACCTCATTGAGATAAGTCGAGCTTGATAAATAACCTCGGCTTCTGTTGTTGAGGTTAAAGAATAAGCTCGGCTTCTGTTGTTGAGGTTAATGAGGAAGCTCGGCTTCTGTTGTTGAGGTTATAAAATAGCCTTATTGACACGTATTGCATAAATTCATTAAATTATGCGGAAGTATATGTGATGGGTCTTGTTATAATGCAAACTCATATGCTTATAAGAATGAGACAGACTAAATGACTAAATTAGTTTAGAAAATGTTGTTTTTCCCACTTCTGATTGTAACTCTCGATGACTAAATCAATATCATAACTTTATCTAAATAGCAAATTAGTTGTTCTTAATCATACATGAAAAAGATTAATGCATATTTTAATGTTTTAGCTTCTAGTAATTGTTTCAAGTGGCCACTTCCCACCTATCCTCAAAATTATATTTGACATGTTAAGCTAATTAATGAAGTAAAAAAATAACATAAGGATTAGCAAAAGATCCTAACAAGTGGCCACCTATGTCTCTTGTCTTCAGTGGAACTGAAGGAATCCAGAGAGCACAAGGATTAGCAAAAGATCAGGGAGTGGTTTAAGATTGATTCCATCTTACTGTCCTTTTTTGTTTCTTTTTTTCTAGTTTTAATTTTAAGTATTTCTTTGATGAATTTATTGTTTTGGAACTGTTTTGGTGCAGGTAAAAAATCGTTCTTACGAGCGATTCGGTATATGTGTAAGCACTGCTCGATTGATGTTTTGGCTTTATTCGAAACTAGAATATCTGGGGATAGGGCTGATAAGGTTTGCTGGAAATTAAACTTCGCTAAATCAGTTCGCGTGGAAGCTGTATGCTTTACTAGTGGTGTTTGGATCCTTTGGAACGACAAAGTGTGTGACCTGGTGATCGAACAGACTAATACCGGTTTTATTCATGCTTCTTGGAAGTGTGGCAATGGTAAGAAGAATCTCTTTGCTATCTATGGTCCGCCCTCGGTTGCCCGTCGCGTTCAATTTTGGGAGGATTTAGAGATGGCTTTAAGGGGAGCTTCAGGAGATATTCTTATCGGTGGTGATTTTAACTGTATTTTGAACCATGGAGAGACCCAAGGTGGCACCGGAAATCTGCATAGAGACTCGCAAGTGTTCAGAGATTTGGTGAATAAAATCAATCTTATTGATCTCGGCTTTACTGGTCAAGTTTTCACTTGACAGAAGAAAATTTTGGGAGGGAAATTGGTTTTTAAAAGGTTGGACAGGTTATTAACGAATGCGTCGGGGCGTCTCTCTTGGCCTGAAGCGAGAGTCCGTCACCTCCCCAGATACTCGTCGGACCATTGTCCGTTGCTTCTTGAGTTGGACCCGAAAACCATCAAGGATAAGAAGTGACGCCCGTTCCGTTTTATAGAATTTGTGAATTTCAGATGTCAAAGGGATTGTCCTCTGGAGGTGGCCCTGCAAGCTTTAAGTGGTGATTTGAAAAAATGGAATAAAAAAGTGTTTGGCAATATTTTCGAGAGGTAAAAACTTATGTTGGAGGCGCTTGGAGAAATTCAGAAACAATAGGGAGTCAATTATAGTTTGGTTGCTGTGGAGCAAGAGAGAAGAATTAAGGCGAGCTTAGATGAGACGTTCGAGCAAGAGGAAGTTCTTTGGATGCAAAAATCTAGAGAAGATTGGCTCGCCCTTGGAGACAGGAATTCTAGATTTTTCCACACATCCACCATTGTTAGAAGAAAGTATAACCGTGTGGAAGGCCTTTTGGATGTGGAGGGAAATCGGGTGGAAGAAAAGAGAGAGCTTGAGGACCTGGTGCTGAATTATTTCTTGAATCTTTACTCCGAGGAGCATCCGAGGAGTAGTGGTGGTATTGAGGGCGCTGTGTTCCCCAAACTTGATATGGAGGACTGGTCGGAGGCTAGCAAACAGGTGTCGTTCGAGGAGATTTGGAATGCCTTTAAATCGATGGGGTCCTATAAGGCGCCGGGGATTGATGGCTTCCAACCCGTTTTCTTTCAACAGTGCTGGAAGGTGGTGGGTGAGACAGCGGTGGACCTTGTCAAAGGCTTCTTCAGTTCCGACATTCTTCTGGAGGGGCTGAATGATACGTTGATCACCCTTCTCCCCAAGGTGGGGAAGCCGGAGAAGATCTCTCAGTTTAGGGGGATTAGTCTTTATAATGTCGGTTCTAAAGCCATTACCAAAATTAAGGCCAACCGGATGCAACCCCTTATGAAGAAACTGGTTAGCCCAATGCAGGGGAGCTTCATACAGGGGAGACTCATCATTGATAATATCGTTATTGCCCAAGAGGTTATCCACTCTATGAGAAATAAAAAAGGTAAGAAAGGGTGGATGTGTTTAAAACTCGACCTTGAAAAAGCTTATGATCGGCTGAGTTGGGATTTCATCGAAGATACTCTTAGGTGGGCAAGGTTTCCAGACGAATGGATTCGATGGCTGATGAGGTGTATTAGAGGTCCTCGGTTGAGTTTGTTGTGGAATGGTGAAGTTTCTAAACAATTTCTACCTACCAGGGGTATTCGCCAGGGTGATCCTATTTCGCCATACATTTTTGTCCTTTGTTTGGAAAGGCTTACTCATATGATAAATCAGGCGGTGGAAGAAGGCGCTTGGAAACCTATCAAGATTGCTCGGAATGCTCCTCTGCTCTCACATCTGTTTTTTGCCGATGACATTTTATTGTTTGTTGAAGCTTCCGTGGGGCAGATTAAAGTGGTTAGAGAGATTCTAAAAAAAAATTGTGATGCCTCTAGGCAAAGGGTTAGTTGGGAGAAGTCCAAAATCTTCTTGACTAGTAACACGAATGCTGAGCAGACGAGAAAAATCAAAGATTCGAGTTGTATTGCCGTTACTACTAACCTGGGTAGATACCTTGGTATCCCTTTACTGCATAAGAGGATGAGGAATGCAGATTTTGATTTTATAATTGAGAAATTCTCTACTAAACTTGCGGGTTGGAAGACTAATTGCTAAGCTTTGTCGGTCGGGTTACTCCTACGATGTTGGTGCTTGCTTCTATTCCGGTCTACTGTATGGGAGTGATAAGTCTGCCGACTGGGGTTTGTAGCAAAATCGATCGCTTGTGTAGAAAGTTTTTATAGGGTTCGACGGAGACGAAAAGAAGAGTTCACAAGGTTGCTTGGGAGGAAATTATTAAGCCAATTGAGCTAGGTGGCCTAGTTGTGAAGGCTATGGAAGAGCTGAATTTGGATCTGATTGCTAAATTGGGTTGGAGATTTATAATGGGTTCTGAAGGATTGTGGAGAGAGGTACTCTCTGGGAAATACATTGGTACCTTCCTTGGCAAGTCCAATAGGGCGTCTCACATATGGAAGGGCATACGAAGAAGTCTCAGTGAATTGATTAACTCGGGATTAAGATGGAATGTCCGTAACGGTGAGAGTGTGGTGTTTTGGGAAGATTCTTGGGTCTTAAACGAACCTTTGTGCAGATCGAGGAGGGGTGAGGAGCAGCATTGTCCGAATCTGATGGTTGCTGAGGTCTGGGATCCGGGAAGAGGTTGGCGTTGGGAGGAGCTGAATTCGGTTCTTTCGGCTGTCGTATTGATGAGTTTAGCATCTATAGCTGTTACAGATGGTGAAGACAGCCCGTCATGGAAATTCACAGAGGATGGCGATTACTCGGTGCGATCAGGATACATGACGGCTTGGAACTGGAATGATTGGCAAGGTAATGACAAACCTTTCTTCAAGACTATTTGGAAGCTAGAGGTCAACGAAAGAGTCCGTAATTTCGTCTGGCTGATGTGCAAGGGAGGGATTCTTAATAACACGGAACGTGTTCGAAGAGGTTTCAGTACGTCTTCTTTATGCCCAGTCTGTAAGAGTTTTGAAGAAACTTTAGAGCATCTTTTTATGGACTGTGGTGCTGCTAACTCGTTGTGGGTGCAGGTGGTGGACACTGGCAGGCGTGAGTAGAGCTGGAAGCTTCCGTTTGCTACGTGGATCAGAACCAACATCCTGGACTCGGGAAGGTTTGGCGGCAATGGGAAATGGAATGAACTCTTTGCTGTGGCGACTTGGAAGCTATGGAAGAGGAGGAATGATGTGGTGTTCCGTAACAATGCGGGTAACCCTGTCAAGGCTGAGACTTGTCACTGGGAGGTTCATGCGTACAAGGAAGCAATGGCGAAAAGGAAGATCAACATGGGCTCAAAGGATATAAGAGTGCGGGATATTAAATGGGAGAGACCCCAGCATGAGTGGGTGAAGGTGAACACAGACGGAGGCCAGCGGAGAAACGGAGGAGCTGCTGCTGGAGGTGTGATAAGGGACTCTGATGGAGTTTGGGTGAAAGGGTTCGCGATCAACATCGGGTCGTGTTCGGTGCCTATGGCGGAGTGTTGGGGAGTGTTGAAAGGCTTGGAGATGGCCTGGGATTTAGGTTTCAAGAAAGTGATGGTGGAGTCTGACTCAGCGGTGGTGGTGAATCTCTTGTCGAAGACGATTAAATCCACGCATCCCCTTTTCAGCCTGGTGGTCTCCTTCCAAGGCTTCCTTAGTAGGAACTGGCTTGTCCAGTTGCGTCATGTTTACCGGGAGGCGAATGTCGTCGCTGATGGCATCGTCGCCTTCGCTTTTTCTTTGCCGATTGGTTTCCACGAGCTCCTCGAGCCTCCTGACTGCACCGAACATTTGCTGCAGTGTGATGCTCGTGGGACTTCGAAAGCCAGACTTTGTATTGTGTAGTTTTTAACTGTTTTTTTTGTGGGAGGTCCCCTCCCTGTTTTCCTCACCAAAAAAAACTGATTTAGTCATTTAGTCTGTCTCATTCTTAGAAGCATATGAGTTTGCATTATAACAAGATCCATCACACATACCTCTACACAATTTAATGAATTTATGCATTACGTATCAATGAAGCCGAGCTCCCTCATTAACCTCAAAAACAGAAGCCGAGCTTCCTCATTAACCTCAACAACAGAAGCCGAGCTTCTTCCTTAACCTCAACAACAGAAGCCGATGTTATTTATTGAGCTCGACTTATGTCAATGGGGCTTCAGACAAGATCTCAAAAGGGTCATTTATATACCTCGTAAAATCTAGACGAGGCTTCGTCATAACCTCGTTTTTATGCATCGAGGTTACTTATTCACCTCGTCTAAACCTGCCGAGCTTATTCATGTACCTCGTTCCTATCTGCAGAGCTCCTTCCTTCAACGGTTTTTTCGAACGAACACCAAAAATCGCAATTCGATAATCATGTAAAGCAAGCGACATACCAATTCGTGTGTCGATCAATTGATATTTTGATTAATTTCATCGATTGTAGGCTGTTTTCGATCAAAACAATTCGTTCGACAGATTTAGGTTTTGATTCGAGAAAAGAGAGTTTTGGGCATTTTTGCAATGTGTTCGGAAAAAATGAAAAGGACCTGTGGAAATTTAGGTGAAATTATCTTGTCAATAGCCATTATGACATCTTGTCTAAAGCCCTTATGATAAAAATGAGTTAAAATTGAGAAATTTTGGTAAAATATCAACTTTTTGCTAATTTAATTAGGTAATTAGCATCTCTCAATCTTTCATTGGCCGTTCTAGCACCACTTCAATCATTTTTAGACGCATAGCCTCCTTCCCCGTACCCCTCGTTCTTCTTCCTCTTATGTCATATACCCACTTCTTCTTCAAACTTCCTTTTCATGGCTTCTCCCTCCCTCTCTCTCAACCGGGACTAACCACGACGAACCAGCGCCGGAGGCTATGGAAGCAAGCACTTCTATCCCTCTCGACCTCACGTCCCTCACGCGGTTGCCAACCCGAGGTTGAATCGCCGCTTCTTCCTCCAGATCTGAAAGAGTCACAGATCCTTCATTCTCTCATGGTTCTCTTAGCCGCCCGTTGTTCATCTTTCATCCTTCTTGCGATTCCATTTCGACTCAGCGATTCCAGGTACACTCTTCTTCTTCTCTGCTCCTGGATCTGAGATTGCGGGTTAGGGTTTCAGGTTAGGGTTGATTTTGAGTGAATTTGCTTACTCTTGGATCGACCATCGAACCATCTTTGGGCAGGCACTGGCGCCGAATCGGTGTTTGTCCCTTTCCCTTTCATTCTCTCTGAGTGAATTAACTGCATATGTATGGAACGAATTGCGCCATAAGTATAGAATGAATCGGCGTTTGTCCCTTCCCCTTTTATTCTCTCTGAGGGAATTGACTTCATATGTATAGAACAATTTGCGCCATAATACAGATTTCATGTGAACGTGTCTGGATTTGCATTCAATAGCACGGTAAGCATTTTTTTTGTTACATATTTTTGGGGACTAACTTTTCTTAGTTGTAGGTGTGATTTGAATTGATTTAGGGAGTAAGATCTTAAATTTTTATTTATACCGATGGTGCTAAAGAGGAAAGGGGCTACATAAGAAGGCCATCGTCATTTTCATTTCTTCTAAAATATCTCTAATGCAATACAACATATGGTTTCATCAATCATGAACATATCTAGTTTTTTCTAGGATGTTGTACGTTTTCTAATGTGGTTTTTGGTCTATTTTTGGGTTACTGTTACACTTGTTTTTAATTTGTCTTTAATTTGCTGATTTGCTCATATGAGTATCGGTCTTGCTACTTGTTAAGTTGATATTTGTTGTTTGATCTTGAGCTGAGCTTACAATTTGGGACCATGGTTTAAGGTAAAAATACATCCAATGGAATATAGAGCTACAATCTTTTATATACTTGGAGATTTGGCATTGATCTAATGTCTTCCGCATCAACATTTTCCTTTTAGGTTGGTGTGTTGAGAGTGTTGAGAGCTTAATTTATGCTTTTTTTTTATCAACATATTTCTCTTAGGGAAGCAAATACTGGGTTACTTGGTATCATTAAGGTTTGATTAAATTGCTGCTAAAGGATCTTGAATGTTAAATTGGGTGAATTGTTGAACAATTATGGATGGCTGAAGCCTTAAAATTTTACCCTGTAATGCTAGGCCTAGTTGGATTGGTTTATACCGCAGAGATATGATATAGACTTTGTGACAAAAGTTGTTGCTGCGACGGTATACTAGCATCCAAACTGGGCGCAGATTCGGGCTTGAAAGTATATCTTGAAGATGAGTCCATCTGGGTGCAGCTGAAGTGCTAGAGTAGCGGCAAGTTCTGAAGGAGCGGAACTACTCAAACAAGGTTGTTCAGATTGTAAATTTTAGCTTTGAAAAATCTTCTCCTTGCATTTGTTATTCCAAAGGATATTTTGTACTTCATGAGACATTTTCAAATTTGTCTTGGTGTTATGTCATGGTCATCACCAGAAGGGTTTGTCAAATTTGTCAAATGGGCGATGTATTTTTCATATCATATGGTAGCTGCCATAGTGCCATGCTTGCATTAATTTAAGCAGCCACTACTCACAACCCATTCGACATAGAGGCACTTGTCCATTATAAGTACCTTATTACATAGTACACATATAAGTACCTTAGAACTCTTTAACACATAGCCAATCGGACCCTATATCCAATACCTCACACTCAATTAGTAGCAGATCATTGTCCGATTAGAATGATAAAAATGACGCCATATTAAAAGTACCCTTCTAGTGTATCAGACGTACGCCACTGCTCACAACCCATTTGGCTCCGATTGAAATTAACCAAGTGAGGATGTTTATGCATCAAATGTTGCGGGTTTTAGTCGTCGATTGGGATTGCGACCCTAGGCGTCAAATATCACATATCCACGTTCAATCGGTCAGTTGAAACGAACTTGATTCGTTGATCCTAAACCATATCAATTTGGGGTCGAACTTACCTAACCAAGCATGTGTGTGTGTGTTGTTTTGTTCAAATTGCAACCAAAGCATATAAAAAATGTTATTGATATACAATCGACTAGATTAAATCACTTAGCAAAGTGGCATCATAGTAAACAAAAAATGTTATCAATAAAAATGTCATCAACAAATAATGTCATCACAAATGATTGAGATCAATAAAGTGTAATCACAAATATCATCAATGAATAAAAATGTAATAAACATGTCACCACAAGTGATTGCATCAATGAAGTGTAATCACAAACGTGTCATCAGTGAATAAAAGTAGAATCGATGAAAATATATCAATGTACAATTGATTAAATTAAAAAAAAAAGTGGCATCAAACGATTTGATTAAAAAAATGGCATCAAATAGTTGAATTAGAAAAATGTCATCAAAACACTACTTTGTAAAAATATGGCATCACGGTAAAAAAATATCATCTAAAAAATTAAAATTAAAAAAGAGGCATCAGTAGTCAACAATAAAAAAAATGACATCAATAGTCAACATGACATCATAGTAAACAAAAAATGTCATCAAGGTTTGAAAAACATGGCATTAAAACAGTGTCATCAATCAATTTTATTAGAAAAGTAGCATCAAATCGAAAATAAAATGTAATAAAAAATAGCATCAAAACGACAAAAAATGGCATCACAAAAAAAAAAACAATTCCGAATGAGTTGGTCCACGTTGATCGGTCAATGGTCAACGTTGACCGGTTGATGGTCAACCGTTGACCGGTTGATGGTCAAACAGTTGACCATTGACCATCTACTCCATTTGGAAAGGGTGCTAGCTAACCTAATTAAATTAGTTTGAGTATTAATCACCTAATTAAAGGTTCAAAATATGCTAGTTACAATGTTACTAGAAGAGTGAGGCTATAGACAAGATGTCAAAATGACTATTAACAAGATTGTTTTCATTAAATTGTATGACAAATCCTTTTCCATTTTTGAACAATCAAATTGAAAGCCTGGACTAGAACTTTCAATCCAAAAGTCTATGAATAACAATTGATTAGATCAATGTGCATCCAAATTTGATTAAAACAAATACATATTCAGCCAAGGCAAAGAACAATCAAATCTAATGGGATCAACTTATCAAAAAAAAATTCTGATGGGATCAAAACTGAAGTCAAGATATATCATCAGAACTAAGACCCTAAAAGAAGGAATTCAAGGAAGTTCATCACAATAAGAAGAGACAAACTTCGATTTTTTTTAAATGATACCATAATTTGAGAAATAAATGAGGAAAAGAAAGATAAATTATCGTTCGACGAGAATGTTGCCTTTGGAATTGGAGATGAACACTGCTAGTAACATTTTCTTGCTCCCTCTAAACTTCTATTTCTTCGTCGTCGTCTTCAACATCTAAGCGTTACACAGAGTAGAGCTTATCGAAAATAATGAATCCAATTGGTATGCCGAAACTTTTTTTTTTTTTGTGCTGGTATGCCGAAACTAATTGGTATCCCTCACCGGACATCCTCCATGAGATCGGCTGGAGGTTGCGAGCCTTACATGTCACCTCACCCAGAAGGTCCGAGCTTCGATGCTCACCTCGGTTAGAGGCGCCGAGCTTCATTCATCTCCTTGTTCAACAGACCCGAGTCCCTTCCCCGACAACATGGTTTTACACAAGCACACAAATCGCAAACATTTATCCATCTCCTCCCTTTCAATTGAATTTTTTACTCAACACCTATAACAAACAAACAAACAATAATCAAGGAAAATCATAAATATCTATCAATTTCATCAATCTCAATTTCAATTTCAATTTCAAAAAAATCAAAAAACCCTAAATTTCTATCCAAAAAGCTTATTAACAATAAGAAATGGCTGAATTCATGTCTTCATGGCCGTCGAAGATATTGAACGACCGTCCATGAGAGAAGGATTTCTTAATTTTCCCTCGGGCAAATCTGTAATTATTTTTTATAATGAAAATGACTTCGTGCAATTTAGTTAAAATTTTCTTGTCAATAGTCGTTTTGAGGTCTTGCTAGTAGCCCTTATGTTACTAGAATCACCCTTTATAATTAACACTTTGGTTTGAAAATCGGAAGTTTCGCCAAATGTCCGTGAGATTAAGCCTAATTCATGTAGTGTACAAAAGTTTGATATATTTCGCTAGATGCCCCTGAGGTTTCCATTTTTTTTTTTGCCAAATACCCCTGAGGTTTCTATTTTTTCGCCAAATGCCCATATGTCGAATTTGTTAACGTTTTGATTGAAAATTAGTACAATTTTCGCACCATAACACATATTTTTCTTTTTAGACAATAAAAATAAAATTTTCTAAGTATAAAAAGTTACTATGATAAATTTAAATAAAATATTATCAAACATTAACATAAAATACAAAAAAAATAGATTTGATAATTAAGTAAAAAATAATAAAAATATTTATGAAAAATGTGTAAAAAGTACACGAGTTTAAGATTTAAGTAAAATATGTTGATTGGGTTAAAATCCTAAAGTCAATGTGGTTATAACACCTAATAAAAAATGCTTATTAATTAATATTTAGATATAACTTGATTGATTAAAGAAACGTGTACAAATTTCATTAGTTTGATTTTTTTTTTCAAGATTTAGTTGATTGAGAGGAAATTGTGAAATTAAAATGATTATTTCATCTAAGCAAAAATATTTCTCATTTAACAATTAGAATAGATAAATCTCATTGGTTAAAAAAATGTTTAAAAATTTTTATTGTTTGAAAATTTATGTAGATTGGGTTGATTGTTTGAAATTCCAAAAATCAACATTATATATATATATATATATATATATATATATATATATATATAATTCATTATACACCCACAAAGTGAGAGATTAGTTGCTTTGGAAAATAAGAATTCGTATATTTGGAACTAAGGAAAAAGAGAATTCGTATATTTGGAACTATGTATTTTTTTATAAAAAATGTTTTGAATTAATATCAGTGTTTAAACAAATAGCATGAAATGATATTGTGCAATTAATACATAATGAAATAATATTGTATAATTAATTTTAACTTTATCAAAAAAGGGAATTAATTCCATTGGTTAAAAATGTGATATGAAATGGTATTCTATAAATAATATTAGATAATTTAATTACCATAATTAAATAATATTGTACAAATAGTACCTTACAAAAATAATAATGAAATAATATTTTCTTTTCTTTTTATTTTCAATCAAATTCCACACCATATTTCTTTTCTTTTCTTTACAGAACTGGATTTACATTATGACGTCTCACGAAGTAGATACAAGCATTTTGTAGGGGCACTTATAGATTGCTTGCTAAGACCTAGTCGGGAAGGTATGATGCTTTTGAGTTATGATATAATCGAGAAGTCGGGGTAAGAATGTGATAGGGGCCCATATCACATACTTATTGCGACCAACTGGGGATATTATGATCACGACGAATGTACTGTGAGGACTTCATAGGTGAATGTTATGACTCGAAGGTCGGATAGGTGAAAGCTTGGCTTTCAATGGAGAATTTGAGAGAGAGAGAGAGAGAGAGAGAGAGAGAGAGAGTAGAGAAGGAGATTGAACAGAGAAGAAGAAGATATGAGAAGAAGACGATGTATGTATTCTCATATGTTGTACCTGTATACATTTTCCCCTTTTATACTATATAAGCTCCCTACCTATAACCTTTGTAATGGGCTCAATCCTATGGCCCATCATAGTTCAAGTACATCAGCCCAATACCTATATATCCTTACAATACTCCCCTGGTCAAATGAGACTTGTCCTCAAGTCTCCTACAAAGAGAACTCGGAAAAAAATGTTACAAAATATGGTTAGCAGGTCTCATGGTGCTTCCTCCCTGCTTACATCAGCCCATCCCAGTGGTACAGGCGTCGGTTCCAATTTCGAGCAGTAGCTTGAATCGACAACCCCACACATGTGGTGAAGTCAATAACTACTTCTGCTTGCTGAAGGCCTCACCTACTATGCACCACACTTGCTTGCACCTTCAACTGTCTGTAGCCACCCCCGTTTGGATATCAGTATATCACACGAGTACATGACCCAAAAACTCCACACTAGGCCTCGCAAAACCGCTGGATCAAAGACAAAATGTGTGAAAATAGAGATTTCCACAATGGAAACTTCATTGCATAGCTCCCCACACGTTTCCATCAATCGGATGTAGCTACCCCCGGATAAAAAACTAGGACAATTGAACTGATTTGGAGCTCATCCATTATATCATGAAAGGAGCAATCTCCACCCGGATCAAACACCAAAATCCAACTCAATATCCCAGGTGGATTGACTCAGTTAACATTTTGAACACACATTCTTTCAAGATCAAAGATAAGTGGCAAAGCTCGTCTCAACTGTACTTCAATAGCACCCCAGCCAAGTTGCACAACAAGAACTAACCCAACGACAGTCCTCCAATTTTGACTATCAACAACACCTCCAGGATCAAAAACTTGATTGCTTTTATCAAACTTGCGCTCATCAGTTGCTGCAGCAATAAACTTTGATGATTTTACACCAGTATTGAACACAATCATACCTTACTGGATTCCCTTATGCATAGGCATTTCCACGAACAGTTGGTATGCACTAGTGATTCCCCAAAATCCAATCAAATTCGCCCAAAAATCAATCAACATTTTCTGCGCAACTTCAGGAATACCAACTCTTGCAGGGCAAAATTCAGTAATTTCATCCTTTTTCTCTGATTCGACTTTAACAACTAACGCTAAAGGATCTGAAATTACCTTTTGATTCGAGTCGAGTTCTTGGCTACTGTTTTTGATCGGAACTGCGATCTCCTCGATCCAAAGGTCTGTAGCTTCACCAAGAACTCCCGCAGGAAGCATCTCGAACTTGAAATCTGTATTTCTTGGTGAATCTTGGAAGGTGGGCGGTGCCAAAGGAACCCATACGGGTGCTACAGGAATTGGCACACCTTTCGATCTGCTAGGCAACCCAATCTCCTTCAATTCTTCAAAACTTTTCCAGGTCTCCCATCGGAATTCCTTAATGAAGGCATCGATTTTGTAGAGTTCTTCATAAAATCTTGTTTCAGCTTCTTGCGATTGAAACCACCGGGAATCTGCCATGGCCGACGATGATTGCTTCCAACTTGCAGTTACGGTAAAAAAAATTGGATTTTTGAGAATGCGTTTGCGGAATTGAGAATCGAAACTGCTCTGATACCAATTTGTTATGAGCCGAAGGTTGGATAAGTGAAAGCTTGGCTTTCAATGAAGAATTTGAGAGAGAGAGGGAGAGAGTAGAGAAGGAGATTGAACAGAGAAGAAGAAGATAGGAGAAGAAGATGATGTATGTATTCTCATATGTTGTACATGTATACATTTTCCCCTTTTATACTATATAAGCTCCCTACCTATAACCTTTGTAATGGGCTCAACCCTATGGCCCAATACCTATATTTTAGTCTCGGGGACGAGACTTGTTTTCAGAGGTGGATGAATGTAAAGGCCGAAAATATTTTATATTATTTTATTAGTATTTTAATTAAATATATTATTATTTTAATTAAATATATTATTATTTTAATTAAATATATTATTATTTTATTCAATTTGTAAAAAGTGGGAGAAAACTCGTCCTCAAGCCCTAGTTTCAATTTTAAAATCCTTCCGGCATAGTTTTAGAATTTGAATTTTGACGGAATTTGATTACGCTTTCGAGTTGCGAGTCTTGATAAATTATTTTAATTCCGGTAATGATTTACAAATTCAGGTTAAATTGTCAGTGTCGGAATTTGATCGAGTTAGCGGGTTTCAAGTCTATTTCCGCTATTTTGAATTCTATTGTGGGGCCCACTCCCCTCCCTATTTCATTTCTTTTTCTCTTCTCTTCTCTCTCCCCCTCCTTTCCACTCGTTCAGAATTTCTGTTGGAGCCTCCCACTCATGGACAGCTAGCAATTGGTCCCCCTCTCCTCATGTCCTTTTCGTTCACCAAAGAAAACCCACACCCTTTATCCCATTGCCCCTCTGCAGAAAACCCAGGGCATTCAGGAAACCCACAAACCCTCATTCCTCTCTTTTTTCACGTTTCAACCCACAAGAAAGCACCTCCTACTCCTACTGATTTTGCAGCACCACCGTCACCGATATCCTCCCCCACCACGCCGGCACCAGCACTCCACCACTCCCCCTCACCTTCTGTTTCCGACCGTTTCTGAGCCACCACCGAGCCGACGAGGCAGCACCTCCAGCCGCTCTCCCAAAATGCCCTGCCGACCTCTGTCTTCGTCCACAACCCACAACTCCTCCATTGCCTTCAATTGGAGCAGCGCTTCCCTCCATTTCCCAGAAAGTGAAAACGAGGAAGAGCCCCCAACCAGCCGAGCCAGAGACATCGCCGGATCTGATTGCCTTCGTCTCCGAATCCGAGAAAGGCCGGTTCCATTCTTTCTCTCGTTTCTCACCCTTCTTTCCTAAAGGTGCAACTTTATGACCTTTTCTTCTGTCCTAGGTCATCCCGACATTGAAACACCTTCAACAGAGCCGATTGGAGCTCCGACGAACCCTTTCCGACGAGTTCGAAGTTCCTCGGTGAGCAACTACAGCCTTCCCTTTCCTTGTTCGTTCTGTTTCGTTTCCTTTTCTTTTTTTTTGGTACAGTTGTCGGGAGAGAGATTTGAGAGCGGGGTGAGGGTGAGCAACTCCGGCGGTGACCAATCTATTCTTCTCCGCTTCGTTTTTCTGTCCGGCGTGGGCGTCCCTGTTCGTCTGTATTGGGGAGGCAGACGTCAGAGGAGCCTTCCTTCTTTCCATTTGGGCCTAAAATTCCGGGTTATAAAATGTGGTGCTCGGGTCAAGCTTGAATCCGGGTCCATTCTTCTTTCCTTTCTTTTCGGGTCTGGGCAGTCTTGGGCCTGTTTTGGATCCGAATCCTTTTCTCTCCGGGTTGGGATGGATCCGGTTCTACAACTGGGTTTTCCTTTCCCTCTCTTTTCTTTTGGGCCGGATCTCTCTTTATTTATTTCTTTCTTGGTTTGGAAGAGTTGGGTTGTTGGGCTGTGAGGTGATACTATTATATATGTTGCCATTATTGTTATATGTGATATATAGTATGATTATTTTAGTTATTGTTATTGTTATTAATATTTGTTTGAGATATTATTTCTGGAAAAGTTATTATATAATTTCTGAAATTTCAAATATTACGGAATTTTTTTGGCGAGTTCTTATATTGTAAATATCATTTGTAGTGTGACATTAGATGTTGTTTAAAAGTGTGATTTTTCATTTTAGTAATTTTAAAGTGAATTGTCGGCTTTGATTATAAATGGGATTTATAAAGGCGAATTTAATTGGTGTTATTTGAGACAAACGATGTTTGAACTATTTAAAAAGGGTTTGTGGTTTTGAGATCGAGATGTCGAGATCGTTTTGATAATATGATTTTGGGAAATTGGTTTTTAAGGGTTAAATGTTTAATTTTGGTATTCTTTGTCTTGGTTTAATGATGTTGGTTTTGAGAAGGAAGTTTGGGAAAATATTGTTGGTATGATTTTATCAATGGGTTTGATTGGAAGAATGATTTTGGTTGATGTTGATCAAATCGGAAAGGTTTTGGAAAATGGTTTTACTATCGGTTGGTTCTGTGCATGTTGAGAGCGTGGAGTTCGTGTGTATGAATGATGGATCAGTAGCTTATGGAAATGGCTTGATGATAGGCGTGTATTGCTTTTGGATTGTTTTGGACTTGCATTTGGGTCCTTGCTTGTGTTATCTTGCTGTTATGCATCTTTAAGTAAGTATTCTACGGGACTTACTCAGTAACCTGGACCTCCTGCCTGATGTGTCATATGATGTGTAGTTTGTTGCATATTAAAGCATGCCACCTAGTATCATGCTAGGATTGCATTGAACTGAGCATGTAGTTACTATGTGTGTTTGAATACAGAACGACTGTTATCTGTAATAGTCCTAGAGTCCCATCGGGTTTACCCTAAGTCAATCGAGTCGATATGAGCATGATATGATAGCCCAGCACCATCGGGCAAGCGATGATATGATATGATATGATGATGCCGTGGTTAGCGCACCACCACGAGGAAATTGCTATGCTATAGCACCGAACTGGCCAGTTTCTGCACTAACGGGAAGGGGTGCAGAGGTAGGAGCGGGATATGTCACTTGGCATTGCCTTGGGCCCTTTATAGTTTTTCTGCATATT
Organism: Persicaria maculosa; assembly: GCA_963922045.1. Taxonomy (NCBI): domain Eukaryota; kingdom Viridiplantae; phylum Streptophyta; class Magnoliopsida; order Caryophyllales; family Polygonaceae; genus Persicaria; species Persicaria maculosa. Next base: position 27,386,099 of record OY998262.1, read on the forward strand.
ATAACTGTCCAGCATGCTTATGTGATTTAATTACTGTACTGCATTAGTCATCCTTTATCTTAGGTATAAGAATGTTATATGGCCTCAGCGCGGTCAGAGGACCCGCAGGGGATTACTGGGCCTGACTTTGTGGATATTGTTAGATACTTATCCTTGCTTGCTCCTTGCTTCTGTGACGGGAAACCCTTTGGCGAATCGAAGAACCTGACTAACCTTCAAAATTGGAAAAATGGTAATCATACACTTATGTTTTGCTTTTGACCCGACTCTGTCGTGGCGCCTTATACCTTAATTTTGTTTCCGCTTTACTTTCCTTTGAATTGAATCTTGCGACATAGTCTTAGGACAAGTTAAGGGTACCCAACAGTCCTTCGTGATTTTAGGGTTTGAAATCCCTCTTTCTACTAATTTTAAAATGAGTTTGAAACCTCGATCAGTACCTGAATTGAAAGATCCGAGCAGGGGTTTCATCCCTTGAAACGTAACCCAAAAATCATAATTCTGGGCCGTTACAAGAGAATAGGGGTGAGGTTGAATTTGTGGAGAGTTTAGCAGAGGCTGTTTTGTGGGATTAACTCACGACAAAGAGTTATTAGTAGGAGCGCGCGAGATGGTCACGAAGTGTAAGTGGAGGCATATTGGGAGGTTGTGCATATATTGGTATGGCTAGTTTGAATAGGTTTGTTGTTTCTTAAAAATAATGTAACTGCTGCTAAACTTGTGAAGACAGATACCAAATAATGAGATCAGGCTGATATTGATTTAAACCATTTTAAACTAAACATAATTTCAAATTATAGTTTACTATTAAATAATACAAGATCATATCTAATAGAAACCAATTTCTTTAAAAAAATAAAAAAAATTAACTTTATCCATTAATTACCTGAGTCTTGTGGCGTTGGTTCTCGTCGACTAAGTGAATATGAGAGTTCATTGCCACTCGGGAGATTTTTGAGTTCATTGTCTTGATTTTTTTTTGGAATTCAGTGAGCGAAAACACAAAGAATTACGTTATGAAGGTGTTTTGGATTTTTTTTGGAATTCAGTAAGTTGAGAGACAAAGAATGTATAAAGGAAGGTGGTGTTTTATTTCACTATTTCAGCGGGGGAGAAGCCTGATATTTTTCTTTTGAGAATACAAATGAAATCAAAACGCTCTTTTATAGAAAATAAAACCACATTTTTTGGGCTTGCAACCGTGTGAGCTTTGGTTACTATTAAAAAAAAAGAAAAAAAGAAAAAAGAAGTTGGCCCAACAGAATGCTAATGAGTTTAAGTAATACTAATAATTTTAAAATTATTTAACAAAATGATATTATATATTTTTAACTCTTTTAAAAAAATGTATAAAAAAGCAAATGAGAAAGATTTTACTCCGTAAAACAAAACTTTGTATTGTGGTTTTTTTTTTGTTTTTGTGTGACGTTAACCCAAAACAAAACTAACAGCGTTCTGTTGGACTTACTTTTTTTTTTTTTAAATGGTAAGTAAAGACCACACGGTTGCAAGCCCAAAAAATGTGGTTTCATTTTCTATAAAAGAGCGTTTGGGTTTCATTTGTATTCTCAAGAGAAAAATATCAGGCTTCTCTCCTGCTGAAATAGTGAAATCAAACACCACCGTCCTTCATACATTCTTTGTCTCTCGGCTGACTGAATTCCAAAAAAAATCCAAAACACCTTCATACAATAATTCTTTGTGTTTTCGCTGACTGAATTCAAAAAAAAATCAAGATAATGAACTCAGAAATCTCCCGAGTGGCAATGGACTCGCAGATTCTCTTAGTCGACGAGAACCAACGCCACAAGACTGAGGTAATTAATGGATAAAGTTTTTTTTTTAAAAGAAATTGGTTCCTATTAGATAGGATCTTGTTTTATTTAATACTCCATAATAAATTATAAATTATAATTATATTTAGTTTAAAACGGTTGAGATCGATATCAGCCCAATCTCGTTATTTGGTATCTCTCTCCATAAGTTTAACAGCAGTTACATTTTTTTTTTTAAGAAACAACAAACCGATTCAAACTGGCCATACCAATATATGCGCAACCTCCCAATATGCCTCCACTTGCACTTTGTGACCATATAATATAATGCAGAAATTAAATAACACTTAGCCAAGTTAGCGGGTTAGGCCGGTTCTTCGATTAAATAACACTTAGCCAAGTTAGCAGGTTAGGCCGGTTCTTCGATTTCGTCCAAGGAGATTCTCCGTCATAGAAGCATGGAGTAAACAAGGAGCAAGTATCTCACACTATCCACGAAGTCAGGCCCAGAGATGCATGCGGACCCTAAAGACCACGCCGAGGCCATATAATATGTCTATACCTAGAATAAAGGATGGTCTAATGCAGTACATAATTTAGACACATAAGCATGCTTTCATCAGATAATATAATGCAGAAAAACTATAAAGGGCCCCAGACAATGCCACCTACTCCGCCCCCTTTTTCATAAGCGGACATGGCCAGTACGATACCCATTTCATCATATGTGTGCACATATCATCATAGCATGCTCATCATCACATCATATCATAACATATCATCATCATCTCATCATAACATATCATCATCATCTAATCTTTTTCCCGATGGTGCTGGGCTATCATATCATGCTCATATCGACCAACCCGATGAGGTTGGGATACCCTATGACCCTAGCAAAGACTCTAGGACACAAAGATAATGGTTGTTCTGTTTTCAAACGCACTAAGTAGCCAAATGCTCATTCACAAGTGCAATTCTAGCATGATACTACATGACATGCCTTTATCATATGCAGCACTTACACACTATATGACACAATAGGCAGAAGGTCCGAGTTACTAAGTAAGCTCCCGTAGGAAACTTACTTGGAATTGCCGAACAACAAAGATAACGCAAGCGAAGATCCAAAAGCAACGAACACCTATAATCACATAGATGTCATAAGCTACTATACTAACAACCATGCACATAGAACCCAAGTTCTCAAACGTTTTTAAAACCAAGCGAGAGTAAAACCATTTCAAAGTTCTTCCGATATAATAACACCAAACAAGGCCATTTGATCATTTGAACTCCATATATCAATATTCATTTTACAAAGCTCGTTCCCAAAACCAATAGCGATCATGAAACCAAGTCAAAGAATCCCGACAATGAAATGAAATCCTTCAACTCCAATCAAAGCCACCGATAAATCTCATTAATACCCTTTTCCAAATTCATTTCCAAATTTGTTGTAAACACAAAGCTAATAAGAGAACCTTGACATTAAATAGATCATCCAAAATCGTCCTAGTACTAAGTCCGAAAGTCCGAGTTCCGTCAACTCTCAAATCCTTAAAATAATATTTCCCAAAACCCCGTTTATGAAATTCGACGTTGTCAAAATCATTCGAAGGAAACGAATCAAAACCAATAAGAGAATCCAAAAGGTAGAGGAAGAGGCTTGGCCAAGCCACTGGGGGGTATGTCGCGGTCGCAAGAGGGTCGGTCGCGGCCGCGACATGCTTCCAGAAGTTCCCCCGCGAGACGACCCTCTCGCTGGCTATGACTCGCGGCCGCGAGAGGTCGTCCTCAACCTCTGGACTGGGTGTTCTGGCTCGCCGCGGCGAGACTCAAACATGTCGTTGTTCGTTTTGCTCGTTTTAAACCCGTTTTCTTCCAAACTTGTCTTAAAAACATTCTTTACTCAAAATACTACTCAAACAACACAAAAACGACTCCAATCAGGACTAGAGGGGAGAGTGGAAGAGGGATGACCTAGCCTCTTGGAAGCTCTTTGAAGATCTTGATGAAGAGAGGTCCTTATGGCTTAGATCCGACGATTTCTTTCTACGACAATGCCTAGGAATGTTGAATATGAGTTAAAAGAGCACCTTTATTGAGAAACAACCTTGAAATCGAGAGATTCAAGTGAGGGGGAGGTTACCTTTGCTCAAAACTGAAAAATGAGGAAAAATGGGCTAGAATCCGCACCAAACCACGATGGATCTAGGATTTCTTGGCCTTGGAAGATAGAGAAAGAAGTTATGAACGACAACAAACAAATTTGAAAAAGGATGAGAAACAAGGGAGAACGACTCGTTTTACCGAGGATTCACCGATTCTGGGCTCAGAGTCGCGGCGGCGAGGAAGAACACCGCGACCACGAGGATGAACTGGTGTTTCTGGGTTCATCGTCGTGGTGGCGAGTGGGGCTGTCGCGGCCACGAGTTGCTGCACGGCAGAGCTCTTTGCTTGGATTTGGCCTTCCGATCTTGATTTTTGGGTTCTTTTTGCAAGAATATAACTTCTTAGGGGAGATTTTAGGGGTTTTATGTGTGGAGAAACACAAAAGATATGGAAGAAATGAGGGTTTTTGGATTCAAGGAAGTGAAAAGTGGAACTTCCGATCCTTGGAGGAGGTTTTTAGGTTTTTGGGTTCTGTTTTTTTATTAACCACTAAGAATGATTTAAAAATATCTATATATGCTATTTAAATGAGATTTTTTAAAAAAATATATGAAATTATTTCTAAGATATTTTTATGGTACTCATTTTTACCCTAACTTTTATTATAATTTTATAATATTAATTTGTTATATTATTATGATTAGATTTTAAAAAAAAATAGTTATGTATCTAAATCCAATGAATTTTTTTTTTGTAAATAGCCAAAAAATCGAAAATAATTAGGAGAGTAGCCAAATTCCGAAAGTTTTTAGGAATTTAGCCAAAACAGGGTAAAGTCGTTGTTACAAACAACAACTTTACCCAAAGTTTTTTAAAAAATATTAAAAAATGTAAGCGACTTACATATATTTCGTTTTTTTTTAAAAGTCCCAGTTTATTGTTAAACTAAGTGAAAACCAAAAACAAAAAATACATGGATTCTTTAATTTTTTTTCCCCACACCGGTTGATACAGGGGAGCCCAATCGGAAGGAGGAAGAGCAGTCGGACAGGGAGTCCACCGGCCGGTTCTGGAAGAGCAATCGGAAGGAGGAAGGGCAGTCAGGCAGGGAAGCCTATTGCAGTCTGAAGGCGATTGAACCCCAGGCGGTCGAGTCCACCGGCCGGATATCGAAGTCCACCAGTCGGGCGATTGAAACGAGGCGCTAATTGCGGTCGAGGATGCCGATTGAATCCAGGCGGTCGAGTCCAAATCCGAAGGCGATTTGTAGTCGGAAGGTGATTGAATCCAGGCGCGGTAATTGCAGTCGAAGAAGGCTGCAATTGTGCTTCATCCTCTTCCCCTCTGAGCGGAGTTCGAATCCAGGCGGAGGCTGCAATTGCGCCTGACAATGGCGCCGCCGGCCGCTTCATCATCTTCCCCTCTTCCCCGCTTCATCCTCTTCCCCTCTGCAATTTACCCTGTGAAAAAAAAGGAGAGTCGCGGTTTAACGATAAACCGGGACTCTCCATGTAATTTTTTTTTCCACTTATTTTAACGATAAACCGGGATTTTTAACAAAAAAAATACGAAATATATGTAAGACGTTGTTTATAACAACGACTTGCATTTTTTTATATTTTTTTTAAAAAGCGACATTACCTTGTTTTGGTTAAATCTCTAAAATCTTTCGGAATTTGGCTACTCTCCTAATTATTTTCGATTTTTTGGCTATTTACAAAAAAAATTCAAATTCAATTCAAAGAGTTAATCTTCTCACTCACAAGCGACTCTATATTTCTAATATGATTATCTTTGTAATGGCCCAGAATTATGATTTCCGGGTTACGTTTCAAGGGATAAAACCCCTTGTTCAGATCTTGCAATCCAGGTACGGGTCGAGGTTTCAAACTCATTTTTATGGTCAGTAATAAAGAGGGATTTCGAACCCTGAAAATATTGTAGGGCCGTTGGTTACCCTTAACCTGTCCTAGGGACTAACTCACGAAATTCATTTCAAACGGAAGCAAGACGGAAGCAAAATTAAGATACAAAGCGCCACGGCAGAGCCGGGTCAAAACCAAAACACAAGTGGACGATTACCATTTATAATGAGTTAGAGATTTAGCCAGGTTCTTCGATTCGCAAAAAGGGAACCCCGTCATATAGACATCGAGCAATCAAAAATCCGCAGAAAATACCTTAAAAAAAAGAACGGGGAAAGGAGTCAGATCGAGCCACTCATGCGGGACCGGCAGTCCTCGCTGAGGCCACATAGTATGTGCTATACCTAATAAAGATGCTCTAATGCAGTACGAAAGTCAAACACACTAGCATGCTCCTAGTCAAAATAATGTGTAAAAATACTGTAAAGGGCCCAAGGCAATGCCAAGTGGCGTATCCCTCTCCTACCTCCACCCCCTTCCGATAGGGCGGAGATTGGCCAGCTCGTGAATGCATTCCATTATAATCGGGCGGCACACATGCCTAACCCGCTCCACAATAAAGTCCGCAGGCATCTCATAATATAAGGAAGTTCATGACTCGATTGACTCAGGGTACCCGATGAGGCTGGGCTACCCTATGACCCTAGCAAAGACTCTAGGACTATCACAGATAACGGCCGTTCTGTTTCAAACGCAATAAGTAAGCAGATGCTCATTCAATTAGTGCAACCTAAACAGGATACTACATGGCATGCTTTTATGCATATGCAACAACTAACATAAAATGCAACAACAAGCATGAATGTCCAACCTGAGTAAGCCCCCTAGGGAACTTACCTGAAGATGCAGAACAGCAGGATAACACAAGCAAGGGCCCAATGCAAGTCCAAAGCAATCCAAAAGCAATAAACACCTATCATCAAGCCATTTTCATAAGCTACCGGACTCACATTCATACATACGAAACCCAAGTTCTCAACATACTCAAAACCAACCGATAGTAAAACCGTTTTCCAAAACCTTTTCGATACGATCAACATCAACCAAAATCATTCTTCTAATTCCCTTCTCAAACCAACATCATCAAACTAAGACAAGGAATCCCAACATTAACATTTAAACCTTAAAACCAATACCTCAAAATCATGTTATAGAAGTAATTCCGGCGTTTTGAATTTCCAACAATAAATCCTTAAAAGATATTTCCGAACTTAAGATCTCATTTTAAATAATACCTTTCAACAATATATAACTAACGTAACACCTTAAATAAATAAATTTTCAAATAATAACGCTTTAAAGAAATAAGGTTATAATATTAGAATTCCAGTAAAAATATATTTCACAAAATCGGAAATACATATAATGCGATAAGCTAGCAATAATTTCATACAAATCATAATCTTTAAATATATGGCATGTAACGAAATAACATAGCACAATTATTATATAATAACACACAATACTAAAAAATAACCCAAAGGAAATAGCCCAGCTTTCTTATTTCCAAAACCGAGCCCAATACCCAAAATCTGAAAGGAAAACCAAGAGGGATCCGGCCCGCCCAGAAGAGAAAAAGGTCCCGGATCCTATCTCCCCCCAAAACTGGAGACCCATCCATCTAAATGATATAACCCGGAAGCACAACCCGGATCCGAAAAAAAAATAGGCCCAAGCCCAACACAAGACTTGTCATCCCCAAATCAAAAGAGCATATCTCCGGAAGGCAGACGACGGAGCGGAGAAGGAAGAAGGCGCAGCCTCGCCGGCGTTCTCCCAGCCAGACTCGTACACACTGGACTCCCCCTGACCTCAATGACACAAAACGACCAAGAAGGAAGGAGGAAGGGAAAGCTCACCGAGGTTCGAAGTTCGCCGGAGAAGAGATTCGTCGGGGTTGAATTGAGCTTCGTCGGAGTCCGATTGGCCGCATCGGAGTCGGAATCAAGCGAATCTGGGCCTGGGGTGAATGTAGGAGTTATAAAAGGATGGCCTTTATGACAATTGAGGACGAAGTGAGGGGGGTAACGAGCTTACCATCCCTTGACGGAAAACAGGAAAGGAGAAGCCGAGAAGAGAGAGGCGTCGGTGGTTCCGAGGGCTGCTTCTGGGCGCCTACTCGGCTCGGCCTCGCTGTGCACGTCGGAGGAGAGGATGGTGGAGCTCGTGCGGCTCCTCAGAGAAGGAGGACGGAGGCGCTCTCGACGTCTTGGAGCTTCGTACATCGACAATGGTGGTGCTCGATGTGACTGGGTGGTGCTCGGAAGGAGCTCGAGTGCTGGACGTCGGTGACGGGAAGCTTCGGGGATGCTCGGTTTTGTGCTCGTCAAACCTTGAAAGGAGGAGTTTTGTGTCCTAGACCACAGGTCGGAGGAAGTGGGAATTGAGAAGTAGAGAGAAGGGGAAGAGGATAGGATTGTATGGGTGTAGGGGTTGCAAGAATCCAATTAAAAGGAGGGGAGAACTGTTGCCTTTAGATCAGAGATTCAGAGTCACGAGGGAGTGTTGTGTTTAATCTGGGAAAGAAAATAAAAGTATGAGTTGGAGATGCTGCTGCTACTCGACAAATAGGATAGGCAGAGGAGTGTTGGGCTGGTCAAACACATAGAAGGGAGCTGGGAGAGGACAAGAGGTGGTCCTCAAAACCCAATTCAAAAAAAATAAAATACCCGGAAAACAAATCTCGAAACTCGCTATCTCAATTTTATCTCGACTCGTTTAAAATAACGCTTTAAAATTATGAAGATATCGACATCCCAAAGTTTATTTCAAATCCCGAGGCAAAACGATAGAATTGTCCTTCACGATTAAAAATTGGGCCGGAATTCGCTTTAAGAGTTTCAATTTCGATTTAGTAATTTAAAGACGAGTTTTCCTTAAAATATCCGAATTATTTTTTTTTTTACTTAAATCCATTTTATATTCTTTTTTTTTTGAAATTTATTATTTAAAAATCCGGGCCTTTACATCATCCACCTCTAAAAACCAGTCTGGTCCCCGAGACTAAAACCAAAATAAAGTAGAGGATGAAGTTTGAAATTGATGAGTCCTAGGACCATGTCAAAGAACCTTGTAATCATCTCGGTTGCGTCTTCCGGGATTCTCACAACATTCTAGTCACAGTCGTGACATCTCCAATTGGCCTTGACAAGTATGCGATAAGCGCCCCTATCACATACTCGCTTCGACTTTTCGGAAGTACCACAACTCTCTACAATATCATCACTAGGTCTTAGCAAGCACCCTACAAGCGCCCTCATAAAATGCTGGTATTCACTTTGTGAAGTATCATAGGGTTGCCCGGGTTTGAAAAGTTTCAAATGGAATTCCGCAATTGGAAAAGATTGGCCTCAAAATCATTGGAATTCTCGGTAAAGTTTATTCTTTAAAATTTCAAGTAATTTCTTTCCAAACCGCTCAAAATCTTCAAATAAGATGTTTAACCAAGCAACTTTACACCAAAACAAGTAAAATCCTTTCGATCAAAATTTCGTCAAAATCTCCCAAAATCAAATCAGTTTCCCGCATAACAATCAATCAAATTCAGAAGCTCGGAGGTGGAATCATCCACCTCTAAGGGCTAATCCCATATTCTCTTCCTAATTTCCAAATCATATGCAACATAATTCACAAGTCAACAAGTACCATAACCAAAAGTCTCATCAACTCTTATATAAGCATAATACCATAAGTCATCTCACACATGGCGAGTCCCACATCATATCATAGTCACAAACTATCATATAATCGTCTAACATAAACATAAACATGCCAACAAGTCTCAAGTACCAAAGGGACAACAAGCCTCAACATACTACAAATCGTAAGGTATATCTATATCATATTGAGGGCATCACAAGTGCATAATCGAATGTTCATCACTCATCACGTAAACACACATGTCCATAAATCAACGGGTTAGGTGTTATGGAGTTAGTACATCAGTAGACATCAAATCTCACAATCACATATCGATATCGCAACACAAGTAGAACAGATTCATCACGTTAACATATCAACACAACAAGGTCATGCTATTAAGATTCAGAAAAAGGAAGATCAAGCAGTATATAAATCATCAAAATGTCAATATGCCCTAAAAGACATCACCTTAACTCGTCGCAAAACCATATAACGATCATTTAGAAATCATGCACCATTATCTCATATATATACGAATCATGTCCATATTTCAAGTCATCTTTATCATTTACATAATCAATAATCATGCTAGTCAACCATATAATATATTTATCATGCTTACTACAACACAATGAAACATCATGCTTCCACATAATATATAGCACATCATTATCTCATAGTTCATACTCATCATTACTTCATATATCATATCACAGCACATCCTAACATGCTTCTAAAACTACATAACAGGATAGCAAAGCAGTAATATGTCATGGTAACACTTGTCACTACCAACTAGATTTTAATATTGCATATCTACATGTAATTCCATATTAGGTTCATCATGGTCGTTATCTAACATCATGCCAGCAGATATAAATAAATCACATAATCAAGAAAATCCTCACATTATACCAGTCAAAATAAAACACAATCCCCACTCGCTCATCTCCACTCTCAAGTCAAGACTAAATCCTCTTCTAGACTCGCCAACGTCAACTCAGACAAAAATTCCCCAAAGAATCCTAATTCATCTCGAGGCTCAAATCTCGCCCCTCCTTCCGCCAAGCACTACCACACCATCCACCTCTAAGAATCCAACTCCTATCTCTAACTTCACACCCAAGTACCCTCTAATACCATGTCCTCAATATTCACGAGCCCTTCCTTACACTCCTCGCACTACCCAAAGTATTACCAGCATCACCTAGAAGCTCATCAGAACCACCAACATTGCCTCCCATAAATCCCAAAGCTCACTCAGTCTTACCTAAGCCAACATCCCTCTCTTGCGACTCACCTCCTAATACCATCGATCATCCCAACCGTCCAAAATTCTTTCACCACCTTCCAACCACGCTACCAATGACCTCACCCACAGGTTTAAGGAAGAAGCAATCATGAAAATCATCAAACATAAGGTCTGCAGAATATCAACTAGCATTTATAAACATAACATCATGGGTTCAACAAGTCTCAGTTTACCATAATGCTCAATAATCATTGCAACATCATATATGAACATAATGAAGTCAAGCTAACATGTTGCATTATAACCTTATCCGATACAATTCATGCTTCTTAACATATGTAGTTCACATTCTACAAGCAAATGAATTCAAATCATGCTTAGCAACTTAGCAACACGTCAAGACATCATGGTACATGAGATCTATAAGTCATCAAATCATATCATCATAGACAATAGGCAATCAAGCAATGGTCATTATCAAGTCAGCACATTAACACATAAATCTCATCGCTAGGTCAGTGCAATATCGTCGTCAACAAATTCAAAAGGGTTAGCAATTCGAACGGAGAACAATCCCGCTTGCAAGTCACATCGTATACAGTAACCGTAATTCTCGATGCGTGCCCGTTCCGCCGACATCATAGATCCTGAGGCCCGTGGGTTATGGGCCCACGCTTCCGCTGCACCGCTCTATCGCTATCTACTTTCCGTCCCCTCTTTCATGCGTCGCCCGTCCGATGTATCACGTATGAGTTCAAGTTAGTGGAGATAGGGGAGTGACAGGGAAGGACACCCAATGTTCCTTTCGGAACCAAACATAGACCAAGGTTAAGAACGACTAGACTAAAGACAAGACTTCGACCCGGGAATAGCAACAATGCCCTCCTGAAAGTCTATTAGGTTATAATCGCGACAAGTAACACGAATTCATCATGGAACGTATCAATTGCACTAATCCACACTAACATGTACCTATCTCAAGGGGGACAACGTTCATATTCATTCCAAAGACACAATCGAGTCCTACACGGATGCATGCGAGACAAGTTAACAGTCTATTATTCCATGGAAGCAGAGATGCCTAACAACTTCAAGCAAGATATGCGGAACCAGTAATGATCATGCAAGATTCAAAGTCATGCGATATTTAATGAGGATGACAATATATCATTTATATGGACAATGCACGAGCATGGTGCACACATCAACAATTGAGTTCAAACATAGCATGACGTGGTATATCGTAGCAAACAGATTAAGTATCATACGAGAACATATAAGAGCATCATAATAACTATCTCATCTTAACACACTGGTCATATAATAGGTCAAGCATGACACGTAATCATACGACGAGATACATTTAGAAAGCACATGTCCTACATGATACTAGCAACACATGATGTGATACAAGCACAGTCAAGAGTCATTAAAAGGGGGTTAACAGGATGTTCACGAAACATGGGGCATCATCAAAAGTAACAAGAAGGACATCATGGACTATAGATTATAATCATGCTAAGAACGAACCATCATAGTATACATATAAATGTACAATAGTTATCACATCATAGAATAGGTACAACATGTAATCATTTAGCGAGTCATATTAGAAATCATAAGCCCTATAAGATACTACTAGCACATATCGAACATGAGCACAATCAAGGTAATTTGACTAGATTCCTCCTAGCATTCATGTGTTATGCGTATGTAAAATCATGGTATGGCGTGGTGTGTGATCATGCGAGGTGCCAAGTCTTACATTCATGCAAGTGCGAGATGATAACACAAAGTAATAGGGAAGCACTACCGAGAGGTAACATGTAAGCATGCTAGGATAAACCATCACGAGAGTCGAGAAGCAAGTCGCTCATCGAATTCAACATCAGTCTAATCATGAGTAAAACACCTAGGATGATATGAAAGAGGAGAATCACACTATCAGGGACCTAGCTCAAGAGGGAATCAACAACAACGTAGGCAAGATACAAATTCGCACAAGTCACAACCGATAATCCTACATGATGCTAGAAGCTCAATATAACATACGATACATGCATGCAACTAATCATGACGATGCATAAGAAATCACTCAATCATATTCCACGATATAGAAGCATGAGAAAAGTTCAGCGATGCATAATACGAGTCCATGTAATGGGCAATAAGATTAGAATACGGGGCATGAGTGCAGATCAACACATAACATGAAAAAATATGCATTCATTAAAGCTCAATTATATCACATGTTCTCCATCCTACGCACGTAATCATACAACAATATGAACTTGCAGAATCATCAACAATAGTCAATTGATGAATAAAAATAGATGGGCGTGCTATAGATTCTTGTCACAAATGAGCAATAAGTGTTGACACGTCAACATCCAGCATGCTAAGGCAATCTACAAGCATTCATATAAAGGGGAGTTGATCACACTATCATGAACCTAATCAAAGAGGAAATAATGATCATGTAGGTTCACATCATATGGTTCATCCTTCCCATCAATCATACGATCAATAGGCCAAGTAAACATGCTATAACAACATACAATCATGATAGAAGGCAAGACACAACATGAGACTCAAGCAATATAATCAATCACATATGTAATAGCAGGAGCAGCCTGTACTAATGGTCATTCGCAAAGTATATGTAGGAGGCTATAAAATCATGTCATGCAATTCAAAGAGAGCCACCATTACAACCAGACAGAGATCCCTAGGGGCAACCATTGACCTTCCCAACCGACTCATCACCCCTCTTTCCCGTGGGACTCCGGCATGACTCTTCATGGCAAGAAGACACTGGCTGATCATCATAAGAATAAGGAAAGACAACCCCAGAAACACCTTACTTTTGACTCAAGATGACATCAAGAATTACCTTCCAATACACACTCAGACAACCTTAATATCCAACCAGGATTCCCGACACAATGTGTTTACCAACCCTATTTCCCGTGAAAGACACTGACATCTAGGAGAAAGATTCGATAGAACCGAAAAGGGTTTAACATAGTGAAAGGGGTTGTTCCACACAAGCTGAGTTTGACCACACAGAAACAAGGGTTCTCCCACTATCCCGTTTGCACAGATTAGTGAATACACAACTCATTGTTAGGCATACCAAATCAGATCTCTAGCATAGCAAACACTCAGCACATAATCAATTAATAACACTCATAATGATCTCCTTAGAGTCTCACAACCCATCTGTAAAGAACAAGCTGATATTTGCCTACCCATTCCAACCTACATCCAATAGGGATGCTCTAACGCCTTTCTACCCACTCGATCCCTCTTTAGTCGGCTTTCTTCTTTTATTATAACTCGAGTTCATTACTTAGTCCAATTTCGGTTAGGCATCTTAAGTTCATTTTGCCCCTTTTTAAAATCCTTTCAAATCCTTTGAAATTCATGGGCGGTTTTCCAAAACATACACTCAACCCTTGCGTACCCGAATTGCACAACCTCAGCTCTGATACCATCTTTGTAACGGCCCAGAATTATGATTTCCGGGTTACGTTTCAAGGGATAAAACCCCTTGTTCGGATCTTGCAATCCAGGTACGGGTCGAGGTTTCAAACTCATTTTTATGGTCAGTAATAAAGAGGGATTTCGAACCCTGAAAATATTGTAGGGCCGTTGGGTACCCTTAACCTGTCCTAGGGACTAACTCATGAAATTCATTTCGAACGGAAGCAAGACGGAAGCAAAATTAAGATACAAAGCGCCACGGCAGAGCCGGGTCAAAACCAAAACACAAGTGGACGATTACCATTTATAATGAGTTAGAGATTTAGCCAGGTTCTTCGATTCGCAAAAAGGGAACCCCGTCATATAGACATCGAGCAATCAAAAATCCGCAGAAAATACCTTAAAAAAAAGAACGGGGAAAGGAGTCAGATCGAGCCACTCATGCGGGACCGGCAGTCCTCACTGAGGTCACATAGTATGTGCTATACCTAATAAAGATGCTCTAATGCAGTACGAAAGTCAAACACACTAGCATGCTCCCAGTCATAATAATGTGTAAAAATACTGTAAAGGGCCCAAGACAATGACAAGTGGCGTATCCCTCTCCTACCTCCACCCCCTTCCGATAGGGCGGAGACTGGCCAGCTCGTGAATGCATTCCATTATAATCGGGCGGCACGCATGCCTAACCCGCTCCACAATAAAGCCCGCAGGCATCTTATAATATAAGGAAGTTCATGACTCGATTGACTCAGGGTACCCGATGAGGCTGGGCTACCCTATGACCCTAGCAAAGACTCTAGGACTATCACAGATAACGGCCGTTCTGTTTCAAACGCAATAAGTAAGCAGATGCTCATTCAATTAGTGCAACCTAAACAGGATACTACATGGCATGCTTTTATGCATATGCAACACCTAACTTTAGTCTTGATTTTTGCATAAGGAAAAAAGATTAAAAAAAAAATAGAAAATGTCGAAAAAAATGAAAAAAAATATGCATGTTTAAATTTTTGCATTGTTTTTATACCCTAACTTAGATGTCCTATGATGATACATAATG
This sequence comes from Persicaria maculosa, assembly GCA_963922045.1. NCBI lineage: Eukaryota > Viridiplantae > Streptophyta > Magnoliopsida > Caryophyllales > Polygonaceae > Persicaria > Persicaria maculosa. The sequence continues at coordinate 27,401,357 of OY998262.1, forward strand.
ATTGACTTGATCATGTAAATCCTATGACATGTTTGGAAGGTTTAGCCTAAGTCCTCGAAAATGGTTTTTATGTGGATTGTGAACTTGTGATGAAATTGAGCACATAAGATCCTAAGCTAAAGGTTAAAATCCAACAAAAATTGTCCCAGTGAGAATTTTGGCCTTATAGGGAGAACATTAAAAATCCCTCTGCTTTCTTGAGTGTATTTACTCTTCCTATGCGTCTCTAAATGTTGTGATAGTTATTCAAGACCAATGCATTTATATGTTTATATTGATGAGAATTAAATGATGGAGGCACCTTTTAAGCCAATTTTATCATTTCTTTACCTACCCTGCATTAACCCTGCTTGAAGCCAGAACATTAGCCTGAGACTTTTATTGTAAACTCCACAAAAATTTTCCTTAGCCAAATTGAGCCTGACCCCCATTTGGGAATTAAGACTTAGAGTTGGTTGGAATGATGATTTGTGGAAAGAATGAGCTTAGGTTGCATTTCAAGTAGGAATGATTGTTGAAATTATTGAGATATGGGTTGGTTTTACATTTTTATCTTGATATGCATATTATGTAAAAGGATTTTTGGCTCACATTATAAATGCACTATTAGTGTTATTTGGTTTTTATTTTCGAAAAAAAAAATCCGAAAAAAAAAGAAAAGAAAAAGTACATAGGTTTGTGAATAAAGTGCATGAGCCAAATTTACCTTATTTCTTTCATTATTTGCAAGATACACACTTTGGAGAGGTTGAGGACGTTTGAAAGGTTACATACTTCATTGAGATAAATTGGAGAGTTTGGTTGATGCATATGATTGAGAAGTTATGGTTTGGTTGTGTTGGAGATTTAGGAGTCTTGATTCCCGAATTCTATTTAGCACCACATGGCCAAATAATTCCATACCTTATTATTTCTTACCAAGCCCCATTACAACCCCGCCGAATGGAATCTTCTTTGAAGACTTCTATTGAGCGAAGTCCTCCTGATAATTCTTGTTGCATTTTCATAATTGGTTGCGAAGTGGATTCATATTTAAATTGCAATGTTTATGAGATTGTATATGGAATTGAGTTGAGAGTTGATTTTCATAGCCTAAACACATTCGAGAGTTGAGTGTAAACACATTATTCCTGTGAGGTTGGATTTATACTGCTTATGCCTATGGATCGCTCATATATGTGTGATGACGTTAAATTCACTTGTCTTACATTGCTACTACTTGAGAAGTTGCTTTTGACAAAGGCGAAGACTTGAAGGATGTGTTGTAGGTCTTGGTTATTGTTTAGTTATTGCTTGAGGACAAGCAAATCTAAGTATGGGGTGATTTGATGTCTCCAAAGTAGCCATGTCTTAATGCATATTTTAGTTCCATATTCTTTACATTTTGCATATTTCGGTTTGGGAATATGTCGGATTTATGTAGTATATGCTTATTTGTCAGAAATGGAGATCTACATAAGTTTTTGTTTAATATCGCAGAATATGGAACCATTTCGGAAGAAAATCAAGAAGCGAGAACCGGAGCACAAAGCTACTCGACATCGACTAACCCTAGTCGATCTCGACAAGACATGCCTAGGCGCCTACCATCATCGAGGAGCCTATGTCGAGAAACTGAAGACGAAGAACCCGACTCCACACCCTACTCGAGATCGACTACGGGTACTCGAGGTCGACAAAGCGTGGAGCCAGGACCGAGCACATCGAGAAGACTTGCCCGACCAGCCAAGCCAAACCTAGTCGACGAGCCTCTCTACTCGATGTCGACAAGGGGTCCTCGAGATCGATGAAGCGCCAGGAGCCATGTCCGAGCCTGTCGAGGACCAGCTAGCCAAGACGACGAGCCACGCCCAGTCGACAACACTCCTAGTCGAGATCGAGTAAGCTCTACTCGAGATCGAGGAGGACTCCAGAAACCGCGTGACGCGTTTTGGGCAATTCTACTCGGATTGGGATTCCTTGGGCTCGAAGTTTGCCGAATTCTAGCCGATCTATCAACATCTATCATGAAAGGAGAAGATTTATCCACTTGAGACACTTTTTAAGAGTTTCAATTTCGATTTAGTAATTTAAAGACGAGTTTTCCTTAAAATATCCGAATTATTATTATTTATTTTTTACTTAAATCCATTTTATATTTTTTTTTTTAAATTTATTATTTAAAAATCCGGGCCTTTACAATATTGGCGTGAGATATATGGAGTATAGACCTACAACCACTACACCAAATCGTAATATGTTATAGATAAATATTTATAAAGTCATTATTTGTAAACATAATTATCTTTATCCTAAGCAGGACTTTTAGGGCGTAAGAACAAAAGATCAATGGAGGCGACTTCATAGAAAATACATCTTTGAAAGGCCGTAACGTAAGGGACAAGAGAGACTTTGTTTTCCATATTGCCCTAATGTGAAGGGCGGATTGGAGACAGTATGAACTCACCATTGCTGATGCATCTCCGAACATTCTTAATATCACCGGTGCTAGTGTCAGTCCTGGGTGTGGCAACTGGCACTGCTACATCCATGGCGAAGCCTGGTGGTAAGGATACTTGTGGAGATGTGAGTGTTCCTTTCCCATTTGGGATAGGTGCTGCTTCCTCCAAACTTGGTTCGAGGTTGATTGCCAGACCTCTAATGGCTCCGCCAAGCCATTTCTATCCAGATTAGGACTTGAGGTGATGATGATCGACTTAAATCCAGCTTTCGATCCTCAAAATTAAAACAGGTGACAGTGGGCGTACCTCTTACAAATTCTTGCACTGAAGATGCACACCGAAATGAGCAAAGCAGCATTATTCTGAGGGGAAGCCCGTATCAGTTCCCGGCATATAGTGTTCTTGTAATGGAGGGTTGTCCAGGCAGCGCGGCCTTGTACAACGAGAGCAATGCCTTTTTGGGAGGGTGTGACACCAGCTGCCTCCCAAGCAGCGATCCATCTGCAACTCGAACTTGCTCTGGGTCCAAATGCTGCCAAGCACAGGTGAATTTTGATTAGGGTGAATTGCATTTTTGGTCCCCAACCTTTTAGTTTTGTTTCAAAGAGATCCCCAACCTTTAACTTGTTCTAATTTAGTCCTTAACGTATGCAAGTTTATTTCAATAACAGTCCCCACGGTTAGTCCTCCGTTAACCAAAGGTTAATTAGGTTAATAGATAGCTGACGTGTAACCAGGCTGGAATTTCACTAATTATGTGGCACAACAAATTGAGTGACATGGAAAAATCATTGCAAATTGGGTAACAAAGACGTAATCTTTGGGTGAGAGGATTCTAGCTATCTTAATAAATTCAGAAAGGGCAGTTATGGTTAATGTGTTTAACAATTTAGGGCACAGTACATCCATCGATCCATAGATGAGAATTCAATCTCTTCTATCTTTTGACAAAAACTAGTTGAGATGAAGAACTGGTGTTTGAGGGACCCTTTAGGTGTTCAACCTGAATACGGTATAGATCGAGAACGCTTATTTTTTTGCTATTAACAAATAAGATAGTTGATTGACTTGATTCCCTCGTTTTAGGGTTTTGAAATTTTGATACGTTTGCTTTTCTTCTTCTTCTTGAAATTTGTCTGTGTTGGTTGTCATTGTTGTAACAAAGAAGCATATAATGCTTTGTCCGGTTAAAATAGATTCATTTTAGTGGTTCGATGTATATTTTATTATGTGCTTATTGTATCATTCCTCTTCATTTAACGACAAAATGATTGAAATAAGATAGTCCTTGAAGGATTTATCACATGCATGTTTGTCGCTATTCAGTTATATAACTTCATTGTTCTACAGGGGAAAAATCAGGTTATTTCACTCTCAAATTCAACCATGGGGGTTACTTTGCTGGAAGAAACTGGGAGGATTATATGCATGCATATATTGCATATATTGACTATTGTCATGGTGATTGGATATCATTGAAGGTTATTCATGACATGGTTAAAAGGATAGGATATAGTCCAGAGTACCCTTCAATTTCCTGGAGGATGCCAAGTCAAGAAATGAATCATCAACAGTTGAGAAAATTGCAGAATGAGTTCGACGTATCTTATATGGTTATGAATCACTTGCCAACCGATGATTTAGTTGAACTATATATGGTTACAAAGTCTGCCATGGATTTAACTGATGAAGATACATATCATGAAGCTGAAATAGAGAAAGATGGGCTAAGTGCTGATGGAAATCAGGCTATTGCTGACCAGTACGAGGGACATGAGAAGAATTCCTATGATTTTCAGCTAGAAGAATTTGATAATGAGATTTTTGCAGATGATGGGGACCTAGATATTGAGGTGAATGTAGTTCAAACACTAGGGGAGTCAACTAGTGCTGGAGTGAGTCAACAAGGATATGGATGTGTCCATTTGAGTAAAAGAGAAAAACAGGGAATTCAACAAGAGGGGAATAAGCAAATGGTCATGGGTTATTCATTTGATATTGATACTGAATATGAAGATTCTGATGAGCTCGACAGCTTGGATGACGCTAGTGATACGGAGAAAGAGAGGTATCCAAAATTTATCCCAAAAACTGATATGGATGATCCAAAGTTCAAGTTAGGAATGATATTTCCTTCGTTTGATGTATTGAAGAGTGCTATCAGATTATACGCTATCAAGAATAGATATTCTGTGACTCTAGAAAAGAATGACAAGCAAAGAGTTCGAGCTAAGTGTAAAGATGATTGCTCATGGGTGTTGTATGCTACTAGATTACATGATCGTGATGGAGTTCAAGTCAAAACATATATGGATGATCACAGTTGCAGTAGGGCCTTATCTAACAAGTTTGCTACAAGGGCATGGATTGCAGAGAAATATTTAGAAACAATTCGATCAGACCCGGATATTTCTTTGTCAACTTTGATTCATCTAATCAAGGAAGGATATAACATCAGTGTAGATAGATCAAAGGTGCACAGAGCAAAGCATCTTGCCTTAAAATGGTTGAGGGGAGATGAGACAGAACAATACATGAAGCTTGCTAACTATGGAGGAGAGTTGAGGAGAACAAGTCCAGGTTCTAGTGTCATTCTGTCTTTAGATAATTTGGTCTTTCAGAAAATATTTGTATGTATTTCTGGATCCAAAAATGGCTTGTTGGCTGGTTGTAGGCCCATAATAAGCCTTGATGGTTGTTTTTTAAAAGGAAGGTATGGGGGTCAGTTGTTGGCTGCTATAGGCATTGATCCGAATGATTGCATATGGCCTATAGCCTATGCTGTTGTTAATGTGGAGAGTAGAGCTACATGGACATGGTTTTTAGAGCTACTTGGTGAGCAATTACAAATTGAGAACAGCCACAACTGGACTTTTATATCCGACAGACAAAAGGTGACATTTGTATTTATTTATTTTTTGTCCTCAAATGATTGCTCTTTTACTGTTCTTTTAAACTAAACACTATTTTTTACATTACAGGGTTTGATTCAAGCTATGCAGTCTATATTTCCAAATGCTAAGCATAGGCATTGTGTGAGACATCTCATAGCAAATTTTAGAAAACGATTTTCTGGCGAAGCATTGAAAAACACTATTTGGGCAGCTGCAAGGAGTACATATATGTCAAACTTTAAAAAGCACATGGATCACTTAAAATCTTTGAGTGCAGAAGCATGGGCTTGGATGGATGCAATTCCAGCTGAACAATGGTCTAGATCACATTTCAGAGAAGATAGTAAGTGTGATATATTATTGAGCAACATATCTGAGTGTTTTAATCGATTTATTCTTGATGCTAGAGATAAACCTATCCTAACGTTGCTTGAGATGATAAGAAGTAAGATAATGGTTAGGATAGCAAATAAAAGGGAGAGGATGACGAAGTGGACTGGTCTTATTTGCCCTAAAATCAAGAAGAAATTAGAGCAAAATAAGGAGGATTCTAGGTATTGTTGGCCTTCCCCTTCTGGGGGAGCAAAGTTTCAAGTCAATTGCCCACAAGGCCAATTTGTTGTTGATATTGTAGCTCGTAGATGCTCCTGTAGGAAGTGGGAGTTAACTGGCATTCCTTGCACCCATGCTTGTGCAACACTGGCCTATAATGGAAATAAGATTGAGGAGTTTGTGCATGAGTGTTATCTGATAGACACATGTGCTAAGGTGTATGATAATATAATAGAGCCAATTAGGAGCATGGACCAGTGGGATGATGTGCATCATAATCCCATTCAACCCCCGACCTCTGCTCCACCTAAACCTGGGAGGCCAAAGAAGAAGAGAAGAAGAGAAAGTGGTGAACCTGCACCTAAAGGCAAAATGGGTAGGCTTCAAATGATCATGCATTGTAGGAATTGTGGTGGAAGTGGGCATAACAAAAAATCGTGTAAAAATCCTCCAAAACAAGCTAAGGTACATCATTGCAGTCACTTTAATTATACATTCTTTGGTTTACTTTTAATTCACAATCTAACTTCATTTTTATTTAGAAGCCTACTACATGCAAGAGTACAAGAAGAACAACTACAGTGGAATGTGGTCCAAGTCAATCTACCCATGCACTAAGTGGTATCGAAGAAAGGATTGCCACAAATACAATTACTAGATGGATGCCTGATGTAAAGATTTTTTTTTTGTTTAAATAGAAGAAGTGATAACTAAATGACTTTGTTTAATGGTTTACTACTCTTTAACATTTACTGTTTGTCAATATGACAGAGTACCACCCAATCTTACCCTCTAACTTCAAGTATCCAGAATACAGATCAAAGTCGAGCCACACTTTGAAGATCAAGAGGAGGACAAGATGGAGGTAGATAGAGATTGTTCCTAGCTAGTTGCTCACTGAAAAATTAGGTTGCTTGAAAAATATAGTTGTTGCTATATCAAACATCTGGATTAATTTCTAGTAGTTAGAAACTTAGAAAACTACCAAGATGTGGACACCTTTTTTTTTTTTTTTGCCTTTTGCACTCAGTTTGCAGATTTAACTATATTTTCCAAGTTTTAGAAACTAATTTCAATCTGTTGGGATCATCTTTATTATGTACATAGTTATGCCAATACTCATTTTGAGACTAATTTATGATATTTTGAAGGGCGTTTTGCTGCAATGAGCTAGTGTTGGTATATATAATTTCACACACTTTAAGGCACTTTAGTTGTCTGTTTAAATTAGAGCAGTTTTTCCATCCATCAGGAATGATACTCCAACAGAGATATCAAAATTTCATTGAATCAATATCTAGATAGCTTATGTGGGATTTGAACCCACGCCTTGTGCGTTAGCACATTGCTCTACCGATTGAGCTACTAAGCTTTGTAAGATAGTTGAAGCTTCAATTGAAAAATGAGTTATCAACTAAAAAATATGGTCTCTAACTAGACAGAAAAGCTTCAATTGCACAACCTTGGTGTAGTTCAAATTCTAAAGGCTAAACCCAAAATTTGCCCTATTACAATCCCTAATCATAAATTTGAAATTATAATCGATCTATTCCAATCCCTAAATTCAACCATAAAATCCCCAAATTCAAATAGTAAATTGTAAAATGTTAAAACAAAAATTGGAATTACATACCTGTTTTGAGTTGCCACCGCCTGTCGCCTCCTACCACGCACCACCATCCACCCTCACCGGCTCCGCTCTCGAGTCACAAATCGTGGTCGCCGCCTACCACGCACCACCCTCACCGGCTCCGCTCTCGAGTCACAAGTGGTGGTCACCGCCTACCACGCACAACCATCCACCCTCGCCGGCTCCGCTCTCGAGTCACAAGTCATGGTCGTCCTGGGTCACCGGTTTCTTCCCTCATCTTCTCTGTTGTCTTTTGGATGAATCTGGGATTGAGGTACAACTTAGAAGGAATGAATTCTTTTAATTCAATTTCCCTTTTCTTTCACTTTTTTTTTTAATTATATGCCACATCATTATTTTTCATTAATGAAAATTTCAACTAAGACTACACGTGGACTTAATTAACATTGGGTTAACGGCAAATTTGACGGAGGATCTGTTTAAAATAAACTAGCATACGTTTGGGACTAAGATGATACAACTTAAATATTAGGGACCTAAATGAAACGAATTGTAAAGGTTGGGGACTGAGAATGCAATTTACCCTTTTGATTACTCCCCGCAGATTTATCGGATAGAATTCGACAGCCCATCAAAGAGTTGCCTCCTGGCAGCTCTTTTGAGCTCCGAGTATGCTGATGGTTATGATCGTAAAACTCTTTCGTCTTCAAGCCCTTCCTCTACAGTATCAATTCAGTTATCATGGGTGTGGGGGAAGTGGGAACTATACTTTCGACAACAGTTCGCACTCCACCTGTTTTGCTTATAGAAGTGATCTAGATAGAGTGTTACTGTGATAAAGGTTATGATGGGAATCCTTATTTCTCCGACGGATGCCAAGGTAAAACTCAGCTCATTAGCTCTCAGTCTCAGCTAAGGTTATGATCGGTGGCGGATTTGTGGGGGCTAGGGAAGGCGGAAGAAAAACATAAATTTTTTTATTTTTGATTTTGTTGGTAATTTTTAGTACTAATTTTAGGGATGAAAGGGTGTGGCCTCATTTTTTTAAAAATAAATTTTTTTCTCTTAGTTTTCTTTTTCTAAGAAAGACTAATTTAATAAAAAAATTAAATTTCTCTCCAATATATTTAAACAAAAACATTCTTTTGTAAATATAAATATAAAAAACTATTTCTTTTATATTTTTTGTTTTTCCTACTAAAAATGACTATTTAAATAACAAATTTAAGATTTTTTTTCATAATATATTTATATAAAGAAAAATTAGTTTTCATAGGTAAATGTAAAAAAAATTCTCGAAATTTTTTTTAGCCCCGAAATTCATGCATCCGCCAATGGTTATGATGGGAATCCTCACAATAACAATGATCCATTCAGAAGTAGTAGGTTGTTGTGTTGTTTTTGTTTTTGTGAGGTATGAGGGAAATATTTTCAATCTCATGTTCAACATGAGGAACGAAATTAGGATGAACTGAGATTATTTGGCAAACGTTCATTTCCTTGCTCTCTTCTATGCAATTGATCAGTTTCTGAAGAATGCAAGATCTGTAATGGAACTCCGTCTCAAATCATTCACTGTCCAAATTGTTCTCTTAAAAAGAAATCTGTTGAGAAGAAACATCTTTTGACATGCAATAGCAGCCAGTCTTGGTATGAATTACTTCTCCGCTGTTTCTCGAATTGATTTTAGCTTCCATGAGATATGTAAAGGATGAGTATATATCTATCTGCAGGATCAAGCATTAGTTTTGGCACACTGATATCAGTGTTCGGTCTCTATGGGTTTTATCGTCTCATTAGAAGGAGAAGAGAGACGAAGAGAAGAGCCAAGTTCTTCAAGCGTAATGGAGATTTGTTGTTGCAGCAACAGTTGCTATCCAAAGAAGGTGTAGTTTAGAGGACGAAGTTATTCACTGCTACTGAATTGGACAAAGCCACATACCACTTCAGTGAAAATAGGATACTTGGTCAAGGTGGCCAAGGGACTATGTACAAAGGCATGCTAACGGATGGGAAAATTGTTGTGATTAAGAAGTCGAAGCAGCTAGATAAAGGTCAATTGGAGCAGTTTATAAACGAGGTGGTTATCTTGTCTCAAATCAACCATAGAAATGTAGTTAAGCTCTTGGGATGTTGTCTGGAGACTGAAGTCCCTCTTCTTGTTTATGAGTTCATCACAAATGGAACACTTTCTCAACACATCCATGATCCAGATGAAGATTTTTTCATGAGTTGGGAGAATCGTTTGAAAATTGCAGCAGATTCAACTGGAGCTGTTGCATATCTACATTCATCATCATCCACTCCCATCTATCATAGAGATATCAAGTCTTCAAACATATTGTTGGATGAGAGACACCGGGCAAAAGTTTCCGACTTTGGATGTTCCAGGACCGTTGCGATTGACCAGACACACTCGACGACCCTCGTCCAAGGCACATTGGGATATTTAGACCCAGAATACTTCCAAACGAGTCAATTTACAGAAAAAAAGCGACGTTTATAGTTTTGGGGTTGTCCTTTTGGAGCTTTTGACTAGCATGAAGCCAATCTACAAGGATGAAACAATGGAGTCAAAGAGCTTGGTGGTAGAGTTTCAGAGCTCTCGATGTTTAGACATGTTGGACCAAAGAGTTGTGAAAGAGGCCAAGGAGGATCAGTTGATAGATGTTGTCAAGCTAACAAAACGTTGCGTGAGCTGGAGTAGAAACACAAGGCCTACCATGAAAGAAGTTGCAATGACATTAGAGATGATGATCAAATCCCCAGCTCAAGTGTCAACCAACGAACAAGTCTTTCTGGACAAATTTGGAAATGATGAGATGTCTGAGATAAGCGACGAGGGCTTCATGTCAACCCCACTGCCTGATGGAGCTGATAGTCCTCTTTACACTGATGTGCAGTCTCTCCTGCCCAACACCATATAATCATTCATGTTACACTATAGAGATTTTCAAGTGATCAAGTTAAAACTATTTATATTCTTAAAACTATTAATTGTATTACATAAATGCTGGTGTTTTTCACTTTTCAGGGGAAATAAAAATTGTAGTACACAATTGCTGTGCAAAATCTAAGAAACTGATTTGGGTATCTAAAAATCTTTGATACTATTGTTTTTCAGTTTTAAGTTCTCATATTGGCATGTCAATTGGACCAGTCAAATTGGGTACTATTTGGAATGTCAGGTCAGATAGTTTGGGTCATATAAAATGGATTTGTAAACCCAAATGCCGGCTAGAGCGCAGACAAGAATCAGAAACAGAAGCTAAAGAACACAACAAGATTTGTTTACACGGTTCGAGTGTTAAAACTCTACATCCGTGGAGTCTCAAGAAGGAGAGACTCAGGCCTGGAATCCACTAGTTCTTTTTTGCGATTACAGATATGGTTGCAAGTACAACTTCAGAAAACATATTCAAGCAGATACAAGGTGCATGCAAGAGAATAAACGATCTAGAAGAGAAGAAACGAAGAACTCCCTCAGATCTGGCAGTTGGAAGCCAGATCTATCGTCGGGAATCGCAAGAAGGTCAAGGAACTCGGAGCCTTGAACTTCGTCGTCGTCTTCAACCTCAGATCTAGAGTCCTTGATGAAGGATGAGCTCTAGATCGGAGATCTTCGTTGGAGAGCCCTCGCGGAGAAACCCTAGCTCGCGACGCTCAGACTTCTCTCTCTCTCTCTCTTTCTCTGGCTTACCTTGCAAGCTCCATTTGACGGTGTGTGGAAAACCCTAGAAGGTTTCCCTTATATAGACGAGCCCCACATGTAGGGCTGAAAATTACCCGCGGGTACCCGCTCCCCCCGCTTTACCTGCATTAATTTTACAGGTGAAAACCCGCAAAAAAAGTGGGTGATGGGTGGAGCGGGTGATGGATGGATTATGGGTGAAGATTTTTCACCCATAACCCGCCCCATTAACCCACCCATTAACCCGCCCCGCACACCCGCCCCGCAAACCCGCATAAAACCGTAAAATTTTTATATATAATGTGTGTGATTTTACTATTTTACCCTTTTTAAGTTTAACTTTTACAAAACCTAATTCTTGATTAGTGCTTTGTCCACCAAATTTCAATTAGAATGGATATGGTCTCGGCTTGCTCTTCCACGTTATAGCAAGGTATATACTGGATTAGTATATGATTAGTTAGAGATATATACCCTTCCACTTTTAAATTTCAATTAGCTCGTGATTTCAGTGCTTTGCCGATCAAAATATAAATACATAAACCTACCCCTTTTTTTTGGAAATGGAAATAATTCGAAACCCACCCCCTTTGTAATTTTGAGTTAGAATTGGACTACTTGTGTTGATTTGATTTTTTTTATTGTTTCACCCATTGGGTACCCGCTCCACCAGCATCACCCGCGCGGGTCGGATGCGGGTGAAAAGCTTTGCGAGTGATGGATGGAGCGGATGAAATTTTTTACCCGCGGGACGGGTGATGAAGTGGCTTCATCCACCCATAACCCACCCCATTTCCACCCCCTACCCACATGGAACGCAGCGTTTCATTAACAAGACGCACCTCTGAGGAGCTAAAGAGCTGGGCTTCCCTGATTGGGCTTGTCCAGCCCACCAGACAATCAAACATACAATAGAACATAATAACAAGGTAACATGTAACATATGTATGTATATGGTGTTATGTACGAAAAATAACCTAAGTATTAATAAGTGTAACATGTCGGCTTATATAGGATATATTATATACGAGTATATGACCCTGAACCCCAAATTTACGGATTAATACTTCAAGTCTATAATATATTTTATATTACCCTTACTATGTTTCCTTATCCATACTTAGACTAAATGTTAAAGTAATACTTGCCATCCAATATCTATAGCGGGATAGTGTCGAGATTAAGAATGGACTTTACAATTTGCCCTCCTAATTTGAACACTTATCCCTAGTAATCAAAACATAGTGGATTGTGAACTGACCTGAGTGAACATCTTATCTATCATCGACTCTATACTACCGGTGTTACGGAGGAGGTTTTTCGATGTGAAGAAAATCCATACAGAAGCAAAACTTATTAGAAGGTACCACCTTAGTGCCAAAATCAGCTGGATTTTCTTCCCCTTTGATCTTCTTAGCATCTATCTCAGAGGCTTCTATCCTATTGCAGATGAAATGGAACCTAACATCTATATCCTTGGTTCTCCTGTGGTACATCGGGTCCTTACATAGCTATAAAGCACTCTGACTGTCTGTGAAGATAACAAGCTTAAAACCTTTCCCAAGTATCTCTCCAAGGATACCCTTTAACCAGATGGCCTCTTTAGCTGCTTCTGTAGCAGCCATATATTCGGCCTCAGTGGAGGATAACGCTACAACGGTTTGTTGCTACGATTTCCAGGATATACAGTTCTCATTCCAGGTAAATTAATAAGTTGTGGTAGACTTTTTATTGTCCTTGTTACTAGCAAAATCAGCATCTACATAGCCATAAATCTGACCAGGAGAGGTATAGGGCTTGTAGGCTAGACACAAGTTTCTAGTATTGGAGATGTATCTAAGAAGATATTTCATAGCATTCTAGGGTTAGACTTAAACCTGTTAAGGAAACTTATAGAGAAAGCTAGATCGGGATGGGTGCAGAGCATGGCATACATCACGGATCCTACGACAACGTCATAAGGGATTTTGGCCATTTGTTGGATATCAGATGACTTAGTAGGGCAATCTTTCTTGGTAAGCTTGAGGTGCCCTCCTAAGGGTATGGCTATAGGTTTGGAGTTGGTCATGTTAAACCTCTCTAAGATCTTAAGGACATAATCATCTTGAGATAACCAAATGGTCTTATTTAAACGATCCCTAATGATGTTGACGCCTAAGATTTTCTTACCAGAACCTAGATCCTTCATGTCAAAATACTTTTGTAGATCAGTTTTTACCCCACTGATTAAGGCGAGGGAATTACTTATCAAAAGTATGTCATCGACATATAGAAGAACATGGATTGCACTCTTAGTAGCAGGAGCAGGACGGATGTAGTAAAGACAATTATCATAACTGCTTCTACGGAAACCTAGACCTTTGATCACCTTATCGAACTTAAGGTTCCATTGTCTAGGAGACTGCTTAAGACTGTAGATAGACTTCTTAAGGAGACAGACATGGTCGGGTTTGGTTTTGTGTATGAAACCCTTAGGCTGATGCATGTATATGGTTTCATCTAAGTCTCCATGTAGAAAAGCAGTCTTGACGTCCATTTGCTCTAATTCCCAATCATACACAGCAACCATGGATAGAAGAAGACGCATGGTTTTATACTTTACTACGGGTGTGAATATATCATTGTAGTGTAGACCTTCCCTTTGGGTAAAACCTTTTGCTAATAAGCGGGCTTTGAACCTAGGAGGGTCCTTAGGGTTTAAACCTTCTTTGAGTTTGAAGATCCACTTAGAGTCTATAAGTCTGGTTTTAGGGGGTCTAGGAACTAAAACCCAAGTGCGATTGTGATTCATGGAGGTTATTTCTTCTTTCATAGCCTTCCACCACTCAGAAGCATGAGCATTAGACTCGACTGAATTAAAGGAACTAGGGGTTGTGGGGTGCCTAACTATGTCAGCAGTAGGCATACTCAACAATATAGTTAACATACTTCCTATTAGGGATACTAACCCTAGGCTCCCTATCCCTAGTCAGTTGCCAATAATCCAAATTAGTATCATGGAAAACAGAAGAATGGAGGGAGGAGAAACCAGAGGAGTTAGTTAACATGCCATTTACATCACGAGAGGAGGAGGGAGATGCATGTAAAGAATCAGAATTTAAAGACTCTGGCTCTAATGGATCCCCATCTTCTGGTCCATTTCCATCCTCTGCTTGTGAGGGTGGCTGAGTATTTCTTCAGTCTCCATGTCCTCTAGCTCAGTGGATTCTCCAGCTTCTTCTTGTTGTCCCCCCTGTAATGTGGAGGGAGTGGCAGCTGATGGAGCTAGACCAATGTCAAACTCTAGGTCTGCAACACCTTCTTCATTAGCTAAGGCAGCACTGAATGTCCTCTTGTTCAACTGCTCGGTACCTTTGGCTTGAGATGCAGGTTTTAGTGCATGTTTAAAAGGAAATTCATGCTCATTAAACTTAACACTTCTAGCAACAATGACTTTGTAACCCCCATGCTGCATAAGCAGCACTCTATAGCCTTTAACCCCTTCAGGGTAACCCAACAAAATCCCCTATTTAGCTCTAGGTTCTAACTTTCCCTGGGAAAAATAAGCATACACAGAGCAACCAAAAGGCTTCAAATAAGTCAGGTTTGGGGGTTTCTTTGTCCACGTCTCCCGGGGTGTCTTAGAGTTTATGACACTGGAGGGTATCTGATGATGAGGTATGCAGCTGTATGAACAGCTTCACCCCACAAACTTGGTTTAAGGTCAGCACTAAACAACATACATCTAGTCTTTTCTAATAGAGTTCTGCCCATACGCTCTGCTGTCCCATTTTGTTGTGGTGTGCCAGGGACAGTAAGATGCCTTTTGATCCCATTTGTTTGGCAATAGGAATCAAAATCGGTATTACAAAACTCAAGGTCATTATCAGTTTTTAGGCATTTTAATTTAAAACCAGATTGAGATTCAGTCATGTTCTTCCAGGTTTTAAATGCATTAAAAGCATGGTTGTTAGACTTAAGCAGGGTAATCCAAACTTTCCTAGAATAATGATCAATAAAGCTTATAAAATACTTCATGCCACTAAAAAGTATCAACTTGGGCAGGGCCCCACAGATTAGAATGCACATATTCAAGAGGAGCAGAAGCCACATAAGTTGATCTAGGAAATTTAAGTCTAGCAGATTTGCCAAGAACACAGTTCTCACAAAAATCAATATTTGCAGGTTTCTTAGGCAAAAGACCATGTTTATACATATGCAGCATGCCAGTGTTACCAATTTGCCCTAGCCTTTCATGCCAAATCTTAGTGTCAGATAAACTCATGACATCAAAATGCACGGAATTGATCTCAGCATGTGAGGCAAGAATATGAAACAAACCTTTTACCCTTTTTGCTTTCATAATAGCCTTACCATTGCAATATATAGTTCTAATTCCATCTTTAGAATCAACATTGCAGCCAAGTAATTCAAGAGAAGATTCAGACATCAAATTTCTTCTAAGTTTAGGCACATATTTCACATTAGTAAAGGCTCTAACCACACCATCATGCATGAGTAAGGGGACATGCCCCTCACCTTTAATCTCTAAGGATGTATCATCTCCTAACATGACATCACCAGAAATGTTCTCATTTAAAGTTCTAAACATGTTTTTATTAGGAGAAGCATGCATGGTACAACCAGAATCAAGAATCCATGTATTAGATGTAGCAAATTCAGCACACATAAACAGTTCAGCAGGATAGTTACTCATGGATTCAAGCACAGCAGCAGACAATTCAGTTTTATTTTGTTTAGCTAATTGCTCAGCCCTTTTCTTTTTTCTGCAGTCCTTAACCTAGCTGTGTCCAACATTACCACAATAGTTGCACTTAGAATTAGGATCAGATTTACCAGACTTCTCAGGTTTAGGATTGTCCTTCTTGTCCTTTTTGTTTTTCTTAGCCTTTTACCTTTCTTTTCAAATTTGTTTTGCTGAGTAAACATAACTTCAGATTTATCTTGTTTTTCAGTCTTGGCAGAGAGGCCCTTAATCTTAAAAACCTTCATTATTTCATTTTTCTCAATTATAGCCTCAAAATGATCTTATCCTTGGATAATTTATTCCTACTAAACTGGATAATATCTTTGAAGTTTTCAAATTTGTCAAGTAAAGAGTTAAGCAAGAGGATAGCCTGATGAGAGTCTTTGATTTCATCTTTACAACGTTCTAATTCTTGGGTCATTTTAAGAAACTTGTCAAGGTTGTCATCTAAAGTCAGATTCACATCCATCTTAAAAGTAAACAACCGACACAGCAAGGAAATTCTGGAGGGCAAAGATTTAGTAAGAAATAGCTCCTCCGGAACGGACCAAAGAAGGTGAGTGGAAGAGAATTTTACCACCTGACGGGCTACGCCGTCAGTTAACCTCAACATGATTTCAGAATGAGCTTTGAGATCAACCTCAAGATCAGCTTCAGAAGCTTGCTCATCTTTCACTTGCTTGGCCTTCTCTTCGGGTGTGAGAACAGAACCACCACCTTCAAGGTCATTAATCTTGATGCCTGGGTGGAGTTTCTTTGTGAGAGCCTCGGGGTGTTTGACTGGATGTGTGATGGCCTTCCAGCAACCCTCTTTGATCAAGATAGCTCTCATTTTGACTTGCCACATGACAAAGTCAATGACTCTGTCGAAGGGTTTGATCTTCATGGAGTTTTCCATCTTTTGGTATGTAAGAAAGGCAAAAGATGTTAGTAGCAGCGGAAACGACAGGATCTATCAGTAGCACACAAGATTCTAGAATATCAACCCTAGAACCTAAGAGACAGCCCGTGATACGTCAGACATGGGAGGAATGACACCAAGCGTTGATGCTTTATCTAGGTCCACCCAATGCCCTGCCTCTGAATCTAGTCCTTGAAGCCAAGAGTGACTCAGGTGTTTCGAATTGCGACACTCAAGCTCTAGTATCACGGAACCTGGCTCTGATACCACAATGTAACACAGATGCCGGCTAGAGAGCAAGCAAGAATCAGAAACAGAAGCTAAAGAACACAACAAGATTTGTTTACGCGGTTCGAGTGTTAAAACTCTACATCCACGGAGTCTCGAGAAGGAGAGACTCGGGTCTGGAATCCACTAGTTCTTTTTAGCGATTACAGATATAGTTGCAAGTACAACTTCAGAATACAGATTCAAGCATAACAAGCAGATACAAGGTGCATGCAAGAGAATAAACGTTCTAAAAGAGAAGAAACGAAGAACTCCCTCAGATCTGGCAGTTGAAAGCCAGGTCTATCGCCGGGAATCGCAAGAAGGTCAAGGGACTCGGAGCCTTGAACTTCGTCGTCGTCTTCAACCTCAGATCTAGAGTCCTTGATGAAGGATGAGCTCTAGATCGGAGATCTTCGTCGGAGAGCCCTCGCGGAGAAACCCTAGCTCGCGGCGCTCAGACTTCTCTCTCTCTCTCTCTCTCTCTCTCTCTCTCTCTCTCTCTCTGGCTTGCCTTGCAAGCTCCAACTAACGGTGTGTGGAAAACTCTAGAAGGTTTCCCTTATATAAACGAGCCCCACATGAAACACAGCGTTTCATTAATGAGACGCACCTCTGAGGAGCTAAGGAGCCGAGCTTCCCTGATTGGGCTTGTCCGGCCCACCAGACAATCAAACATATAATATAACATAATAACAAGGTAACATTTAACATATGTATGTATATGATGTTATGTACGAAAACTAACCTAAGTATTAATAAGTGTAACGTGTCGGCTTATATAGGATATATTATATACGAGTATATGACCCGGAATCCAAAATTTCCGGATTAATACTTCAAGTCTATAATATATTCTATATTACTTTTACTATGTTTTCTTATCCATACTTAGAAAATGCTAAAGTAATACTTGCCATCCAATATCTATAGCGGGATAGTATCGAGATTAAGAATGGACTTTACAGGATTAGTTAAGCTTAACCTAAATTTATCAAGTTACCAAATGAAGATTGTTGTTGTGGAAATTTCTATATAGTTGGGATGATTGAATGAAATTGAGCTCAAGAATCAGACTTTCAACTAAGCAAAGAAGCCGATTGATGTAATATGCCATGAAATGAAGCGGGGATGAAAACCCTAGTCACCAATGACATGTATCTAACAAGTAAATCCTAATACTCCCTCCTTTAATAAAAATACGTAATTTTATTTTTTAACACGTTTTTTTTTAAAGTTAAAAATTGTATACTTTCATATTTATCAATAATAAGTGTGTGTATATATACACATACATACACACACTTTATTGTAGAGTGTACACCCGCTCGTATGGGTGTATAATAGTCCCCGTTTGAGCTGACTAAATCCTTTTCAGTTTTCTAGGTGCTTTATACTCAGGCGTTGTTCGACTCTGTTGTGGCGTGGTTTGGCGTTCTTCTATGTGGTTTTGGTGTTGGCTTTCGGAGTCGGGACATATTGGGATTGTGGTGGTGTGTTTCGCGGCGTTCTCCTCTATTCGGGTTGACTACTTCCTTGGAGCTCGTCCTCACTGCCTACAGGATGATCGGGTCATGTTACATCGCTGACCTACGGTTCTGCTTCAAAGTGGAGCTTGGCTTCGTTTGTCATCTTCAACCGCTTCCAGTTTGGTTTGGTCTGCTTGGCTTCGTTGTATTGTAGAGTGTGTTTGCTTGAGTTTGCACCATTTGTATTGTTTTATGGTCCTTGTATGGTCTTTAGATGGTTATCCCGTCTGCCGGCTTGTTCGACCTTTGAGTTTTGGATATGTCTGAACTCGAATTCTTACCAAATTAAAAAAAAACAATTTATTAACAAACAGCAAAAACGCGGGTAATAAAACTATATTTTCTCAATTTCTATGATTTGCACTTAATGGGAATTTAGTTCCTAAGTAACTTCACAAGAATTATTATACATGTCATCCACACGTTTATCCAATCGATGGAGCCCTAGGCAAATAAGTCAAACGAGTCAAAATGACATTGATCTCATTACCCATTGAAGATTTCAACTACACTATGTACCGGTCTATACGGCTGATCGAATTGAATGAAACCAACCTCAGGTCAAACAAAAAAAAATGTAAGCGTTGAATTCTTAGGTTACTCGTTAGAAATAGAAACATTTATCAATCAAGTCACTATCTGTATTTCATCCTCATTATCCTAATCAGGACTTTTGGGATCAGGAACAAGTCAAGATCAACTGATCAGGTGACTTGATAGGAAATACATCTTTTGAAAGGCTGTATCTCCATATGTATGTATGCAGAAAAAAGGAACAAGAGAACCTTTGTTTTCCATATTTCCCTTTGTAAGGTGGAGAGAGTATGAACTCACCATTGCTGGTGCAACTCCCACCATGCTTATTCATAATAGTACTAGTCTCCACCCTGACAGTGTCAGCAGCTACATCCGTCGCAAAGCCTGGTTGTAAGGATACTTGTGGACATGTGAGTATTCCTTTCCCCTTCGGGATAGGCACTGACTGCTTCCTCCAACCTTGGTTTGAGGTTGATTGCAAGGTGTCTCCCAACTCCAATGGCTCCGCCAAACCCTTCTTATCCAAACTAGGAATTGAGGTACTTTACCTAGATCCTGTGAAAGAGTTGGTAGTGTAAGTACCTCCCACAAATTCTTGTGCTGCACATACACACAGGCACAACAGCAGCATTGACTTGAGGGGGAGCCCATATTATTTCTTACAAGGTTCTTTTTTCATCATCAAGGGTTGTCCAGGCCGCGCGGCCTTGGTTAATGAAAGCAATAGCGTTTTGGGAGGGTGTGACACTAGCTGCCATAGAAACAACAATCCATCTTCAACCAAAATTTGCTATGGGTTCAAATGTTGCCAAGTATATCCGGACCTTGGAAACTACCTGCAGTTTTATGAGATAGAATTTGACAGCACATCACACAGTTGCCTCTTGGCAACTCTTTGGAGCCCTAACTATGCTGATGATTATGATAAAGCTCATCCAATTTCAGATCCTTCCTCTACAGTACCAATTCGGTTATCATGGATGTGGGGGAACTATACGTTCGTGAATAGTTCGCACTCCTCTTGCAATCCTTATGATGGTTTAGATCCAGCATGTGGCTGTGATGACGGTTATGATGGGAATCCTTATTTCTTGGACGGGTGCCAAGGTGAATATATGATTTACTCTCAGCCATTTTCTTTCCTATTAGTGTAATCAATTTTGTTAAGCTTGCCCTGATCATATTGAGCCATTCATTCTCTGTTGTTGATCAGGAGGTATTGATCAATGCAAGGACTGTCCTGGAACTTGTTATGGATCTGGAAGCTATTGTTATGTTGAACATAAACCATTTTTCCCTTTTGCATCCATCCTTGGTAAGAACTACTACTTTCCCTTTATTTCCATAAGTGGTTTCAAATGTTCATTAATTCCTTCTCAGATTATTCATGCTACTTTTGATGGGGTTAATTGGATTTAGTATCATTGTTTCTATTTATTCAGGATCAATTATTAGTTTTGACACACTACTAATAGTATGCGGCCTCTACGGGCTGTATCGAGTTATCAAAAGGAGAAGAGAGATCAAGCGAAGATCCAAATTCTTCAAGCGCAATGGAGGCTTATTGCTGCAGAAACGACTTTTATCTAACGAAGGTGCTGGACAGAGGACAAAAGTATTCACTGCTAGTGAATTGGACAAAGCCACAGACCACTTCAGTGAAAATAGGATACTTGGTCAAGGGGGTCAGGGGACTGTGTACAAAGGTATGCTTACTGATGGGAAAATTGTTGCAATCAAGAAGTCGAAGCTGCTAGATAAAAGCCAACTGGAGCAGTTCATAAATGAGGTGGTTGTATTGTCTCAGATCAACCATAGAAATGTAGTTAAGCTCTTGGGTTGTTGTTTGGAAACTCAAGTCCCGCTTCTTGTTTACGAGTTCGTCTCCAATGGAACACTTTCTCAGCATATCCATGATCCCGATGAAGATTTTTTCATGAGTTGGGAGATGCGTTTGAAAATTGCTGCAGATTCAGCTGGAGCTATTGCATATCTACATTCATCATCATCCACTCCCATCTATCATAGAGATATCAAATCATTAAACATATTGTTGGATGAGAAACACAGGGCAAAAGTTGCTGACTTTGGATGCTCCAAGACAATTGCGATTGACCAGACGCACTCTACAACCCTTGTCCAAGGTACATGGGGTTATTTGGATCCAGAATACTTCCAAACGAGTCACTTTATCGAAAAAAGTGATGTTTATAGTTTTGGGGTAGTCCTGGTTGAGCTGCTGACTAGCAAGAAGCCCGTCTATAAGGACAAATCAATGGAGCCAAAGAGCTTGGCGGTAGAGTTTCAGAAATCTCAATTTTACGAAATGCTAGACCAAAGTGTTGTGAAAGAGGCCAAGGAGGAGCAGTTGATAGCTGTCGTCGAGCTTACAAAACGCTGCATAAGTTGGAGCAGAAACTTGAGGCCTACCATGAAAGAAGTTGCAATGACATTAGATATGATGATCAAATCCCCAGCTCAGTGTCAACCCCTGAAAAAGGCTTCGCTGACGAATTTGGAGAAGATGTCATGTCTCATATAAGCAATGAGGGTTTCAAGTCAAGCCCAATTCCTGCTGCTGCTGGAGCTGGTAGTCGTCTCTATATTGATGTGCAGTCTCCACTGCCAGACACCGTATAATCATTGATCTTACAGTATCGCGATGTTCAAAATGAATCAGAATTCAGAAGGGCTGGTGTGAACTGTCAAGTGCTCAATATAAACAACTTATCTTCAGAAATGTTCACAATGTTAAATCTTTATAAGCTGTCAACAAATGCTGGTGTTTACTCCGTAATAAATAGTTGCTGGTTACACTGGGAAGTGGTTGTTTATTACAGCTGTCAGCTGTTAAGTTGATTCAGGAAATTGTATTTTCCTTGGCAGCAGGTTATTTACAACATCTTGTTTACTTCACTCTTATTTCGCAAATGTTTTTGGTTGCAGAAAATAAATTTACTGGCTGCTGTTGTAATTGTAAAGGGATTTGGAGAATTCTCACTTAAGAACACCTTCCAATATTAATGGTTAAATAAATACTTATAAACAATGTAACAAATAACATCCAAGATAATGGCGGATCCAGAAATTGTTTTAGGGAGGGCTAACAAAATTTTCGAGAATTTTTTTTGCATGTATAATGGAAAATAATTTTTTTGTTTAAATATATTAGAAAAAACCATAAATTTGTGATTTAAATAGTCATTTTCAGTAGAAAAAAAAAATGAGAATTTTTTATATGTATATATAAAAAAGAACTTTCTTAAATTTATATTTAATTAGATATTTTTAGTAAAAAAAAACTAAGAAAAATAAAAATTATGAATAAGTGAAGCTAATAGGGTTTGAACTCAGAGAATGTTTAATAGTGAGCCCCATTCTAGACCCTTACCTTATTTTTCATTTGCCATATCGGCTTAAGAGCCTCAAACCAGCTTTTCACTTTTTCGCCCGCTTATTGGTGAGCCCAATCAAAGGCCTTAGCTTATTTTTTTAATCTATTCCAATTTTTTCCTCTAAATTTAAAATAGAAAATAATAATAATAATAATAATAATAATAATAATAATTATTATTATTATTATTATTATTATTATTATTAATTACGTAATCCATTAATAATAAAATATTATTGAAACGAGAAGAATTCAACAAGAATGGTGTGAAGAATGAGGAAGAGTAGAAGGTTATTTATATAGGGAAAAAGTGGGTTAACTTAGGAATTTGTTAATGTGTAAAGAAGTGAAATATGGATATTGATTTATTTGATTTTTTTTTTCAAAAAAACATGTGCAAAATAGGTGTCTATGTGTAGATAAAAATAAATTACATTCAAAAAAAAATTGAAAGTTGAAATGGCAGAAATTTAATTAATTTTTTAAATACTTGGTGAATCCAAGAGGGGCTCGGGGTGGTTGAAGTCCCTCTAACTTGGAAGAAAAAATGTAAAAAAAAATTATGAGATTTTTTGGTAATTTTTACTAATTTTAGAGTTAAAAGAGGGTATAAAAAAAGCAATAAATCACAAAGATAGAAGCAATAAAAGGAGAGTATTTATTACCTTGAGTTTTTTTTTTTTTTTTGAAAATATTATTAACTTGAGGTTAGATCATAGTTCAAATTCCTTAATCTCACTTTTTCATAATTATTTTAACACAAAAAAATTCTCAAAAATAATTTTAGTCCTCTCTAAACAAATTTATGGATCTGCCACTAAGGGCCATCAAACTTTCTGTGCAACGACTATCGAGATCTTTCAAAATCTAGACTACTTAGACGTGTATTTTTCTTTTGAGAACGAGTCCAAGTCTAGATCTAACGTTAGGTAACTTCCTAGATACATCTTTGAGAGTTCGAGGGGAAGAGCTGAATCAGAAGAACTAGTCCAAGTCGAGAATATAAACCATGGTTTACCATACTCAACTTTCATCTTTGTACGTAGTTGGAGTCTTGGAGAGAGTACAAAGTACTGACGATAGGCGATGCGACTCCCAGCATGCTTACTAGTAGTAGTACTAGTTCTACTACTAGTATCTTTGTTGGAAGTGGAGGTTGCTGAAGCAGCTGCTACTGTATCCATTGCAATGCCTGGTTGTAAGGATACTTGCGGAAAGGTGAGTATTCCTTTCCCATTCGGGGTGGGTGCCAACTGCTCCCTTGACCCCTGGTTCGAGATCGATTGCAAGTCCCATGGAAACACTACTAATGGCTCCCCCAAGCCCTTGTTATCCAAACTAAATATCGAGGTCATGAGTATAGGATTGATGTACCCAGACTACACATATTCTTTGACAGTGAGCACACCTCCCATGAATTCTTGCACAACACATACGCAAAGGCAAAGCAGCATTGACTTGAGGGGAAGCCCATATCAGTTCTCCTCGGATGCTGTTCTTGTCATGGAGGGCTGTCCAGGCGGGGCGAGCGTGGTTAACCAAAGTGGTTACATTTTGGGAGGGTGTGAAAAAACCATTTGCCTCATGAACAGCAGCACCTCGACTGGGACCAAAACTTGCTATGGGTCCGATTGTTGCAAAGCACAACTAGCTTTCGGTTATTCTTCCCAATTTTATCAGATAGAATTTGACAGCCCATCTCAAAGTTGCCTCATGGCATCTGTTTTGAGCAATGAGTATGTTGATTATTATGTTCAAAAGGTTTCAACTTCACACCCTTCCCCTACAGCAGCAATTCAGTTATCATGGGAGTTATTGGACTGGAGGAACTTTACTCGTAAGCACAGTTCGCACTCCACTTGTATTGCTGGTAAATCCTGCACCTGCGATCTAGGCTACGAGGGGAATCCTCTTTTCCCAGGCGGATGCCAAGGTAAAACTAATCCTTTTCTGAGCTATTCAGCTATCATAATCCATAGTTTTACTTTCTGTATATACATATATTAGATGCTTATTCTTTGTATTGTTTGAGGGAAATATTTTCTCATTTTTTTGAAATCTTATTAGGGGAAAGATGTCAATTTTTGTATAGAAAATAAGAGAGGATGAGTTGAGATTAAAATTATAATCTGTCTTTCTAACCTGGCATAGGTTAAAAATCTTAATTTAAAAAAAAAAAAAAAAAGAATGCACCCTAAGAAATCACTTGTAAAAAAGGCTAAAATAATTAACATTGTAAAAATCTTTCTCAATCTCTTAACTTTTACTCTTGAGGCATAGATTGGGGGAAAAAAAAACAATAGTTCAAAAGTGAAAAATAGACAGTGAGAGCTTTGTGTAGACAATGATCTGTTGAGCTTGCAGGTATTATATTATTGATCAAGTTTAATATCTGCTGCTAATTACCAGTCCCTGAAGTATGCAAGGGCTGCCCTGGAAGTTGTCACAGTGCCTCCTATTTTTATTATTGTGAGAAGAAAAAGAAAACACTTTTCACACTCGCATCCATCCTTGGTAAGAACTACTCTACTTTCCCCTTGTTTCCATGATCCATTTCAATTTAGTTCTTTCACTATGATTTAGATGGGTTAATGGGATTTAGTATCACTGTTTCTAGTTCGGCGTTTTAATGGGATTTTGTTGTTATTGTTGTTGTTTCTAGTTAGGCTTTTACTTTCATGATGTACATAATAAAGGGTCCATCTATATATGCAGGATCAAGCATCAGTTTTGGGATAATGTTGTTAGTGTTTGGCTCCTATGGGCTTTATTGTGTTATCAAAAGGAGAAGAGAGATGAGGCGAAGATCCAAATTCTTCAAGCTCAATGGAGGTTTACTGCTGCACCAACATTTGTTATCCAATGAAGGTGTTGTAGAGAGGACAAAGGTATTCACCGCTAGTGAATTGGACAAAGCCACGGACAACTTTAGTGAATTTAGGATACTCGGTCAAGGCGGCCAGGGGACTGTGTACAAAGGTATACTAATTGATGGGAAAATTGTTGCCGTTAAGAAGTCGAAGCTGCTAGATAAAAGCCAACTGGAGCAGTTCATTAATGAGGTGGTTGTTTTGTCTCAGATCAACCATAGAAATGTAGTTCAGCTCTTGGGATGTTGTTTGGAAACTGAAATCCCTCTTCTTGTTTACGAGTTCATCTCCAATGGAACACTTTCTCAGCATATCCATGATCCTGATGAAGAGTTTTTCATGAGTTGGGAGATGCGTTTGAAAATTGCTGCAGATTCAGCCGGAGCTATTGCATATCTACATTCATCATCATCCACTCCCATCTATCATAGAGATATCAAGTCTTCAAACATATTGTTGGATGAGAAACACAGGGCAAAAGTTGCTGACTTTGGATGTTCAAAGACCGTTGCAATTGACCAGACACATTCGACAACTCTGGTCCAAGGTACATGGGGATATTTGGACCCGGAATATTTCCACTCTGGTCAATTTACAGAAAAAAGTGACGTTTATAGTTTTGGGGTCGTCCTGTTGGAGCTTTTGACTAGCAGGAAGCCAATCTATAGGGACGAAGCAATGGAGCCTAAGAGCTTGGTGGCAGAGTTTCAGAACACTTATTTTTTCGACATGTTAGACCAAAGGGTTGTCAAAGAGGCCAAGGAGGAGCATTTGATAGCTGTCGTCGAGCTAACAAAACGCTGCATAAGTTGGAGCAGAAACCAAAGGCCTACTATGAAAGAAGTTGCAATGACATTAGAGAAGATGATCAAATCCCAGGCCCAAGTGGCAACCTCTAACGATCAAGGCTTCCCCGACGACTTTGGAGAGGATCTGATGTCTCAGATAAGCGATGAAGGTTTCATGTCAAACCCACTTCCCGCTGCTGCTGGAGCTGGCAGTCCTCTTTACACTGATGTGCGGCTGCCTGACACCATATAATCCTTTGATTTTATAGTAGAATGATTTTCGAGATGAAATAGATGGGTTGATGTCAAGTGATCAAGTTAAACTACTGGAATGCTGGTGCTTTTCACTTTTCATGAGAAATAAACAGCTGCAGGTACTAATAGACTTGCCAACTGCAATATTTAGTTTGTGCATTTTTTAAACATGCGGCAACTGAGCACAACAATCTGCAAAGGATGTGTTGTTTTTAACTAAAACCTAACACTATCAGGTTATCGGATTTGCCGCGTTAGTCACATTGGAGTAATCTGAAACATAACTCTAACAAGTCACAAGTTACCAAATGAAAATTATTGTCCTGGAAATTTCTACTTGGGACGATTGAATAAAACTAACCTGAAGAGTGAAGAATCAGACTTGCAACTAAGCAAAGAAGCCGAAGGAGTCAAAATGAAATTTATCTCATAACCCATTGGAAATTCGGAATTGCATTGAAGTAATAAGCCCTGAATGAAGTGGGGAAAAAAACCCAAGTCACAAAGGATATGTATGTAACAAGTACATCCCAATAGGATTACATACCGGTATGATGCAAGGCTCCAACTGTTCAGCTGTCCGTTCCCACTTCCGTTTAAATGATCTCTATGGATAAAAATGGGTTAGGTTCAGATGAAGACTCCAACTAATGGAAACAACTTTTGGAATAACAGAATGGTCAACTATAGCTTCGATGTTATTTACTAACAGGAGGAAAAAAGGAAAAATTTCAGACACCGGTGGTATCTAATGACAAGAAAAGATTCAGTAATCCCCCCTGCGGCTGCTGACCAGGTCATCAAAGAATTCATCTGAATCCTTTTCACACTGTTCCAAGTAGACATTGAACTCTGGATTGTATGCGGCAGCTTTCTGTAAATATTTGATAGCTTCTGCCTTCCGGCCTTCATTTACCAAGGCACTATAATCAGACGAGAAAAGCTTCAGCAGCATGACAGGATGAAGCAAAAATATCATTCATCAAGGTAAGTACAATGCAGTAAAAGCATGTGTTGGTCAAACCTTGCAAGAAGCACTAGCCCATCGTAGTAATGAACTTTGCTGTTTGGGTCCTCTGGCTCTTCCACAGAAGCTGCTCTTTCCAAGTGAACTCTCCCTTCACCCAACTTGCCCTGAAAACAGCAGGAAGAAAGATGACCATTTCCCCCACAAAATGAGAACTTTGATGTTTCTATGGTGCAACTACGAGTCTTATCACTACAATTAACATTTCATTGCAACTTGAAAGCACCCTGAATTGCCTTGGAAGTAAATTTGTTTTGACACCTTAACTCTTCAATAACCGTATTGAATCTTCTACCTGTCTGATATAAGCAACACCAGCCCATTGAGATGCCTGAATCAGAAGGTCAACATCCTCAACTTCTGTTGGCCGCTCAGCAGAAGATATCTATAATAAGAAAAGAACACATCTTCAGGCCGTGTAGAGAACATAAAGTAGGAATATAAGAATAATATACAAGAGCAAGAATGACACAGAACTCAAGGTTCTCATCCGCAAGGATGCACTGGGATGGAGTACTACTCGGCCGTAATAGTTTTCTGTTCTAATTATTTTCCAGGCTTTAAAAAAAATACAAGAGCAATGTTTCTGCAGAAAAATAATCCAAACCTTCGAAATAGCACGCTCGAAGTACTCAATGGCCTCTACTTCCTCTCCCTTCTGCAACAGAGTCTGGCCCATTATAGTTAGTGCTCTTACGTATTCTGGATCCTTATCAAGTGCCAATCTAAGGAGATGCAGGCAAGGAGAGTTTAGTGTGATATTTCATTCCCTTAAAATAAGTTGGATCATTCTGAAGATGAATGGAAAAAACATCACCTTATAAAAGGCATTGCCTCGTCTTTATTCCCCCTTGACAGGGATAAAACTGAAAGCTGACAAACAAAAAAAATATAGAACTGGTAAGAATTAATGTCACCATTTGCAATTCATGCAAGCAATGAAATCAGTTCTTGAGATTTTGCAATTAGACAATTCAGCATCACGACCACTGTCACTCACAGCAACTAATTCTTTTGGAGATAAATCTTTAACAGGAACCATTCTGGGACTGTCCATGGGTTCTGAACCAACTAAGACAGGATCACTCTCAGGATCTTTGGCTGAGCTGATAGCTTGATCAAGAGGTAGCCCTAACTTCTCACGGATATTGGGATTTTGAAGACATAAGCTCTACAATAAGGACAGGTAAGGTAAAACAACAGTATACTCTAAACCATCAAATTTGTGAAAATATCACCTGTATTTATAATTTATGTCAATAGAAAAGGAGACACAAAAACAGACCTGGATGGCATTAAGAGAACTGTTGCTCACCCAATAAACAAGACTTCCCTGCAAAACTAAAGAAATACACTTAAATAAATTGCACGGCACATGAATCAGTTCCAATTAGAAGATGATATTAACATTGCAACGATGCAATATATGCAAGCCTAAGCCATTTTTATACCATAGTAGAATATTAAATAAATGCCAAAAACAGTATCAAAACATTGCTAGTAGATCTCATTAAAGAAGCAATAATAACCAAACTGATACTGTTCACCTGAAGCATACACGGGGAGGAACAAATAACTTACATGGGGTACTAGGAAGCCGGTGACAAATATTGGCACTGTCAATGCTTTTAAATAGACTCTGTACAACTGCACTCAACAGCAGACAAGTACAAGTTTAATCTAAAGCATGCATGCAATTCAAGGAATTGTCAATGTTGTCCTTCAGTGACTTTTTAACCTCACGAAACCACAAATGTTTGTAGCAACTCATGCAGTGAGTATTTTCAAAAAAAAACCATTAATAGAAGAGAGTTATTTATAACTATATAAGCACCACTCACCTTCGTTAGTAAACCAAACAGGCCAGTATCCTTTCCAACACTAGAGTGCTTCAATGAAATCTATTACAATGGGGAAACAGGTTCAAAAGCCTTCAGTTACTTGAAGGAAACCAAATACATAAGAATTAAGAAGTATAATGTGTGGCTAAAAGAAAACACAAACATGCTAAAATGCAGCAACTAGTCAAACCATGTCATTGATGAGCAGAAGAACAATTCCACCACAGGCTTATCATTTGAAGAAAGATCAACTATTTTCAATTAACATATATGCAATTCTGTCCCGGGAAACATGAACCAATCAACTAAGAAATCACTTAACGTACAATGACAAGTTGAGAAACTGAAATTGCAAATACTGCCCTCATCGGGACATTTATATAGGTAGTTGACTTAAGATTCCCACTTTATTTATGTTAGACGGACTGATGAAGTTAAAACTTCAATCTTGAAAAAAGCAGGAAGGCAGCCTCTCAAGAGCACTGTTTCCTTCTAACCACAAAAATAGTTTCCTAATTCCTAGAGTTGCATGACCAACAGTAGGTAAAATGAATACACAAACACGCAACTATAGGATTCAACAATGATTGTGTCATTTGTGTGAAAATATCAAAAGAAAAAGAACAAATTCCAAAAACAAAGTTAAAAAAAATAAAAAATAAACAGGTAATATTTATTTCATCTGTGGCAGTAGACATATCAGATACCTGAACATTAAGCAAATGCAATCCAGCAATGAGTGTAGGGAAGATGAAGCCAGGAGCACCTTCTGCATATTCAGTCAAATTTTGGAACCATAAAGTGCCACCCTGTAGATAATTACAACATATAATCACTTAAGAAGAACTATATCACCCAAGCCAGAAAATCAAGAACATTCTGAACATACTTGCCGTGATTCAATTGATGGCATGCTAGCATATGGAATATCAAGAGGTAAATAGGGTACAGACACTTCAAATATGAGATGTATAAAAAATTGTAAGGACTGACTTACAGCATCAAACCCTGCATGTTGATCTAAAGACATCCTCCGGATACTTGTCATCCACAAGAAAAAACAAGGGACCTACAGAAATTCCATCTCCCAAATCATTTTCGAGTACTCGACACAATCAAAACCAAACACATCAAGAGATACAATTACAATCAGTGGCGGATCCAAGGGTGGGCAACACCGGGCCGTCGCCCACCCCGGTCCGGGAAAAAATACAAGAATATATGGGGTATGTAAAAAATTTAAAGTGTAAAATACAAATATCTTTAGTGGGCTTAACCCCATTTTAAATTGAATCCAATCAACCCTTGTTCAAATCCCACTGGGCACGTATTTTCATTTATTTTTTTCTCAAATAATAATAATTTTTCTTACAAATCTAAGATATTCTCTTCATATACTCCCTCAGTTCAAAAATAAAAGTCGTTTGTCTTTTTCTGCACGCTTTTTAAGGAGGTAAAAACACTATTAAATATTATTTTTTAATTAATTTTTTTAATAATTTCATACTTAATAGTTATAAGTATAAACTTATCAAAAAAATTCATTAAAAAAATAATATTTCATATAGTTTTTAAATCCTTAAAATGCGTGCACAAAATTCAAACGACTTTTATTTTGAAACAGAGGGAGTATATTTTTTTTAAAATTATTTCTAATAAACATAATATAGAAATTATCCATAAAAATTTGTGACCACCCCGAAAAAATTTCTGGATCCGCCCCTGATTACAATCACAGTTTAAGAAGTTTATAGAACTACAAATTGAATTACATAATCACCTGGACAGAGACGTAAGCCAAAAACCATAAGAAGGAAGGGCAACCAAGGGCTTTTCTCTCCATCCTAAAATGAGAGAACTCCTTGATGTAACTCTTTCCTGAGAAAGGCGGTGGGAATGGAAGAGGCACTTCAAATTTCACACGATAGGAAAGTGAAAAGGCATGTGTGAGAATGGAGAAAAAAGAGAACATATTGGGATTCATTGATTTTCTTTCAAGCCAATTCACCAATTCAATGAGACATTGAAACAGAAAAGATACTGTCGAGGGAGGCAATTACTTACATTTAGGAATACACTCGCCGATTATCTTTATCTTGTGAAGCTGGAAAACGAGAAACGGAAACAGCGAGATTCTAAGCATCAACGTCGAAGAGGCAATCGTCATCCACCTGAAATTCATGCACAAGTTTCATTCATCATCCTCCAATTAAAAAAACACGCGCAGATTCAACCTAAAAAGCACACAAATTTCTCAGGCAACTCACCATGGAAGACCGGTGGAATCATGAATCGAATCGAGCAAGGAAACAACCGCCTGTATCGGAGCCAAATAATCGCCCTCTCCGAGAAAAACATTGCCGACATCCGGATGGGGAATTCCAGAAGCATCGTTCAACAAAACACTCTGGAGCTCCGACTCGGTAACTGAGTCGAGCGAACGGACGGAATCGGAAAACCGCGATTCGGATGGATCGGAAGAGAAATAACGAAACGACGCCGAAATAGGAAGCAGGCCGCTCGATTGGCAAGTATTTGAGGTCGCCGGAAAGGCCGGCGCCGGCGGAAAATCAGGGGCTGAGAGAACGCTGGATTGGAGGAGGCAGCGTGAATGATAACTGTGAGAGCGGCGGAGAAGGCCTGCTAAGATCTTCCGTGTAGCTGCCATCGTCACCAACTCACCATAGAGACATATTGCTAGTACAGCTGAGTTATGACGAGCCCTTGTAAAATAGACCAGTCCGGATCTGCTGCAGCATAATGTGCAACATACCCTGCACCACTTATTTCAACTTTTTTTTTTTTTTTTTTTTTTTGATTAGGAAAGAATTCGGGTGGGCTGGCCCTACCCGGCAGCATCCTTACAGATGAGGTCAAGGAGACCTGGGTCATTTTCGATATCGACTCCTCGGGCAGAGCGGCAAAGGTGTGCAACCTTATCCGCCACTCTATTGCCCATACGAGGAACGTGAGAGAACACTACTTCTCTCACAATCGATAGCAAGACTTGAACGTCAGAAAGGATTAGTTCTATCTCCCAAGGGCATTTGGATTTTCCTTTTAAATGGTCCATGATTATCTTGCAATCACCTTCAATTTGGATCCTATCTAAATTGAGTCGTAATACTTGATGGACCCCCATTTTGAGGGCAAGAGCCTCTGCTGTAAGCGGATTCTGTTATCCAAGTCGCTGATAGTGAATGGAGACTGGCCGACCTTCCCAATCCCTAATAACGACACCGGAAGAACTGTCGCCATTAGAAAGAGATGAACCATCGAAATTAAGTTTGAACGTGCCCCTTGGAGGCTTGCGCCACTGAATCTTTTTTTGTTTGTTGTTCTTTTTTGAAGATATCTCCCGAAAGGGGCGTATAACCTCCTCGAATTCCGCCTCGGCAGCGAAGGTTTTGTTCCAGTTATCTATGTGAGATTTGATCAGTCTTAGGACCGAATCTTTTCGCGGAATAGCGGTCTGTTGAAACAAGTGTTGGTTCCTAATGTACCAAGTCGTCCACCAAGTGAAAGCGAGGTTAGACAGGACCGCAGGTTGTAGACTCTTCCCAAGTGCAGAGAGAATGGGTCTGAAATCCCGAGACTGGGCAATTAGACTAGCAATAGTTGATCGGTCTTGGGTTGGAAGTTTGTATATTGCTTTGATGAAGTAACATTCCAAAAATAAATGGACCTCGTCCTCGGGTGCCGAATTGCACAGGGAGCAAGTGGGTGGAACTGCCGAACCCCTACACGCCAGCCTGGAAGCAGTTGGCAGGCCGTTTTGCGCAATCTTCCATAGGAAATTCTTAACTTTCGGAGGGATATTAATCTTCCAAATCCAGGCATTACAATCAGGAGATGGTAAGGAATGAGCAGTTATCAATTTGTAAGCACTGGCAGTAGTAAACCATCCCTCCCTATCCGGCCACCAGTATAGACGGTCTTGCAAATTCGAAGAAGGAAGAGGGATGTCTAAAATCTCTTGTACTATATTAGTAGGCAAAGCCCCATGAAGTTTTTCACTCCACCACTTACCTCCCAAAATATAGTCACTGACGGTCTCATTCAGATTGAAAAATTGAGGGCAATCAACTCTAGCCCGTAAGGAGGAGGTTGTGATCCAGTTATCTGTCCAAAACTTTATAGTGCATCCATTTCCTACCGACCAGATCAGACCCGATTTAAAAGTGTCAATTAAGTCGGACAGCTTGGACCATTGCCAGGAGCTAGCCCCGGATCTTTTGTAATCGAAAATACTAGTGGAGCGCAGGTACTTATGTCTGATCACGGACACCCAGATATTGCTAGGCTCGGCCAGAATTTTCCACAAAAGCTTCATCTGGAGAGCGACATTCATATCACTAGATTTACGAATTCCCAGTCCCCCAAACTGCTTCGGTTTGCAGATCCTATCCCAGCTAATCAGAGGCCTATACTGGAGGTCCTTATTCCAAAAGAAAGATCGGTTTATCTGGTCTAGTTCTTTATGCAAAGCAGTAGGAAGCATAAAATTCTGCATCACATGCAATGGCTTGGCGGAAAGGTTGGAGCTTATTAGGGTGGCGCGTCCTTGTTGGGAGAGAGCATTAGCCCTCCACTTAGTCAATTGTTGTTTGGATTTACAGATGATATCTTCAAATGTGTTGCTGGTGACTCTTCCATTAATAATTGGACAGCCAAGATATTTTTCTATAGAATGTTCGTTTGTAATGTTGAGGCAGTTACACAGCTCCAGGATCCTATGATTTGGAATACCCTTGGTTGCTTGGAAACTAGATTTGTGGTAATTGACCTTCTGGCCTGATACTTTGCAGTATGAATCAACTATCATTTTCACTTTTCTCCCTGCATCCACACTTCCTTTTGAGAATATGATGATATCATCGGCGAAAGAAAGGAACGGAACCCGAGGCCCGTTGTGTCCAATCGGAAAACCGATGTGAGTTCTTTCAAGGCTAGCTTCATCAGCCAATTTCTGAGCCAGAATCTCAGCACCTAAAATAAACAGGAAAGGAGATAAAGGATCGCCCTGACGAATTCCCCTTGACGGAAGAAATAGCTCAGTGGGGCCGTTATTGATTAGTACCGAGAATGACACAGACGTTATACATTCCATAACCCAAGAGATAAATGTATCGTGAAATCCGAACTTTTGGAGCACGCTTTTAAGAAAATGCCAGTCGACCCTGTCGTATGCTTTTTCCATATCTAATTTTATTGCTAGCCATCCTTCCCGACCCCTACGACTTTTGTAGGAGTGGAAGATTTCATGGGCTATTAGGACATTGTCTTGTATAGCCCTATCAGAAACAAAGGCGCCCTGCAGCGGATGAATGAGTTTACCAACGACTTTTTTCATTCTATCTGTCAGAATTTTAGAAATTATTTTGTAGATATTGGAACATAAACTAATGGGGCGGTAATGACTAGTGGCCGTGGGGTTATCCGTTTTTGGGAGAAGAGAGATAAAAGTATGGTTAATTTGTTTGAGCATTTTTCCGGAGTGGAAAAACCCTTTGACTGCACAGATAACAGATTTTCCGACGATATCCCAATATTTTGTGTAGAATTCAGCTGTGAATCCATCCGGCCCCGTAGATTTGTTTTTCCCGAGATTAAAAACCGCCGTTTTAATCTCCGAGTTAGACGGGAGTGCTATGAGAAAGTTGTTTTCCTCTGACGAGATGGAAGGTTGTATTAAGTCCAACATCTCAGTAAGGAGCCTGTCATCAATTGGTTCTTTCTTGAACCTTGTCTCAAAATCCCTTTTTATTTCATTCTTAACATTTTCTTCACCCACAATCACCGTACCAGAAGAGGAGGTTATGTTCCGAATTTGTTTCCTGTGTCTACGACCCGAAGCCACCCGATGAAAGTACGCTGTGTTGGAATCCGAGAGTTTGAGGTGTTTGGTTTTAGCCCTTTGGCTCCAGAATGATTTTTGAAATAGTAGGAGCTTTTCTCTCTTCATGATAAGTCGCTTTTCCTTGTTGTGGTATGTTTGGTAGTTTACACCGGATCCTGCAGACTGAATACGCAGGAGCTCCGTATCCACCTCCTTTAGCTGACGGAATATATTGCCGAAACCTGTTTTATTCCATTCTTTTGCCTTTTTTTTCAGTATTTTCTGTTTGAACATTAATTGAAACATGGCCGAGCCAGGGCAAGCCGCTCGCCATGACTGCTTTACTATGTTGCGGAAATCTTTCCGAAGTAGCCAGGCATTCTCAAATTTAAAAGGCGGGGCTTTGAAGCTAGAATTAACTTCAAGGGAGAAAGAAATAGGGCAGTGATCCGAAGAGGAGAATGCACCGTTATAGGTTATCATATTAGGGAAAGATGCAATGACCTGTTGGTGGACAAGCACCCGATCAAGCTTTTCACGAATATTGAAATTTTCCTCCGGGTTTTTCCTCCAAGTGAACGGATTTCCAAAGATGGGGAGATCAATAAGTGAGCATTCGCTTTTGAAAGAAATAAGACGAGAGAACCTTGATGCCCGAGTAGATGCCCCGCCGAGCTTGTCAGTACTGCAAAGAATCTCATTTAGATCCCCAAGCACAATACACGGTATAGAAGAGTCATTTACAATTGTTTTTAGCGTTTCCCAGAATACATCTTTATCATTTGGAGTCGGTGGTGCATAGACGAAAAGGACCAGAACCGGAAACCCAGCATGCGAACTATCCAATCTAAGACCGATGATACGAGGTGCGTGGATAGCAATGGAAATAGTAAAATTTATTAGCTGGTGAGATTTCCATAGAACACCAATACCACCGGATCTCCCGATAGCCGGCGACCAAACCCCTTCATCAAATCCGATATTTCTCCACAGCTTGTCATCGGGAATATTTTCCGTTTTGGTTTCCGCGAGCGCTATGATTTGAATGAGTTCGTTTTTACACATAGAGTCGATTTCCGTCCAGAACGTACGTTTTCCTATCCCTCGACAATTCCAGAAACAAATCTTCATAAAAAACCTTTGATGATAAAAGGACGAGATTTCGGAGTCCTTAAATCGAAGAATTTTTGATGAATTAGTATGAGGTTACTCTTATCGAGCCCTTTTATTAAGCAAACATAGTAAGATATATGCACATCAAATGCTATAAAAGTGTCTAGATACATACCCATACGATACCTACACCGAAGATGTTCATTAAAGACTACTTCAATGAACATAATTACACAGGCAACTAGCAATCTGTTACAAAAAAGCCATGGCTTACTCATTAGCTTAAAGTAGAAATAGAAAGGTGGTTTGATCACCAGAAAATTCCCCACAAACTTCAATTTCTTCCTGATTTCCTTTGCCTCAGTAGGATCATCAATTACCGCAATCCCCAACCAGATGGTTTGTCTAACGACATTTTTTGGGCCCTCGAAAGGGGGGTACGTGTGACTAGAAGTCACGGTTTGAGATAATGTAAACAGATGCATATTGCTCTTAGCATATCCCAATCTGATAATATGTTCCGAAAACAATTGATTTACGCTGTTTAGAGCAGTCCCTTGAGGGAAGTATTTCAAAGACAAATTCATAGATTCCTGGTCAAACTTCCTAAGGAGGACGCCATTTTC
Source organism: Persicaria maculosa (assembly GCA_963922045.1). Lineage (NCBI taxonomy): Eukaryota > Viridiplantae > Streptophyta > Magnoliopsida > Caryophyllales > Polygonaceae > Persicaria > Persicaria maculosa. Next base: position 27,438,260 of record OY998262.1, read on the forward strand.
ATGAAACAAAGGTTTTTCAGATTGGAGAGTGATACAGTACCTGGAACTGTCAAGAGGAGATGAAGTCTTCTGGATACCCATCGTAGGGTATGATTTCAGGATTGGGCACGAGCACCTCTCGCAACCCAAACGGGACATGGAAGAAGAGCGGGTTATACCTCTCCATAACCGACGACAGGCACACACCCACCGGTAATGACGGCCACCTACCGAACCTACTGAAACTTCCAGGCCACCGCCCAATGGAAGGATAGACAGGAGGAACTCTGCATCCGAACACAAAACGAACCTGTAGTCTTTCCCCAAGATCCTAGCCAGCAAGGCCAGGTGCGAACTAACAGCGATGGAAGAGGCCCTCTCAGCAAACCAGGAGGTGGTCAATAGCAGAAAGCCCAATCGAGAAGCCACTTTATCCTTGTGGACGAAGAACAAATCACAACACAAATTACTCATACAGTAAGTGCTCAATTGATGAAAACATTCATTTCTTAGACCAACAGCTAGAATGACAAATAACATCACAAATGATGAATTCCTAAACACAATATAAATTAATTTAATTTCTTCTATGATTTGTTTACTAAGAATTTGAATCCTCATAATATTAAATGCATTTGCCAAGAGAGATTGGCTGCAAAGATATGGTAAACCACCAAGCTTACTGAACAAGCTTTCACCGATTAAATCACTAGTATTACATAGGAAACTTAAAGCAAACGAAAATTTCCGACCAATCAAAAAGTAACAGTATAAGATATCAACAGAAGAGGGACCTACGCATATCCCCTTCAGCAAAGTCGATGGTAACCATTCATGGGCAACAGAAAAGCAATACCCGAGAGAGGAAGGACAAAAGGCATATTTACCAAGGTGCTCAACTCCATGAAAATAAACGCGATAAGCATGAGGAGCAACCGAAGGCAAATAAGGCGAATCAGCAAGACTAGTTCTAATGGACTTATGTAAAATTCCATAGGATATTTCACCAAGTGGTTTCTCAGACCTATCGGTCATTTGTTCCGCATCAAATTCAGACCTTTTTCCCGTCATTTCAATATTGCACAAAATGTTCATCAAGAAACTTAACCTCGTGAGCCCCTGATATGCATCATAAGGGATATAATCCCGGTAAGGGAGAGTTCTAACTAAAATACAGATGCAAATAACACAGATTAATAACAGAATAGCCACAACCAAAGCCAATTTCAGACTTGTAAATTCCAAATCAATGAGAACCAGATCTTCATTCGAACTGAGGAAAGAAGCCATGACAGCCCCAATAACCTCAGATTTTTCAAGGCCCGAAAACCGGGGGGTAGGGGGTGAAGAGGCAAAAGCCTCTAACACCAGGTTTTCCAACCACCGAAAGGTGGTAATTTCACTGGACTTGACAAAGTAATTAGATAAGTTAAGATTCGAGAAGATGTAAAGTGACCTGATCAAAGATGGTAGAGCCACAAAAGTGGAGAAGGGAGGAGACAGACCCAGCAGAACCCCACCATAGGGGCCGGGGAGGAGACAAATCCCCCACCCACACACACCGAACTGAGAGACGACGACCCCGGAGCGCACCACCACTTTGAGTCGGCGAACAGGAGCATCGACGGCGAACCCCCACAGAGCCGAGACCGGACACGCGCACCACCACAGGGCCGAGACCGGACCAACGCTCCACCGCCTCCACCGACAGAAAATTTTCCTCCTTTTTTTGAAGTTTTTCATCACCTTCTTTTCACCTCGACACAAGAACCCATACTGTCGAGGAAACACCCATGAACGCCACAGCCATGGCAGTAGAGTCTCTTTCAGACCAACCATGGGATTTTGATTTGAAAGACATAGCAAGACTTTAGGAATGGCGATTTCCGGTACTGATGGACCGAGACCGGCAGGGGTGGCGATAGGAGGGTGCGATGGCGGCTTGAATAGGCCGATTTGGTGGCGAGATGCCTCGCATTTGGGGAGGACGATGGAGGAATTGGTGTGTTTTGGGGGTTTGAAGAACGGAGAAGACAAGAGAAAGGGAGCGCGTGTCATGGCGCGTTCTCAAGCCCTAGAAAGGGGTTTGCAATGTCAATACTGACATACCACTTATTTCAACCTTTAATTATATGAGGTATTTTATTTTTCAATTTAAAAAGATAAATACTCCCTTAATACCTCCCCTCTTTATTGATGTTTGGGCCCACATAAAAAATTGAACCAGGGAAATAAACGGGGAAAATTGAAAAGGGTTCTTCTCCATCTTTTGCTTGGATCGATTTCTTCTTTCTCCTAAAGAAGATACCGACCACGAGCCATGGAAATCAACCGGCCGGACATCGAAACCGATTGCAGTGGTCCTATACGCCTACAATCCAGCAATTTCTTAACCCCGTCGACTTCAATTTGAGCACTAAACTAAGGAGAACTTTGGCGCTAACCAGTTGCTTTCATATCTGATAACAAGAGGTATGTTCCTTCAATTTGGGGTTAATTAGGTTTTGAGAGGGTTAACCGGTTGAAATTTGAGTTTGGATTTGGAGGTTAGCCTATGGAAATTGGATATGGATTTGGGTCACCTAAATTAGGGTTTGGATTTTGGGGTTTAGTTATATGGATTTAGGATTTGGGGAAGTTCTTGGAATCAAAATTTTCTGTCTGTTTCATCTAATTAAAAGCTATACAGTATGCTGCTGATTTAGTATTTCACACAATATGTTGTCGATTTAGGATAGCCATTTAGCCAGAACCATTTGATTTTAAATAAAATCCACAACATTCCAGATTTGATTTTGATTGCCTTACAAATCCGACCTCATTGAATCTTGTGGATCGACATCTGACCTATAAATGCCATGGGTGATTTTGGGTATGAATTGTTATATTTATGTTGTCTATTTCATCTCTGAATACAAACAGGCAAATACACTGCCTAAGTGAAACAAGTTGAATTGATGCTTTTTGTTACATATTTGAAATACCGACCTCATTGAATCTTGTGGATTGACATCTGAATCTGACCTATAAATGTCATGGGGTGATTTTGGGTATGAATTGTTATATTTATGTTGTCTATTTCATCAATGAGTACAAATAGGCAAATACACTGCCTAAGTGAAACAAGCTGAATTGATGTTTTTTGTTACATATTTGAAATGTCTTTCTCTACTTTCTCTTTGTTTTTCTAGGTAGTTGAACTTGATGATGATTGAAAATGTAAAATGTTTAGCCTATTAGCTCAAAATGGTAGAGCAATGTGTTGCACACATGATGTCGGTTCAAGTCCCACATAGGCTGATTTGTTAACATAGCAATTTCAAGTTTGCTTCAAACATACATTGATTAATAAATTGAGTATAAGAATAAGCTTCTAATAAATAAAATTATTATGTTTGTTATCAAACCAAACATAATAAGCAATAGTTGCACAAAAGGTCTCCTTCCAAAACAAGTCATATTAATCAACCTGCTGCAGATTACATAGCTTACTGTCCATATCCTTCAACTGAGCAAAATCTCTCCTTCTAAAACAAATTACATAGCTTACTGTCCATAGCCTTCAACTGAGCAAAATCTCTCCTTCTAAAACAAATTGGTTAAGTAGGAATACATTCAAAAGAGTAGTTGTAGCTTAATTTTTGACGCAAGTTACATATTGCACACTCAGTAAGCATCGAAAGTCTTCTTTCCACAGTGCACCAAGCAAATAAAGTCTTCCTAGCTGCTACCTTTAATTGGCATGTCAAATCTTCACATAGGTGGAACCTGTGACAATCATCTCGGTGTAATTACATTGATCTTTAGTAATATGAAAATACAGTAAATACAAATACACAATTCATTTAACTTTATGCTTACCTTAGGCATTTCAATGCCTGCCAATAGTGATGTATAGCTAGGTTGAGCAGCTATTGACCTAATATGCATGTCACCTTGTGCGTACTGTGAAAATGTAGGAGGCATGTACTGTGATGGATCCCAGGGATAAGTGAAACAAGTTGAATCTTGTGCAACACTCCCATCAAATTGACTAATTGGCATCCCCTTTTCATAGAAAATGGAAGAAAAGGGTAAGAAAACAGCAATAAATTTGATTTACTGTAAAATGGCTATGAATCTTTATTTTACCTGTTGAAGACAAAGTTGAGCCTTGGATCTTTTGTTTCTTTTTTTTGCTGTTTCAAGAGCACTTCTGGGTCTTTTACTTGACTGATTTCCAGATTTCAGCTTTGGCTTTATGCCTTTAACTGTATGTATCTTCTCCTGAGCACTAACAACCAAATCATGATTTGTATCATTTTGTCCCATGTGAATTTGCAAGCTGGATTGGATTGGATTTTCTTTAGATCTTGAATCAACCTCTCTCATCAAGTTAAGAAGACTCTCTCTGACAAGGGTGTATCCATCACTAGATTCTGCAGCTCGTGTGAATAAGCGAGTAGATAGGCGAAATAAATCCCTGAAACGCCTTCCCATTGCTGTTTTTGGATCCCCTTCAACACTTGAGCTTTCAGTTACAACTTTGTTGCTTCCCTTTTTAGCATCCTTTGTCCACCTTTTCAAAATGTACTTGGTAGGAATTTTGGTAATACCCCTAGATGAGAAAACCTTTAGTATATGACAGCATAACAAGCCTGCAAATTCAAACTTTCTACAAGTACAGCACACAGTGCCTTCAATGTCATCATAATAAGAGACAGTATAGTTGCAATGCTTCCTAGAAGGTGTGACCAAATATTTCTGAAGAGTTCCCATTTCTCCACAAACCTCAAGTTGACAGTCATAGGACTTCCACAACTGTTCTTGGAACGAAACAAAAACCATAGGTATATAGACGCTCGCAGCATGCTCCAAGATTGCTACATGATAAGATGGTGTTACTTTGCTTTGGCTTGCCTTAAAATCTGCAATCATCTCATCATAACGACGACCCTCAAGTAACCGTTGAAAGTTTTCAAAGAATCTTCTCAAATCATGCTTATAACTAATATAACTCTTGATGAGCTTATTCATGCTTTCACTGCGCTGTGTAGTGGTCATGTCTGCACAAAACGTATCTCGCCCCTAAACTAATGCCCACTTTTCCTTGATGTTAAACATTCTTGTTAACCAACTATTATTTTGCAGCTCATACTTTTCCAACATTCTGTTCCAAGCATCTATGAAATCTTCTTCATTCTCATAATCATAAATGCAATTACTAAAATCTCTAGAGAAGTCATGAGTGTACCTTGAAAAAACCCAACTCAAATGAATCGCGGCATTCTGAAAGATGTGCCAGATACAAAGACGGTGACGAGTCTGTGGCCACTGAGAAGCAAGGGCTGATGACATCGCAAGATCTTGATCTGTCAACATTGTCTTAGGTAGTTTCCCTCCCATCGCTCTAGAAAACGTATCAAACAACCACACAAATGACTCTGCCTTCTCATCATACAGTAAAACAGCACCAAATATACTACTTTGCTTATGATGATTCACCCCGACAAATAAAGCAATTGGCCGACCATCCTTGTGCTTGCGGTAAGTTGTATCAAAGCAAACAACATCACCAAAATCCTCATAGTCAGACATCATTTTTGCATCAGCCCAAAAAATATTAGTGATCAAATCATCTTCATCCACTTGAATAGCATAAAAGAAACTAGGATCTTTTTCTTTCATACTTTGCAAGAATTCAAGAACACCACCGGTATCACCTGACTTTATTTTTAAAGTACGCTTACTTCGCAAATAATTCTTATAATCCACGTGAGAAAATCCAAGATTTTCATGACCTTCTGCTTGCCTAGCCATGAATTCAAATGCCTGTTTTGGAGCAATACCTGAAATATCTGCCAAGTCTACTTCTGATGCTTGAGCTGCTGAAATCTTCCTATGTGATCTAAACAAATGACTCTTACTTGGGCTGGCCAAAGTATGATTATGCTCTGCAGTAAAGTTGACAACCCTATATTTTCCTGTTACTCGACAACTAATTTTCAACATGGCCAAGCAACCGAATCTTGTCTCCGACCGGTGAGATTTGTAAAGGTTTTCTCGTTTATCACGCCCTCGTTTACCTTGGCATGAACAAACAAATGTTCTGTCCAAAATTGCCCCTTTGCATTTGTGAGTTCCGCTTTTACGAACAGAAAATCCAGCCAACAAAGCATAAGCATTGTAGAACTCATAAGCTTCCTCTTCGCATTCAAACTCCATACCAACTCTCGGAATAGCTTCTTCAGATATCTTCGAATGGAGTGTATTTATCATCTCGACTTCTTGACCAGATTGTGTCAAATCTTCATCTTGCTCGAAATCAAGTTGGCGTCGTGGTTGTGTATCTTGTATTTCAATCTCCATAACCTTTGACAAAATAAAATTGAAATTAAGTTAAATAGGCTGCATTTATTATAGAAAATAGGAGATTTGTTAGATTAAGTTGATCATTAGCTAACTACCATGTTTAATCTGATACATATAGAAGAGCAAATCCTACCCATCACAACAAAATTTTTAAGAATTTCTATTTCATACCGATACAAAGTACTATCCTATCAAATTTATCAAAGTGAAATCAAATAAAAACTTAGCTGAAGAAATTGAAAGTTTATAAAAGGAAAAAATGTCAATAACAAACCTTTGATGTGATTATGAGTTGTAAATGAGATGGTCTAAAGTGGAGATTACTGGATGATCAGAAGTTTATGTTAATGGATTTATTGGATCTTAACTTCAATAAAGACGAATTAGCTAATAAATGGAGAAACAAGTAAACCGAAAGGTCACCCTCAAATGAGGAGGGAAAAGGTACATGGTTCAAAAAAGGAGGGAAAATTAGTAAGAGCAAACAAATACACAAACAAATACACAGGATTTTTTTTTTTGGGAAAAGGTACGTGTTTGGCGGTAGATTGTAAAAAGTAGATTTTATGTAGATTTTGGAGGTTATGATTTTTTTTTTTTTTAGATTATCCAGATTTCAGAGGTTATGTTTTTTGGGAACAAAAATCTCATTAAAAGCTAAAAGGGTGTTTGGTGTGGGTAAGATTTGTAATGAGTTTTTGTTAGCAAAAAGTCCAAATTGCCCTTAAGTTTTACCTTTCCCCTACCCCTTCTCGTCAGCCACAAACACAACCCCCTGACCCTTGCAACCGACACCACTGCCTGCGAGGGATCCTCCTTCTCGTGGGCAATCGGACCGTTGAGATTTCCCCTTTCTGGTCAGTAGACGACAAGGCCTTGCGGAACCATCATCGACGTCGCCCCTGAAAGGAGCCTCCTCCTCTTGGAGTCATCGCGGTCCCCTGTCGGCGGCTCGGCGTTGTCCCCTTTGCCGGCCGTCGGCCTTCGAACAGAGGCGCAAATTGGTACGTCGTCCTCCCTCCGTTGTACCCTGGTTCGATGATCGACCTTGAGGTTCGATTGTGGGCAATTGTTCGATGGATTTGGTATTTTTATTGACTGTGATTGAATTTGGTTAGGGTTTGTGCTGTGAAGTAGTTGTGTTTCTGAATGACGTTTAGGGCCTTCCAAATTTTGCAAAAATTGGGGATTGTTTAGTTGATGTATTGACTTGTTTTCACCCAATTGTGCTTGTGTGCATTCCATTCCATTTGATTTCATAAAACCCCACTACAATTGATGTCGTCGAGCCTTCGTCATAGCTTGAGTTTGAATAATTTAACAATGGTCTCGTACTATTATAATTTAACGAGCTGAAATTGAGGTTGTTTCAAAAGTATGTATTTGTTTGTGCTTCAACAAAAAGAAACTATCGTATACATAGTCATTGGTATTGAGATATATTAGGATATTTGATTAGATATATCTTTCCTTATATCTTTATTATACATTATCTAATTAGGATAGAATTTCTCCTCTACTTGTATCTATTTAAATCAAGTTCAATCAATGAGAAAATCAATCTTTCAGCCTTAAACAATTCTTCATGGTATCAGGCTTAACAACGATCCTCTAAACCCTAACCCTACCGACGGCTCAATCCGCCGCCGCCGCCACCTTCTTCCGCCAACCCCACCGCCGAACTCATGGCTCAACCGCCAGCGGCCCTTACTCCCGCCTCTCCCTATTACCTTCATCCCTCGGATCATCCAGGTCTCTCTATTTGCCCGGTGATTCTCAAAGGGGACAACTATCAAGAATGGACTGTCGCTATGAAAAACGCCTTCTCTGCGAAACGCAAAGATGGTTTCATCGACGAATCCATTACCCAGCCGGCCGCCACCTCCTCTGATCATCAATATTGGAGGCCTGTCAATGCAATGCTGATTGGATGGATTGCTCAGTCCATTGAGCCCTCTCTTCGATCTACAATCACCTATTTCTCAACCGTCAAGGAGCTCTGGGACGATCTCTCTCAACGTTTCTCTATCGGCAACGGCCCTCAAATTCTGCAGTTAAGATCTGAAATCGCTCGCTGCAGACAAGATGGTCAGTCGGTCTCGGCCTACTTCGGCCGTCTTACCAAACTATGGAAGGAACTTGATTCTCACCTGGCTCCTCGTGCTTGTACCTGCGGCAACCATGTCAAAGAACGGGATGAAGAGCGGACTCATCAGTTTCTCATGGGACTTGATGATCTCGGCTACGGCACTCTTCGTTCCACCGTTGTCGCTCAAGATACTCTACCCGGCCTCAACAAAGTGCATTCACTCGCCGTTCAAGAAGAGCGGATGCTGTCTATGCGAACCACTCAGCAGCCGACTCCGGACGCTCTCGCCTTCGCTGCCCAGCGTCGTCCGTCTCGCCCGTCATCCGCCCCAATCGACAAAAGCTCCCTGTTTTGTGTTCACTGCAACAAAACCGGTCATGACTCCGCCTCCTGCTTCAAGATTGTGGGATACCCGGACTGGTGGAATAACGGTCGCGGCGTCGCTGATCCGGCTACAGGCGCGCCTCCGCCTAAACCAAAGCCCTCTGCAGCGGCTTCTGATTCTGGCACTGGACGGGGTCGTGGGAAGGCTGCCAACGTCAACTCCATTCTCACGCCTTCTCCGTCATCCTCTGGCTCTCACAATCTCACGGTTTCTGACCGAGCCGGCATCACCCTCACCAACGACCAATGGGACCGCATGCTCTCCATGTTTCAGCAGTTCAATACTAAGTCCGGGAATGACACTCTAGCAGGTATTGCCTCTACCCCTTGGATTCTTAACAGTGGAGCCTCGATTCATATGACTGGTGATCGCCGGTTGCTCCGGGATCTCCACACCGTCGATGAATGGCAAGTCAAGTATCCAGACGGCGACACTATTTCCGTCAATCAGGCTGGCTTAATCACTCTCTGCAATTCTTTTGATATCACTGCTCTTTATGTTCCCGGCCTTCAATGTCATCTTATCTCTCTTGGTTGTTTGACTGCTGATTTGCGGTGTGTTGTCACATTAACTGACAAGCTTTGTGTGATTCAGGACCGCACTTTGAAGACGCTGATTGGAGCGGGTGAATGTCGAAATAGGATCTATTGGCTCTGCTGGGCTTCGTCGATCAACCATCTTGGCGTCAGCATCCCCGCTTGCCACACTACCCAGGCCGAATCCCTCTCCCTCTGGCATCGAAGACTCGGACACCCTTCTTTTTCATTGCTTTCTTCATTTTCAACATCTTCTAGTCATAGTCTGCAAAACAATACTTTACCTTGTGATGTCTGCTACAAAGCAAAACAAACTCGCCTTTCCTTTCCTATTAGTATGTCAAATGCTTCGGCATCTTTTGATTTAATTCACTGCGATATTTGGGGTCCTTATCGTGTTCCCTCTTCATCTGGCGCCTCTTACTTCCTCACTATTGTTGATGATTTCTCTCGCGCCACTTGGGTCTATCTTATGACTCACAAATCAGAGGTTTTCCATTTATTAAAGCAATTTTGCAGCTTCACAACCACCCAATTTCATAAAACCATAAAGTGTATTCGCAGTGACAACGGGTCTGAGTTTCTTGCCCTTCGTCCCTACCTTGCCGATCATGGCATTCTCTTTGAGTCCTCCTGTATCGCCACACCTCAGCAGAATGGTCGTGTCAAGCGCAAACACCGTCATATCCTCAATGTGGCTCGCGCTCTCATGTTTCAAACCCACCTTCCGGTTCAGTTTTGGGGGGAGTGCACACTCACTGCTTGCTATCTCATCAACCGCACCCCATCCTCTGTTCTGAAAGGTAAAACACCCTATGAATGTCTCTTCAATAAACCACCTCCTTACACTCACCTTCGGGTTTTCGGATGTCTCTGCTATGCATCTGTCATCCCTCGCTCCACAAACAAATTCTCTCCCCGCAGTCGTAAATGTCTGTTCATCGGTTATCCCTTTGGTCAGAAGGGCTGGCGCCTCTATGATCTCACTACCCATCAGACTTTTGTCTCTCGGGATGTGTCCTTTCATGAGGATATATTCCCATACGCGTGCATCTTGAGTCACCTGACCCTGCGCCACCCATCCACCCGTCCCCTGCTACCCATGACGAGGTTCTGCAGCCTCTAGACACTCAACCTGCAGCCCCTCAGCAACCCCCACCTCGTCGCTCTACTCGCCCCCATAACCCTTCGGTGCTGCTGCGTGATTATGTCTGCCATACTCTTCGCAAGGTTGATCCTATTTCGGCCTCATCAGCTTCCGTCACGTCGTCAGGTACTCCTTATCCCTTAGCTCATTATGTCAATACACATTCTGTTACTCCTCAGCACAGCCACTTCTTAGCTGCCATTGCCGCCACTCCAGAACCATCTTCCTTTGAGGAGGCATTCCGTCATCAGCATTGGCGGGATGCTATGCGCTCTGAAATTGACGCTCTTCATCGCAATGGAACTTAGGAGGTCACTGACTTACCTCCTCACAAAAAGGCTATCAGCTATAAGTGGGTGTTTCGGGTGAAGTACAATTCAGACGGAAGTATTGAGCGCCACAAAGCTCGTCTTGTGGTTCTTGGAAACAGACAGATTGAGGGCACTGATTTCTCTGAGACATTCGCTCCGGTTGCTAAATTGGTGTCTGTTAAAGTTGTTCTTGCAGTAGCTTCTATTCAGAACTGGGAGCTCCATCAGATGGACGTTCACAATGCCTTTCTTCATGGTGATCTTCATGAAGAGGTATACATGTCCTTCCCCCCTGGATTTTCTGCCGCCGGCTCATCTAAGGTCTGTAGGCTCCGAAAATCGCTCTATGGCCTTCGGCAGGCACCTCGGAACTGGTTCGCCAAGCTGGCCTCTGCTCTTCGTCAAGCCGGTTTTTCTCAGTCCTACGCTGACTACTCTCTATTCTCCTATGCTCGGTCTGGTGTGATTCTGCATGTGCTCATCTATGTTGATGACTTGATTATTACGGGAAACAACTCTGCCTCTATCACTCGGTTCAAGACCTATCTTCACTCTTGCTTTCACATGAAAGATCTTGGTCATCTGAAGTACTTCCTCGGCATAGAGGTCTCTCGAACTTCTGCTGGCATTGTTTTGTCTCAGCGCAAGTATATTCTGGACATCTTGGGTGAGGTCGGCCTCCTTGGATCCAAACCGGCAGCCTTTCCTATGGAACAGAACCACACGCTCGCTCTAGACAACAGTCCCCTTCTTCCGAAGCCGGATCAGTATCGCCGGGTTATTGGTCGTCTCATCTACCTCACGATCACCAGACCGGATCTGTCTTACTCCGTTCATACTCTGGCTCAATTCATGCAGCAACCCCGCCAGGCTCATTGGACGGCTGCCGTGCGTGTCCTACGCTATCTCAAGGGCCGGCCAGATCAGGGACTCTTTCTCTCTCGACACAGTGATCTTCGCTTGATTGCATATTGCGACTCTGACTATGCCACATGTCCATTGACCCGTAGATCGCTCACTGGCTATATTGTCAAGATAGGTGAATCCCCAGTTTCCTGGAAAACCAAGAAACAGACTACAGTCTCTCGCTCCTCTGCTGAAGCCGAGTACAGAGCCATGGCAACCACCACTTGTGAGCTCATTTGGCTCAAAGCTCTTCTCCGCTCACTCGGCTTTGCCCATCGGACTCCTATGCGACTATGGTGTGACAATCAGTCAGCAATCCACATCGCCTCCAACCCCGTCTTTCATGAGCGCACGAAGCATATTGAAGTGGATTGTCACATTATCCGAGATCAGGTTCAGTTAGGCAACATCGCCCTATCTCACATACGTTCTTCCAATCAGCTGGCCGACATCTTCACCAAGGCACTGGGAGAGCAGAAATTTCATCTTCTTTTGTCCAAGTTGGGCATTCATCTTCACCATGCTCCAACTTGAGGGGGAGTATTGAGATATATTAGGATATTTGATTAGATATATCTTTCCTTATATCTTTATTATACATTATCTAACTAGGATAGAATTTCTCCTCTACTTGTATCTATTTAAATCAAGTTCAATCAATGAGAAAATCAATCTTTCAGCCTTAAACAATTCTTCAATTGGTTGTCACCACATGAAAAGTATGTATTTGCGTGTGCTTCAACAAATAAAAACACCAAACTTTGTTTCTGTAATGTTTGGATTTTGATACTCTAGATTATCTTGCAAGCATGAGGTTTGATTGTCTACCCATTCATGATTATTTTATAACCTAATCTCCCAGCCATCATCACATGAAATCAACACAAAACGAAATAGGTACAATTGGAAAATATATCCCATTTTGCTATGTGTATGTAACCTTCAGTTTCTGAAATTCCATTTAGGATGAGTTGTGGCGTGTAACATGTATGTCCTTTTGTGCATTTTTGTGCATTGACACTTGTATGTGGGCAATGGTGATTGACTTGTGTTTGCTTGCCTTCAATTACCGATCATTGAACCCAATAACCTCGTACGACAGTGTGGTTGAAAATGGAAGTGATTACAAATTTTGGTTTGTTGGTTGTGTCTGGGGTGTCAATGTGTGTTGTTTGCAACTTACTGTTAGACGGTAACCATGTCGTCATCTAGCACTTCCCCTCCACCTCCCGCCAAGGAAAAGGCTACGAAGGGGAAGGGTAAGAAAGACAAGGCTAACAAAGAGAAGCCTTCGAAGGACAAGGCTTCGAAAGGCAAAGCATACCCCTAGACCCCGACATTGATTAATCAATTCCTCGACCTCCTCATCGCCTATCAGCGTAAGTACGGGCGCGATCAGGCATTCAGTTGGGTTGAGCTTACCACCCAGTTTGAGGAGGTCACCGGTACGAAGTATGGGAAGGACACTTTAAAGAACAAGCATGGCACTATGAAAGAGCGATGGAAGGAATGGAAAGACTTGAAACATGGGAAAACTGGTCTTGGGTGGGATTACCAGAAGGGGTGCATCAACACCACAAAGGAATGGTGGGATAAGAAAATCCAGGTAGGCGATCCTTAGCCATATAACACGTGGGAACTAAACATGTCCATCATAGTTGATATGCAGCTAAACTGATTCAGTTGTTGTCTTATGCAGGAGAACGGGAACTTCAAGAGATTCTGCAAGAAAGGTATCCCACCCGAACTCGAGGAAGCTTGGGACCAGATATACGGAGGTACAGTTGCAAATGGCCAGCATTGTGTTGCGCGATCGATGGATCAAGTTGAGGCTCCCCACCCCATGTTCACTGCTTGCGAGGACGCAGCTGGGACACAATTGTCGAACCACCCTGCAGGAGATTTCGACTTTGACATTGACTTCGACAACCTTGAGGCGGAGCTGGGGGGGGGGAGCTTCCAGGACATGGTGCGAGGGATCAGCAGCTCCGCTCCCGTGCCCACGGGGCAGCCCACACCCGTCACAACTGCTACGTGTAGCTCGATGCTAGAGCGTGGTTCAAAGAGGCCCGTAGTGTCGGGCAATAGTCTCCCTGGGAAGCGAAAGAGCACAAGGCAGTCCACTGGATCGTCATTGTTCGATCGGCATTTGGAGGTGGTTCAGGAAACAAGCAAGGAGGTGATAGCTGTTCTGCATGTCGAGACCCAGGTATCCAGGACTCAGAAAGACGTCGTTGTTGATGTAATGGAAGTTCTAGATAAGATGGTGGAGGAGGGGCTTATTGAGGATGCCAGCCCCTTGTGGTGCTTTGCATTTGGGTCACTGATCAACCCCGAAACAGCCAAACTGTTTTTGGCTTGCAAGCGCAATACCTCAAGGCTCGCGTGGTTGGAATTTCACTTTCGCAACGGTGGTCGATGTATCTAGACAGCGTCCCGTATGGTCATGAGACTTCGTTTTATGTTTGCCATGTGTTTGCTTGAAACTATGCCTAGGCGCCTGCGTTCGGCTTAACTTTGTTTGATTGAGTTTTTCTTTATATGACATTTGCTTGCGTTGTTTGTTCACGTTTCTATAGTATTCAGTTGTCATATGCTTCTTCTTTGTGTGTCATGTTGGTTCCTGAACATGGTACTGTCCTGTCTGCAGGGATTAGGCCATGCGGAACCCCGCATCTTCATTAGCTGGTAGGTTCTTCACCTCCTATCCACCAATACTTTTCTGGACACCCACTGGGCCAACTTCCGTCAGAGTCTCCCATGATTGTAAATTGACAAATGAATATAGCTACGAACACCAAAAAGCAATATCAATTATGTTAAAGGGAGCCTTTACATAATCTACCAACTACTAGATTCTAAAAATGATTGCACTAATGGTTAATCATAAATCCCCAATATGTAATAGCAGAGGTAATCTGCAAGCACACCACAATAACACAAATATACTACACTCAAGAAAAAATAGATGCAACAGATATCAGCATATACAAAAACATAGTGACAACCTTTCCCTTAAGCCGATCCAAGTCCAATTTCCTAAAACTGTAAAGCATTTCCCTTTCCACTTTGTATTTCTTTATTTTCTACTGTCATGCAATGAGTTTAAAGTTTCAAGGCAATTGCAAACAATATATTAGGAGCATAAGTGATTCACCAAAAGATTGAGTAATCCGTTTGCTGAGATTCTACTACTGAAAAATGGCAAATGCTTGTAGGTTAAAGCTAATCAGCTGTATGAATCATGAAGTTGTGAGATAAACAATTGGATTAATTGTTTACTACTAAAAAATGCCAAATGCCAAACACCACATGTGAACTGTCATACTTTTAACAAGAACAATGTCATTACCACACAAATTCAACATAAACACACACCCTTGAGCTTGTAATGTTTGCAGTGGAATCACACAGATACACCCACAAAAGAGGTTTCGAATGGCAGCATGAACAGCAATGACATACACCAACAGACAAGTGAAGGAGAAGAATGCAACCATGAACAGAAATCACAAACACAATCGAAATCACAACACCAGCTACTGCGAAACACAGAAAGTCCTACACAAATCACAAATTGGAACCGAATGAAGATAAATTCAAGAGAAATCACACAAAATACCAAAGCATGTATAGCAAAACAACGATACTGCAGGCGGGGTTGGACCAAAACCAAAAACCCCCAAAATTTCTTCGAATCTCCGACACCCATTCCCACCGAAACCCTAGACGTGTCGTCCTCGACCCTAAACCGGCCGACATAGGGGGGTTTCGAGTGTAATGGGGACACCGGTGAACCACATTGAAGAGGAGAAGTGTAGACGTACCTTGCATGACGAGGAGGAGAGGCGAACATATCCGGCGATGAGGACAACAGGGGAATGGAGCTGCTTGCCTTCGCGAGGGCAGTAATGGACTGAAATTTTGCAAATCTCCACATAAACTCCGAAATCTTCCCCTCGGGTTTCATTTTGGCCGAATTCCAATCTACCAAAAGCTCCCCCAAAGCTTGATAATCTTCACCTTGAGCTTCTGCCAAACACCACACCGAGAGCTTTGGTTTTTTTTTTTGAAAGCTTGAAAAGCTTGCAAAGCTCTTGCCGAACACACGTTTAATTGGATTGAGCTGCTGAGCAAATATCTAGTTCGAAACTTCGAAATTCAAATGTATACCCGTTTTTTTTTTAATTTAATAAGGCCATTTCGACTAACTATTAAGGACCTTGTCTGCCACCATATTGTGTTCACGAAACACATGATCTGTGAAAGCTTTCTAATACTCGCTCCGTTCCAAAATAAGTGCCACTTACCTTTTCGGCACATTTTTTAAGGTGTTAAAAACTCTATAAATATTATTTTTTTAATAAATTTTTTTATATAATTTCATAGTTATTACTAATAAGTATAAAATTGTATAAAAAATTTAACTAAAATAATAATATTTTATAGATTTTTTGACTCATTGAAAAACGTACACTAAAAGACAAACGACACTTATTTTGGAACAGATGGAGTACGATCTAAAGTGGAATAGAATTAGAGATGATTATTCCAGTGTTAATGATTGTTAGATTGCCTCATTCGATTTAAAACTGGCCAATTCCTAGTCCTTTTCGTTGCACATATCTCTTTTTTTTTAGAACAAATTGTTTTCCACACTTTTCCTGTTATATAAGGATGTAATATCTTGTCTATCTCTAATGACAAAAACGCTACTCAACCAACTAAAAAAAAACCATTTCAAGGACGGATCTATCGAAATTAAGTTTAACAAACCCACTTCTCGGTTTTCACCTGCTCGTTCCTTCTAATCTATTTTTCTTCATCTTCTTGAAATGTGTGTTTTATCCCAATTCTGGGATTTTATATGTGTAAATCGTTTTATATCCTATTATCGTGACATATTTTGTTGGTAAAAATGGTTTTATTTCTAAACTATCAAATGCTCCACCAAACCATAATCATAGTCTTCTTTTCTTGTTATCGTAAAGTTCTCCCATCAGATCTTCTATGCTCATACCTTGAGTAATAGTGATTCTAAACATATTCATGATTTGAAGCGTGTGATGACATTCAAGAAAGAACTGTTTTGGATCTTTGCATGGATAATTGCAAAAAATACATTCAAGGAGAACCACAACTCTTTTTTTTACTACTTTTGTCTTTGTTGGAATTTTTATTTTTTCATTTTTTTTTGCAAAAAATACACCAAGGGAAATGTATACTTTATTTTGGCAAAACAAAGAAATGATAATTTTTATGGCCTTTTTGATTAAGTAAGAATTCGATGCCCGGACAGGCCCGGGGGTCGATAGGCCGAAGAACTTGGCGACGGATAAACCGTCAAAATAAGCTAAAGACATAAACCAACAATAAGGCAGAGCCGACAAATTACAAGAGTGCAAATAAAGGCAAAGACTAGCAAATGATTAAAGAACCGAAGCAGTGTGCGGCAACTCATTCATCAGTTGGTAGAGGCAACGCAGGGGATCCCTGGGGAACTAAGTGGAAACCTCGGATTTGGACTCTGTCAATGAGTCATCAGGTCTCGATCACGTCCACGACCTCTCGCACGTCGACAAATAAGAAGAAACACCGCTCAGAAACTGCTAGCCTCGAAAGCCCCCCATCGCACCACCAAGCAATTCCGCAACCTGCCAAACACTACGGATCCAATATAGAATTTCCTCACCTACAAAAATATCGTCAAGCCCTTACGGGATTTACTCAAACCCTTTCGGATGGAGTTACTCAAACCCTTTCGGGTAACCCTTTCGGGATTTTTAATTTAGGATCATTCAAGCTTTTTTTTTTTTTTAAATGCGTTACTCAAACTTGGACCCGAACTTGGGCCCAAAGGACTCGAACTTGGGCCCGAAGCGAGAATCCAAGCCCAATACACACAGCAGCACGGAATTCCTTCGGGCCCAGGGACAGACAGAGGGCCACGAAGCCGGAGGGGCACCAAGCCGGCGAATGACCGGCGACGCAGACCACCCAGCCAACAGAGAACCGCCTCGAAGAGCACGAAACTCGTAGTACAGCCGGGAGCGCGCCTGAGTGCACAAATCGGCAGCCAGCAAAGCGAAATCGGAGGTCGGGGACACGAAACCAGCCAAAGCTAGGCCGAAGGTAGCTCGGGGAGAAGAATCAAGGAACCAGGGGTTCGGATGCAAAAAACCCCAAATCAACGCAGGACAAGGGGCTAACACACCAACCCAAGAACGAAAAGACCTAATCGGATAGGGGAAGGATGCCAGGAACCCCACCGGAACTGAAGCATAGAAATCAGCACCAGAAGAGCAGGAGGAGCACAAGATGGAGATGAGCAACAAGCAGCGACTATGGTTGGCGGAGGAAATCCCGGGATCTGAACCTAGAACCTGACAAGGCGAACGACGACCGGAAAAATCCAGAAGTCGGCCACCCAACACAGGAAAGAGGCGAATAGACAAAGATGGAATCGAAAATATGAGATTTGAGAGGATGGATAGCCAAAGCAGGATCCGATTGAGAGGATGAAAGACGAACGTTTCTACAGAAACGGGTTCCCCAAAGGGAGCTTCTCTCTCATATGAGATTTAACAATTTTCATGGTTTTTGATAAATTAATGTGGTAGGAAGTGGAGTAGCGAAAGTAGAGCAGAGGATCTTGGCTGGATTTTCGTGGTTTTTGATGCGATTGTGATATGTTTTGCTGATCTAAAGGTGTTCAAGACGTGTCTGGTTCGATTTATGGTCATGTGGACATGTGGTTCAGCGTCAATGTGAGAATTGTCCCAATTTCCCAGAGTTTAAACTCACATATTTGAAGTGTTGAACAACCAAAACACCTGGTTTCAGGTAGGTTCATTCCCATTTTCGTACAGCAAACATGCCCTAAGAAGTCCTGATAATCAGTGCAGATCCAATTGCAGGGAGACAGTCCTAAGAGATAACCATATCTTGTTATGACATAAATTTTCAAAACTGTAAACCAATAAATGCATCAATTTTTTGTCCTAAACAGGCATTACAAACTAATATCGAAATTACCATAGCACCATACACCACAAACGAGCTCATGAACAAAAATTGAACATGAGATACCACGTAAGAGTTCCACAATCTGAAGCTGGATACAAACGACCGTTTCATAATTGAATGGCGGGTGTTCTCTATACACACAAAGATGTTTTCAAAACCGAATACAAAAATTCACTGCAGAAACACTGGACAACACATGCAAAACCCTATCTGAAATGGATGAAAGGTTCTTTCAGGATGTGAACAGATGAGAACAAAATCATGGTCCTGGGTGTTATGTTATTTCTAGGAAGTAATAACAAGATGTGTACTTGACCCGAGCTAGAATTGTTTGTGCTGAATGAGACTTCACTTCCCGCAGTTGAAGCCATGGCAAACTGACAAGATAATAATGAGGATCAATGCGATTATGATGCCCAAGACGATCAGCTTTATCTTCATGTTCTGAAGCCACATCTTCCTTCTCATCTGCGTTCCCTGTGTTCGGAATTCCTGTGCCTGTTCATGAGCAGAAAAAAAAAATGGTTATCAGTTCAGTTTTCCTGAAATCCAAACTCACGGTGCAAAATATAGCAGAGTTGATGAGTTGTATATTTATACAGGAACGAAATTTTAGAAGTCAAACAAAGAGAGTAAATTCAAATTGAACTAATATAAAAAGTAATTTGATGGGCTATTAGGGTATATTTATCGATCTTCAAAAATTTATATAACCTTGCATCCATTTCCCTCAACTTGGTTACACAAACAAAATCTGTTCTAGTGGGATACCATACTACTACACTACTAGTTTATACAATCTTTCAGTTTCTTTTCCATTATATTCAGAAATCTAAATGGAATGCGATACAGATAAACAAATTACGTCAAAACATACATTTAACAGAATTCAAAATAAAAGAGCTGTCAGCTCAGCTTGTCACAACAAATCAACAATAAAAGAGCACGAACCTGTGAACGAAGATTATCTGTTTTGTCCACCAATATCTCAATCTTTTCACCGCGATCAAGCACCTGCACCAAAAAAATACAAACCAAACAACATTTTAATATGACATGAGCAAGTTAACAGTTAAAAGGCATATAAATAGACAAAATAAATGCCAATATAATAATCAAAGTCAACTTGCCTTTTCAATGTTCTCCATCATCACACCCTTGACTTCTGAAATTTGGGCCTGCACCTTTCCAAGCTTGTTCATTTCCTCTGGATGATCAACACAATATTGCATGTGCTCCTTGAGTTTAGATCTAAAATATCAGGAAAGCTTCAATTAGATGAAGTATACTCGAAAAACAAAGGGACAACTCCTTTGAGAGGTCTAACTATTAAAACAACTAAAATGATTACCCAAACTCTTTGTTCAAGCTTTTTGGTGGTGCAGTAGCAGCTTTTCCACCACCATATCTCTTGTTAAAATCCTCCTTAACCCTTTCCAAGAATGCCATTGGAAGTTGTCTGCCAACAGATTCAACAGCAACCACACAATAGGCTGCAATAAAGAAGATATATTTCAGTTTTTAATGCAAACTTCACAGAAAATAGACACTAATATATGTTTATCATGTGCATAAACAAATTAAACACGAGATACCACACAAATAAGAATTCCGTGCTATCCGATTGGCAAGTGAGTTGCACATAGTACACAGTCAACATTATTTCTTAGAATTTAAAAAGAATCAAAGATTATTGCGATGACTGATTGAAAGCATTCATGAGTAAGCATATAGCCAACTGATTACATGTTACTAATTAGCAACATAGGATCTCGAATTAAACTGTACAAACAAGCTTGTGATATATGGCTCACAACAATAAATTACAATTGAAAGAATTCTACAAACTGGGAGGAACTATGTCAAAAAAATGGAGAAGTTTTCAATGCAGTTGACTCAAACCTTCTATATTATGAAGAACAATGTCATATTGTCATTAGTGCATCAGATCTCAGTGGTGAAAATGGTGAATAAGTTAACCAAGAAGACATAGATATCCCATTTCACAGTGATGAATGCCTTTGCAAGTGCATCCACTACATTTTCCACTCTTGACAAGTTGAATGCAAGGATTTCGAAAACCAAAAACCGTGTGTATGGTGTTGGATGGTATCATGAACTGGCAAGTCATGAAAACTACACATACAATGGGACAAGCCTCAATTGGCTAGACAGCAACAAACTGAATAGAACATGGCGTTTGATTCCAGACAGGCTGCACTCACAACATCAGTTCTTGATAGGAAATATAGGATCTTCGGAGAAGTTATTATAAGTAAGAAGGATTTCATTCCTTTAACAACAGCAAAACACAAAAGCTGGATGATGTGTAGATTAAAGACTTCATACCATATATTAGGTGTAGAATATTATACAGCCCAGGTAACCAAGGGGAAATTCTCATAGATCTTTTCAGAAATATAATACTCTATTTCCAAGCAAAAATGGAAAATAAACATATACATAACCAGCATATCTCAACCAAGAGCAGGGCTGCACAAAGTGAATATCAAGGATCCCCAAATTTCATTAACGAAGAACCTCCTAACAGATATATACACTTTAAATTCGCAGACACAACACAATCACGGAAGCACAAAAACACAAAATCTCAAATCACGGCCTAAATAGTAAATACTAGTCACCGTTCTCTCCAAACAAATCAAAACCAAGACCTAACCCCATCCATCAGAAGTCAAACACGCTGAAAATCCTCCAAAACCATTTTCACACAATCAGAAACAACAATCTAGCTCAAAAGACCAAAAACAAAGGAGAAATCAGGTTTTCCACCACCAATCTAGGTCAAAAGAGGTGAGATCGGAGACGTACTGAATCCATCGGCAACAACGAAGTTAAAGGTATGGCCGTCGCAGTTGTAGGTGAACTTGTTGTTGGAGGCCGGAAGCTTCTGGAGACATTGCGATGCTACGCTGGGAAAGTTTCCGGTGAACTCGGTGTACTCAGCAAGAACCACCGTCCCCCTCGCCACGAAGCTGTAGATCAGGCTCTGTTGCCCCATTCCCTAGCTAGATCGGCGCCGATTTAGAGAGGGAAAATGGAGGATCCAGGCAAATTAGAGAGAGACGGTTTGAAAACCCCAGACTCTACAAAGAGAAGACCTTTTAGTTTGGAAGAAAAGCTGAAGAAAGGAAAAGAGGAATCAGTAAAATTTGAAAAAGCTTGTAATTTGCTTTTTTGTTAAAAAATTAATCGTAATGTAGTGCATTTAATTACCGGAAGGCAGTGTAAAACGGTGTCGTTTTGATATCCATTTGCAGGGAATTAGGGGGAAACAGTAGAGGGAACTGGGAAAGCGTGGAGACATGTCAGGGTCATGGACCTCATTCATGGTCATCAAGCCAAGGTAGGCGGGCGACGTATTAGACGACTTCTAGAACGACGACGTTTTGGCGCGGTGGGGGCCACTGGAGAGGATATGTATAGACTACAGTATAAAAAATGAGATTTTCATTGGTCCACATTTCATTGAGATGTGCTAAAACGCTGCGTTTAATGATAATGCATCGAGATCGAGTAGTTGACCGAAAAACAGAAAATCAAATTCAGTTGTTTCAACTTAACCTTGTCATAAATGAACTAAAGTATTTACACCACATATTAATCTTGTGGAATATATGCAACTCATATGATTCAATTTCAATCTCTTCTCTACTTTTTGAACAAAATGGCCAAGTTTTAGACTAAGCATTATATATTTATATTTATATAATAATAAAATTAGATTTCTTCTACTATCATTCCATTGTGATTTGTGATTGATATACCTCCGCATGTAGTTACTAATAAACAATTATTCTTAAAATTGATTAGGATAATTTCTCAAAATGGAGTTCCTAAGACAGGTTATAAAATGATGTTTGTTAGAGTCCTTAGGTAAGGTTGTCACAGTCAAATTTCCGCCAATTGCACAGGGGCATAGGCATTGGTAGTTATCCATTTTTTTTTTGCCTGAAAAAAGATTATCAACACCGACCTTTTGTTTTAGTAAAATTGGCACATATTTGACAACACGAGAAGCAGTGTTAGTAAGCTTTTTCTAGGGAAAACAGGTTTGCCAACACCGGAACTTGATGACAATACTGTACAGTCTGTACTATTGGCGGTTCTACGTATAGTAAAGCCGGTTGTTGGATCAGTAGATGGATGGTGGCAGGTGAAATAGTTGCAACTGCTGAAAAGCAAAGAAGATGACAGTTTGGTGATCCATCAATCTGTACTTGGCCCAGGAAAGGCACCATTACTTAATTGATTTACTTTGTTCAACAGATTAACAAATCTTCTCTAGTATGATCCACCAACTGAATGATCTAATTCTCTTGGCAAAAACAAGGAAGGTGCGGATAAATGGAGGAAGGGCGCGCTGTTCGTCTACTACTTGAAGTAGAGCTGGACGAGCTTCTTGAACGTGTCGAACATGCTTGTGAAGGGATTGAATTCCACAGAGGATTTCAAGGCGATATCCGGAAACTGGTTCGTCAAAGCCTCCTGCATTCCGTTCATCGACATCATTGCAGATAGCTTGCTGTTGGACATCACCTCACAGTCCTGTGGAGTGTCCTTGATTTTGCTTGGGTCATACCCGAAATTCGCCAGGTACTCCTTGTACTTCTGTATGAATTCGGGTCCTGGATTTGGCGTCCTTGAGTATATCTGGAACATCAAGTGTTAAACCAAACCAATGCAAAAAGAGCTTCAAATTCAAACTCAATGAATTCAGGATTATGTCATATCCGAATAAAGAATCTTATTAGGACGAATCGGGGAAATTAGAGCTAACCTGGACGAAGCTCTTGTCTTTGGCACCCGAGACAAGAGCAAAGTTTTCGTAGTCGGTTGCAATTACGTCATATGGTTCCTTGGGGATGAACGGCAAAGTAGGGAAGCGAAGGTAGCACTTTCCTTTGATCATTTCTTGCCTTTCTAAATCGGTTTCTGAGTTCTCTGTGTCTTCCTCCGACAGGCATTGGACCTTTCCTCTTATCCCGGTAATGTAGCCATCAGGACTTCCATGGGCGCAAAAGGTGTCAACCTGGATCGCAGGTGCCTCCATATCAAATGTATACACGCCCTGAAATGGAAGCAATATCACTTTGAATTTAAAGCACTTGCAAAATCCAAGCAGACAAATGTACATTAATTGAGTGTTGGATCTTCAATCTCTGGGGGCCATTTACAATGGCGCCTAGCCTTTAATCTGTTACAATAAACTCCAAACATATGGAAAACGTCGCAAAATTGGTCCCTTTTTTGTTAGAAACCATTAAGAAATAACCCTCGAAAGTTGATAAATAAACATAACTGACATACTGTTATAAGACACAGGACATTTAACAATAATGTTAAGACAAAATAAAGGCTGAGGACAATCATAGGACGGCCTTCGAAGATTGAGGACATTTGTTTCATGGAGAATACGAACATCCACCGACATTTTATTAGCACCGGTTAACAACAAAGTTTCTAAAGGCAGCGGAAAACCTTACCTGTTAAACACATTTTACCTGTGTGCAATGGCAGTCTTCCTGACCTTGTCCAGCAAACCCGCGTTTGAGAGAGGCTACTTCAAACCACCTACCAGAATACCTAACAGGATCGAAATTTTTAGCGGTCATGCCTCTCGACATCATTGTCATCATCTTTCCTCTTGCTTCTTCAGATGTCTCATCGATAGGAAGAGTCGGCTGAGTACTTGCAGCATTGGCTAGCAGGCAAATATTAAATCTGGATGAGGGAGAAAGCGCCAGGACCTGATCGAATGGAACAACCGAACAACCACATGAATGAATTGTGTTGATCTCAATCTAAATAAGACAAGGCCAACAAAAGAGAGAGGGCTATGGAGCAGGTTACGAACCGGGTTTGTCTGAGAGAATAACACACATGAAACAGCCAGTGCAGGAACAATATGTCTTGCAATGTTGTTGTCCAAAGTTGGTTGATCAAACAAGCATTTCAGTGGCAGTTTTGCGGGCTTCTTCCTAATGGAATTTGAAACAAAAACAATGAGTAGCATTTCAGTGTGTTGTTAAAAGGAAATCCACATTTTGCAGATTGAGAAGCTAATAATATATTCAGCATTGATCCACTTGATGCCACATAAGTATCATTGGATGGGTGTCACTGAAAGGGGCAAATTAAAGCAATGAATGAACCATTGAGTGCAACAGATAATGAACTCAGATCAACAAACCAAATTGAAGCAGTTACAGAAAAAAAAATCCCTCACTTTTTTCTAGGTCTAATCACTAAACCCTATGAATCAGCACAAAATTGAAAACAGCAATCAAAATCAAGCAACAAAGAGCTGAAATTCCAAATGGGAAGTCAAGCAAAAAGCAACCGCAGTAAAATTAATGGGATCAGGTGAAGAAATCAGAAGGGGGGAGTTGGGGAGAGAGAGCAAAAAAAGGCGGTACCTTGGAACTGGAGAGAAACGAGGTTGAAGAAGAGCCGGAGATAACGCTGGCGATTGAAGAGCCGTACCCATTTTCTGGTTAATTAAAGATCAACCTGTACTCCTGTAGAATCTTGTACTCGAGGAAGGTGAACCATAACCTTGATCGTCTCCTACAACCCACCAATCCCTGTCTGTTCGTATCTATCTTGTCAGCTTCTCTGTCTGTGCGTATCTATCTTGATTGTCACCTGATCCAGTCCCCCATCCACTCAAGACATTCAGTGCAGCGTTTTGTTTTAGAGGTTGAGAACCGACCAATAATACGCGTCGTTTAGGAATCCATTTTGTTGTGCCGGAAAGCAAGGGGACGTCAGACACACCCCTTTTAACACACAAGAATTGGGATGGACAAGAACCGTAAACCAGAGAGCCAAACTCAAGCAACTCAAACCAACAATCAGACACAAACAGAAGATAAATAACCAAGCACAAAGAACACCAGATTTACGTGGAAAACCCCAAAACGGGGAAAAAACCACGGGAGCCAGAAACTTCCACTATCAACAATAACAAGTGGGTACAATCTTCTCTAGACAAAGCTAGAGGCATACAACATCATCAAGCATCAACAAGCTTGGCCAAATCTCCAATTTTCATCACCCAATTGGTGGAAATCAACAAAACCCAAGGGAGAACACTAGCAAAGGGGATATGAGATTGGAGGCTCAAAACGACGATCCAACCGTACAAAATAAAGCCTATGATGAGGTGAACAACATACCAGAAAATCGTCCCAATCGGAGGTCGTTTGGTCGTCGATCGGGGCACTTCAAAATGGGCTGAATAGTTGCATACGAAAATTCCTCTCCAAACTCTCTCTTTTCTCCCTTTCTCACTCTTTGCTTTCTCTCTCTTACTTTCCCAAATGGAAAGACATCCCCTTTTATAAAGAGGAGGGTAAAACTTCACATGGTAAAAACTATATGGTAAATAGTCCATTGGACTCTTCCCCCATATAGGAGGGAAACCCAACATAGCTCCCCCTCAATCCTATATGGAGGGCTCGAGCAAGCCCGCCTTTGAGCGGCACTTAATGAGCTTCTCCTTTGACAAAGTCTTCGTTAGCATATCTGATCCGTTGTCATTTGTGTGGATCTTCATGAGCTCAAAATCTTCATCTTCTACTCTTTCCCGAAGCCAATGATACCTTCTTCGGATGTGCTTGGTTCGAGAATGGTAGGCGGCACTCTTGGCAAGGTGGATGGCACTCTGATTGTCACAATAGAGTGGATAGCTAGCTTGCTCCACTCCCAACTCCTCTAGGAAGTCTCTCATCCATATCAACTCCTTACCAGCTTCAACTGCAGCCATATACTCTGCTTCTGTCGTTGACAAAGCAACACACTTCTGCAGTCTCGATTGCCATGAGACTGCTCCCCCTGCGAATGTAATCAGATATCCAGATGTGGATCGGCTCGTGTCAATATCACCTGACATGTCTGCATCTGTAAAACCATCAAGCATAGGTTTTCCAGGACCAAAGCACAAACACACTCTCGAAGTGCCTCTGAGATACTTGAGAATCCATTTCACTGCAGCCAAATGCTCATTTCCAGGATTACTCATGAACCTGCTGATAACCCCAACTCCATAGGCGATGTCTGGCCTAGTGCAAACCATGGCATACATCAGACTACCAACGGCTTAAGCATAAGGCACCTTCTTCATCTCCTGTTTCTCTTTCTCACTTGTAGGACACTGATCAGAACTCATCTTCATGTTCACTGCAAGTGGAGAACTCACAGGTTTAGCCTTGTCCATGTTGAATCTTTGCAGCACTTTCTCAATGTATCTTTCTTGTGATATCCACAACTTCTGATTCTTTCTGTCACGGGTAATCTGCATACCCAAAATCTGTCTTGCAGGGCCAAGGCCCTTCATAGCAAAGGACTTCTTCAATGCAGTCTTCAAACTAGCAATCTTGTTGGTATCCCGACCAACAATAAGCATATCATCCACATAAAGCAAGAGAATCAGAAAGTCACCTTCGGCGTAATTCTTCACAAACACGCAGTGGTCGGCATGTGTCTTGTGGAATTTGTGGTCGATCATAAAAGACTCGAACTTTTGTACCATTGCCGAGGTGCTTGTTTCAAACCATACAAGCTCTTTCTGAGACGGCAAACCATCTTCTCTTTTCCCTTGACTTCAAAACCTTCAGGTTGCTCCATGTAGATTTCTTCTTCCAAATCACCATGAAAGAAGGCGGTTTTCACATCAAGCTGCTCGACCTCTAGGTCCATGCTAGCAGCCATGCCTCGAACAACCCGGATGGATGACATCTTCACAACTAGAGAGAAAATCTCATCGAAATCTACACCCTTTTTCTGCTCAAAACCCTTCACCACAACTCTGGCTTTGAACCTGGGAGGTGTACCATCTTCTCCAGACCTCAAACGAAAAACCCATTTGTTCTTGAGAGCTTTCTTGCCCTTAGGCAATTTCACCAAGTCATAGGTGTGGTTCTCAAGCAAGGAACTCATCTCATCTTGCATGGCATTGTATCACTCCTTCTAATGCACATCTGACATAGCTTCCTCATAGCATTCAGGCTCTCCTGAATCAGTCAACAACACATAATCCCTGGTTGAGTATCGTGAGGAAGTCTGTCTCTCTCTGGTGGATCTTCTCAACTCAACTTCAGGTTGGATAGGGGACTCCTCTTGTTGAGGTTGTGGAACTTCTGGTGGATCAACATCTCCATCATCGTGCTCATCTTCCTGCTGATTATGAACTGAACTTCTCTGCATAACTTGAGGAAAAACGGGATCAAAGGTGACTGGAGCAGGAGAGGAAGACGACAGTCGCTGGAGCTTCCAGTCATCAATAGTCTTGTCTTCCATGAACACAACATCTCTGCTTTTGACCACTTTCTTGTCTGTAAGATCCCATAGTCTGTGCCCAAATTCATCCTCTGAGTACCCTAGGAAGATGCATGGCTTTGTCTTGCTATCAAGCTTGGATCTTTGATCTCTAGCAACATGAACATATGCTAGGCATCCAAAGACTCTCAAATGCTGGAAGGAAACATCTCTCCCAGTCCAAACCCTCTGTGGAACATCACCATCAAGAGGAATTGAAGGCGAGCGATTGATGAGATACACAGCAGTCAACATTGCCTCCGCCCAATAGGACTTTGGCAGCTTTGCAGTCGACAACATACTTCTGACTCTTTCTGCTATGGTTCTGTTCATCCTCTCTGCGAGCCCATTCAGCTGTGGCGTCTTCGGAACTGTTTCTCAAGCCTGATGCCCTGACTCTTGCAATACTGCTCAAACGGACCCCTGTACTCTCCACCATTATCTGATCTGACACACTTCAACTTCAAACCAGTCTCTCGTTCAACTCTGGCTTGGAACTCCTTGAAAACTGTCAGAACCTGATCTTTGCTTTTCAACACAAAAGCCCACAATTTTCTAGAATAGTCATCAATAAAAGTGACAAAATATTGTGCACCACCATGTGACTTGCAATCCATAGAGCACACATCAGTATGAACAAGATCTAATGCATGTTTTCTTCTAGATGGAGGTCGAGTATGAAATGCTACTCGATGTTGCTTTCCAGCTAGGCAATCAACACAAGGTTTGAGAGAAAGACCTTGCATATCCAGGAGAATGTCCTTCTTGGCAAGCATTTGCAAACCCCGCTCGCTCATGTGTCCAAGCCGCTTGTGCCATAGCTCTCCGGCACCATCATCAATCACATTTGCTTCTTCTCTGCAAATCTTGGCTTGCATCACATACATGGCATTCTGCTTCTTTGCCCGGGCTACAATCAAGTTTCCCTTGGAGCACTTCCAAACACCGCCTTGTGCATTTTGAGCATACCCATCATCATCAAGTATCCCAGAAGATATCAAATTCAATCTGATATCAGGAACATGGCGAACATTTCTCAAAATCAAACTGCAACCAGTGGATGTCAACAAACAAACTGTGCCCATGCCAACAACATTGGACACGCCATCATTTCCCATCCTCACACGGCCAAAATCTCCACAAGTGTAAGACGAGAAGTACTCCTTGTGTGCAGTAATGTGATATGAAGCAGCGGAATCAACAATCCAAGTGCACTCATCACTTGCAAGATTCAAGGAACCTTCATCAACCGCCACAAACAACTCCACAATTTCATCACTGATTGTAAAAGCAGCAGTGTCTTTATCTTCTTGATTTCTCGACGTCTCTGACTTCTCAGGTTCTTTGCCTTTGTCCCTCTTGAACTTTCGGCAATACTTTTGAATGTGACCCGGCTTCTCACAATAATAGCAAATGTACTTGCTTCTAGACTTCGATCTCCCTTTGGACTTGTCTCTGTTCTGCTGCTGTCGTTGCTTACTCCTTCCTCTGTTGTTACCAGAACCCTGCGTCACATTAGCCTCTGACTGTGAGGAGACACTCATCTCCTTCCTTCTAGTCTCTTCGTTCAAAAGACTAGCTTTCACACATTCCATAGTCAGCTTGCCTTCCAGAGCGGAATTACTAAGTGACACGACAAGTGTGCCCCAATTATCCGGCAATGAGGAGAGAAGTAGTAGAGCCTGCAACTCATCATCTAACGATATTTTCGCAGAAGCTAACTGATTCACAAATCCTTGAAATGTGCTCAAATGCACAACAATGCTCTCACCATCTTTGTACTCCAATTTCACAAGCTTTCTCATCAATGACGCCTTGTTGAGGGCATTCTTCCTCTCATACATCCCTTCAAGCTTATACCATAACTCATAAGCATTCGTGTCATTGGCAATATGCTGGAGCACACTCACATCAACAAATTGTCTGATCGTAGCTACCGCTTTTCGATTCAGAATCTTCCATTCAACATCAACGACACCCGTTGGAATCTCTTTGTGCACAATTGGCTCATACAGATCTTTCACATACAACAGATCTTCCATCTTTATCTTCCAATCTGAGTAGTTGCCTGAATTCAACACAATCATTCCCTGAAAACTGTTCTTTTCCTCCATCCTAAACCAAATGCTCTGATACCAGTCTGTTGAGCCGGGAAGCAAGGGGACGTCAGACACACCCCTATTAACACACAAGAATTGGGATGGACAAGAACTATAAACAAGAGAGCCAAACTCAAGCAACCCAAACCAACAATCAGACACAAACAGAAGATAAATAACCAAGCACAAAGAACACCAGATTTACGTGGAAAACCCCAAAACGGGGAAAAAACCACGGGAGCCAGAAACTTCCACTATCAACAATAACAAGTGGGTACAATCTTCCCTAGACAAAGCTAGAGGCATACAACATAATCAAGCATCAACAAGCTTGGCCAAATCTCCAATTTTCATCACCCAATTGGTGGAAATCAACAAAACCCAAGAGAGGACACTAGCAAAGGGGATATGAGATTGGAGGCTCAAAACGACGATCCAACCGTAAAAAATGAAGCCTATGATGAGGTGAACAACATACCAGAAAATCGTCCCAATCGGAGGTCGTTTGGTCGTCGATCGGAGCACTTCAAAATGGGCTGAAT
Organism: Persicaria maculosa; assembly: GCA_963922045.1. NCBI lineage: Eukaryota > Viridiplantae > Streptophyta > Magnoliopsida > Caryophyllales > Polygonaceae > Persicaria > Persicaria maculosa. Next base: position 27,468,973 of record OY998262.1, read on the forward strand.
AGTTGCATACGAAAATTCCTCTCCAAGCTCTCTCTTTTCTCCCTTTCTCACTATTTGCTTTCTCTCTCTTACTTTCCCAAATGGAAAGACATCCCCTTTTATAAAGAGGAGGGTAAAACTTCACATGGTAAAACCATATGGTAAATAGTCCATTGGACTCTTCCCCTATATAGGAGGGAAACCCAACAACTTTCGCCCTGTGTTTTTCCCTGGAAGGTAAAAGATAAGCTAAACACCTAAACGTAGTGCTTAATTGATCAGAAAGGGTCATAGCAAAGAGGATCATCTGAGGATGTATAATGTGCCCCATTTTGTGTAAGAATATCTTCTATATAATGTTTATATGGTCCATGTGTCTTTGGTTTAATTATATTAAGTCCACATACATTATATTATAGTTATGGTTTTAATATAAGAGCCGGAACCGTGATGGATCGGTACCGGGTTAAAGACGTTAAAATCTGGGGGCATTTAATATATGAAAGGATCTCCCTCTTCTCCTGCCTAATTAATACGTAAACTCCTCCTCTAGCTTCAAAACATACGTAGTTAATTGTATTTAACTACACAAGAGTTTCATTGAATTAAGTGAAGAGTTGTTTTCTTCCATTAAGGTTATGAACTCTATTAAGTGTTTTAGTTAATACATGAATGAAGAACGTATGGTGTTGTGAAGTTGTAGGGATGTTATACATGTCTACTTTCACACTATAAAAGAAAGAGGAGATGGAGGGTTTTAATCCATCATAAAACAACTAAAAGAAAAGGCAAGGAGGAGAAAAGATTATTTACTCGTATCCTGAATCGTGTTTCCGCATCAAAGCTTAATCTAATGGATTTAGGTAGTTTTTGTATATGTCTTCTTGCAGGTTATCACGGGTTGATTTGCGTAAAATCTAGATCCTGTTCGTTATAGATTTCATGATCGAAATCGAATAAAAGCTTACAATTGGTATCAGAGCGAGGTTTAGATTTTACCATTCACCTTTAAATTGATGTATTTGGGTTGATCGGCGTAAGGTTGTTCTCGATCGGATGAACTGACTTTGCATTTGAGTTGCCCCAAATTGCTCCACCGGTGCGAACTCAATGTTGACGGTGCACTTTTGTGTAACTAATTGCCGTTCACTAATTGAATTCACTTGGGTTACCAGATCAAATTCTTTATATTTGTTTTGAATTAATAGTAGGACTTACTCAATTGAATTCATGAAGGGTCGGTTATTTTGACTGAATTAAGTCGGTGCCGATGGTTTTGTTAATTGTTTGCCAACTTGCATTCGTTATATTTTGACATGTATAATTAAGATGCATTAATTATTTCATGTTTAATTCAATCACCTTTTGTGTGCATTATTTGGTTGGCCTGTACGACATTCAAAGTGATTGATTTTGGCCCATTAAGCATATTATAAAGGTTATGTGTATTATAGTTTAAACACATTAGTAAAGATACGTGTATGCATAAAAGTGGGTTGCTTCATCGTCTAAATTATATAAGAAACTTGTTAGTCACCAAAGTGGCCTGGTTGTAAGAAATTTAGACTTTGATTTATGGTTGTCAATTGTTCATGATTAAAGGGTGCTAAATAATATAAAAGTTTGACTGAACAATTGATTTTATTGACTATCATTCTTGGAGATCACCCAAAGGTGGATCATTGAATATATTTGATAATATTAAAGAGATGATTTACCACATCTAGGATGACTAGTATGTATATCCAAAGATAGCATGCTTATTTGTTTTATGTATGTGGTAATTGTCTATTAAAGTGTATATATTTTAGCATCGATATGATATTATGTGTGTTTAAGTATTGCCCAAAGGTTACTTGAATACATGGTTTAAAGTTTATGAATTTATCTGGATTTGTATAATGTAATCAAAGCACTAATAGGTAAGCATGTATAAATGTTTGCAGCTTCAGTAAATCTCTATGCATCTGCTAACTCTGTCGTGAAGTTCAATGAGCTCAACTATGATGATTGGTCCGAACAAATCCGGTTTTTGCTGGGTGTTATGGCCTTGGACCTTGCCATACTAACGGATACAGAGCCCCTAGCCATTACAGAGGCCAGCTCCGATAATGAAAAGACTCTTTATGAGACTTGGGAGCGGTCTAATCGACTAAGCTTGAACCTGATGAGGATGACTATGGCAGAAAGTGTCAAGCCATCCATGCCAAAGACAAAGAATGCAAAGGAGTTTATGCAGAGAATTAAGGAATATTCACAATCGGATTTGGCTGACAAATCAATTGTAGGAAGCCTAATGAGTGAGCTAACTACGAAAAGGTTTGATTGGTCACAACCTATCCATGATCATGTAACTCATATGTCTAATTTGGCGGCAAAGCTAAAGACCATGGGAATGGACGTAAGCGAGACGTTCTTGGTTCAGTTCATCATTAACTCTCTTCCTATTGAGTTCGGACAGTTTCAGGTGAACTATAACACCATTAAGGACAAATGGAACTTTAAAGACTTAAAGAACATGTTAGTGCAGGAGGAAGGGAGATTAAAGAAGATGAAGGACCAAACTGTCCATTTTGTTGGTCATAATGGTGCCAATAGCAGTAAGAGAAGGCCAGGTAAAAAGGACAAGAGGAAGGACAAGACTCAAATTAAGGAAAAAGAGAGTGACCTCCATACAGAAGCGAAGTGTTTCTTTTGTAAGAAATTGGGACACTTCAAGAAGGATTGTCCTAAAAGAAAGGCATGGTTCGAGAAGAAAGGTATTCATTATTGTTCTGTTTGCTTTGAATCGAATCTTATGGAAGTGCCTAATAATACCTGGTGGTTAGATTCTGGTGCAACTACTCATGTGTCTCATGTTGAACAGGGATTCAGTTCGATCCAGCCTATAAGAGGAACTAACCAGTATTTGTTCATGGGGAATATGATGAAAGCACTTATTGAAGGCATTGGAACTTACAGATTGATCTTAGACACTGGTTGTCATATAGATCTTGAAGGATGTCTGTTTGTGCCTGAATGTGCTAGAAATCTTGTTTCTGTTAGTAGACTGGATAATTTGGGTTTTGGTTTTAAGATTGAACATGGTGAAGCTTTATTATACAAGCATAATTGTTTTTATGGTTCTGCTACTTTAATAGACTCACTTTACAGGTTCAATCTTGATACCATATTTTCTGAATCCTTACATGTTGAAAGTCAAGGCATTAAACGTAGTGCATCTAATGAATGTTCGGCTTACTTGTGGCATCAAAGATTGGGTCACATTTCTAAAGAAAGGTTAATGAGGTTGGTGAAAAGTGAGATTCTTCCTCATTTGGATTTTAGTGACCTGGATGTGTGTGTAAACTGCATTAAAGGAAAGCAAACTAAACACACAATAAAGAAACCGGCCACAAGAAGCACTCAGCTTCTTGAATTGATTCACACTGATATCTGTGGTCCTTTTGACGTTCCATCTTGGAGCGGAGAAAAGTATTTTATCAATTTTATTGATGATTACTCACGTTATGGATATATATATCTGCTGCATGATAAATCTCAATCTGTGAATGTCCTTGAGGTGTTCATTAATAAGGTGAAAAGACAGTTAGAAAGAAAAGTTAAAGTAGTGAGATCTGATAGAGGTGGTGAATTTTATGGAAAATATAATGAGAATGGACAACGTCCAGGTCCATTTGCAAAGTTCCTCGAAAGTAAAGGCATTTGTGAACAGTATACAATGCCTTATACACCTCAGCAGAATGGCGTAGCTGAGAGGCGAAATCGTACATTAATGGATATAGTTAGGAGCATATTAAGTAATTGCTCTTTACCCCTTTCTCTGTGGGTGTATGCATTAAAAATTTCTGTATACCTTTTGAATCGTGTTCCTAGTAAGGCAATTCCTAAGACACCTTATGAACTATGGACTGGAAGGAAACCGAGTTTAAGGCATCTTCGCGTCTGGGGTTGCCCAGCAGAAGTAAAGGTATATAATCCACATGAAAAGAAACTTGATTCAAGGACAGTCAGTGGGTTCTTCATTGGCTATCCAGAAAAGTCAAAGGGGTATATATTTTATTGTCCTAATCATAGTACAAGAATAGTAGAGACGGGAAATGCTAGGTTCATTGAGAATGGTCGAACTAGTGGGAGTGGTGAACCACGAAAGGTAGACATTCAAGAAATTCGGGTAGACACTTCCTTACCCGTTACTTCTTCTAAAGTTGGTGTACCAATTGTCGTATCACAGTTACACGATGCATTGGAGCAACCAAACGATGTCCAAAACCCACAAGAGATAGTACATGAACAAGTCATAGTACAAGAGGCAAATGAACCACATGAACCATTGCGGCGGTCTGTAAGGGAAAGGAGACCTGCTATTTCATATGACTATGTGGTTTATGCCATTGAAGATGGATGTGACTTAAGCATTGATGAAGACCCGATCTCATTTAGACAAGCCATGGAAAGCAACAATTCTGAAAAGTGGCTAAATGCCATGAAAGAAGAAATTAAGTCAATGGATGACAACAAAGTCTGGGACTTAGTCGAGTTGCCTAAAGGTTCCAAGTCCGTTGGGTCTAAGTGGGTGTTTAAGACCAAGCGTGACTCAAAAGGCAACATCGAAAAGTATAAGGCCCGACTTGTTGCTAAAGGCTACACCCAGAAAGATGGCATTGACTTTAAGGAGACCTTCGCTCCAGTATCTAAGAAGGACTCTTTGAGAATTGTTTTAGCATTGGTGGCTCATTATGATCTCGAGCTTCATCAAATGGATGTCAAAACCGCCTTTCTAAATGGTGATTTAGAGGAGGAAGTATATATGGACCAACCTGAAGGATATTTGGCCACAGGAAAAGAACATATGGTGTGTAAGCTGAGAAAGTCAATATATGGGCTGAAGCAAGCTTCCCGATAGTGGTATCTTAAATTTGATGATACTATCACGTCCTATGGTTTTGTAGAAATCATCGTTGATCGGTGTATCTATATTAAGGTCAGTGGGAGCAAATTTGTGATTTTAGTCCTATATGTTGATGATATATTACTTGCTGCAAATGATATAGGAATGTTACATGAAGTTAAGAAGTATCTCTCTAATAACTTTGAAATGAAAGATATGGGTGAGGCATCCTATGTGATTGGAATAGAAATATTTCGGGATAGGTCACAAGGATTATTAGGATTGTCTCAGAAAGGTTATATCACTAAGATCTTAGAGAGATATAGAATGGATAAATGCTCTGTAGGGATAGTTCCAATACAGAAAGGGGACAAATTCAGTAAAATGCAATGTCCTAGAAATGAGTTGGAATGAAAGGAAATGGAAGGAATTCCTTATGCATCAGTGGTTGGGAGTTTGAACTATGTTCAGACTTGTACTCGACCTGACATCAACTTCGTTGTTGGAATGTTGGGTCGATATCAAAGTAATCCTGGAATGGACCACTGGAAAGCTGCAAAGAAGGTTCTCAGGTATTTGCAAGGCACCAAAGATCACATGCTTACATATAGGAGATCCGATCATCTTGAGGTCATTGGATATTCAGATTCAGATTTTGCCAGATGTGTGGATAGTAGAAAGTCAACATTTGGCTACGTGTTCCTATTAGCCGAAGGAGCAGTATCATGGAAGAGTGGAAAGCAATCTGTCATTGCTACTTCCACCATGGAAGCGGAATTTGTGGCATGCTTTGAGGCCACTATTCATGCATTGTGGTTGCGGAACTTTATCTCAGGACTTGGGATTGTTGACAGTATAGCCAAGCCGCTGAGAATTTATTGTGATAATTCCGCAACAGTCTTCTTCTCAAAGAATGACAAGTACTCTAAGGGTGCTAAACACATTGATGTGAAGTACTTGGCAGTTAAAGAAGAAGTGCAGAAACAAAAGGTGTTTATTGAGCATATAAGAACTCATCTCATGGTAGCGGATCCGTTGACTAAAGGATTGTCGCCCAAGGCGTTCATTGGCCATGTTGAGCGTATGGGTGTAAAGGAAGGAGCCTTGCTAGCTTAATTGAGGTGTGCTCATTACGTTTATAACACTTTGAATTCACTTATGGTTATGTTTCTGCATTATTATATATGTCATCATTATAGTAATGTGTACACATTATGTTTGGTTCGATAACATATATATTTTGAGACTTATGGGATTTCTCAAAATTTTAAAAGTGATATTGAGTTTGGATTAATCTGTGATACATGGAAGAGATCATGCCGCTCAATGACATGTGACCGTCATGATCCGATGAATTCTAATTCAAGTAAGGTTATTGACAGTATATGGACTTGATAATAAAAGTGCGCATTTATAGATAATATTAAACCGTCAAGTCGTCACATGGACCAAGTGGGAGAATGTAAGAATATCTTCTATATAATGTTTATATGGTCCATGTGTCTTTGGTTTAATTATATTAAGTCCACATACATTATATTATAGTTATGGTTTTAATATAAGAGCCGGAACCGTGATGGATCGGTACCGGGTTAAAGACGTTAAAATCTGGGGGCATTTAATATATGAAAGGATCTCCCTCTTCTCCTGCCTAATTAATACGTAAACTCCTCCTCTAGCTTCAAAACATACGTAGTTAATTGTATTTAACTACACAAGAGTTTCATTGAATTAAGTGAAGAGTTGTTTTCTTCCATTAAGGTTATGAACTCTATTAAGTGTTTTAGTTAATACATGAATGAAGAACGTATGGTGTTGTGAAGTTGTAGGGATGTTATACATGTCTACTTTCACACTATAAAAGAAAGAGGAGATGGAGGGTTTTAATCCATCATAAAACAACTAAAAGAAAAGGCAAGGAGGAGAAAAGATTATTTACTCGTATCATGAATCGTGTTTCCGCATCAAAGCTTAATCTAATGGATTCAGGTAGTTTTTGTATATGTCTTCTTGCAGGTTATCACGGGTTGATTTGCGTAAAATCTAGATCCTGTTCGTTATAGATTTCATCATCGAAATAGAATAAAAGCTTACATTTACATTTTGGACCTTGATGAAATCATTTTTTACCCCCAAATCGATCGACCTTGATGAGAGCGTCAAGGTTTTGTGTAGTTCTCGTTTCAGGACTTCCAACCATGTCTCGAATCGCTCATTTCTTGGCAGATTTTAGCTTTCAGGAGATTTCGGTGTGTGAAGAAATCATATCTATTTTGTTCAAAGCTATTGAATAGCTTGAGTCCTGAGAACCGAAATGGAACACAACACACAGCTACGGAAGTGAATAACTCAATATGAAGCACCCCAAATAAGCGCAAATGGTGATCAGAAGTTCAAAACGGTAGTACATTAACTCGTAATCAAATCATCCAAAGAGTTTCTAACACTAGGCGGAAATTTAGATAAGGGCTTCGAACAAAATATGACGAATCAACACATTGCAAACGGAAGAACAAATCCAGTCTCCCCTTACTTGCCCTGACTGCCTTCACTTTATTCCAGCACAGTAGCATTGTAGCAATGACTATATACACCCACATAAACACACACAGTAATTTTAATCTCTCGTGGCTGTAATCTGAAGAAAGGAGACTGAAATTTCATTCCCATCTGCCCAAATCAACTGAATTCCATACTGAAATTTGGCTGAATTGTGAAGAATTTTTATCCTCACTGCTTGGTTGCTACAGACCTGACCTCAATCCCTTCGACAATGAGACCACCTTTCCAGTTTCCAGCCTTCACCTCCATAACTTTCAACTCTATTTCATCTTCATCGCCCAGATGGGTGAAGAACTCTCCTATCTTCAGCTTTTGCCACCCATCAGTTCTCGGCTTTGGGCACTGATCAGCCTCTAGTCTAGAGTCTCTAGATACCCGTGTCTCACCAACGTATAGCAACCTTGACCTGTTGAAGGCTCTGACCCCACTAAAAGGAAGCATGTGTCTACGCGCCCGTTGATGCTTGCCAGTTAGATCTACCAGCCGTGTCTCGGTTTTGCCTCCAGCGGTGCTTACTAAGGCTTCGAATGGTAGGTCTATTCCGTAGGATCCCTCTGTCATCTTGTATACCAGATAAGCAGCGTAGGGTGTTTCTGGGGACAGCATAGAGGTCTGGATCTTCCCACCAATTTCAAGCCAGCAAACACTAACGAGTTCAGCCACTTCCGGAAACCTAACCAAGTGAAAGAAAAAAATGTTCATAATCAAGACCAAAGATCAACCAAATATTGTTTCCAAGGAACTAATCATGCTTTTTAATATCAGCAGCTAGAATTATGGTTTCATATGAAATGAAATGGTCAACCATTATTTCGTGAACGGAAATCAGGGTTAACAGAATGCAAAGGCCTACCTTGATTCAGGGACAGAAGTCCATTTCCAATATCTCGGAGTACAACTCCATATGATGGAGAGACTCCTTGCAGAAAGCATCCAACATTTCTTTCCACAGGATCGCTCCAGCCAAAAGCTCTGCATATTTCAGTAACTAATAAGATTGCATGATTCTAGCCCGTGCAAACAGATAGTAGAGAAAAGACCGTTAGCAACAGATACATTTTGCCAACAAATTCGAAGTGATGTTTACAGATCATTTTCTGTATGCATATGCAACACTTAACGCCACAGGAGACAACACCTTATGCAATCCATTAAGGACTTTTTGGCAATTTCTTCTCATTTCTCTTTCTTCATGCTCAAGTAGAAAAATGGCGTGTAAAGTAAAGGCAAAAGTAAAGGCAAAATAACAAAAGTAAAGTCTTAACTTTAATCTTCCCGTAGAATAGACCACTAAGCAAATTAAATTCTGTATATAAGCGAAAGAGTTATGAATTCTTCTTTTTTCAAGGACAGGGAATCGTCTTCAAAAGGTAGAAAGTAGACCGTACCTACCTAATTTAATGTTTAAACTAATTTATTCAAATTCAGCATTCAAATGGTCTTCTCTATGTTATCAAAGGAAAGTTTTCCCTTCCCCGCATCTTTTATCTCATGAAATTTCACAAAACAAATGCAATTTCAGAGGAACTCTCAAAATTCAAGCCGTATAACAAATCTCAACGGCATATATTTTCAAAAAAGTCAACTAATTACACCAACCTGAAATCCTGAATCCAAAAATTATCCATCAATCCAAATCGATTAATCCAGAACCCTAATGTTGCACTGAATTCGCTAATTAATCAAAGTTTTTCCAGCTACGCGATAGATAGGAGAAAAACAAAATCGGTGAATGAATCTACCTTGGTGGCGTCGTCGACGAGGAGAGGACGGTTAGCGAGGTGCATATAGAGCTGCTTTTTAGACTGGATCTCAGCCATCAGCGCCTCACCGCCGTCAGATCGGGCAACGATGAGTTCGCAATCTGAAGGCACAAACCGCTCCCAGACGACGTCGGATTCCGATGCCGAACAGAAAACCTTCGAGACCGCCGCGAGTCGGCAAGCGTCCCTAGGCGTCGTTAATGCCACGATGGCGGCGATGCATCCCTCCGGCACCGCGTAGAAGCTACCGCCTTCATTGTCGGCCATGAATCTCAACAGAGATCGGTTTCTCTCGGTCGGTTTTCGGTTTGGATGTCCCTATCTCTCTCTTTTTACTTCTTATCAATTGTGAAGCCGATGTGGTGGCAGTGAGGTGGAGGGATGAGGTGCGTTTCCGTTTGTGTGGCGCTTTTATAGGCATGGAGAACCGATGAAATGAAAGCTTAACCCCTAAGTTTTTTCCCCCTTTATTTCTTCCTGTTTTTTGTTTATTAAATAAAAGGTGAGTTTTCAAAATAAAAATACTACTCCCTCCGTCCAACCATACATGGGTTTTTAGATGTAAATTTTTGTCCAACAATAGATGGACTTTTAGTTTTCTAGGTAAAAAGTTGTAATGATTTGTATTGGTTTGTGTGTTGTTGACTTTTTAAAATAATTTGATTGGTTAAAATGTGTAGTGGGTGTTAAAAAATAATAAAATTTATGAAAAAGTTAGTGCAATGATGATGTTTTTTTAAAAGTAAGGTATTTTATTAAAACTTGTGCAAAATGCTAAAAGACAATGTATTTTAGGACGGAGAGAGTATAAAATAAGATAAAATGTGGAATGGTATAATATCCGAATAAAAAGGGATCAGATTCACAATTGAGATCCGATTAAGCACTATAGGATAAGTAACTCCAATATTTTACTTCAATTTTTCCAGCCCACTAATTTAAAAAAAGAAGTTATTTTTTCCTACATAAATTGGAGTTTTTTTAATATAAAAAAATCGAAACTAAACTAAAATTATAATTTATAATATTTTATTGGTATTTTCTAATGGTAGAAAAAAACCATCTATTTTATAGAAGAGTAAACATGCCCTTGTGTTGAAGAAAAATGTGAAAATATTAGGGCTGGCACGGTACGGTACCATGGTAAATTTTTCATTACCACGTACCGTACCGATACCCCTCGGTATGAGATTTTCTGTACCACGTACTAACCGAATAGTTTCGGTACCGAAACTCTTGGTACCGAAAGTATCGGTTACCGAATGTCGGTACCGTGGTAACCGAAGCCACTATTTTCATTCTTCGATTTTTGTTTTATACACTGTGGTACCATCGGTACCGATGGTACCGATGACAGATTATGCTTGAAAACATAAAGACTATCCTTGGTACCGGCACGGTATTTTATTTTTTTTAAAAAATAAAATATATATTTTATTTTTTTAAAAAAAAATTAAATATATATTCGGTACCAACGGTACCACGGTATTTGGGTTGCCCATACTGTTACCGTACCGACTATCCTTGATACCGAGACTTTGGTTACCGATTCAGTCGGTTATCGACTTCTTGATACCAAGAACCTGTTGGTACGATTGGTAATCGGTTGGTATGGTAATTTTCGATTACCATACCAACCCTAGAAAATATAGGAAAGCAAACATGAAAAGGGAAGGGTAAACGGTAAACCACTTTGGGTTCAAGTAAGTATAAAGGGTGGGCTTTTGGGAGGGGCACATGGTAGAAAAAAGCCCAACTCCTAGTCCTACTTCTTTTGACGTCAACTTTTATTATTTAGCATTTGGTATGACTTACAGACTTAGTACCAAAGCAATTGCAATTTCTCAAATCTCTTTGTAATTTATCCAACCATAGAGTTGCAATATATACTCTCCTAATCTCAATACGTGTTTTCTAGGCTTCTCCATTTCTTTTTACATTCGTGTCTTTGATTTTGATGGTATAAATAATACTCGTCATTCTCATATTTTTTTTTCTTAATATTTTCATGATTGTTCTATCTCGATAAATAATTAAAAAAGAAACAATTTGTCTAAAGAAAGAGGTTAAACATGTTTTATTGGAAAAAAAATTGATAAATGAAAATGGGTGACCCTCCTAAAAAAAATCTTAATAAAATCAAATACAAATTTAAAAGACAATTTATAATTATAAATGTTTAGCTTATATTTTAGGGAAAATCGGCATAGGTTGAAATATGTGATAATTTTTTTAAATAAAAAAAAACAGCTAATTTTAGGGAAGTGTTTTCCGAATGAGATGTGTGAAAATGGGTTAAAGCCCAACAAGGGATCCACTCGTTCTGGTGAAGATGAAGCCTCATGGACGGTATCTCCCAAGCCCAAATAGAAGATCCAATACAAGATTTAAAGTTCCACGACCTCTGCTGCTCTGCACTCCAGATTTTAGGCTTCAACACATGGGAGAACAAATTCTGCAAATTCTGTGTTACATCCCGTTTTCAGTGGGATTCAGGGGAAAAAAAAACAGTGAATCTCGTTCTGCATAAATTATGTGGGATGGGACACAGGACGAGAATTTCTTATCTCACAGTGCACACAACACACACAATGTAAACCGCACAACACATAGTGGAATGGCTCACTGCAAATGACTTGCGTGTAGTATTCAAAGGTTCCCGATTCGAACTCCGGATGATTGCCTTTTATTTACCAATTCAAAAAAAGTCTTAAAATATAAAAAAGATTATATAAAAACCGTAAAATATATATGAATTTTAAATATCTTTTATAATGTTTATTTATCTATTCGAGGGACAAGACTTGTCCCGTATCGCGAGGAATAAAGCCTGTGCAAAAAAAAGGGTAGTGTATCTCGTCATTATTCTATCCCGCAACGTAGGATGACCTCCGTCTCGTCCCTTAACTACCCCTACTTCAAACTGATTGACATTAATATAATTGTAATTTTGCAATCCATAATGTCAGGCAAAACCCATAATTAATCGAGCAACTCACGCAAAATACACAATGATTATATATTGTGACATCACAATGGATCCATTCCATACAATACGAAAGTCGAAACTCCTTTAAATGTTTTTTTTAAAAAAAAAGCGAAATGAATCACCGATTTTAACCAAATAAAGAAATTGCGCTATAATAAAAACCAATGGTAGGACAAGGACAACTGAGATATTTGTTCATAATGAATTATGATATCTTTGAGATTTTATGCAATGACTTATATATGATTTCCCAACTAATTTCTACTCTCACATCCCCGCCCATGATGTACCAGAAAAAGGTTGGTACTATTAAACCCGGTGAAGATCTCCTCATCCGTTATTATTAGGGGTGTTATTCGAGCCGAACGAGCCGAGCTTGACATGTTTAAGTTTGTTTATTTGTTAAACGAGCTCAAGCCGAGCCGAGCCCAATTTTTAAACGAGCTTTATTTTTTGTTCAAGCTCGGCTTGTTTTAGTAAATGAACGAGCTCGAGCCGAGCTTTTTTCGAGCTCTAAGTAGTTTTACTTGGTCATAACATATTAACTTAAATAAAATGTTAGAAATTCCATATTATTCGAGCTATTCGAGCCTAAATCGAACGAGCCGAGCTTTCAACCGAGCTTAAAATCATGTTCAGGCTCGGCTTGTTTAGGTAAGTGAACGAGCTCGAGTCGAGCTTTTTATGAGCCGATCCCGAGCCGAGCTCAAGCTGTTCAGCTCATGTAACAGCCCTAGTTATTATAGTTCATTTTAGGCGAAAATGCATAAAACCACCCTTTATTCACCTTTGTTTGCAATTAACCACCCCTTATTCAAAAAATTTCACTTAACCACCCTTTATTCACCTTTGTTTGCAATTAACCATTGTAAAACTCAATTGATAACCTAATTCTATATACGAAATAAGAATCAAAAGAATAATTGCGGAAGCATAAACGAACAAGAACATAAAAGGACACAGAAGATTTGTTGACGCAGTTCGGCGAACCTACTCTGCGGAGCCTCAGGAGGGTGAGACTCAACCCCGGAACAATCCACTAAGCAGATCAAGGTTACAAGTCATGGTTGCATGTCACAAACAAAGACAAACTACAGATCTACTCTAGATATGACCAAGAAAGACAACAAGCGGAAGAACAACGAGCGAGACACAAGAGAAAACTCCCTGATCTTCTAAGATCTCGGATCAAAGAAGATATGAAGGCAGGACGACGAGTAAGACCAAACACAGGCGTCGTCTTCAAGGATCCAGCAAGGATCGGACTCAGGAAGCTTGGGTGAAGCTTCTGCAATGGCGGCATCCCTCTGTCGCTCTCAAGATTCCAACTCTCTCTTTCTTTCTGGGGACGACTTACCAACTTCAAGCAAGCAGCAACTGGACAGCTCGGGTTAGGGTTTTCCCTTAAATAGGGTAACCCTAATCCCAAACGACGCGTTCCACTTAAGTGAGCTGGCGACAACAATCAGATGAAGGAGCTGGGCTGGAGCGTTACTTTGGGCCTATCTTAAGCCCATGACATAAGTCCGACCTTAAGCCCAAAGTCACCAATTGCCTATCTATCATACAAGAGTACATATAACCTATAGTTTATACATTTGTGTGACATGCCATCCTATGACTTATACAAGACATTTGAGATTACAAAGCATAACAAATATGCCCTCCTAATCCGAATGTCGACCTTGAACTACCAGTAGTGGATCTTCTTAGGGTTGAGTGAACACTTATCCGTCGTCGGCTCATGTACCTGCAAATTAGTGGACATCAAAAATGTGCAAGGCATTCCTGCAATAAGAGAACTTATTGGCAGGAACTATTTTGGTTCCAAAATCAGCGGGGTTCTCTTCCCCTTTGATCTTCTTCACCTGCAGTACCTGTTCTTCTACCCTATGTCTGATATAATGGAACCTTACATCGATATGTTTGGTTCTTTCATGATACATAGGATCTTTACACAGATATAAAGCACTTTGAGAGTCCGAATTAATTACAGGTAAGAAAGGCTTTCAAAATATCTCTTCCAGAATACCTTTCATCCACACACCTTCCTTAGCAGCTTCAGTGGCTGCTATATACTCAGCTTCTGTGCTAGAAAGTGCAACAACAGATTGTTGTTGTGACTTCCAGGACACACAGTTTCCAGCCCAGGTGAAGAAGTAAGCAGTGGTTGACTTTTTGTTATCCTTATTACTTGCATGATCAGAGTCAACATACCCGAGCACCTGAGATGCAGGCTTATAAAAGCTGTATACTAAACCCAAGTTCCTGGTGCCATAGATGTACCTTAGAAGGTACTTCATTGCTGTCCAGTGAGCTTGACCTGGATTTGACATGAACCTGCTCAGCACACTAATGGCAAAGGCCAAGTCAGGTCTTGTACAAAGCATTGCATACATAACTGAGCCCACAGCAACATCATATGGAACAGAAGCCATTATTTTCCTTTCACTCTCAGTTTTGGGGCAATGGGCCTTGGTGAGCTCCAAATGCCCTCCTAATGGGATAGGTGAGGTTTTAGTGTTATCCACATTAAACCTCTTCAAAACCTTCTCAATGTAGTCTACTTGAGACAACATGAGTTGCTTCTTTTTCCTATCCCTTATTAGGGTAATACCAAGAATTTTTCTAGCATGGCCAAGGTCTTTCATCTCAAAATTTTTCATCAGATCCCTTTTCACAATAGAAATATAATGCATGGAAGGACAAATAAGCAAGATGTCATCCACATACAGCAATATAAACAGGGGATATACAGATTTAAGACCTTTATAATACAGACAAGAATCATATTCAGATCTCAGAAAACCAAGCTTCTTCATGCACAGATCAAATTTGATGTTCCACTGCCTAGGAGATTGTTTGAGCCCATATAAGGATTTCTTAAGCAAACATACATGATCAGGTTTACTTTTGTCAACAAAGCCCTTAGGTTGGTTCATATATATAGTCTCATTTAAATCTCCATGCAAGAAAGCAGTTTTGACATCCATTTGCTCCATTTCCCAATCAAACACAGTGGCAATAGCAAGCAGAAGCCTTAAGGTTTTATATTTAACTACAGGGGCAAAGATATCAGTGTAATCCAGCCCTTCCCTCTGAGTAAAGCCTTTGGCTACAAGCCTGGCTTTATATTTTGGAGGGTCATCTTTAGAAATTCCATCTTTAACCTTATAAATCCATCTATTTTGTATCAGCTTAGCATGAGCAGGTTTAGGAACCAGAATCCAAGTCTTATTGTCATGCATAGATTTAATCTCATCAAGCATAGCAAGGAACCACTGCTTAGAATTAGTGGACCTCATAGCAGATTCATAGGTTTCAGGAATATCATACTTGACAATCTCAGAAGCCACATAAGCAAACTCAACAATATGCATATTAGAAGAATACCTCCTGTTAGGAATAATGGTTCGAGGAACCCTATCCCTAACAAGTTGGTAATCAGACACATTAGGCATGGCAGCAGAGGAAGGAGAAGAAGTAGAAGACTCAGAGGAAGTGTTAGAAGTAACTCCCTTTTCTGGACTGTGTTGAACATTTCCAGGTATTTCTTCATTTCTTTCCCCCCTTAATTGTTGAGTTGCTGGATCAGGTGGGTGGTTTTGTGCTTGATCCTCAGCTGGAGGTG
Source organism: Persicaria maculosa (assembly GCA_963922045.1). Classification (NCBI taxonomy): domain Eukaryota; kingdom Viridiplantae; phylum Streptophyta; class Magnoliopsida; order Caryophyllales; family Polygonaceae; genus Persicaria; species Persicaria maculosa. The sequence goes on from OY998262.1 coordinate 27,484,788, forward strand.
TTATCATAGGGGAGGGGGTTGTTGACCCAGGGCCTGCATCCAGACCCTCATCCTCATCAGGCTCCTGTGCATCATTGGATCCCTTCTTGAAATACTCATCAGGCACAAAGAATTTGGAGCTAGAAACACTGGTACCTGCTGGATCAACAGAAGCCATTAGATTTTTGAAGTGAAAATTCTTTTCATTGAATGTGACACTTCTGGAAGTGATCACTTTATAGCCACCAGGTTGGATGAGCAAGAGCCTATAGCCCTTAACACCCTCAGGGTAACCTAACATGACACACTTTAAGGCTCTGGGGTGCAGCTTGCCTTGTGAGACCTGATGGTAGGCAGTACACCCAAAGGGCCTTAGGTATGTCAAGTTAGGTGGCCTTCCAGTCCACTTTTCTTGTGGAGTGGTGAAGTTTATTGCAGAGGAGGGGCACCTGTTTATGAGGTATGCAGCTGTATGAACTGCCTCCCCCCATAAACTGGATTTCATCCCTGCAGTAAACAACATGCACCTGGTCTTCTCAAGCAGTGTCCTGTTCATCCTCTCAGCAGTGCCATTCTGCTGAGGGGTGCCAGGCACTGTGAGGTGTCTCTTTATCCCATATTCCTTACAAAAATCATCAAACATCTTATTGCAAAATTCAAGACCATTGTCAGTCCTTAAGCAAACTATCTTATTCCCAGTTTGGTTTTCAACTTTAGCTTTCCAGATTTTAAAAGCAAAGAAAGCTTCATCTTTTGTTTTGAGCAATGCAATCCAGACTTTTCTAGAAAAATGATCAACAAAAGATATGAAATACTTGTTGCCACTAAAGGTGTCAACTTGTGCAGGACCCCAGAGATCAGAATGAATATATTCTAAGGTCTTAGAAGCAATATACACAGATCTAGAGAAAGCATGCTTAGAAGCTTTACCAAACACACAATTTTCACAGAAGGATAAGACAGCAGGCTTAGCAGACAAAACACCTTGTTTATGCAGATGCAACAAACCAGTATTGCTGATATGACCTAGTCTATGATGCCACAACTCAGTTTGGTCATTGGTCATATCAATAGATTTAGCAAGCACATTACACTCAGAAGTAGCAGTGATGACATGATATAAACCTTTTCTCTTTATGGCTTTAAGTAAGAAATCACCATGATAAGAGACAGTTTTCACACCAGATTTGGTATTAATATCATAATCCAGGTCATCGAGAACAGATTCAGAAATAAGACTTCTTCTCAACTCAGGTACCCATCTAACATCTTTCAGGATCAAAGTCTTATTGTCAGGCAAATTCACAGATACATCACCACTACCCTCAATCTTTAATACAATATGATCACCCAAGTAAACACTGCCAGACACAGATTCATCAATATGATCAAACAGAGATTTCAAGGGGGTGGCATGCATGGTACAACCAGAGTCTAAGATCCATGATTTGCTAGTAACATAAGTATCCAACACAGAAGTGCACATGAACAATTCAGCAGGATAGGAATACTTTTCAGTTTCAAGCAAAGAGACAGACATAGATTTAGACTTATTTTCATCAGCCTTTTTCTTCTTCCTACAATCTTTTATCCAATGGCCAGGTAAACCACAATAATTGCAAGTTGAATCCTTAGGCACTTTACTGTTAGACTCAGCAGACTTGGGTTTTTCCTCATTCTTAGGTTTATTTTCATCAGATTTGGGCTTTTTATTTTTGGACTTTTTGCCTTGCCTGTTGCCACCATTGGCATACATCACCTCAGATTTCTCAGATGAATCTTGCTTAGATCCATATTTGGGTTTGAACACTTTAAGCATTTCATTCTTCTCTTGAATAGTATCAACTATCCTTTCCTTTGTCAAAGGTTCCCGAGAGAATTGAATGACATCCTTAAAGTGGTCAAACTGGGTAGGCAAAGAGTTCAATAATAAAATAGCTTGGTGAGAATCTTTAATACTGTCATCACACCTTTCCAATTCTTGAGTCATTTTAAGAAATTTATCCAAGTTATCATGCAGAGTCAAAGAAACATCCATTTTAAAAGTAAATAGACGACACAGCAAGGAAATACGACTAGGAAGAGATTTAGAGAGATAGAGATCCTCCATAGTTAACCATAGGACTCTGGGGTCAGAAATTTTAACCACTTGACGTGCAACTTCATCTGTCAGACGAAGCATAATCTCAGCATAGGCTTGTTCTGCCATTTCTGGATCCACAGTCACATCAACCTTGCCAGTACCAGGATCACCCTTCTTGGGAGTGTGTTCCTCGATCAGGATATCCTTTTTCTTGGCATTTGTGGTTTCTGATGCAGCAATGGCTGGATTCACAGCTTTCCAGCACTTTTCTTTTATCAAGATGGACTTCATCTTGATCTGCCACATTGAGAAGTCGATTTTGCCATCAAATGGCTTAATCTTCACAGAAGCATCCGACATTGTTGGTGATTTCAAGTACCTACTCAAGAAATCAGAGATAACAAGGTCAGTAGCTAAAACTTCACAGTAATCTTCAAGAAACTCAAAGATTAATAAACACAGAAAACACAGATGGGTTTTAAAACAGTGATACGTCAAATAGAGGAGGAATGGCACCACGCGTGAGCGCTTTCTAGGTCCACCCAATGCTCTATTTCCAGATCCTCTCCCTGAAGCCAACAATGACTCAGGAAGGTGGGAAAAGGGACACTCAAGCTCTAGTATCACAATCAGAGAAACCCTAGCTCTGATACCAATTTGTAAAACTCAATTGATAGCCTAATTCTATATACGAAATAAGAATCAAAAGAATAATTGCGGAAGCATAAACGAACAAGAACATAAAAGGACACAGAAGATTTGTTGACGCAGTTCGGCGAACCTACTCTGCGGAGCCTCAGGAGGGTGAGACTCAACCCCGGAACAATCCACTAAGCAGATCAAGGTTACAAGTCATGGTTGCATGTCACAAACAAAGACAAACTACAGATCTACTCTAGATATGACCAAGAAAGACAACAAGCGGAAGAACAACGAGCGAGACACAAGAGAAAACTCCCTGATCTTCTAAGATCTCGGATCAAAGAAGATATGAAGGCAGGACGACGAGTAAGACCAAACACAGGCGTCGTCTTCAAGGATCCAGCAAGGATCGGACTCAGGAAGCTTGGGTGAAGCTTCTGCAATGGCGGCATCCCTCTGTCACTCTCAAGATTCCAACTCTCTCTTTCTTTCTGGGGACGACTTACCAACTTCAAGCAAGCAGCAACTGGACAGCTCGGGTTAGGGTTTTCCCTTAAATAGGGTAACCCTAATCCCAAACGACGCGTTCCACTTAAGTGAGCTGGCGACAACAATCAGATGAAGGAGCTGGGCTGGAGCGTTACTTTGGGCCTATCTTAAGCCCATGACATAAGTCCGACCTTAAGCCCAAAGTCACCAATTGCCTATCTATCATACAAGAGTACATATAACCTATAGTTTATACATTTGTGTGACATGCCATCCTATGACTTATACAAGACATTTGAGATTACAAAGCATAACAACCACCCCTTATTAAAAACTTTTCACTTAACCACCCCTTATAACAAATTGTTTGCAAGTAACCACCCATCTTCCCATTTTTCTTTAAATTAAACTTCTATTAAATTCAACTTAAAAGTAAAAGACGAAAATGCCCCCAAATTTGGTTTTACAGTTTTTATTTATTATTATTTATACAAAATTATCATTAATGTATGCAAGTTATGTCCACCTCTGCTAGTAGGTCAGATGTAGTCATACCTCTTTCGGTCATTGACGCTTTATTTGCACCCTCCTCTGGCAATGCTTGATAGTAGACCTGTCAGAATACGATCCGACCCGGTCGACCCGACCCGAACGACCCGAAATTTTTTGGTCAAGAGCCGAAAATTTTGACCCAAAATTTGTTTCCTACCCCGAGCCCGAAAACCGAGTAATTTTCCAGGTCATCTGGGCTTAGACCCGGTGACCCGATTGAGCCAGTAATTTTGACCCGATTGACCCAGTAATTTTGACCCGATTGACCCAATTGACCCGGTGACCCAATTAACCCAATTGATTTATATCTATATATGATTAACCCTAAAACTGTAAAACCAAATTTGGGGGCATTTTCGTCTTTTACTTTTAAGTTGAATTTAATAGAAGTTTAATTTAAAGAAAAATGGGAGGATGAGTGGTTACTTGCAAACAATTTGTTATAAGGGGTGGTTAAGTGAATTTTTTTTAATAAGGGGTGGTTACTTGCAAACAAAGGTGAATAAGGGGTGGTTAAGTGAAATTTTTTGAATAAGGGGTGGACCGGGTGGTTAATTGCAAACAAAGGTGAATAAAGGGTGATTTTATGCATTTTCGCCTTCATTTTATTTGCGACTTATTGTGATTGGTCAAGTAACACGAAAAACAATTTTTCTATATATTTATTATTCATTTAACCAATCAATGTAAATAGCACACAAAATAGACGTACACTTGTGGACTGGACGATATATTAATGTTCAAAACACTTCATTTTTCGGTCGAAAGAAGAGACGAAGCTAATCCACACATCGATCTAGTCGTGCTTTTATTCGACCAAAACAAGAAGAAAAAAAAGGCTAAGTAGGCAAGATAAAGGGATAGCCTGACCCCAATTACATCATCTTGTAGAAAGCAAAAAACACCCTCAAACGGAAACTAAAGTTATAATTAAAAGCTAAGCTAGTTAGGTGATCCACGATGTGGGGTTAGCTTTCCGGAACATGTACATGTCAAAACCGAATATTAAAGTCTCTATATTTAATTAACCAAATCATTTCTCCCTCAATGGCCTTCAGGCATGTCCTTTGGGGTTGTTAAAGCGAAAAACACCCTCAGACGTACCAAATAATGAAAACGGAAGCAACTGAACAAATTGTATTAAGTCTTGGAGAGAGTTACAGAAATCAGAATGAGTTAATTAGGGGAGAAGAAGCTGGTGTGTAGTTGTTATACACTACAACTATTTATAGCCCCTTTCCTCCTAATTGCACTAATTATAATACCACTCTCTTTCTCTTATTCTTCAATATAATCCCTTCTGTATATACATGTTATTACCCCCCCTAAAGTTGGAGATGGGTTATCAAAAACCACTCCCAACTTGAGACTAAGAAAACGGTGTTGCTGTTCTCCAAGTGCTTTAGTCATCACATCTGCTAGTTGAAGAGCTGAAGTCACATGCTGTGTGACTAAGAACCCTTCTTCAAGTTTTTCGCAAACAAAGTGGCAATCTATGCGAAGCTGCTTTATTCTCTCATGGAAAACCGGGTTAGCAGCAAGATGTTGGGCAGCCTTGTTGTCACAATGTAGGGGAATCAGGTGAGGAATAAGAACCTGAAGATCCTTGAACAAACCATCCAACCACACCATTTCACTAGTGGCATATGACAGTGCCCTGTACTCAGATTCAGCCGACGATTTTGATACTGTTTGTTGCTTTTTGGTCTTCCAAGATACCAAGGATTTTCCAAGAAGCATGCAGTATCTAGAATGAGAACGAGCTGAGAAGGTGCAGGCTCCCCAATCAGCATCTGTGAAGGGTGCAATTTGTAAGGCAGAGTCAACTGGATAAAATAATCCTGCATTCAGTGTCCCTTTGAGGTATCTAAGGACATGTAAAGCAGCTTGATAGTGAGGCTCCCTAGGACTGCTAATAAACTGAGACAAATGTTGGATGGAATATGAGATGTCTGGTCTTGTGAGATTGAGGAAAAGAAGCCTTCCAACCAAACGTCTGTACACCTCAAGGTCTTGAATTAGATCACCTTCATCTGATGATAACCGAAGTCCCCTAGGTAAAGGAAACTTTGCTTCTTTGGAATCCAGCATCTGAGTGTCTCTGAGAAGATCAAGGATGTACTTCCTTTGATGAATAAGCATGCCAGTTGCTGATATAGCTATCTCCATCCCAAGGAAATATCTCACTTGACCAAGGTCCTTGATTGTGAATTTCTGGTGAAGGAGATTCTTTTTGTTGATGATGGTTGCTTCATCATCTCCAGAAAGTAATAGATCATCTACGTATACCAGTGCAGTGACAATACCTTTGGGAACATGCTTAATAAAAAGTGAATAATCCTGCTTAGACTGCACATAGCCAAGAGGCACTAGAAACTTTGTTAGCTCAACATTCCATTGTCTACTTGCTTGTTTCAATTCATAGAGAGATCTCTTTAAGAGACAAACTTGACCAGGTAATGCCTTCTTGTAACCATCTGGTGGTTTCATATATATTTCTTCATCAAGGTAACCATGAAGAATGCATTATTAATGTCAAGTTGATGGATTGGCCACTGTTTTTACAGTAGCTAAAGCAAGTAAACATCTAATTGTAGTGAACTTGGCAACTGTAGAAAAGGTATGTTTATATTCTTTATTTTTAACTCGATTATAACCTTTAGTAACTAAACGAGCCTTATACCTTTCAATGGTTCCATCTGGCTTGTGTTTGAGTTTAAACACCCATTTAGAACCAATGGGAACCTTACTTGGGGGTAATGTTGTAAGCTGCCAGGTTTTAATCTTCTCTAAGGCTTCTATTTATTTGTCCATTGCTTCAATCCAGTTGTTGTCCTTGTTAGCTTGAGCAAAAGTATGGGGTTCAGGAACCTGAACAAGACTTACAAAGGACTTGATAAAATCATTAGAATAGGAATGGGTTTCCCCAAATACCATAGATAAAAAAGATTGAGATAATGAGTCATTTGTATGTATAGAAGGACATACAAAATCTTTTAATTTGGCAGGAGCTTGATGCACTCTAGTCGATCTTCTAGGTTGCACCTCAACTCCATGATTAATTGGCATCCTGTTACTAGATGTAGAAGTGTCAGAAAGAGATTTAGAAACATGATCTATATTCATATTATCAACTTGATCTTGTGTTGAATTAGAATCACTGAAATGATTTTGATCAAACCCAATGTCATTGTTGATATAGCCTTGATTTTGTGGCTCATATGGAACTAAATTTAAATCAGAAGAATCTGCTGGACTTACCAAAGGCAATTTTGGCAATTCAGGAACAATTGTCTTACCTGTCTGAATACAATCTTTAAAGGGAAATTGAGACTAAAAAAACTGAACATCTCGACTCACAATATATTTGTGAGTGTCCAAACAGTATAACCTGTAGGCTTTCTGTGCAAAAGGATATCCAACCAGTATACACCTTTGTGCTTTAGAACCAAATTTGTCCTTCTTAAACCGTGTATTTAATGCAAAACACAAGCATCCAATAGTTCTAAGTTTATCTAAGGAAGGAGGCTTACCAAATAATACCTCATGAGGGGATTTCCACTTCAAAACTGATGTTGGAAGCTTGTTAATTATGTGTGTTGCTGCAAGCACACAATCTGCCCAAAACTTTGAAGGTAAACCAGCATGTATCTTGATTGCCCTTGCAGTCTCTATCAAATGTCGATGCTTTCTTTCAACCTTACCATTTTGTTGGGGAGTATATGGAGCACTCCTTTGATGAACTATACCATGTTTAGAAAATAACATATGGCAAGCAGATTGGACAAACTCTGTCCCATTATCACTTCTAAAGTACTTAACAGTAGTACCAAATTGAGTAGAAACATAGGATATGAATGAAGACAAAGTGGAACAAACAAGTGTCTTATTATTCAGCAAAAATGTCCATGTAACCCTACTTTTATCATCTACAACAGTAAGAGAGTAGGAAGCACCAGAAATGCTTGGAGTTTTGTAAGGACCCCAAAGATCAAGATGAACTATATCAAAACAATTGTCTGAAACGGTAACACTAGAAGGAAAAGGCAACCTATGCATCTTTGCCAAAACACAAGTGTCACAAGGTGGCATAGAGGCATGAGAAACTGAATCCAAGTGCACCATCTTACTAATAGATGCATGACCCAGTCTTACATGAAGCTAATGCACTTGGTCTACAGATTTACACACATTAGAAACATTAGGTAAAGGTTTACAAATGCTAGAAACAATGCTTTTATTGATCTCAAAAGGTAAAACACCATGTGGAACATTATCAGCTTGGAGCATGTAAAGTCCATGTTGCTGCACCCCTGATCCAATGACCTGGCTAGTTCCAAGGTCCTGAAAAAACCATCGATTTGCAATAAATATAGCAGCAAAGTTCACTAGTACAAAATGGTGTTCTTACGGCACAAATTTCTCGGGGGTTTTAAAAAACTCCCGAGAGATAAATCTCACAAGGAGGTTTTCATAAAAACTCCCGATAGATGTATGTTTTGTATAAAAAAATAAAACTCGGCTAAACCTGGATATACTCTTACAGGGTTTTTGGTTTAACCCCTGATAAGAATCCATTTCTTTAAGGAGATTTTAGTAAAAAGCCCCGAAAAATATATCTTCTACAAATTTATATCTTTAGAGAAACTTCCTGATTGCTAAAAAAGAAGAAGAAAAACTTCCCGAAGCAGACCCTAGAAATCGATCTCGATCACTCGCTCGAATTGAAGAACGTCCAGACTCTCTGAGGGTCGCATAAATTTTCATTGGTTCTTCGCTCCTCTATCCCTCTTCGATCAATTTTGTTGTTGGTCGAATAGGTCACCCGAAATCTACAGACTACAGAGAATTCGCCGCTAAAGAGGGCCGATGGAGACACTGCTTCGCTCCTCTCAGGTTTGTCGTTCTCTTCTGTAAAGTGTCACTCCTCTCACCCTATTCCATGAAACAAGGTAACCCGAAGTCGACAGAAATTTCGCTGCTGAGGAGGGTTGACGGAGACGCCGGTGAAGTGACTTGGCTGCTTCGCTCCTCTCGCTCTCAGGTTTGTGTTCTCTTATGTAATTTTATTAGGATGTAATTATACTCCTGTTGGATGAAATAGAGTCTAATCGAATCGAATCCCCCAATTTAGTTGCAGACCGTTTGGCCTCTCTTTGTAGGTTCCTCGGGTCGTTTTTTTCTTGCTAAAATCGACCAATTGTACTCTGGTATCTCTTTCTCTCTGTGCTTAATTTATGATGGTGATACGTGCTTGATCAATGTTGAAGAAATGCATCATATGGGCTGAGGTTGGGTGCTCTTCTTGAAATTGTACACATTTGGATGATATCTACACTCACTGAATCTCGCAATTTGGTTGCAGGAACTTCTCTAAGGAATCTCGGTTTACAGCCTTCTCTGGATTTTATCTCTCTCTATGAACTCGTTGAATATCTTCAAATGCTATTAAGCTGATGTGCTGGAATTGTAGCAAGCATTCAAGATGTTGTTTTCATATTCCTTACATTTTTTTATTTATAGGTTAAATCCATTTACTTTTGAATTCTTTGATTTATGATATTTATTGTTCTCTTTTAAAGAATTCACTCTAATGCATCTACAAATGATGATATCTTATGTCTGAGTTCAAACTACCAACGACTCCAGCAAGTAATTGCAATGTTTTGCCCATTTCATCTTCCATGAAAGTCACATTGGGAAAGTCAGTCAAGCTACTTTGAGCCAAATTCTTGGTTATTTTTCGTTTTCATCAAGAAGTTGGGCACTCTAATAAGGTCCTACTCTCCTTTTCCTTGTATCTTCTTAATTTTTTCTAATATTATTTTTATTTCATATCTTTGTTTGAAATGGAAAAATTTGACCCAATTGTGGAAGAGGGCGCTGATTTTGGTGCATTCATTATCTCAAAGTTGGGATATTCTGAGGATCCTGATCACCAGCACCTATGTGTTGTACTTGGTGCCATGGCACAAGAGCTTAGGGATACAACCTCTCCCTGTCTCCTGTGGTTTATTTCTGCTCCACGGTTTCCTCCCTCGATTGTCTCTCTTTCGAGCCATCCATCTCTCCATATACTCATGATCATGCTGTTGATTATCTAGTTACTATACTTTCTATGGTAATTCCTAGAGTTTCTAGGGGTGTTTTGAAGAAGAAAAAACAATCTTTGTTGGAATTGGTGGAGAGGGTCTTGCGTTCCAAGAACATGTCGCCTTCTGCTCGAGCCTCAGGGCTGATATGCATTGCTCGTCTGTTAATGATTCGAGATGCTATTGGTTGGTCTGATGTATCTCAAAATTATGGTTTTCTTCTCAGTTATGTTCCAGTTTCGCAGTTTAAGGTAATAATGTTGTATTTATTTTAAGTTCTCTTTCATTTGTTATTCTCTTGCATTTAGGGCTTGTTTAGTAAGTGACAATCAAGGACAAGAATAATGGAAAAGGAATTTACTAACAAGATCAGTAGTCCCATGTTCAAAATGGAGGAAAGTCATTTTTTATTCCCAGGCACAAATTAGCAAATGAAACATGCGTAAGTGGATAATTTTTAGATTTCAATTTATGAGACATTTTGCACCCAAATCTCTATATTCCTTGAGGAAGCATACTCTATGCTTTTATTTTTACTCTGTTGATTGATCTTGAGTTAATGTGCCCTTTGTTGTCTTTGGATTATGTTTGGGTGAATCTTGAGGGAGCATACTCTATGCTTTTATTTTTACTCTATTCCTTTCTTCTCATGCTTTCTCTTATGTTCCATTAGTAGCAGTGCATATATGTGGATATTTTTAATTATTTCTCCTTGAATAGGACAAAAAATAAAAGAAATATGAAGCAGCTCTACTTTGGAATTCTTCATACTTTCGAATTCTTTACCTTTTTTGTGCATTTACATATATAATATGAAGCTATGGTACATTTTATGGCTTAAATTTTGTAGGGTGTAATATCATTTAGAGAAAAAAGTGTTGGCCTGTGGAATAATGAATATCAACGAGTCCCTCCAACAAGAATTGTATCTTTCTGATCAAGTCATCGTGTTCGGTTCGTGTCGAGCAGATCATCACAAACTTGTAAATCATCTTAGTGCTTTACTTCCCCCAAACTCTAGCCATTCATGGAATTATATATATTGTTTAACTTCAATATCGATGATACACTGGGATGATGATGATGATGTTGTTGTTGTTGTTGTTGTTGTTGTTTTTGTTGTTGTTGTTGTTGTTGTTGTTGTTGTTGTTGTTGTTGTTGTTGTTGTTGTTGTTGTTGTTGTTGTTGTTGTTGTTGTTGTTGTTGTTGTTGTTGTTGTTGTTGTTGTTGTTGTTGTTGTTGTTGTTGTTGTTGTTGTTGTTGTTGTTGTTGTTGTTGTTGTTGTTGTTGTTGTTGTTGTTGTTGTTGTTGTTGTTGTTGTTGTTGTTGTTGTTGTTGTTGTTGTTGTTGTTGTTGTTGTTGTTGTTGTTGTTGTTGTTGTTGTTGTTGTTGTTGTTGTTGTTGTTGTTGTTGTTGTTGTTGTTGTTGTTGTTGTTGTTGTTGTTGTTGTTGTTGTTGTTATAGGGTCATGATGTTGTTATTTTGGTATTTGGTGTAGAGTCTCCTGGCTTTCTACCAGTTCTATGAATCGGGCAGGAAGCTGTTTTTTTTTTATAAAAAATTACAATATTTCTCGGGGTTTTTTTTTTTGAAAAAACTCCTGAGAGAGTTAAAGGTAAAATACCATATTTGATACACCTATCTCTCGGGAGTTTTTAGGAAAACCCCTGACCGAAAATTGTTTCTCATGGGTTTTTATAAAACTCCCGAGATACATTTCTCAGCGATGCGAATAACGGGAGGTTGAAAACTCCCGTATGCTTTGTAAAAAAAACCCCGAAAGACGTTTGTTCTGTAAATTCGAGTCTTCAACCAGACGAGGCACAGACAACAGGTTATGTTTAAAAGATGGAACTAATAAAACATTTTGCAAGGTAATACTATCTGTCAAAAATAACTCACCCATATGAGAAACAAGTGCCAAATTACCATCAGGCATACCAACTTGTATAGCCATATCTAGCATTCTCTTATTAACTAAAAGATGACCATAAGCAGTCATGTGGTCTGTCGCACCAGTATCTAAAATCCATTATGTATCCTTAGACATTCTAGCAATTAAAGCAAGATTGTAAGAAGGAGAATTACCTGCCATGTTTGTCACAGTGGCACAATTCATTTGACTGTTGCCTTGCATAGCCTTGAGCACTTCTTGACAAACAGGATTGATCAGAGATTGATCAATCTTCCCACTCGCGGACTTCTCATAGTCAAAGCCTTGAGGTTGATCCACACTTTGTAGATAATTATCCACATCCCTCCCAGAAGTATCAAAAGCATTATGAGCCGACGACCTCCCTTCTTTCTTGAACCATTCTGGGTAACCATGGAGCTTAAAGCAGTTCTCCATGATATGCCCCTTTCCTCGACAGTGATAGCAGATTTTATATTTATCTTTGCGTTCTGGTGCCTTCTTTTACTTGTAATCTTTTCGACCACCTTGAGGTCTACCCCTTCTAGCAGCTAAAGTCATGTTGTCCGCTTGAGAATCACCAATACTCGACGAAATCCCTTTCCCTCCTTCTACCTGAGACACAAGAAAGTAAGCCCTATTGATCGAGGGCAAAGGATCTGTCGAGAGAATGCTATGAACCGTCGTTTCATAACCACCCAAACCCTTCAGAAATTGCATCACACGATTCCTTGATTCTGCATCAGTCACTTTCTTGGCTAGCTGACAAACACAATTTGCCATAGCACCACAAGAACACTCATAAAATCCTTCTACGTTATGTAATTGATCCCAAACCTTCTTCAATTTCGCAAAGTACTCTGCGATTGTCTTACCATCTCTCGTAATCTGGCTCAATTCTCTCTTCAACTGGAAAATCAAAGGAGCGTTCGTTTGGCCATACCTTTCTGACAACTCATCCCACAAATTCTTGGAAGACTCCACGCACATAAAGCTTTCTGAAATCGGAGCCACCATGGAATTGAGGATCCAACACCTCACCATGTAATCAGCACGTAGCCATCTCTGCAAATTGATCGATCCTGGCACTGGCTTGGGACAGGAACCATCTACGAACCCTAATTTGTTCTTCGTTCCGAGCGCCAATCGAATCCCTTTACTCCAACCTAAGTAATTCGAACCAGAAAATTGCACTGCAATCAGCTGCGCTCCCGGGTTGTCCGAATTCGCGAGAGCCAAAGGATCATTAGCCGATCCCTATGCGCCTTGTTCAACACCAAACCGGAAAACACCACCGTCAACCATTATGAATCACCAAGATTCTCACCTAGAAACACCAAAATCGATTACCCAACCCGCACCAAGATCGCACACAACAATCAACCACCAACGATCCCACCGGAGATCAAGCCACAGCCAGCCCGACCTGATCTCACACCATTCGCTCAGATACCATGAAAACGGAAGCAATTGAACAAATTGTATTGAATCTTGGAGAGAGTTATAGAAATCAGAATGAGTTAGTTAGGGGAGAAGAAGTTGGTGTGTAGCTGTTATACACTACGGCTATTTATAGCCCCTTTCCTCCTAATTGCACTAATTACATAATACCACTCTCTTTCTCTTATTCTTCAATATAAGCCCTTCTGTATATACATGTTATTAAATAATGTATATAGTCAAACTAATCAAAGTTATACTGGTAATATTAAAAGCTAAACTAGCTAAGTTATCCGCGGTACGGGGTTAATTAGCTTTCCGGAACACATTCATGTCAAAACCGAAAACGGTATTAAAAAAAGATACATATATATGATGAAATTAAAATGGTAGGCGGCCAGGCCTTTATATAGAGTATATTAGGGGTGGGCACAAATTCCGCAAATCCCGGCCCGTCCCACAATATATATATATATATATATATATTATATATATTTAATTAAATTTAATAAAAATATATAAGAATTACTTATATATTTCGACATCTTCACCATTTACAGTGTTATATATTAACATTTACAGTGTTATGTATTAAAATTCCACAGATCATCTTCACCATTTACAGTAGAGTAAATTGCAATTAATATCCCAACCTTTAGAGATAGCTGCTTTCAATACCCTAATCTTGTAAAATTTCACAAAATATCATAACCTATAACATTAGTTGCAATTAACACCCTATATGAGTTTCTTGAATTAAAAAATTACCCACAACAAACAAAAATTTCAAAAAATCACCCATATTCATAAAATATTTTCAATGAACCCCTAATACATTTTTAAAAATGAGAATTAAATAAATCTCTTACAATTTAACCCCACCCGACCCACCATCCAAAAATAATTGTAATAGATATATAAAATATACTCCTTTAAAATATAATATAATTACTTTAGCATCTACTCATTTAAAATTTTAATATAATCAATCAAAATAATTAATTATTTATCTAAAAAAGATACATTATAATTAAAATCTAAATTTATATAAGTCTTTCTTGATACATCCCGATTTGTACATCTATATATTCCTTGTATATTATTTGATACGATATATACTGTCTTTTTCGTTAATATTATGTTATATATACTAAAACTAATACATAACATTTTATAATGTATCACACATAAATTCCATGGTATTAAAAAAATGATTCTATAAGAAATGTTTAACATAATAGTTATACAAAAATAAAATAAAGTAGATTTAAAAAATAAATGGTAAAAGATATGATAACCATTTGCAATAAATAATTATATAATAAAGATATATTAAAAATAATATGGTAAAAAATAATAATTTTACCATATTATTTTTAATATATCTTTATTATGTAACTATTTATTACAGATGGTTATCATATCTCATACCATTTATTTATTAAAATCTACATTATTTTATTTTTGTAAAAGTATTATGTTTAAGATAAATAATTAATTATTTTGAGTAATTATATTAAAATATTAAATGATTAAATGCTAAAATAATTATATTATATTTTTAAAGGAGAAGATTTTATATACTAGTTGTTATAATGATTTTTGGATGGTGGGTTGGGTGGGCTTAAATTGTAAGAGATTTTTTTTAATTTCAAATTTTAAAATATATTAGGAGTTTATTGAAAAGATTTTATGAATATGGGTGATTTTTTGTAATTTTTGTATGATGTGGATAATTTTTTAAATTTAAGAATCTCATCCAGGGTGTTAAGTGCAACTAATGGTATATGTTATGATATTTTGTGAAATTTTACAAGGTTAGGGTATTAAACCCTAAAGGTTGGGATATTAGTTACAATTTACCCTTTACAGTAATGGTCTTTTGAAAAACAAGGCTCATTGCTAAGAGGCTTTATGTTATGCATGAATTAACATTTACATATATATTAACATTTTACAGTGTTATATATGCATGAATTTAATTTGTATGGCTGAATTTTTTTTTAAAAAAAACTTACTGTTATTTTTAGATTGTACTTTTATCTTTTTTTCGAGGGACAAATCCCGTCCCGTCCCGTGAGGGATAAGACCTAGCGGGATTTGAAAAAAAAAATATTCAATCCCGTCCCGTAAAAAATACGCAGGACGGGACGCGGGATTACCCTAATCCCGTCCCGTCCCATGCCCCCCCCTAGAGTGTATTACTTTAAAAAGCCGGCTTTTTTTACTTGTTTGATGGAAAACTTAGTTTAGCTTTCAAGCTACTGCTGCTTCCATCTACACCAGTACCACACCACACCAGTACGTAGTTGTTGCGAGAATCCCATCGATCGATCGACCAAACCGGTTTGCTTTCAAGCTTACCTTCTTCATGGCATGTCAGTGGGTAACTGGTAACCCTAAAACTAGCAAATGAATGAAAGGGCTTCATTAATTTGCTTGTTTTATTTGGCTCTTTTTCCGTTGTCCAATTTCTTGAAATGGGCCGTTCAACCAGAAACACACTCAGTCCCTCCTCTTGTTCAGTAGTACCATTGAATTTCGTTGTTGCATTTTTATGGTTAATGAATAACCACAACGCAGAGCTTGTAGTAGTGGGAATGGGATTCAACAACACCGACTACTACAGGCAAGTTAGCAGCTTGAGGCTCCAGAGGATCCACAGACGCTTACACATTATCAACAAGCCTCCTGTTTTCTCCCTTCTGGTAAATTAATTAATTAATTAATTAATTTCGTTTAGTTATATTAATTGTCCCAATTAATAATTGTTTTTTTTTTTCACCTCCCCATATGTATGCATGAATTGAATGAACTAACTTAAGAGCCCAG
This sequence comes from Persicaria maculosa, assembly GCA_963922045.1. Lineage (NCBI taxonomy): Eukaryota > Viridiplantae > Streptophyta > Magnoliopsida > Caryophyllales > Polygonaceae > Persicaria > Persicaria maculosa. The sequence continues at coordinate 27,500,809 of OY998262.1, forward strand.
ACGGAGACATAATAGATTGCATTGATAGAAGAAAACAAGCGGCTTTTGATCACCCACTTCTGAAGAATCACAAGATCCAGGTACTCCTACTACATTACATATATCATAGGTTGCCCGCCTTATTATATATGGATCTCTCTTCTTCCTCGTGTCTTATATGTCCTTGTTGCATTTAATAGCCAGCTAACTCGAATCTCTTCCAATTGAATATGTAGGAAGTTTGAAACTAATCATAAATACAACAAGGATTTTAGGATTTGTGCATACATTACCATTTGATTGATTTGAAACCAATAATGAGTAAGATCGATTAAGATATACCGATTTTGTTATAATTAGAGCAACCCAATCAGGGACAGAGCCATAACTTTATCGGGGGAACTATTTGGTAGATTTTTCTATAGTTTAGCGAACCATAACTATTATATTTTAGATTAAACGATAATATTTTAGTTTAAGACAACAATTTTTAGTTAAAAAAATGCCGGTGTTTTATTTTAAAACCGTGTCATTAGTTGTTATATATATATATATATATATATATATATATATATATATATATATATATAGAGAGAGAGAGAGAGAGAGAGAGAGAGAGAGAGAGAGAGAGAGAGAGAGAGAGTATGGATCATATGTATTCAGCCCTTAACGTGTATCATGTACACAGATCTGGGCCATTGAATTAAGAAGATCAACGGATGAGATTAAAAGTAACTTATGATTATTCGATTGTATTGAGAGATTATTCGGTAGAATGAAATTATGCAGTGGTATTGGGCTATTATTCGGTAGAATAAAATTTACATTTTTTACAGATGAATAATTACGTGAAAACAGATGAATAATCATGAACAAATAGATGAATAATTTCTGAGTACATGATACACGTTAAGGGTTGAGTACACCGGAACCAACCCCTATATATATATATATATATATATATATATATATATATATATATATATATATATATATATATATATATATATATATATATATATATATATATATATATATATATATATATATATATATTCTCTTTAAACAAAAAAATGATGTCGTTTTAGCCTTTTAATTTATAACAACATTTTTTCCATCTAAAAATATGTCGCTTGAAACCTAAAAAGTCAATATGTAACTTGTTGTTCTCTTAGTATGCAATAACATGTAACAAGGTATACAAACTTTAAATTTACATAATTTCTTATATAATTATCGAATTTAGTAATATAACCTCTTGTTTTGAAGCTCTTCGGTTAAATTATATTACCAAAATATCAAATTAAGTAAAATATAAAAGGATCGTGATTCATTAAAAGACATTTGAAATAATTAATTTGTGTTTAACTTTCAAACGTTCATAACTTTTTACTCGGTTATCGGAATCAGGCTTATAATATATCAAAACGAAGCTATCAACGAGTTGAACAAATATAGGTAATTCGTCAGATGAAAGGAGGGGCGAATGCTCCCCTTGCCCCCCTAAATCCGTCTATGAACCCAACAGATTCTCCATCTTGAGCTTCTGGGGAATATTGGGATTGTTTTTATCCAATAGTTTTCCATTACAATCTTTCAAATAGAGAATGAAGAAAAAATGGAGTTCGTTCTTAAATTTGGAGAAAACTATATACTCCCTTTGTTCGGCAAAACATGTCGTTTGCTACACACATTTTTTAGGATGATCAAAACTATATAAAATATCTAATTTTCAGAAATTATTTTAACAATTTTGTAGTTACTATTAATAAGTACAAAATTGTTTTAAAATTTTATTAAAAAAATGGTTATTCTATATAGTTATTGTCATCATAAAAAAACGTACATGAATAGTAAATGATATGTGTTGTTGAACAGAGGGAGTAAATTTGCATAAAAGAATGTGGCCAACTTTCTAGCTAGACGATATTGTTTTATGCAAATTTTCCGATAGGTTTGTTATTTAATACGGGAATATAATATTGGTGAAAATTTTCTCCTCTCATTTTTTTTCTTTCGATTTTTCTATCCTATACCCCAAGAATCCAAATTTAGAATTGTACTAGTGTAATACCCATGCCTTGAAGGCACGGGAGTTTGATCCATTTTAATTTGAACATCATTTTATATATCTATATCTATAATAGTACTATATTAATATATACTTGTTTATAACAAAAATATGTACGTATAAAGTTTTTTTTTGTAATTTATAAATTAGTTGGAAAGAGATACAACAAAATTTTAAAATGATTTAATAAGGTAAAGTAGTAATAATACTCAAACACACCACCTAATATAATTAAAATAAATACTCCGTATATAATTATTGCCATAAGCACATGATTGTGCGGATACTTTTGAAGTTATGTAGATATACATAACTTATTCATTATTTTCATTAGAAAGATGGCTAGAAAGAGAGGGAAATTAATAGTGAAAATAAAGGTAAGATGGTAAAAATAAAAAAATTCCTAAAAGATAGAAAAGTGATCTAAGAAGCCTCATCTAAGATGTAAAATAATCATTATTAATGCTTGTAAGTCTTAAAATATTACTTATTTTTCGATAGTCATTTAAGATGTCTAAAATAAGTAAATTGTAAGAAAAAACTTTTCAAAAATAAGTAAAATAAGTAAATTGTAAGAAAAAAACATCCCTTATTAATATCGATTAATAAGAAAAGAAACTTTTGATTAGTATAAAAATAGGAAACAAATATGTTCAAAATATGAAACGTGTATTTTAAAATTTCAGCACTAATATTGACCGATAAGAAAATACCATTTGAATAAAAAAATTAAGTTTAATTGTGGGCATGACATGTCAGCAAAATGCTAGCAGAATTAGTATTATTATTATTATTATTATTATTAATTAATTAATAGATTTTTATTTTGACATTTGAATTTATTGTCTAGATATTTTTAATACGATTGTGATGAATATAATATAGGAAACAAATATTTAAACTTCCCTTAATAACATCGATTAATAAGAAATGAAACTTTTGATTAAAAAATTCAACTTTAATTTACAGAGCGACACGTCAGCAAAATGCTAGCAGAATTAGTAATATAGATAGATAGATAGATAGATAGATAGATAGATAGATAGATAGATAGATAGATAGATAGATAGATAGATAGATATATTGCAATCGGAAAAATAAATGAAAACATGTCTCAATATTTACGACAATATAATCGAAAATAAAAAAAAAGAACGGATTCAAATCATATTTAAAATAGGAAACAAATATTTTAAAGTTTCCATAATAATATTGACCAATAAGAAAAGCTCATTTGAATAAAAAATTCAACATTAATTGTGAGCGTGACAAGTCAGCAAAATGCTAGCAGAATTAGTAATATTAATAGATTATTATTAATTAATAGATTTTTATTTTGACATTTGAATTAATTGTCTAGATATTTTTAATACGATTGTGATGAATATAATATAGGAAACAAATATTTAAACTTCCCTTAATAACATCGATTAATAAGAAATGAAACTTTTGATTAAAAAATTCAACTTTAATTTACAGAGCGACACGTCACCAAGATGCTAGCAGAATTAGTAATAATAATAGATAGATAGATATTATTATTAATTAATAGATTTTTATTTTGACATTTGAATTAATTGTCTAGATATTTTTAATACGATTGTGATGAATATAATATAGGAAACAAATATTTAAACTTCCCTTAATAACATCGATTAATAAGAAATGAAACTTTTGATTAAAAAATTCAACTTTAATTTATAGAGTGACACGTCACCAAAATGCTAGCAGAATTAGTAATATTAATAGATAGATAGATATTATTATTATTATTAATTAATAGATTTTTATTTTGACATTTGAATTAATTGTCTAGATATTTTAATACGATTGTGATGAATATAATATAGGAAACAAATATTTAAACTTCCGTTAATAACATCGATTAATAAGAAATGAAACTTTTGATTAAAAAATTCAACTTTAATTTATAGAGTGACACGTCACCAAAATGCTAGCAGAATTAGTAATATTAATAGATAGATAGATAGATATTATTATTAATTAATAGATTTTTATTTTGACATTTGAATTAATTGTCTAGATATTTTTAATACGATTGTGATGAATATAATATAGGAAACAAATATTTAAACTTCCGTTAATAACATCGATTAATAAGAAATGAAACTTTTGATTAAAAAATTCAACTTTAATTTATAGAGTGACACGTCACCAAAATGCTAGCAGAATTAGTAATATTAATAGATTTCAAATTTTAACTAGTTTAGTTTTTCTTTTAATTAGATTCTTAGTTTTGATAATGTTTTTATTAGGGAATCTTTCCAGTTTTTTTTTATATCCGAAAGGGAATCTTTTCAATTTAGTTTCTTACACTATGGAACAATTTTTGTTTTCAAAATTAATTTGTTTCACTTCTTAATTACCAATTCATTGTCTAATTTTAGAATAGGATAATCATACCCCTCCCTCCCTTAAACGGTTAAACCATTAGGAATCATTAAGTTGTTATATATAAGATTTGATTCCTTTTATTTCAATTTCTCCATGCCATCGGATCATCTTTAATTGTCAAATGTAGATACGCGATGCATATCGATCTCATCGCTAGGGCTTCTAGCACGAAACCCTTGATTAATTTCTATAAGATAACAGAGTTTGTTGTTTGAATATGGAAATGGCAGAGAGTTGCACCCAAGTGGCCCAAAACCAAGAAACATAAAGTAGAAGGAAAGCAAAGAAACAATGATGAGACTGACAAAACTACATCAGCGGTTGAAGAGCTTGCTTGGCAGCTATGGCATTACAACAGAACAAGGTGTCCAAAACGCACCGTTCCGGTGCGCCGCAGCACAGTCCACGACGTGCTCAGGGCTAAGTCCTTGTTCCATTTCGGAAAGAAACAATTACAACGCCATCAGATTCCCCTTCCTCGGCGCACCGATCCCCCCGACGTCACTGGCTTTAGCCATCAAGTACTATTTATCTAGTATTATTATATATATTGAATACTTAATTTTGTCTAATGTGACGTTACATCAAAATAAAATGGAATGTGTGCGCGCAGCATGCGATAGCGTACATGGGAACGAGGCAGCAAGTATACGGTGCAAAATCGACGATTAATGTGTGGGACCCGTGGGTCGAAGAGTCGAACGAGTTCAGTCTCTCCCAGATTTGGGTTCTCTCCGGCTCCTTCGATGGCTCCGACCTCAACAGCGTTGAAGCAGGATGGCAGGTCCACATCTAACTCCATCGTTTTATCTATCTATCCCGTTTTGATACAATGGCTTAAGTGTATGTTTATGAGACAGAGGGTTAGTGTAGTATCAGGAAAACTAAATGATATCTTAATTGTTTGAACGTAGTCAGGTCAGTCCGGAGCTATACGGTGACAAAAGGCCCAGACTCTTCACTTACTGGACAGTTAGTTCTTATTCTTGTCATTTACATTTGGCTATTATGCACACTTTGTGTTTTTGTTGATTTGAATTTGTACAAATGCAGAGTGATTCGTATGAAGCAACGGGTTGCTATAATCTTCTCTGTCCCGGATTCATACAGACTAACCGCCATATAGCTATCGGAGCCGCCATCTCTCCCGTTTCTGCTTTCGACGCCAACCAATTCGACATCTCCCTTCTCATTTGGAAGGTCTATTTATACACATTAATTAATGCTAAAAATACAATTTCTCTAAAAAATTCATTGCAAACTTTTAATTTTAATTGAAATGAATTGTAGGATCCGAATTCGGGTAACTGGTGGTTGGGGTTCGGGGAGGGAACGCTAGTGGGGTACTGGCCACAGGAGCTATTCAGCCACCTAGCGGACCACGCGAGCATGGTGGAGTGGGGTGGGGAAGTGGTGGACACGCGCGCCACGGGCGACCACACCACCACCCAGATGGGATCGGGCCACTTCGCCAGGGATGGGTTCGGCAAGGCAAGCTATTTCAGGAACCTTCAGGTTGTGGACTCGGACAACAGCTTGGTGAAGCCCCAAAACCTGCTCACGGTGGCTGAAAACTCCAACTGCTATGACATCAAGAGCGATTACACAGACGATTGGGGCGTCCATTTCTACTATGGTGGCCCCGGGAGAAACCCTAATTGCCCATGATGTGAATCAGTCAGAAGATTCTATACTTGCAAAATAACATAACATTGTAGTGTGAGCTGAAAAGATGCAGATTTCATGACTGTAGCCAAGTGAATTGTATGATCATCTGGACTACGGGTCACATCGTCTGGGATGGGTTCGACGAGGCTAGCTATTTAAGCGACTTTCCGGTTGTGGACGCCAACAACAGCTTGGTCAGTCCCAGGAACCTGCTCAAGGTGGCTCAAGAGTGACTGCGGCGGGCCAAAAGGACCATTTTAGTTTAGAGAAAGTTCAAGATAAAATAATATACTGTCTTCTGTTTAAATCTTGTACAAAAAAAAATGGACCATCTATTTCTTCCCTTTCTTCTTTCCTAACACAGGTGCAACTGCAGTGCTGACTCTCTTCCTGGGAAAGGACCTGCACCTGCTCTCTGATTCATCTTCCTCCTCGTCGCTAACAGACACATTGTTTACATTTTGGGATGAGTCTTCGTTAATTGAACCTTTTCTTTTCCGAGGATCCAACATTGCCCGCAGTTTCCATTCAGTTGCCTCATTGTTTGGCTGCCTGATTTCAGTTCTGCCAGGTATCTCTGCCCCAAGACCAAGCCTAGAGGATGGAAACAGAGATTGTAATGTGTTCATTGTAAAAAGTTTTGAGAAACTGAACAAACAAAATAAACTATTGGGCTAGCTTACTTAGCAGGTCGACCCTCAAGTTCTACATCAGCCGACTCATCCTCCCATCTTCCAGACATGTTATCGACCCATTGCAAGGCCTGTACATGTACCAAAAAAAAACACTAAGATGAAATAATAGGTAGATTTAGTAAGCCTAATTTTATAAATGATCTCCCAAAATCCATAGATAACAATCCAAGGAAAAAAAAGGCAATGTATTTACTGAAGAAGAGATCTGTTCACATGCTTATAAAATTCTTTTCATTTTTCAGGAAAAGCTCAATCAATGATATCTTTCAAAGATCATGGCACATCCAAATGCAAAAGTTCAACAAAAATAAAAGGAGCATCTGAAGACCAACATGATATGACATATAGATTTCATGGCAACTGAGCAGGCAAATGGGCATGGGAATGACTAACAGAAAAGCATATGAAAGACCTACTTACAGAAACAGTTCCTTCGAAAATGGAAGTACAGTCTAAAGCTAAGCATTGCAAGGATCCAAGTATCCAACAGATCAATTCATTTCGCACTTTCCAGGTCTCAAGATCAACAATGAAACTATACAAGGACTAAAAATCTTTTTACTTTATGAAGAACAATGTAACATAATCACTTGACATCACCCTCCTCTTACCACATTGAGTTTTGCTTCAAATCACGACGACGTTTTCTCAACAAAAGATCTAGAATCTACCGATATGTGAACAAAACTATGCAAACCATTCAATCAGCATTGACTACAAAAGTTCTCGATCAATGATCATACGCAATTATTACCAGAAGTAGTAGTGGAAGGATTATTAACAGTTGTAGATGGATTTACCAATTTATAAGCCTTGTCAAGCTTCACCAATTTAATGGCAGGTGGCTGAGCTTTCTCATCAGCCTGTTTCTTCTTGGCACTCATTTCTGAGTTTTCTGCACAGGGCAATAACACTCTATGGTCACAAATTAAACAGCCAAAATAGGTTCCATTATCCATTACAACAGTCACTCTGTTTAGCCAAACACAGAACCTAAAAATTCCCAATTCAACCCTAACTTTAACACAAAACCTGACGCCTGAACAAGGATGGAGCCAGAAAGTTACAAGGGGGCACAGAAGTACCGATCAACACTATAGAAAAATAAGTCGTAAATCTGTGATCACGAGGATTTAATTTCACATTCACAATAATCTGGCTATGTAGATTAATTGTAGATAAATAAAAGCAGCAAGATCTAATTTGATGATTTACACTAGCAAGTACAAGGAGCATCAGACAGACAATATCCTGAATGATAAACAGCCTTCATATCTTGAGAAATGATCAGTGCTCACCCTCTTGAAGCCAGACTCTGTGAGATCCACAGTTGCCACAACTAATTAGCTAGCTACTGTTCTCTTACCAAACATGTAAGTGGCGGAGTGAAAATCAAAGACTTCTTGATCATTGACCAACAGAGAAATCAAAACACCCACACAGAGATAAAATTGTCAAATCAAAAGAAAAGATGGTGAAAAATCACCACAGACAATTGCCTGAACTGGACCGCAAACAATTGCACACAAACACAAACACAAACAACACAATTCAATATCAATCTCATTAGAAAATAACCCAATCTCAAATTTCAATCAATCGAAAATAATCCAATCTCAAACAAAAATCTTGTAAATTCGAAAATGGAGTTAATAGACAATAATCAAATTTTTAATCAAATGGTTAGCGTTAGAAAACTTACCGTGTTAATAAGATGGGGCTCGGCAAGTAAGCAATCCAGGCTCCAGCGTTGAGCAGCCAGCGGCAGTCCAGCACCCAGCAGGGAGAAGATGGGGCTCGCCGAGTCGCCGGCTCGTCAAACGGAGACGAACGACAGCCGGACTGGAGAATGGAGATGGAGATGGAGCTGAGAGCTCTATGGCCAATGGGATGCGTTCGAGAGGTTCCACTGTTCCAGAATGGAGATGACGCTCCGCGGTCGACGGGTGGAGATGGAGCTCGGAGCAAGGCGCCGGCGATGGGAGGCGTTCGGCGATGAAGTGGGCGGCTAGGGTGAGAGACGGGTCTGAGCGAGAGACACGGGAGAGGTTGACAGTGTGTTTGGCGTATGGGTTTTTTTCTAGGGGAGGGAAGGGGCGAGAAATTGGGAAAGAGAAAGGAAGGGAAAGGGAGAAATTTCACTTTCCCATCAAATTTCACCGTTTTAATGGAGTGTTAAATCCCGCCAAATTGAGCAGTTACCCACTTTTGTAATCCCTTTCCTTCTCCTTGATTGTTCACCCAAACACCAATTTTATTTTCCCATCACTTTCCTTTCCTAAAAATCCCACCAAATCCCCCCTCCAAACAGGGTGTGAGAGACGATAGAATCATGAGTGGTCCGGGTGGAGGCGGTTAGGGTTTCTGAATTTAACAATAAAAACGACGTCGTTTTGATTTTTTTTTTATTTTAACACTTAACTAGCCTATAACCTGTGCACCACACACGAGATTTTAAATTAATCTAAGTAAACTAATCATATTTTTCGGATGTTATCGTATTATTTATTGCCGTATTATGTAAATTTTTCTAATAATTTAAACTAACAAAACGATATTGCTAACTATTTTCATAATTTACTAATAATTTTAATAATTTTCTAGTACGTTATGATTATTATTTGCCTACTCTATTTTTTTTTATTAAGTTAAGAACATAGGCGTATTATTAATTAATTTGCATTATATACACATAGAAGAATTTTTTTTTTTTTTTTTTACAGTAGGCAAGAAGTAGATCGACAAAGCGATCTTGAAGCCATCAAAAGACGGCTTGATAAACCCTACGCAGAGGGTCGCCAGTAAAAAAAACAAAAAAAACCACTAACTTGAAACTAAGATTACAATTATACATAAAATTATAATTAAAAAAATGCCTAGAGATTAGAGCCCTTATTCTTGATATCTGGTCTTGTAGCTTAAACGGCTTGCATGCAAGCCAAAGAAGCTGATGACATCGGCAAAGTTGGCTTTGGAAGCTATGTGCTCAACAATCTTGTCGCATGTGAAAGCTCGGACTCGAAAACTTGAGATTTGAAAGTTGCACTGCCATATCCATGGGTATATTGTGAGTAGGTTTTCCTTGAACTTTTAGGTTTAGGGTTGAGAGAATTGGGGGTTCATCGCAGGGTTAAGAAAGAAAACAAATAAGGAGCCAAGGAGTGTTGGATCGATGAGTCGGGTACGAAAGCGACAACATCGATTTGATGGAGATCAGGGAGGAAGAAAGGTTTTTTTTTTGGTTTTTGGAAACGCCCAAACCGGAGCCGACTTGAGGCGATGGGGAACAGAGAGATCTGGCCAAGGGGAGATCGACTTAGGTGGTGGTGACGCCGGATCGATCTAGACCGGGGGCCCTAGATCAGAGCATCAACAACCACTATATTTGGGTTTTGTGGGTTGTGGGTTTTTGATTTTTTGTGGGTCACTCAGATTTGGAGGAAGAGATGAGGTGAGAATGGGGTTTTGTGTGAAAACAAAAGGGCGGAGTGTGGGCGACGGAGGAGGAGGCCAGGCAGGTAGGAGGTCGCTCGGAGGATGGGGATCGAGAGCGGACGGCCAGGAAGTCAAAGGATGACTTGTTGGCGCCCACAAGACCCATCGCGGCCAAGAACAGGAAGGGTTGGGCGGTAGGGCGATGTAGCGGCGGAGGAAGGTCGGGGACAGTGTGACCAGCTGCTCAGGGCCGGCTGAGGCCGACGTAGACAAGACTCAGGTGCGACGGCGGTCGGTGGAGCTTGGGGCTTATAGGGTTGGGTTAGTTTCTGGGCTGGGTGCCAACGCCATCGTCGGAAGTGTCAACACCGAAAGCGAAGACACCGCGAAGGCAATGGAGGCGGCTGGTTTCAGAGTTGCGGCGGCTAGGGTTTCATTTGGGATTTCTATACATATAGAAGAATTAATTTGCATTACATACACATAGAAGAAGGATTTTTTTTTTTGAAATATTCACAATTAAATAAATTAGCAAAATGTTCATGATTTTAAAATATTTACCAAAATGTTAAAAAAATTGCAGGTCCGATAGAAACACGAGATTAAATCCGCATGTTACATGTAAATCCAATTTTTGAACCCGGGCTTGGAAGAGATATGTACTTTTCTTATAGACACGTGGATGAAGTTTTGTATTTTCTTTTTTAAAATACCAAGACATCGGGGTTGAATAGTATGGTACCCGTGCGTAAAGTATGAGATTTATAAATTATTTTATACAATGTTCCCTATCATAATACATATAAACAAAGTTTAATTAGTTAGATAAAAAATAAAATAATACTTTTCTTCATTATTTAAAAACCAGTTGATCATCTCAAAGCTAGTGAATGTGATGGCACCAGTGGGTGTAATCTGTATCTAGTTGTGCAACTGCGGTAAAAGTCTTAATAAGTTAATATAGTTTTTGATAGGTATATTTTTCAACTTTATCACTAGCTGTATTTTATTTTTCGAATATTTTTCAACTTTATCAAAGCATACTTGATATATTTAATTTCATTAATTATAAATAAATAAAATTTATATCAAATAACTTATATTTTCAATATATATAAGTTATATAAATTCTTAATTATAATATATTTACAATTTTATTTACATTTATAAAATGTAAACAATTTGAAATATATGCTAAATAAAAGTATCTACTACGCATATATTATGGTTGAATATTATATGAAAAATCAATAAAATTTATTTCACTAATATATGTTTGTAAAAATAACAATTGAAATTTGATTCATTCAATTCAAAATTTCAAATGGTTAAAAAACGGTTTTTTTTCATTAAAAAACAGTTTTTGAAAGACCGAAAGTTGTAGAATTTTTTTTTAAAAAAATTCTCTAAATACACATGTCAAATTTTAATTGGTGGTGTAGAATTATGTGTATCATCATCCGAGAAAGAGAGGGACACAAAATAAGGGTTGATTAAGAAAGGGAGGGGTAAAATTGAAAAAAAAATAAAAACAAATTAGGCTGCCACGTGAATAGCCTAACTTACTCAGCTTTAAGATATAGGAGGATTACTGAACCGAAGGAGGGACACGTGCTCCACCTCTGCGCCTGCGAAACCTAGAATACAAACTTAAACGCCCAACCAAATTCCACTAGTTAACAACAAAAGAAGCAAACAATCTATTAGAAAACCCTCATGTTTCAAGATCTTGAAGTTGCAGAGGAATCAAAATCAGTGCTTTTCCCCCCTAATTTAGTCTAAAAGATGTACCAGGTCAAGCTTTCAAAAGGCAAGTAGGATATTGAGTTGGATAGGTGCCCCGGAGGTATACGGCTGATGGCTCCCTTACTTTCCCTTGATGAAAAACATATGTTATAGTACTAATTTAATTTATGCAGGATTGATAAAAGACAAAAGGATAAGGTATTATTGCTTATACATATTGGATATATATATTTTATCTTGTAGGTTAATCTTATTTTCGGACTAATACATATTAGGTTAGAATTGTTTTAGTCTATCCTTATATATATATATATATATATATATATATATATATATTTTCGGTTATATCAGTTTTATTCTATCCATATATATTCAGAATTTATAAAGATGTTTTAGGCCTTTTCTATATATATTTTCGGATTAATGGATTTTATTTGGTTAAATATTATCTCACATCTTTATTGAATTTTTGGTTAAGAATATATTGGATAGACATGTGTGGTTCTAGAATTTTTGTACAGGATATTCTCAATCTTAATGTGGAAGAAAACAAGATCTCAGTATATCCATATCCCTCCTAGAAAATCTCGGCCAGTAACTTGTACAGCACAGCAGATCTCGGTTTTAAATTAAAGAGAAAGATGTGGAGCTGTCTAGTAACTTGTACAGCGTATCTCGTCCAGAATTTCAAGTTCAAATGCTAGGAAGTCTCGGCAACAGAAGATCTCCAATTCAACGTTTAAATTTCTATTACAACTTCTCAAGATTTGGAGAGATAAAAAATCAGCAATCTGTCGGAGCTCTCGGTTATAAAGTAGAAGGAGAAGAACGTTCAACAACACATCTTCTGCCAAGTCTTGATTGCGCAACAAAGAGCTCTCGAGTTTACAGACGATACTGCTGATTTCATTCGCTTTCTTTCTCTCTACTTTGTATTCAATTTATTATCTTTGAGAGTTAGGAAGTCTTGAGCTTCATAGTTTAATTCAATCCCTGTTACACTAAGAGTATCTCATACTCAAACGTATCACACTTCGGTGTGACGAAGGGGACTTTTATTTCTCGATATCTTGGGTTGTCTAGATAGAAGCGAGGTAGGCTTCAGGATTAGAAGAGAGGCACTTCTTCTAGGTTGTATCTAAGACTTCAAACGTGATCTTTCAGTGTGAGCAATCAGTCCGAGGAAAAGAGGTTCTCCGTCCGGCTGTCCCTGAACCCGCTATCATTACAGTTGAAGCTTATGATGTCATCAAACAGTATCGCAAGTCGGCACCGCATGAGCGAATAGTCGATGAAATGAAGATGGCACAGAAGATGAATCAGGCTCAGAAGCGCTACAAGAACAAAGCTGAAGCGGATGTTACAGCCAAGAAGTGCAAGAAGAAGTGTGGCGATGACGGTTATGGAGAGTGGTATGACGAGTAGCTGTCTTGGTCTAACTATCTGCTGTTTTTAAAACCTTCAATTTCTGGATTTTCTTTTGCTGTTAGTTTCTGCTACTGCTGGTATTCTGGATTTCTTTTGCTGAACTTGGTCTTAGACCTGTTTTGATCTCCCTTGTTGAAAGACAAAAAGGGGGAGATCATTGATCTTATGCTTATTAGGTACTGCTTAGTTATGTTTTGATTTTCAAATGATTTTAATTTCAAAACTATGGATCCAACATAGTTATATTATGCTCAGTAAAATCATATTATGCTCAGTACATTCATATTTGTCCGAATTATGCTATGCTTGACTAATTTGCAAGAATTTATAATCCAATATGTTTTTGTCTTTCATCAAGGGGGAGATTGATGGCTCCCTTACTTTCCCTTGATGAAAAACATATGCTATAGTACTAATTTAATTTATGCAGGATTGATAAAAGACAAAAGGATAAGGTATTATGGCTTATACATATTGGATATATATATTTTATCTTGTAGGTTAATCTTATTTTCGGACTAATACATATTAGGTTAGAATTGTTATATATATATATATATATATATATATATATATATATATATATATATATATATATATATATTTGGTTATATCAGTTTTATTCTATCCATATATATTCAGAATTTATAAAGATGTTTTAGGCCTTTTCTATATATATTTCGGATTAATGGATTTTATTTGGTTAAATATTATCTCACATCTTTATTGAATTTTTGGTTAAGAATATATTGGATAGACATGTGTGGTTCTAGAATTTTTGTACAGGATATTCTCAATCTTAATGTGGAAGAAAACAAGATCTCATTATATCCATATCCCTCCTAGAAAATCTCGGCAAGTAACTTGTACAGCACAACAGATCTCGGTTTTAAATTAAAGAGAAAGATGTGGAGCTGTCTAGTAACTTGTACATCGTATCTCGGCCAGAATTTCAAGTTCAAATGCTAGGAAGTCTCGGCAACAGAAGATCTCCAATTCAACGTTTAAATTTCTGTTACAACTTCTCAAGATTTGGAGAGATAAAAAAATCAGCAATATGTTGGAGCTCTCGGTTATAAAGTAGAAGGAGAAGAACGTTCAACAACACATCTTCTGCCAAGTCTTCATTGCGCAACAAAGAGCTCTCGAGTTTACAGACGATACTGCTGATTTCATTCGCTTTCTTTCTCTCTACTTTGTATTCAATTTATTATCTTTGAGAGTTAGGAAGTCTTGAGCTTCATAGTTTAATTCAATCCCTGCATTCAATCCTTGTTATACTAAGAGTATCTCATACTCAAACGTATCACATTTCGGTGTGACGAAGGGGACTTTTATTTCTCGATATCTTGGGTTGTCTAGATAGAAGCGAGGTAGACTTCAGGATTAGAAGAGAGGCACTTCTTCTAGGTTGTATCTAGGACTCATAAGGACAGAGGAATAAAAGTTGTTGAATTCTACGAGTTGGATAACTCTAGGCGGGGACGTAGGCTGGTTAAGAGCCGAACCTCGTAAACAAGTCATGTGTTATTTATTTCTTTATCGGTATTCTTACGTCTGATTAATTTGTAGAACTGTCAAGGCACGAAAAATTTGTTCAAGATCTTGAGACTTAGTTCAAGGCCTTGAAACCCATTATCCAGCCCTTAAAGTTGCTTGCTCTACACAAGTTTGCGAAAAGCATCTATACTCTATTCAACCCCCTTTAGAGTATTTGTCTATTACTGTTAATTACTTTAAGTATTCAATTCTTCAACAGCGACAATCGCAGATTCCGTTGGCTAGTTCTCTATACGCCGGCGGCCGGCGAGGTGAGCTATCATCGCCTGGTTTTTGGCTAGGTTTTTTTTGGTGACGGGGAGTAGGGAACCCGAACCACCATCGACTCTTGTCTCTTTCGCTCTCTTCAGGATGACCCGGGCCTGAAAACCCGCCAGCCGTTTATTGGATTGAGACGATCGGCCGGGCCCACTGAATCTTCAAGGCCACAGAGATTTTAGGAGAAAAAAAAGGAAAAACAAATATCCCAAACTCTTTGCGGAAAATCGAAAGCTGAAACGGGAGAGGAGTCGACGACAGTAATGGCTTCTCTTTGCCACTGCCATGTCTTGCAAACTTCACTGATTCCTTCTTCTTCAACCTCATCGACAAATTCGTATCATGTCGGAGGAAGAAATTTCCGTGGAAATACTCCGTGGCGAACAAACCAATTGGTGAAAAAATCTCGCAGGGTCTCGTTCGCTCTGACGGAATCAGATTCTCAAAGCAAATCCTTGGAGCCGAGCCCTCAGATTCTACTTCAAGAATTAGCGGTAACCGATCAATCAGTTTATAGTTCTTATTGCTCTTGTGACTTTCGATTACTTCAATTTGGAGGAGAAGTTGATTGTTTTATATCATTTGGCAGGATAGTTTTGACCTTCCTCCCGATTACTTTGCGAAGCTACCTAACGATCTTCGCTTAGATGTAAGTGAAAAGAAATTGCAATGTGTTATTAAGTTCTCAGAGAATAGTTCAGTTGCTGCGCTCAAATGATTGTTTTGTATTCAAACAATTGTCAAAGAATAGTTAAGTGCTCCTAAAATCGTTTATAGTCTTCACTTTTGACTTTATTTGAACTACCAAAATCTGTTTTTGGATAATCGGAAGTAAGATTTCATACTTTAGTTGTCTTCTGCAGCTGAACGATGCAGCATTTGATCTTTCAAATGGACCAGTCCTTGACCAGGCGAGCAATTTCATCTCTGTTCACTTGAGTGTTTTGTGATTCTTGTGTTTTTATCTTCCATGCATTTGGACTTCTGATTTCAGTGTGGTCAAAACCTCGGAGAGACTTTGTTGAATCTGTCTCGAGCATGGGAAATAGCTGATGCTCCATCCTCTTTCACTTTAGTGAAGAAGTTACCTTCCTTGGAAAATTCTCTGACAGACAACCAAAAATCAGGCAAGTTTAGACTTTGTTACTCGATAATCGTTGTCTGTGATGATGTATTATCTTAAACTCATTTCCTGCTATCCTTCCTGGTTTAGCACTTGGTAGAAGATTAGTATCTGCTGGAAGGAGGTTTCAGGCCATGGGACAATATGGTCAAGGTGAACTGCAGAAGGTACTGTTTGGATGACTGAAATGTTTTTGTCTGTGGCTGACTGCAACAGCTTGAATGTTTAGCTTGTTGTAGTTAAGTAGAGTATCTATAGTATTGAAACTGCTCGATTACTTGGGATTCTATCAAGTTTGTACTTGATTGGGATCTTTCAAAGGCATCTTGTGGATATTTAATTTTCTGATTTTGGGCAAGAGAGAAATCGTATATTGTATTGAAGTTGATTCTGATGTAAGTTTTCTGAGTAGGAGTGATTTTAACAATTTCATTTCTAAACTTGTTGAATTGCATTGATTAGAACAAATAGTTACTAATAGGAAGTTGTTAAGGTTTAGCAAAATTAGTTTTGAACTTGTACTGCATGTTGTATTTATGACGAACCATCTGTCATGTTAGTGCATTTCATGTCTTGAGTGAATTTCTGAATAACAGTATTTTTTGATAATTGCAACTATAGATTGCAAAATCCATGATCACTGCTGGGAAGCTTCTAGCTTCAATTCCAGAGTCCTCGGCATCTAGTGATGAGAAACCGAAAAGTGAGACTAGGATGTTTAAGGTGGGAGGATTTTTTTTTATTACTTTCAGAATTTCTTCTACGTAGACCTCTTTTAGAAAGAACAGCATAGAAAATCATGGTGTTTTTTTTTTTTGGTGCAATGCAGTTTGGAGAGCTTCAGATTCAAGTTACAGCACAAAATGCCTACATTGGTGCCGCAATCAGTTTCGTATTTGGGTACAACTTCCTTGTCTTAAATCAGAACCTACAATGCTAACTTATAGGGGTGATATTCTTACTCATTTATGCCTCTCCTGTTCTTCTCGTTGCTTGAGAACCACAGAATCCTATCGTGGCAAATAAGTCAGGGAATTCAAAGCGTGCCCGAGAGCTCCATGGAGTATGCAAATGACAATGCTCTGCAACTGGCAAAGGTGCTTCGCTTCGCTTCAATGTTAAAGCTTTATATCAGTTTCACATACCAGATTTGCTAAACCTGAAAACTTCAAATTTCGTGTTTTCTTTCATTTCTGACGCAGTCACTGAGGGGAGCTCTACTCATTCTGTTCTATGGATCCACTGTGTTATCAGCCTTTGCATCACTTGGACTCCTCCTGCTAGGGAGAGAGCTTAGCTCAAACACGGAGGAGAAGAAGTGAGGCTTTCCTGTTAACCCCCTTCTTCCCAACGTTACTTCAACCAGAGGATACTCATAAGACTACCACTCCAAGTCCGTTTGCCTGATCTAATTATTACAAGTACGCTATTATATACTGTATTTAGCATTGCGCCTGAAGGCAATACTTAACTGGAATGACTTCAAGCCAGGGATGTCCATAGGCCAAGCTGCCAAACAATTTGGCCGAGTAAATATTGTATCCACCCTGTATCAAACTATGCTTTCGATGTGTACAGTTCAGTACTCCGTATCAAACAGTTATTCCTCTTGTGCACACGATGAACATGCCATTTGTTACAGAATAATGCATTGCAAAATGAGAGGATACAATTATTCCTTTAATGTTATAGCAGAAACGATTATACCTGTCATTATTTTGGTAACATGAACTTTGTGATCACTTGTTCATGGAGAGACGTTTCAATTGGTGGAACTGGTAAACAAATGAAACTCCGTGGAACAATGAAACAAATTTTACATTTTTACTACCTCAGGCCTAAAAAGGAGGAAGCAACAATTGTAACTATTAAGATTATATACTACAAATCGGGTATTTACAGGCCTTTACTTGTCAGCCAGGGATAATGCAAGGCATCAAACAAGCACACCTACAAGCTGCAGCATGCAAACACATCAAAAAGGAATAACAGAGTCCAAGATCCCGAAAACTGAGAACACCCCGATCAGCAGCCTTCAACTGTTACCATTTTTCCCTGATTCTGTTCCTACTCAATTTCAACGTGCTTCAATTTCTCCAAACTCTCATCTTCCCTTGGAGGTCTCCCCTGAAAATCACTGAAATTTCCCACTTGTTGATCTAGTTCGTCCCAACCACCAAAATTAGAGCGACTATTGGTACCATTATTGCAAGAAGTACCATCAGCTTCCAACCAAGGGTGGTAGGTCGACCTTTCTTGGGTAGTCTGATAATTTCTCTTTTGGGTTTTGTTGATTGGCCTTGTTCTACTCCTGGCTCTCGAAAATGGCTTTCTTTTTCTCCTTCGTCTGCGGTTCCCTGAACTTCCCTGCATTTTATCCACAACTACAGAAATGGCTACCTGTCCAAGTGGAAGCATCAATGCCATGATTAGGGCATCTTGCCCCTTAAATCCTGTGTCCATCATAGATGACATGACAATGTTGGGAATTATCCATCCAAAAGTTCCAAGTACCTGCATTTAGTCGGCATGGTTAGACAATGACATTATTCATCAAGAGGATATAGGAAGTTGAGTTTACATGCTGACTTCCTCCAAAAACTGAAAACAGTTCAATCAGCAGACAGAAATCACAGTATTCTTATGATCTAGGGGTTCCTGGCCTAAAAATGCAAAGTGTTCTTATGATCATTTTAATTTTGGATCCTGACAGCTTTAAGTGTTCTTATGATCTAGGGGTTGCACCAAGCTCCAATCTGTTGGTCAATTTTCATATTTCACTCAGTTAAGCACTAAATTTAAACAAGCTAAGCACTAGAAAATTAACTAGCAGAACACCTTCTAGATCCCTTGTAGCAAAAATAACCTAGATTGCCTTTACTATAGCACCATACATCCTTTCATCAAACAACCTTTACTTGAAAGTTCAAAACAAATCCCAAATTCGCTATAATCCACTTCATGTGCTGAAAATCACACAGAGAACGCAACCGATAGCATCAAACTACTCTCCAATCTGATAATAGACTGCACCCACGAATACCGTAAACTTTGAACTGGAAACTAAATCAACTCGGAATCTCAAGATGATTTACCTTCAAAACCAAATCGGTGGTTCTCGGATCCTCCCAGAGCCCAAACAAGACATCATTTTCATCATCCTCATCGTCGTCTTCATCTGACCACCACTTACTTCGCTTTCCCCGGCTTCTAAACTCAGACCTACCGTCCAACTCTTCAGCGAAATCGAACTCGGAGCTGGATCCGAAACGCTTGAGACGAGTCGCAGACGCCTCCGAGTTCCATCGAGCGCGAGGCGCACCGTAGGCACCGGAATTTGGAGAAAATTTAAGGTTTACGGACGGAAGAAGCGGCGGCGGTGGCGGGAATGAAATAAGGGGCAGAGAGCGAATCCCCATGGGAGGACACACTCATTATCCAGTTGCGTTAAATTTTTGCATTTTCTCCTGTCGAATAACAAAAATACCCTTACAAAAATACCCTTAAATTTTTTATCACCTAAATAGGCTAGGGGCGTGTTTGGGTGTAGTGTTTAGGGGGTTTGGAAGATGGGTTTTTCGCCTCGGGTTTCCCGCCTCCATGTTTGGGTGTATGTGTTTAAGGGGTTTGGAGGGTGCGAAATCGGGGCTTTGCTGGATGGAATGGGATGGGTTTTTGCACCTCCTCCACCGAGGTTTGGTGGATGGGAGATCGGTTTTACCCCGTTTTGCCCCTTCATCTCCCCCTCTCTCTCCATAATCAACTTATCTGGCATTTCCACTTCCAACAATCATGATCGCCGGTGACAATCATTGCAGCGGCGGCCACCATCTCTCCAACGGCGGTCAACCCCTCAGCGGGCGTATCCCTCAGCGGGCGAAGACGCCGGCCTGCTCGTGCCGGGGGAGGACGTTGCGGATAGTTTGGGAACGGGTCAGGGCTTGGTGGATCTCCATGGAGGCGCCGCCAGGGTAGGCAAAGACCAATCGACGCATGAGGGCGGGGGCGAAGGAGGAGGAGGCGGCAGCGGACCAGGGCCTCGACGCCGCCGTCATCGCCTCCAGAACCACCGTGGGATTAAAACTTCGATGCGGAGAGCCACGAAACGAAACGCCAAGCCCTTGAATTGAAGTTCTTTTCTTTGTTGATGCGATCCGACAACTGGCTATACCTGTTTGAATTTCACGGCCCGATTGGAATTATTTAAAGTGAAATTAACCCCTTTCCCGGAATTGAAAAAAAAAATTAGAAATCGATGAAATTGGATTCAACGGGAGGCATGGCAGGCAGGGGGAGAGAGGGGCACACGTGGAATTTCTGGTTTGGGGCCGGAAAGGGCGGCGGCGATTGGGGAGGAGAGGGTGGACAGAAGAGGAGGAAAGGGAATTCGGGGATTTGCTTAGGGTTAGGGTTTGGAAGGATGGGAAGAGGGATTTGGGAGGGGCGGCGGTGGTGGTGGCCATGATTTCAGAAGGAAGGAGGAGGAGGACGGCTGAGGAACCCTCTCAGGCGAGAACGGCGGTGGTGTATTCCTGTTGTGATTGAAATTAGTTGACGATGGCCCCTTTCTTCCTTATCCATGGCGTCTAACATAGCATAAATTAAAGAGAGAAAGTGGGGGTAATTTGTCTTTTCCTGTGCATAAGTGGGGGTAATTCGGTCTTTGCCTTTCACTTCATCTACCAAAAAATCAAAATACAACCAATCACAAAACCCAAAAATTTGGGTGTCGAGTTTTCATCTTTTACATTCCAAAAATCCATCCCCATCTACCACATTCCCTCAAATCCACCAAATCCCCAAAAATCCATCCCGTTCCCAAACACGCCCTAAGTTTATACCGAAATTAAAAGTCCTCTATTTTCAAAGTAGAGTTGATGAGCATGATGATTGTAATTACATGTATGTATATGTTGTGTGTACGATCAAATCGGGCTCCATATATTTTTTCACACCCGATCTTCTTATAGTAAAATTATGTGAATTTTATAATATATTTTCATGTTATTCGATTAAATATGTAGCTCTATTGAAGATCCACCAGTATAAGAAATGTTATTTGAGCATTTACATTTATTGTAAATACGTAGTATAATTTTATAGTATATTGTTTTTTATATGTTTTAAACTTAAACACATGCATTTCTGAAGTAATTATCATTTCTTTTTGCTTACAGTAGTTGAATTGCATATAAAAGTGAGTAAGAGGTTAAATAGAGTCAAGTTAATATATTTATCAAATTTCAAAGATAAATAAACCTATTAAAACTTTTAGAGATAAAAATTATTAGTAATAAAATTACAATGATAATATATAAATTAAAAAAATTATTTAAAATAAGTTTTGTTTTAGCACGGGCATACTTACTAGTTACTATTGTAATGTTGAGTTGAATAAACTGATTTAATACCATTGCTACTGCCTACTGTATTAGTTTGTATGTGTTTGAAATGATTTTTTAGTGCTTATTCCCAAGACCCGTCCCGTCCCGTGAGGGATAGGACCCGATGGGATTAAAAAAAAAATCTCGGCCCGCTAAAAATACGCGGGATGACCCTAATCCCGTCCCGTCCTGTCCCAAGCTCACCCCTAATAAAATCTCATTCGGATGTTGAGAGCTTGGATCTTGTTTTCTGACAAAAAAAAACATATAAAAATGAATGCAAATATTCCGATTGATAGATTACATAGGTCTTATATTATACAGTGGGCCCAAAGGCTCAATACCTTTGTATAATATATATATATATATATATATATATAGATATATATATGTTTATCAATGAATGGAAACCCTCAGGTGTAAAGGCCCGGATTTTCAAATATTAATTTTTGGAAAAAGAAAATTTAAAAATGAATTTAAAGTGAATTCCGGCCCAATTTTTAATTTTAAAGATCGAATCCGTCTTTTATTTCGTCCGGGATTCAAAAATTCATGCCGTCAGCGATATCATATTCAATTTTAAATATTTAATCAATCGAGAGAGCGGGATTTAAAATATCAATCGTCGGAAATCCAAATTCCCGACTCGGGACCACAATTCCGTCACCTTCTCTCATCCTTATCGATTTCAACTTTTGACCCAAGTCTCTTTTTCCAACTTTTATTTTCCATCTTGGACAAAACACACACCCCTCATCCCTCTCTACCTCATCCCTTATCTCACCTAAATGTGACAAAGAGCCAAACAGACCCTTGCTTTATCTGAACCCCAACAGCACGCCACATCCCCTCTTGGACTTCAAATTGACTCATTTATCTGTAAAGTAAAAAAAAAAAAAAAACAATAAAACCCCTTTTATACATTGAATCACAATTGCAGGAACCCATCCCCTCTTTTATACATTGAATCACAAACAATATATCTCCCTCCTCCTCCTCTTTTCCGCTGCCAACGCACCACCACCCAGCCACCATCTTCCCCATCCATCTCCCCCGCGAGGCCGCCGCCGCCTCCAAACCCTCTCCTCTGGTTCTGCCGAGAGCAAACAACAGCAGCCACACGCCCGTCTTCCCCTTCCCTTCGAGCTCCCAGCAGCCACCCCAACATCTCGGAGCAGCCCGAAGTCCGACGACTCAGAGACGAGAGGTCCATGCCGCCGAACCCTCACCCTTCCCTGTTTTTCCGATCAAACCCCCGGGTAAGGCTCCTCCCTCCCCTTTCGAACGAAAAGCTCGCAAAGGTTTCCCTTTTTTGACCTCTCCATTCATTCTAGGCCGGGAATCGCAGCCCCAAGACTCCGACGAGCCCAATCGTATCCGACGAAGCTCCATTCCGGCGAGCGTCGAAACCGCACCTTGGTGAGCTCCTCCTCCCTCCTTCTTCTTTTCCTTCCCTGTCTGTGTGTGTGTGACTGTGCTGTCGGATTTGGGTCGAATTCGACGCCGGCGAGCTCAAGGCTCCCTCCTCTCTTTCCTTCCTTTTGAACGCAGGGAGTATAGGGGAAGAAGATGAACAGTGCCCACCGGGTTGGGTTTTGTTTTCTTTTTGTTTTGGTCCGGTTCAGCAATTTATTTAATAAAAACCGGACCGGTTTGGTTCCATTAAAAATTTAAAGACAGATTTGGAATTGGGCTGACCCGATTTTTGGTAAATGGATTTGGGCCCCTTTCTTAAATTGGGCCTAATTTTAGTAAAGTGTTTTTAAGGTTTAAGATCTACTTGTTATATAAATAAATTCGATATGAAATATATAAATAAATTGGATAAAATATATTATATATATTTAATGATGAGATTTAAAAGTGTAATATTATTATTATTATTATTATTATTATTATTATTATTATTATTATTGTGATTTAAAATATAATATTATGAGACTTGGAGATTTAAAAAGGTATTATCGGATTTAAAAAGAAGGGATTTGACATGAGTGAAGATGAGTTATGGAAACTTGAAGTGACTAGTTTACTCCGCGATTGCTATGTGTTTTGCTTGCTGCACTCGTAACCTCATAGAGTTCCATAAGGGCATCATACTCCTTCTTGGGTCGGGATCTTGTTTTTCGCCGTATCATCATCAGTTGGTCTGTGTTTGGTTGTGGGAGTCCGGGTTGTTCTCCTTGTCTCTCCCCTATCTCCACTAACGTAAAAGTTGCTTGCAATACTTTGACAAACGATGGCGTAGAAAAGAGCACGTTTAGCCGAATAGCACGGGAGCGGCGCAGTGGAAGCACGGTGGGCCCATAAACCCCAGGTACCAGAACTGACATATTGATTCTTGGAATGACGAACTCGTAGTGGACGTTACGTGGTTAACTCCTGCTTATGATGATGAATTTTAGTGCTTTGGTGTTCCTATGTGACTGACCTTGTGATATGATTGGTGTTATGTGTTGGTAAGCCTTGCTTGTTCTTTTACTTGTGGAACGTGAACTATACCTGCTGAGATCCTGACCTTGTGTTTAGTAATCATGGTATTATGTGCCCCGTTAAAATGTGACAATATGTTATTGTGATTCTGGCCTGATATTACCTTTGCTCGAATTATTATTAGCATGAGGTTATGTGGTAACTTGTTTTGGTATGTCGATACCTAATATTCTGCAATACTTGCCAAGCATGATAGTATATTAGGATTCATGACATGTGACTGTTTGAGGTATTGAGAGATAATGATGTATAAACCTAGTGTGAAATCATGCTATATGCTGATATGAAATACTTGGGAATTAAGTGATAGTAGAATGAAGGGTCCATGGTATAAGGGTGCATGTTATCTTGATATATTGGTATACGATGTCCTATTAAGTTAAATGTTGTCGTGATTATATTTTGTGCTTGCTATGTTGTTAGACTTTGTTATTGCTGAACCACGAGAGAATGATAGGTTCTATCTTGATAACTTGAACATTGAATTGTTGAAACGTGATTGTGGTGATGCATATATGCATTGATATTTCAAAATTGATTTTCAGTTAAATCCTTGTCTATGAAAATGGTGAATACCTTGGCTTGCTGAATCTTGTTGAAATGGATTTTGTTGTGCTAACTTGTTGCCTTCCCATTAGACTGAAACCCCTATTATGACAAAATTTTGTTGTGTTGGTAGTGGTAAGTAGGAAACCATGCTGATGTGATCTACTAAGGTTGAGACTTGATGTGTTTGTGTACGTGTTGCCCTTTCAAAAAAAAAAATGACATTTCTGCTTGATGCATTCTTATTTGTTGACACCTAGAACATGAAATTCTAATGTTGAGTGTGACGTTTTAAATTTATTGGTGTGCGACAATGTTGCTAATGGCTATTCATGTTATGGTTTTGGCGTGGCCAATCCTTATGGTGGTTAGTTGTTTATGAGGTGGCATGTCTTGGTTATGTTGATTCTGATAATGGCGAGAGATTCGTAGATTGGAATTGCTTTTGAGATTGGAACCTAGGAAGAGAATATGGAATTAGCCTTTAGAGGTGGATGATTCCACCTCTTGAGTTCTGAATATTCTTGATCAATTTGGGATTTAAAAGATTTCGAAAGAGCTTGGAAACGACTAACTCAGATTCTGAAAAGCTTTGGATGGTTTTGAAGTCGAGGGGTTTCGCTTGTTTTTGAAGGGTTTTGAACAGTTTTGAAAATGACTAACTTGGATTTGGGAAGACCAAACACGATCGAGAATTTCAACGATTTTGTGGCCAATCTTTTTTCAATTGTAGAATCCCCTTCGAAACTTTTCAAACCCGGGCATGTCTATTATACTTCACGAAGTGGATACAAGCATTTTATGAGGGCGCTTGTAGGGTGCTTGCTAAGACCTAGTGATGATATTGTAGAACTTTTAGAGTTGTGGTACCTCCAAAAAGTCAAAGCGAGGATGTGATAGGGGCGCTTATTGCATACTTGTCAAGGCCAATTGGAGATGTCACGATTGTGACTAGGATGTTGTGAGAATCCCGGAAGACGCAACCGAGACGATTACAAGATCCTTGGATATGGTCTTTGGACTCATCAATTTCAAACTTCATCCCCTACTTGTATATTTTAGTCTCGGGGACGAGACTTGTTTTTAGAGGTGGATGATGTAAAGGCCCGGATTTTCAAATATTAATTTTTGGAAAAAGAAAATTTAAAAATGAATTTAAAGTGAATTCCAGCCCAATTTTTAATTTTAAAGATCGAATCCGTCTTTTATTTTGTCCGGGATTCAAAAATTCATGCCGTCAGCGATATCATATTCAATTTTAAATATTTCATCAATCGAGAGAGCGGGATTTAAAATATCAATCGTCGGAAATCCAAATTCCTGACTCGGGACCACAATTCCGTCACCTTCTCTCATCCTTATCGATTTCAACTTTTGACCCAAGTCTCTTTTTCCAACTTTTATTTTCCATCTTGGACAAAACACACACCCCTCATCCCTCTCTACCTCATCCCTTATCTCACCTAAATGTGACAAAGAGCCAAACAGACCCTTGCTTTATCTGAACCCCAACAGCACGCCACATTCCCTCTTGGACTTCAAATTGACTCATTTATCTGTAAAGTAAAAAAAAAACAAAACAATAAAACCCCTTTTATACATTGAATCACAATTGCAGGAACCCATCCCCTCTTTTATACATTGAATCACAAACAATATATCTCCCTCCTCCTCCTCTTTTCCGCTGCCAACGCACCACCACCCAGCCACCATCTTCCTCCTCCATCTCCCCCGCGAGGCCGCCGCCGCCTCCAAACCCTCTCCTCTGGTTCTGCCGAGAACAAACAACAGCAGCCACACGCCCGTCTTCCCCTTCCCTTCGAGCTCCCAGCAGCCGCCCCAACATCTCGGAGCAGCCCGAAGTCCGACGACTCAGAGACGAGAGGTCCATGCCGCCGAACCCTCACCCTTCCCTGTTTTTCCGATCAAACCCCCGGGTAAGGCTCCTCCCTCCCCTTTCGAACGAAAAGCTCGCAAAGATTTCCCTTTTTTGACCTCTCCATTCATTCTAGGCCGGGAATCGCAGCCCCAAGACTCCGACGAGCCCAATCGTATCCGACGAAGCTCCATTCCGGCGAGCGTCGAAACTGCACCTTGGTGAGCTCCTCCTCCCTCCTTCTTCTTTTCCTTCCCTGTCTGTGTGTGTGTGACTGTGCTGTCGGATTTGGGTTGAATTCGACGCCGGAGAGCTCAAGGCTCCCTCCTCTCTTTCCTTCCTTTTGAACGCAGGGAGTATAGGGGAAGAAGATGAACAGTGCCCACCGGGTTGGGTTTTGTTTTCTTTTTGTTTTGGTCCAGTTCAGCAATTTATTTAATAAAAACCGGACCGGTTTGGTGCCATTAAAAATTTAAAGACAGATTTGGAATTGGGCTGACCCGATTCGGTAAATGGATTTGGGCCCCTTTCTTAAATTGGGCCTAATTTAGTAAAGTGTTTTTAAGGTTTAAGATCTACTTGATATATAAATAAATTCGATATGAAATATATAAATAAATTGGATAAAATATATTATATATATTTAATGATGAGATTTAAAAGTGTATTATTATTATTATTATTATTATTATTATTATTATTATTATTATTATTATTATTATTATTGTGATTTAAAATATAATATTATGAGACTTGGAGATTTAAAAAGGTATTATCGGATTTAAAAAGAAGGGATTTGATATGAGTGAAGATGAGTTATGGAAACTTGAAGTGGGATTTGGAAATCTCGGAACGACTTGGTTTTCATGTGTTTTCTCATATCGGCAAATGGTTTTGGAAATGGGTTGGGAACATGGTCTCTATGTGTGTGATTAGTAGCATTGTAGCTTACCGCATTCTTAATAATTATAATAGGTGCTTGTCGATTGTTTGGACTATGCTCTTTGGTATATCTTGCTGTTCGGCTCTCCAGGTGAGTTCCTACATGAGCTCACTCAGATTCGAAAAGAGATCTCCCTGCTTGTAGCCATGTGCATACTAGGTGCTTGCATTCATAATAAAGCATGCCATGTAGTATCCTGCTAGGATTGCACTCATGATTGAGCATTCGTTTACTCATTGCTTTTGTAAACAGAACGGCCGTTATCTGTGAAGTAACTAGAGTCCTTGCTAGGGTTATAGGACGACCTAGTCTCATCGGGTCCCGTCCTGAGTCAATCGAGTTATGAACTTCCCTGTATTATGAGATGCCTGCGGGCTTTATTGTGGATACGGGTTGGGCATGCGTGCCACCCGATGATAATGGAATGCATTCACGAGCTGGCCAGTCTCCGCCCTATCGGAAGGGGGTGGAGGTAGGAGAGGGATATACCACTTGGTATTCGGTGCTAAGGCCTTATTATATTTACGCACTTGATCTTAGGGGCATGTTAGTGTGTTAACATTCCGCCTTGCATCTAGAAGCATCTTTATCAGGACTAGCGTGTGTATGTGTCTGCTTGTTTGGGACTATATTGCGTAGGGCTTCGATCTGACACCGCCCCGCATACATTTTTTTTTTGGGGTTGTTTTGCAACATTATTGTTCCTTGCTTCTGTGACGTGGGAACTCTCTTGGGCGATTGCAAAGAAATGGTCTAACCTTAGATTTTGATAAATACACTTACTGATTTTGTTTTGACCCGGCTCAGCCGTGGCACCCTCTTGTATTGCACCTTGATTCTACTATCTGCATGACTGTTGGTTTTCTACGCTTAGACTTATGACAGGTACAGGGGACTTCCCCGGGGATTCCAACGATCCCTTCGAATTTTGGGTATGAAATCCCACTTCAAAATGTTAGGATAGAATTTCAAACCTTCAACCTGTACTCGGGGCGCAAGATCCTAACGAGGGGTTTTATCCCTCGAAACGTAACTCGGGAATCATAATCCCGGGCCGTTACAAAGATGGTATCAGAGCAAGGTTATGCAAACCGAGTATGATAGGTTGAAGTGGTTTTGAAAATGGCCCAGGGTTTTCAAATGGTTTTCAAAATGTTTTAGAAAGGGCAAAATGAATTTAATATGGCTAACTCAAATGGACCAAATATGAACTTGACTCAATAAATCTGGTAATCAAACAAAGGGAAACGAAGGGGTACTGAAGGCGCTAGACCATCCCTATTGGACGTAGTTGGGAACGGTAGGCAAAATATAGCTTTTTTCTTTACAGATGGGCCTACAAGACTCCAAGGCTTGTGTCGTATTGGCTGGAGTGGCGAGTTAGGTAGAGACCGTGAGGTTTTGCCCCTCCGGTTAGTCGCCCCTCGAAGGGCGGCCCATAGGATAGCTTGATTGTTGATTGTTCTATGCTGAGTGCTGTTTGCTTAAATTGGAGACTTGGCTGATATTTTGATTATGAATCATGTATTAAAAGCCTGTGTGAATGGAATAGCGGGGAGAGATCTTCTGCCATTATAGAGTCGGGATCCCAGTCCTTGTGGGATTGTCTTTGATCTTTTAAGCCTGACTATTTCCTTCTTCGGTCTTCTTTTTCCGACCCCACTAAACGTCTTTATTGAGCTTTTCTTGCGATGTCAGTGTGATCTACGGGAAATTGGGAGGAACAACCACATTTGAGTTGTATTGGAGTACGATGTTTACTTGATCCATTTGCTACCCTACTCGAGAGTCACATGAATATTCCCCGGGAAACAGGTTGTAGGGATTCTGGGAGTGAGTCAGAGTCGCCCTTGTAGATCTCTGTTGGATTATCTTAAATGTTATGTCCATGATTGCATGATTCTATATGTACTACCCCCTAGACTTGCAGATTGATTGTTAGTGTGAAATTATGCTAATTCTTGAATGTATGTGTCATGTGTTAGGGAACTACCTAATTCTATGTAAATAGGCTCATGATAGTGTGATCGTTCCATTCTGATATCCTGTTAGAGTGAGTCTTTACTCGATGAATGCATGTTACAACTTGATGTCCAACCTGCCTTGTATGATGCATAATTTCCAGCACGCTTATCTAACTGTCATGCCATGATGATCTCCATGTTTCTCTCATGCTTTCTTGAATATATGACCTGACACGCCGCACGAGCACACACCACTATAATTTCTGGTTTCGTATATGCATGACTCGACATGATGTGTTATTCCTAACATATATTGTGATGTTGATCCTTAATGTGGATTTGTGGTTGTATGTCATTATGTATCCATGCTTGGCCACCTTGTTTAGGTCTTATGTCATGTTTTGTTGTATTTCTGTCATTCCCCTAAGCATGTGCAACCTGACTTCATTGGTTCCCCGCATTGTCATACTAATGATGGATTGAATGCATATGTTGCAGGTTACGAATTCGCATGATGTGTACACTCTCTCTCCTGGATTAGGATCATGATAGTGTGACCCTTAGCATGTTAGTCTAACTCTTGCCACTCCTTGTGCCTTTATGACCACTAAACCATAGCATGCTCACCTTTTTATACCCATGATATTTTCTTCTGCTTTGTGGTATCCTCTCGTGTTTCCCTGAATATATGACCTGAAATTTTGAGCATGTACCGTTTAGATATTTGCATGGACCTATAATTGTCTACCATCATATCTATGCCCAGCTATCTTGCTTTAGGCCCATTTTATACTCTGCTATATGTCTATCATGCTTCTAGGTTATTATGGTGTAGCTTATTTGACTCTTTGCAAACTGTTGTGCTAATCGAATGAACGTATGTACGAATCATGAGTTAGTATTATGTTTTCGCATATAAATGACACCTGAATGCTAGGATGAGTCTAGTCGAAGTAACTTGATTGTACTCATGTTCGATATGTGCTGGTAGTATCCTATAGGGCTTATGAATTCCAATATGACTTGTTGAGTGGTAATTTGTCGTGCTTGCTTCATTACGTGAATATGATTGTTCCATGATGTGATAGTTGTTGTACCATTCCGTGTACTCCTATTGCGGATCATTCCTAGCATGATTATAATCTATCGTCCATGATGTTCCCTTGTTCACTCTGTAAAGATATTCATGTCTTACCATGTATCGCTAACATCATGTAGGATCACAATGTGACTTGATATATCCTTGTGTTAAACATGTTCCCTGGTTGTATACTGTCAATCTACACCTGTGTACTTGCATGCTTTATGTTCATGTGAAGTCGTGCTGCCTTAAGCTCATGTTGCCGTTTCCGCCATATTCTTCCCTTGTCCTCATATGGTCACGTTACGATTGGTTGACCCATTAAATGCATTCGTGCTAGTTGCCATATGAACATGTAACCTATGCTGCATAGCCATGCATCCTATCATGTTAAGATATATCTTATAGGACCCATGAATTATGGCTTGTGTGAATTCATGCCCTACTTGCATTATGATCTGCTCTTTTGTGGAATAGACTTTGCAAAGTCTTGTATTCTTTCCAACATCTCTAATGTGTGATCCTTTTAACTGTTTAGGAATTGATAGACCCAATTATAGAGTTAGTGCCTATTTTCAACGCATGTTAAGTATTAGGTGATTATCAATGTGTGCCTATCATCTCATCACTCGATATTGTTTCTGCATGCCCCCTGACATTCTTAATGCTTCCGCAAATGAATAATCTGGCACCTCGCATACACACATCACGATAGGTATAAAGCACTCGCATGATTATCTTTGCATACATTATGTAGCTTACCGTCTCCTTGAAACACGATACCTTAGGAGCATTGTCTTGTTTCACACTATGATATGCGCATGACTCCTTCATCACAATCGCTTATAATTCTTTCATATGTGCTAATGTTTTGGTGCAATAGTAGTCCTGCTTAAACTTCTATGACTCGTCCCACTATTATTTGGAGTTGCTCGATGCATCTTATTCATATACATATGTGACTGTCATGTAGTACCTCGTAAAATCTATGCCTAAAGAGATATGACTTGTACGATCGCATGCTCAACTTGCATCTCAGGTAGCCACTTTTGTCATAGGTTGTGATAGCCTTGCTATACCCTCTCTATATGATCTTGTGACTATCTATATGATCTTGTGACTATCTAAGCATATTAAATACTGCTAGCCAGTTAGAATGCTATGCCTCTACATGGTTGTATCATGCTAA
This sequence comes from Persicaria maculosa, assembly GCA_963922045.1. NCBI lineage: Eukaryota > Viridiplantae > Streptophyta > Magnoliopsida > Caryophyllales > Polygonaceae > Persicaria > Persicaria maculosa. The sequence continues at coordinate 27,532,663 of OY998262.1, forward strand.
ATATGATTAATGGCATGCTTATGTGTGTTCTCATCCAAGTTGTTCTTATCACATGATGCCTTCCAATGCTTAACTGGATGAACTCGTACTTTCATGAAATATGTGTTAATTAGCAGTTGAATACCACGTTGCATGTTATACCCTACGACATGGTAGATGCATGTATGCATGAACTGTGATTTTGGTGACAAATTGTTCCTCAATGATTACCTTTGATTGCGCTTTTTCTTAAATAGATACTACTAGTATCATGGAGGACTGCTTTCCAACCATAGCTCATTATATGTTGACATCCCGCACTTACCCGATCACAAGAACGTTGTTGTTGCATGACATGGTTTCTATATGGCCTTATATGATCCTTTCATGTACTAGCTCGACTGATATGAAACATCTCGATAAGTCTGCATATGATTCTACATTGATTAAAACCTGCCTATGTGTACCTGTCACGAACAATTTACCCTACGTGTAATGCTCTGTGTTGTTTACTAGATCCTGCATAAGCTTTATGACGCACACCCTTATTGTTGCATTCGTGTATACATGTCTCTTATACATATATCAAGCTTGTCTGATATATGAAATGAAAAGTTGCTAGCTAGTCTCTTATGCCCCATGCAGAACCCGGACATGTTTTTGGTTGCCCCTATTTGTTAACATCTTTCATCAAGGTAGGTGCATGTTAGTGCCCAGTGAGGTGACTAGTTTACTCCGCGATTGCTATGTGTTTTGCTTGCTGCACTCGTAACCTCATAGAGTTCCATAAGGGCATCATACTCCTTCTTGGGTCGGGATCTTGTTTTTCGCCGTATCATCATCAGTTGGTCTGTGTTTGGTTGTGGGAGTCCGGGTTGTTCTCCTTGTCTCTCCCCTATCTCCACTAACGTAAAAGTTGCTTGCAATACTTTGACAAACGATGGCGTAGAAAAGAGCACGTTTAGCCGAATAGCACGGGAGCGGCGCAGTGGAAGCACGGTGGGCCCATAAACCCCAGGTACCAGAACTGACATATTGATTCTTGGAATGACGAACTCGTAGTGGACGTTACGTGGTTAACTCCTGCTTATGATGATGAATTTTAGTGCTTTGGTGTTCCTATGTGACCGACCTTGTGATATGATTGGTGTTATGTGTTGGTAAGCCTTGCTTGTTCTTTTTCTTGTGGAACGTGAACTATACCTGCTGAGATCCTGACCTTGTGTTTAGTAATCATGGTATTATGTGCCCCGTTAAAATGTGACAATATGTTATTGTGATTCTGGCCTGATATTACCTTTGCTCGAATTATTATTAGCATGAGGTTATATGGTAACTTGTTTTGGTATGTCGATACCTAATATTCTGCAATACTTGCCAAGCATGATAGTATATTAGGATTCATGACATGTGACTGTTTGAGGTATTGAGAGATAATGATGTATAAACCTAGTGTGAAATCATGCTATATGCTGATATGAAATACTTGGGAATTAAGTGATAGTAGAATGAAGGGTCCATGGTATAAGGGTGCATGTTATCTTGATATATTGGTATACGATGTCCTATTAAGTTAAATGTTGTCGTGATTATATTTTGTGCTTGCTATGTTGTTAGACTTTGTTATTGCTGAACCACGAGAGAATGATAGGTTCTATCTTGATAACTTGAACATTGAATTGTTGAAACGTGATTGTGGTGATGCATATATGCATTGATATTTCAAAATTGATTTTCAGTTAAATCCTTGTCTATGAAAATGGTGAATACCTTGGCTTGCTGAATCTTGTTGAAATGGATTTTGTTGTGCTAACTTGTTGCCTTCCCATTAGACTGAAACCCCTATTATGACAAAATTTTGTTGTGTTGGTAGTGGTAAGTAGGAAACCATGCTGATGTGATCTACTAAGGTTGAGACTTGATGTGTTTGTGTACGTGTTGCCCTTTCAAAAAAAAAAATGACATTTCTGCTTGATGCATTCTTATTTGTTGACACCTAGAACATGAAATTCTAATGTTGAGTGTGACGTTTTAAATTTATTGGTGTGCGACAATGTTGCTAATGGCTATTCATGTTATGGTTTTGGCGTGGCCAATCCTTATGGTGGTTAGTTGTTTATGAGGTGGCATGTCTTGGTTATGTTGATTCTGATAATGGCGAGAGATTCGTAGATTGGAATTGCTTTTGAGATTGGAACCTAGGAAGAGAATATGGAATTAGCCTTTAGAGGTGGATGATTCCACCTCTTGAGTTCTGAATATTCTTGATCAATTTGGGATTTAAAAGATTTCGAAAGAGCTTGGAAACGACTAACTCAGATTCTGAAAAGCTTTGGATGGTTTTGAAGTCGAGGGGTTTCGCTTGTTTTTGAAGGGTTTTGAACAGTTTTGAAAATGACTAACTTGGATTTGGGAAGACCAAACACGATCGAGAATTTCAACGATTTTGTGGCCAATCTTTTTTCAATTGTAGAATCCCCTTCGAAACTTTTCAAACCCGGGCATGTCTATTATACTTCACGAAGTGGATACAAGCATTTTATGAGGGCGCTTGTAGGGTGCTTGCTAAGACCTAGTGATGATATTGTAGAACTTTTAGAGTTGTGGTACCTCCAAAAAGTCAAAGCGAGGATGTGATAGGGGCGCTTATTGCATACTTGTCAAGGCCAATTGGAGATGTCACGATTGTGACTAGGATGTTGTGAGAATCCCGGAAGACGCAACCGAGACGATTACAAGATCCTTGGATATGGTCTTTGGACTCATCAATTTCAAACTTCATCCCCTACTTGTATATTTTAGTCTCGGGGACGAGACTTGTTTTTAGAGGTGGATGATGTAAAGGCCCGGATTTTCAAATATTAATTTTTGGAAAAAGAAAATTTAAAAATGAATTTAAAGTGAATTCCAGCCCAATTTTTAATTTTAAAGATCGAATCCGTCTTTTATTTCGTCCGGGATTCAAAAATTCATGCCGTCAGCGATATCATATTCAATTTTAAATATTTAATCAATCGAGAGAGCGGGATTTAAAATATCAATCGTCGGAAATCCAAATTCCCGACTCGGGACCACAATTCCGTCAATCTTGTGGCTGTGCTGTCGGATTTGGGTCGAATTCGACGCCGGCGAGCTCAAGGCTCCCTTCTCTCTTTCCTTCCTTTTAAACGCAGGGAGTATAGGGGAAGAAGATGAACAGTGCCCACCGGGTTGGGTTTTGTTTTCTTTTTGTTTTGGTCCGGTTCAGCAATTTATTTAATAAAAACCGGACCGGTTTGGTTCCATTAAAAATTTAAAGACAGATTTGGAATTGGGCTGACCCGATTTGGTAAATGGATTTGGGCCCCTTTCTTAAATTGGGCCTAATTTTAGTAAAGTGTTTTTAAGGTTTAAGATCTACTTGATATATAAATAAATTCGATATGAAATATATAAATAAATTGGATAAAATATATTATATATATTTAATGATGAGATTTAAAAGTGTAATATTATAATAATTATTATTATTATTATTATTATTATTATTATTATTATTATTATTATTATTATTATTATTATTATTGTGATTTAAAATATAATATTATGAGACTTGGAGATTTAAAAAGGTATTATCGGATTTAAAAAGAAGGGATTTGACATGAGTGAAGATGAGTTATGGAAACTTGAAGTGGGATTTGGAAATCTCGGAACGACTTGGTTTTCATGTGTTTTCTCATATCGGCAAATGATTTTGGAAATGGGTTGGGAACATGGTCTCTATGTGTGTGATTAGTAGCATTGTAGCTTACCGCATTCTTTATAATTATAATAGGTGCTTGTCGATTGTTTGGACTATGCTCTTTGGTATATCTTGCTGTTCGGCTCTCCAGGTGAGTTCCTATATGAGCTCACTCAGATTCGAAAAGAGATCTCCCTGCTTGTAGCCATGTGCATACTAGGTGCTTGCATTCATAATAAAGTATGCCATGTAGTATCCTGCTAGGATTGCACTCATGATTGAGCATTCGTTTACTCATTGCTTTTGTAAACAGAACGGCCGTTATCTGTGAAGTAACTAGAGTCATTGCTAGGGTTATAGGACGACCTAGTCTCATCGGGTCCCGTCCTGAGTCAATCGAGTCATGAACTTCCCTGTATTATGAGATGCCTGCGGGCTTTATTGTGGATACGGGTTGGGCATGCGTGCCACCCGATGATAATGGAATGCATTCACGAGCTGGCCAGTCTCCGCCCTATCGGAAGGGGGTGGAGGTAGGAGAGGGATATACCACTTGGTATTCGGTGCTAAGGCCTTATTATATTTACGCACTTGATCTTAGGGGCATGTTAGTGTGTTAACATTCCGCCTTGCATCTAGAAGCATCTTTATCAGGACTAGCGTGTGTATGTGTCTGCTTGTTTGGGACTATATTGCGTAGGGCTTCGATCTGACACCGCCCCGCATACATTTTTTTTTAGGGTTGTTTTGCAGCATTATTGTTCCTTGCTTCTGTGACGTGGGAACTCTCTTGGGCGATTGCAAAGAAATGGTCTAACCTTAGATTTTGATAAATACACTTGCTGATTTTGTTTTGACCCGGCTCAGCCGTGGCACCCTCTTGTATTGCACCTTGATTCTACTATCTGCATGACTGTTGGTTTTCTACGCTTAGACTTATGACAGGTACAGGGGACTTCCCCGGGGATTCCAACGATCCCTTCGAATTTTGGGTATGAAATCCCACTTCAAAATGTTAGGATAGAATTTCAAACCTTCAACCTGTACTCGGGGCGCAAGATCCTAACGAGGGGTTTTATCCCTCGAAACGTAACTCGGGAATCATAATCCCGGGCCGTTACATCAGGGAGGACTTTACATCAATCTTGTGATCTCACATGGTATTACAATATTTTCTTCCTCACGGAACCCTTATTTGATCCTCCCGCCCCACCCCTCATCTTCCGCCGCCGGCGTCATCCCCTCGCCGCCGATCTCTCTCTCTCTCTCTCTCTCTCTCAAATTCGACCTAGACGGTCTCAGCCGCCATAGCCATCCTCTCCCTTTCTTCCTCGCTCTTGCTGTTCATCGCAGTCACAGCCTCGCTAGCCATCCCGAGCCAAGTCCGCTCCCCCGCCTCCACAACCCGGATCCGCCACCTCCAAGCCCCTACACCACTTTGCCGAGCCCAGATCTTATCCCCGCTGTCAAGATCTACGCACGCCGGCCACCAGAACCCCAATTCCGACCATCTTCTTCCCGGATCTACCCACCTCCGAGGCCCCGTTCGAGCCTAGTTCTCTTCCCCGCTCCCCCGCCTCTGACCAGCGTTGCAGTCCTCGTCTTCGATTGTCGCCGTTAAGCTACTGCAGCCTATCGCCGCCACTGAGCCCTGCCCGAGCAGCCGCCGCCGATTGGAGCCCTCGCCTTCGCCGCTTCCAAACGCCGACGAGGACGAACCTCCATTGACGCTTCATCGGAGATTTTTCAATTTCTTTTATAGAAATTAAAGAAACATCCCTTATGTTTCTCCTAATTTCATTTCTGGCCCTAAGTTAGTTCTGTATTAAGTTAAAGGGCCAATATTCCAAAAAAAAAAAGCAACCGTACTCCGGATATCCTGCCCCTCGACATGCCGGTCATCAGACCTATCTGACATCGTCCGATCCAGGCTATGTTCCGCCTGCTCTGCATCACGCCTTCTCCTTTACGCAACCGACATCTCCCGACTCTTCTTGGTACATGGACACCGGTGCCACCTCCCACATGACGAACTCCTCAGGTAACCTCTCATCTATTTCCTTTAAGGGTCCTGCACACTCTATTATCGTCGGCAATGGTGGTCGTCTTGCCACTTTGGGGATTGGCCACGCCAAATTATAGACCCCAACCCACCCACTACACCTTAACAATGTCCTCATTGCCCCAAAGATTGTCAAAAACCTTATCTCTGTCCGTCGGTTCACTACTGACAATAACGTTTCTCTTGCGTTTGATCCCTTTGGTTTCTCTATGAACGATCTTACTACGGGGGTTACTCGCATGAGATGTAACATCATCGGGGAGCTCTACCCTGTTACGCCACCTCATGTGTCCAGTCAGTCGTGCCCGGTCGCCCTCTCGGCATCATCGTCCAACCTCTGGCATGCACGCCTGGGCCATCCCAGTGCTGCCGTTCTAGATGTCCTCCGTTCTCAGAGGCTTGTCACATGTCCAAAAAACCTACGCTCTAGTCTATGCTCGTCCTGTCAGTTAGGCAAACATGCCCGACTGCCGTTCCAACGGTCCTTGAACTCTACCCTGGCTCCTTTTGACATCATTCATAGTGACATATGGACCTCTCCTATGCCTAGCAAGGAGGGTCACAAGTACTACCTCTTGTTACTAGATGATTACACTCATTTCTTATGGGTCTTCCCGTTGCATTTCAAGTCTCAAGTGTTTCATGTCTTTGCCAAATTCCATGTCTACATCAAAACACAGTTTCACACCTCCATCAAATGCTTCCAATGTGACAATGGCCGTGAATTTGACAACAAAGATTTTCACTCTTTTTTCGCCATAAATGGGATCTCCTATCGGTTGTCTTGCCCCTATGCCTCCCAGCAGAATGGCAAGGCCGAACGAATCATCAGAACCATAACCAACATGATGCGCTCTCTCCTCTTTCACGCATCTATTCCCCTTACCTATTGGCCTTACGCCCTATCCATCACCTGTTATCTCCTCAACATTCTCCCATCTACCACCCTTCACCATCGCTCGCCAGGTCAGGCCCTCTATTGCACTTTCCCTAGGTATGATCACCTTCGTACCTTCGGGTGCTTGTGCTTCCCAAACCAGTCCTCCACTGCCCCACACAAGCTTCACCCGCGCTCCACTCCTTGTGTCTTCCTAGGCTATCCATCTAATCATCGCGGTTACCTCTGACTCGGTATCAAGACCCATAAGCTCATTGTGTCTCGTCATGTCACCTGATGAGTCTCATTTCCCCTTTGCTTCTCCTCCCCTCCCCTCTTCTACACCTCCTGTGTCTCAGTCTGAGTCAGAGTCATCGTTCCCTCACTTTCTTCTTCCCCAGAGCTCTCCCGGTGCTCCTGCCTCTCTCCCTCCACCACCTCCACCACCCCCTACCACCAGACCACACACTCGCAGCATCTCCGGTGTCTTCCGACCCTGTCAGATCGTCTCCATGCACACCACACATCGCCCCGGCTTCGATTACCATACATACTCCACACCGTCCATACCTGAAGCCCACCCCTCACCCTCGCTACTGGTGGCGGCAGCGGCATCATGCCGCGGCCGCGGCATATCAATGAGCTACGGGCTTGCAGCGCCCGCAGCCTTCCCCACCGCCTCGCGATCCCCCCTGCATCCGTCCTTCCCGACTCCCAATCCCCCCTGCCTCCAACCCGACCTCCCTTTTCCCCCATCCCCACCTCCCACAAAACAACCCTCCTCGACCCGAATTGGCAGGCGGCTATGCTCGACGAATACAGGGCCCTTACAAAGAATGGTACTTCGGTTCTGGTCCCTTGCCCTCCTGAGGCGAACGTCATTCGCTGTATGTGGCTCTTTCGTCACAAGTTCCGATCTGATGGGACGTTGGAGCGCTACAAAGCACGTCTTGTGGTCAACGATCGTTCTCAGCAGGTAGGTATTGACTGTGATGAGACCTTCAGCCCCGTCGTCAAGCCTGCCACTATCCGAGTGGTGTTGAGCTTAGCATTGTCGCGCAACTGGGCTATTCATCAGCTGGATGTCAAGAATGCTTTTCTTCATGGTCATCTGAATGAGACAGTTTACATGTTTCAGCTGCCGGGGTTTGCTGATGCTGATCGTCCCAAGCACGTCTGTCTCCTGAAGTGATCTCTGTATGGTCTGAAACAGGCTCCGCGAGCTTGGTTCTAGCGCTTTGCTTCTCATCTACTACGCCTGGGCTTCATTGGCAGCTGCTCGAATTCGTCTCTATTCATCTATCACAGAGGCTCAGACATGGCCTTTCTCTTACTGTATGTCGACGACATCATTCTCACCGCCTCTTCTGATGCCCTTCGGACGTCGATTATTTGGCAGTTGAGTGCAGAGTTCGCCATGTCCGATCTGGGTCAGTTGTCCTACTTCTTGGGGGTTGCTGTTCAGCCTCATGCGTCTGGCCTGTTCCTCTCTTAGAGTAAGTATGCTGCTGAGATTGTTGCTCGGGCTAAAATGAGTAACTGCAATCCCGTCGCCACTCCTGTGGATACATCCAACAAGCTCAGTGCTCATTCTGGTCCCCTGTTTGATGATCTGATGATGTACAGGAGCCTTGCTGGTGCCCTGCAGTATCTTACCTTCATTAGGCCTGATATCAGTTATGCCGTTCAACAGATCTGCTTGTTCATGCATGCGCCCAGGGAACCCCACTTTCAGGCCTTGAAGCGGATCATTCGATACATCAGCGACACTCTTGAGCTAGGAACCATAATTACCCCGTCCTCTAGGCTTGACCTCGTCGCTTACACTGATGCGGATTCGGGTGGTTGTCTTGACACACATCGCTTCACGTCTGGATACTGTATTTTCCTCAACGACACCCTTGTGTCGTGGTCTGCCAAGCGCCAGTCCGTCGTGTCACGCTCTAGCGCCGAGGCAAAGTACAGGGGTATTGCCAACGTTGTCTCCGAGTGCTCTTGGCTCCTCAATCTCCTTCTTGAGCTCCGTTTCCCTCTTCAGAAGGCCACCCTGGTCTACACTGACAACGTCTCCGCCGTCTATCTGGCTAGCAACCCAGTCCAGCATCAACGAACGAAGCACATTGAGCTCGATCTCCATTTCGTCAGGGACAAGGTTGCCATTGGACATGTCCGCGTTCTACATGTCCCGTCCTCCTATCAGTACGCTGATATATTCACCAAGGGTTTACCTCGACAGTTGTTCCTTGATTTTTTGTCCAGTCTCACTGTACGGGACCCTCCACTTTCGACTGCGGGGGTTTGATAGATTACATAGGTCTTATATTATATTATACAGTGGGCCCAAAGGCCCAATACCTTTGTAACCTATATATATGTTTATCAATGAATATAAACCCTCAGGGAGGACTTTACATCAATCTTGTGATCTCACACCGATTAATTCAAAGATGGACGTTGTGTCTTGGATGTCATAGCAGTAGTATGAGAACTGCGAGCTCTCAAAGAAAGTATACATACCAAAATGTAACACTCAATACTTTATAAATTATTTTTTCATCTTTTTTTTACAGTAGCATAAAATGCCTCCTTGATCATCATGACGGATGATGATACACGATTCCTATTAAAAGGAAGATGAGACATATTACAACTTTACAAGTTTCCCTAATTCTAGCAATATAGTCAGCTACTTTATTTACTTCTATAAAGCAATGTCTGAACTCAACGTGGTCGAAAAAAGTTTTGATTAATCCGATCTTTTCTATTTGTCGCATAATCTCCCACTTCACATTGCTGCTATATTTGATTGTCGTTATGACTTCCATGTTGTCCCCTTTGATGATAACGTTTCGCAATCCTTTAGTTAGCGCTAGCTGCATTCCTACACAGAAGGAAAATGCCTCTGTTTGGAGAACAGATCCTTTACTAGTTTCCTGGTGAAATATATCTACAAGCTGACCGTCAGAATACCTGGCAACCCTCTCCCTCACTTGGAAGATGTCAGTGGGTTTTACCTATATGTCCACATTAATTTTGTAGATCACCCTTAGTGGTTTACTCCATTTGGCTTTTAGCCTTTTATTTTGTTTTGTGTTATTGTTTTCATCTTTGTTCAATTGGTTACAACCTGGAATGTCATGAATTATTTTTTGAATCAGGGCTGCTGGTGGTTAAGTATTTTTTTTTGTTAAAAATGTTGTTTTTAATATTCCATATAGTTTGTCAAATGAAACATAGATCTTCAAACTGGGTATTTTCATGTCTGAGTGTTAGGATGTCCTCTAATGTGAGTTGTCTTCCCATAAGGCTCTCAAGAATGATTTGCCCACCACTTCTTTGTAGTTTATTCGTACAACTGCCTTTTTTGTGTCAAGCATACATGCCTTATCCAAATCGGAGGTAGAAGAACGAGTTCGTGTCTTATTGGGTTCAGCTTCTTCGGGTTATTTGAATATCAGTTAAAATTAGTCTGGTTCATTTGGGTGATATATTCCTAATTATGTTTTTAGATATTCGACTAAATCGATTTGGGTAGAGGTGGCAATCGGGAGAGTTAGGACGGGTTTAGGTCGGGTTGTTCGATTTCGAGTTATATCGGACTCAGGTTGATATTGGGTCTGATGAGAATTTGAGTCTAATTGGGTTCAGGTCGGGTTTATTCGGGCATTATTTTATCGGATACAATCGGGTTCTCGGGTCCCATTCATTTCGAGTGAAAACAATTTCGGTTGAATCGGGTTTCAGTCTAAAAGGGTTCGTGTGAATCAGGTTTCGGTCAAAACAATTTCGGTCGAATCGCGTTCACTCAAATCGAACCCGCAAGAATCATATTGGATAAATCAAGTAAAATTTATTTAATTTTTTTTACTTATGAGATATTTATCTTTTTTACATAGATTAAGCTAATGTTTATCAATTCTTAATCAATACTAGTAAGTCTTCTCACTTTTTCGTGCATTTTTTTAAAAAGTCAAAATTATATAAAATATTATTTTTTTAATATTAATTTCATACTTGTTACTCATAAATAGCTACGAAATTATATAAAAAAATTATATTTATATAGTTTTAGCGTCTTAAAAATGCTAAAAAGTCAAATGACTTTTTTTAATGGAGAGAGTACAAAATTATATTTAATTATGCTATATGCGTGATAATATTAACTTTCATTATCAAGTAATCAAATACTTAGGTTGTTTTGAGTATTTTAGGGAAAATGGTAAGGATTTTGTTGGTTTAAGATATAATCGGGTTTGAGTTGTTTCGGGTGTCGGGTATAATCGATTTCGGGTAATTTCAGGTTTCGGATATGTTTGGGCCGGACAATTTCGAGTTTCGGTTGCTTTCGGGTCAGACCATTCGGATATAATCTGGTTCGGGTTATTATTGAGTTCAGATTGCTTTCGGGTTCAGACTTAACTCAGTTCGGGTCGGTCAATCTCAGATCCAAACTTTTTTTTTTCAATTATTTGGATGTGGGATGAATTCGGATCGGACCGGTTTTCTCGGGTCGGGTATTGCCAGCTGGCCCAGCTCTAGGTTTGGAGGTCGTGTATAGCCAACCTCTATGTAGGTTCAGTTTCCCTTGTTTTGATACAGAAATTTTCAAAAGAAACAATGGCTTGATAGGATAGAAAACCGTTAGTATAATACGGAGTATTAGAGTAAACCAAAATACCAACTGTTTCTTTACAACATCAACAACATTAATTCATGGAGGATAAGAACATCAAAAGAGTAAAGTTAAAAATGACAGTTCTTAAACTTGTTGGCTTATTCGGCTTCCTCTATCTTAGGGCTCATGGGCCATCTGTGTCCACCCTAGTACATCTTCCTAATGATGGGGTTGCAGAGGTTCTCCAACTCCTTAATCTTGTCCTCAAATTCGTCCACCTCAGCGAGCTGGTTGTCCTCCAACCAGGTAATAATGGAATCAATGGCCGCCTCGATCTTCTTCTTGTCCACACCAAGCTTGGACCCAATCTTCTCATCGTTGACGGCGTTCATCATATTGTATGTGTAGTTCTCCAAAGCAATCTTTTCAATGGCCTTCTTCTTGAGCTCCTCGTCCTCTGCATTGTACTTCTCGGCCACCAGCACCATCTTCTTGATCTCCTCCTTGGACAACCGTCCCTTGTCGTTGATGATTGTGATCTTGTTCTTCTGCCCAATTGTCTTGTCCTCATCCGACACATTCAAAATGCCATCAACATCAATGTCGAAGCACACATTGATCCGAGAAACACCCTGTGGAGCAGGATGAATACCATAGAGCAAGAACTCGCCCAAGAATTTGTTGTCCTTTATACTGGCTTGCTCACCCTCATAGACACTGATGCGGACAATTGTTTGGTTATCGGAGGAAGTAGGGAATACCCCCTCCTTCATACACGGGATGATGGTGTTCCGAGGGACCACAAAAGACATCACACCACCAGTGGGCTCAATACCGAGTGATAACGGAGTGACATCCAACAACACAAGATCCTGGACCCTCTTATTACAATCGCCACTCCATTTTGCAGCCAGTAACGCAGCACCACATGCCACGGCTTCATCTGGGTTGATGCTATTGCATAACTCTTTCCCATTAAAGAATTCCTGCAGAAGTTGTTGGACTTTTGGAATCCTAGTTGAGCCACCAACAAGCACAATATCATGGACAGAACTCTTGTCCATCTTGGCGTCGCTCAAACACTGCTCAATGGGCTCATTACATTTCATGAACAGGTCCATGTTCAACTTCTCAAACCTGGCACGACTAATTGAAGTGTACAAATCTACACCCTCATAAAGAGAATCAATCTCAATGGTCATTTGAACAGCGGAAGAAAGAGTCCGCTTCACCCTCTCATAACCAGCCCTCAATCTCCCAAGGGCCCTTGGATTACCACTGATGTCCTTCTTATGCTTTCTCTTGAACTCCTCGACAAAGTGGTTCACCAGCCTGTTGTCGAAATCCCCCCCGCCAAGGTGAGTGTCACCAGCGGTTACCTTGCCATTGAACATATCCTCTTCAATTGTAAGGAGTGATACATCAAACGTCCCACCACCAAGATCAAAGATGAGCACATTCTTCTCACCGCTGCTGCTCGCCTTCTTGTCAAGGCCATAGGCAATGGCTGCAGCCGTGGGCTCATTAATGATACGCATCACATTCAAGCCCGCAATAACACCAACATCTTTAGTCGCCTGCCGTTGAGAGTCATTGAAGTAAGTAGGGACGGTCACCACAACATTCTTGGTGTTTGTACAGATATAAGTCTCCGCAATTGTCCTCATCTTAGTAAGCACCATCGATGAGATCTCTTCGACACTCAAGTGCTTTTTCTCGCCCTTGTAAGTGACAACAATCATCGGCTTGTCAGCAGCTCCTGGAATAACCTTGAATGGCCACAACTTCATATCACTTTGTAGCAATGGGTCACTAAATCTCCTGCCGATCAACCTCTTCGCATCTGTCAAACATAACAAGCAAAAAAAAGTATGTTGAATTTAATGTGTTGTGCAATTACAACTAAAGTCTAAAACACGAACTGATCCGATCCATAATGGCTTCCAAAAAGTAGCGCCGTATAAATAGTAATTCGTCAACGAGAATTTCAAAATCTGGAGTTTTAACATAGGTTTAGGGGCGGTCAGGATCCCGTGGAGTTGAACTCCGTAAAGTTGGTAGGATTACCCAATAGGAATGCATCGACCCTAAAAAATAAATTAAAAAATGGCTAAATGCATTTAAATCTAAACCATTTATTTAGAATTAAGTGGTTAGGATTTAACCAACTTCACATGGAGTTATTTTAGCAACTCCATGGGATCCAAAGTGGTTTACGGGATGCGACTAGATGCATATTCGATTAGGTTGATTTTCATGGATACTCGCTCGGCCAACTCCTAGTCCGATAAATCCCTCCAAAAGCAAACAAAACCATCTTTAAGGACTCCATTCATATGTGATTTAACTAGGTCATTAACCGCGCGCATTTGCGCGCGGTGTTGTCATCTTGTATATAATCCGCATGCACTTTTGATCAATCTAAAACAATTTCATAAGTTTAACGGGCAAATATGTATAATGTATCACTTAAAGTAAAATAAAAAAAATATACAACGACACCTAAAATATTTCCAACTCCACATGCTATATTGAAATTTCGTAGCTAGTAAACAGAAGATTTATTATGAAACAATACCAAGCACTTTAGTCTCACCTTCAACTCAACCTCTTTCGTTCCTTCCATTGAGTTCACTACACTATTTGACTACCCGGACAGTTCAAAACGGAGATGAAATTGAAGACTTGGTAAGCCAAAGTGGCGATTCATAAAGCAAATAATAGAAGAAATTGAACCCCTTTACTACCAGACAACTCACATTCATCAGGAACCAATTCATGGCGGCTGAAAATTTTGAAATAAGAAACTGAAATAAAATATGGAGGCGAATAACCTGAAAAGTGAAACATATATGTCATTTAAGAAGTCGATTATTATATTTGAACTCCAGTGTCAAGGGACATAACAGTAAACTATAAGCACAATGACAAGACTATAGGATAGATAAAGCCTTTGACCCTTTGTTAATAGCAAAAAATTTGCTACAGATAGCAAATACAATACAAGGACTCTTAGCCTCTATTAATAGCAACAAAACGAAGCCACATATAGCAAACGACCTTGGTCAACTTTAGAAGTCCACGACCACATATTCATTTGGATGTAAGGATACTTGCAACACCATTTGGTTTCGACATGTGACAATTTTGTGGTGTCCTCTCACTTTAATCTTTGATTTAAAAACAGATATCTTACACTCTAATTTATTACTCCGTATTGAAGTTTTCCAACTAAGGGAAACATATTTTACCATACTCTATTTGCAAAATATAATCATTCTGCAGGTTATTTTGAAGTTGCTAATTATGGTTTTTTACTAACGAAAAGTAATTAGCCTATATGAAATTTAGTCTTACAGTTTTTTACTTCAATTGAAAACTTCTTCAAATATGTTTATTGGATGAAAGTAAAGACTTAATTCAATCTTTGAGACAAAGCAATAATCAATAGAGAAAATTGCACTCCTTTTTTCTCATTATTTTATTTTCACCTATAAACCAATCATAAAGATGATGATGATGATGATAATAATAATAATGCTAATACATCAAACCATCGATAATTTAAACCCGTCTCGCTAGCAGTTAACTACAAAGGAGTGCTTGAAGAGTTTAACCATTGAGTTTCAAGCATTATAAATATCAGTCACAATCCCTAATCCATAAAAAAACTCAAGTTTACCAAAAAAACTAACCATGTTTGTGACTAATTTCAGCATAAGAGGCTTCAACTGGTTTGGAGAAATGTCAAAGTGTAACCTCGTCATCCAACAGCAACCCATCACATGCTTTCTGCACTACACTTTTTTTTTTTGAGATCAATCGAGGCCCTAATTTATCAAAAGGAGGAAACCAAAACAGATTAATTTAATCAAAATTCAATGACACTTGACAAAAATCATTCTTCCAAAAACATAACCCTACACCTAAACGTACATTAGAGTGACAATGCACAACACTTGTACAATCAAAACTTCAAATTTGCTGCTACTTAATGTGCGCTGCACATACTTGTAGGAGTAACAGCCAACAAAGACTTAACGAGTTGAGAAACAAGAAACTCTATAAATTAAAGAGTTGACTATTGAATCGATGAGCAGATTAAGATACTAAGATATAGGGAGTAGGGAAATACTACCTTGTTGAGAGTATTTCACATACAGTTGCTGATAAATTTTGATGTGTGGTACTATGGTAGTGTCTCATTCTCCCTTCAAATTACAAAACTTGAATTTCTTACTTTAATTGCATATAAGTAATAGAGAACCCTAGTTAGTTAGGATCTATAACTGAGATGCTTGTCACGCATATTAATGGTCAAAATTTTGTTTTTTAATGACTGGATTATTTTGTTTCAATAAACTGGATAGATAGAAACATTGGAGAGAAAAGTTCAACTTTATCCATTTTCCAGGAAGACAATATATAGTTTCCTTTTGTTCCAAAGATGGCTCGTTTTCCTCACTCTGAATATGCCACACATTGCTTTTTATGAAAGGAAAGCTTGAGAGACGGTTCCTTTTATATGCACTCAAATAAGTCATCTGTGGGAAATTGCACCTTAAATTTTCCCAATCCATGGACATGTTGGGCAAATACAGCAACACCAATGTCTTGACATATTATTTCCATGTCTTTCACCAGTGTCTCCGATTAAAGTAGTTAGCTTTCCTGCCCGGACGTAGAGCTTATCAAGCTTCTGCAATCCACTTGGATGTAGCCACTCTGGTGCATTTTCACAAGGGAAGCAACACAACTCCAATTTCTTTAGATTGCTTCTTAATAGCTTCTCTGTTTCATCTTGTCGCTCCTGTGGCTCCCAACATTTCAGTTGCTGCCATCTAGAAGAGTACTGCCTCAATGCTTTCCACTGCTCAACGATATCCTGTTGTGCTGGGTACAAATCATTGTAATTCTCTTCCCATGTAATCTGTAGGCTGCAAAGAATCTTCATTCTGTTGAATGCTAGAAGATCACTGATGTCCGGGAACTTATCATTGTGAACAACAAGGTTTAACTTCCTCAGTTTTTCTAACTTGAACAACTCCTCAAGGGTTCAGGCATTTCGATGTGGTTGGCCACCAATCTGGTAGTACATCACGAACCCTTTGAGCACCTCAAGCTTGGATAGAACTATCTCAACCTAACCAATAACGCAAGGGCCACTTTGGGCGAGCTTAAGCGTTTTCATCATCAGCTTTATCTTTCTTAGCGTTATTCCCGTCCTCGTCATCATCACCTCCTTCCTCATCATCTTCATAATCGGATATATTACTTATCACCTCTAATTATTTTCTTCACCTCCCCCTTTCTGTGGCCTAAATCCAAACCGAAATGGGTACCTCAAAAGTAGAAGATGAACAAATAAGCCTCTTGAAAGCAATACATATTGCTTTGGACCAAGGCACACAAAGTACTTGCACGAGAAAGCCAGTGAAAAAAATCAATTCATTTTCCATATATTATTGAATGAGATATGTTGTGATTGAGGAATTCCCACACAAATCAATTCACTAAAATACAGATAGTTGCACCAAGACCATGTCTCATCAAAATTAACCGAGATAGCCGAGAGGAAATATAGCAAAATATTAGACAATCAAGCTTCATGATGGACATACCAAGCTTCCACAGAGTATCCGACAAAGTTGCCTGCAACATTGAAACGAACGATAAATCAATAATAGCACACCAAGGAAACACTCAATTTTGGGCAATGGTAATAGTAGCATCTTACAGTATTGAAATCAACTTCTTTCAAAATTTTGCCTACTACATGTAATTCCTCCTTGCTAGGCTCTGCATTCTTCTTTTTGCTTGATTTACCTTTCCTAAAATACAAAGAGTAATTGAAATTTTGGCACACCAAAGAGAGGCATTCAGTAGTCATATCATTCAACATAATTTTTAAACCTAGAATCCACTTCAATAGGAAAACTCATGATACTTGGTAATGATCATTAAAGTAAGTAATCAAGACTTAACAAAAGAAAGTCCATAACTGGCCAAAGAATTTTAATGATATATGATAAAACACACAAAGGATACCAACAGGTTCAAATCAGGAATAGCTGAATCACGTGATCAGATCTTTAACCCATGTAAAAGGACTATAAATTACCTTCTTCCTTAATCACGGGTTTGGATCCTGGTTTTTCAAAGTATAGCTTGTACTTTCGGTTTTCCATCACCGATGACTTCCCAAAATTGGAGACAGATTGCTCGCCAAAATTGGTGAACCGATGATGCTTTCCAACACCAATGACTTCCCAGAACTCTATAGTTTCGCCAAACAAATCAATAGATCAACAAGAATCGCAAAACCCTAATCTTTTCCGATAGCTGAGATAAAGCTAGCAAGCAACTTTCAAAGATGAAACAAAAGAGAAATCACAAAAGTGCTTACCTGGCTGTCGACAGCAGCGACAGTGGGAAGAGGTTCTCAGAGGTTGAAGAGTACGGAGATTCAGAGAAACGGAGATTCAGAGAAACCGAGGCTCTTCGGAGGGATCAATGGCAGCAGGTTCGGGATGTCATCCTTATAATTAGGGTTTTCATTCTCCCCATTGTTGGGATTATCTTTGCCGCTCTTGGAAACCGGGGCTCATCTAAAAAACACGAGGCGCGAGGAGGTATTACCTGCGCCGTTAGCGATAGGGGGGAGGAGGACTGGTTGGCGGCGACGTTTTGGGGGTTGGAGCGGGGAGGAGGACCGGCGAGAGGAGATCTCTGGAGTGGTCCGACGAAATCAGAGAGAGGCAGGTACAAATGGAAAAGGAGCAGCTGAAGTTACAATCTAACCCTAAACCTTGTGAACAATGAGAAAATAAAGTAAGGACATAATGGTAATCAACATTGTTGAACAGTAAAGGTGGAGTTGAGCTTTTATATAGTAATGATGATTACCATAACTAAGAGAGCCTAAATTTGGGGCAAATTAAAAGTGCAAGGAAACAAACATGTTATAAATTTCAAGGATTGAACATGTGATAGAGAGGACGAGTCACCAACACAGTGCATACATGATTATCAAAGCAATCAAAAGAAAGAAAGCATACCAAAGACGGTGTTGACGAGGTTCATGGGGACCTGGTTCTTAGCAACGTCTCCAATCAAACGCTCGGTATCAGTAAAGGCGATGTAGGAAAGCGTGGTCCTGTTACCTTGATCATTGACGATGATCTCAACCCGGTCATGCTGCCATACTCCAACACAGGAGTACGTAGTGCCGAGATCAATTCCAATAGCCGGACCTTCTCTCTTTCTCATCTCAAAACTCTTCGATTACGAACTGGAGTTGGAGAGAACGGAGATGATTTTTAGGGCTTTTGAAAGCAGTTGGTGTGTGTTTGGGTGTAGAGGAAACAGAGACTTCTAATAGAAAAAAAATTCTATAAAATATTATTTTTTTAGTTATTTTTTTATATAATTTAATACTTATTACTAATAACTATTAAATTATATAAAAATATTAATTAAAAATAATATTTTATAGAATTTTTTTGCTTCTTAAAAAGCATAATGAATAGTAAAATGACATCTATTTTGGAACGAAGGTGGTATATACTATGTAGTGAAGAAATGAGAGTCGAGGACTCAAAGCTATTATTAGTTTTTTTTTTTAAAATATTGGATAAAGCCTCATGAATTGTTATGATACAAATGTTCATTGTCTTTCAAACCATGCAATAGCGAATAATACACATCTTTTCATTTTTTGTTGATTAGGTAATAATTCGAGGTCAGGCCTGGCCAATAAAATCGGTAGATAGTGAACCGTCAAAACAAAGAAAATACAAAGCGGTGCACAACACAGACAAGATAGCTCTACAAAAACGAAGCAAAACCATACAAGATGAGGACGAAAATGGCAGACGGAGCCAAGCACCACCAGAAGCAGCACTGTAGGCCAGCGATACATCAGGACCCGATCGTCCTGTGGGCAGTGAGGACGAACCAGGGAAGCAGTCAACCCGGAAAGAGGAGTCGCCACGATACACACTACCTCGGCCCTTGCCTGTCCCGACTCCAGCAGCCAAAATCCCGTCCGCAGAAGAGAAAGCTCGACCCCGTCAAAACGCAAAGCCACACAACGTCTGCGTATAAATTAAGCACAGAAATCTCAACGAGATTTTGATCAACCCTTTCGGGATTTTTAATAATTATATATATAACCGTTTACACAATTAATATACATATATACATATAAGGTAAACATACCGAACAAGTATACATATATTAAACATATTAAAAATAAATAAATTATTCCTCAAACTTGCGCAACAAGGATTTTTTTTTTCTTTTGTAGCCCGGGCCATAACTTAGGGCTCAAGCACGAGCCCAAAAGCCCAAGCTCGAACAGAAAGATCTCAATTGTGATTTTGGGAAGCCGCTCTTCAAGCAATCAACCTAGAATGGAATTTTCAGGCCATCGGCGAATACACATCTTTTCATTGAATGCCAATATAATAATATTCGACAAATATTGTTTACATTTACAAAAAAAAAAAAAAAAAAAAACTCCCTCCGTCCAATAATACATGAGTTTTTAGAGGTAAGTTTTTGTCCAACAATAGATGAGCTTTTATATTTTCTAGGTAGAAAGTTGCAATGATTTGTATTGGTTTGTGTGTTGTTGACTTTTTAAAATAATTTGATTGATTAAAATGTGTAGTGGGTGTTAAAAAATAATAAATTTATGTAAAAGTTAGTGCAATGATGATGTTTTTTTAAAAATAAAGTGTTTTATTAAAACATGTGCAAAAGGCTAAAAGGCTATGTATTTTATGACTGAGGGTGTATTGTTTACAAATACCTGTCAAACAATTAACGGTATGATTGAAAGTTCAAACATAAAGCCTATATTAACATTGCTAGGTAACAAACTACTGAAAAGAAAATAATAGTACGTGTTCACTTGGTGGATTATATGGTTCTTTAGAGACTACGAAGTAACTGATATTTAGACATGAATCTCCTTTGTCACAAATAGATCATTTCCACGCACATGGAAAACAAGAGGAAAGCCTCCTGATTTTAAGAACAAGATATTAACCAACATTTTTACTAGTCCATCTAATTAGGTAATTAATGTCTATATTGAGATGGTAATTAAATGTCCATATATTTTATTTAATCCTCAAACTACCCATGTTATAATTTCTGGAATCAGCTCATAAGAAACCCTCAAATTGGCGTTGGTGGATTGGTCAGATCTCGGCAGCGTCAGTATGAGGCCGACGATCCAGGCCACTGCGAGTGACCAGAAGAAAGTGGAATCGATAACTCGGCAACAACGGGAAAGAGGAGCAACAACGTCAGTACGGGGCCGGTGATTCAGGCCACTGCGAGCAACCGGAAGGAAGTGGAATGAACAACTCGGCAACAACGACAATTACTAATTGTATCAGAAATCAACTTATGGATTTTCCTTTGATTGCACGGGCAATTACTATTTACTCGTTGTATTTCTCTATGGGATGATTTTGAGATGGATATCCAGGGAGCATGAGACCTTACGAAACCTGCCACATTCACCGAGATACTTCACATTGTTACCAGTAGAGACATATCGGAATGTAAAGTGGATGAATTGGAGAAAGCAGACGAAATCGATGAAGAAAAGAAAGGGATAAAGAGGAAGTTGATCATCACCAAGATTCTTCGGATGAGGATGGCAATGAAGCCGGCTACAAACAAGTGGATGGAAAACTAATTAAACAAATCTAAAAATTTAATTGTTTTGGTCAGGTTTTTTTTTTTCTCAACATGTATTGCAATCTTCGGATTACGGATGGCTATATAATCGCTGGATCTGTTTTTGTTTTCAGCTTGGAGCATCCATCCCAGCTAAAGCTGATTGGCCTTTGAGGGAGATGAAGTTGATGAAGTCGGATTTGTGCTTTATGCAAGATGTGCATCAGTATACTAGATGTCCCTTCATGGACTTTTTGATTCAAAAAAAGGAGCCAGTCACCAATAATCAAAATCAAAGGAGCGATGTGCATCACTGTTGGTGACAAGAATTGGTCTCTACCATTTTTATTCGGTGACAATTTATTTATACATAACATGCTAACAATACTTGAATGGTAACACTATTTGATAATAATAATAGTAGTCGGTGAAAATATTTTGATGACAATATAAATAGTCAAAAAGGAAGGAGAAAAGAGGATAAAGGGAAGGAGGGTAAATGGTCAACTATGGACAATTACTTAATTTATTTAAAAAGTGGACATTTACCTAATTATATTCATTTTTATGGACAATCACTAAAGTAAGCCTTAATAATATTTAATTTACTCTAGAGTATAACATTTTGAAGTTATCTCAAATATGTTTATACTTTATGGTGGTTAAATTGTTCTGTAATGATTTCTAATATTTAAAAAAATTTCACAAATAGCTCATTCACATCCACCCCTTATACTTATAAAAACAGAAGCAATCTCTTTGTAAAATATTGAGCCACGTGTCCTTCACTTACCAAAGTAAGAATCACACGTTCTCTCTTCAACCGTTCCTCACTTTCTCTTTCCTCACAATTACACGCTCAAATGAATTTCAACTTTCCCACATTCTATTGCTGTGCAATCGGTTAGAGATTGGAGGAGGGCGATTGGTGGGCTGGAGGTCCGACGCAATTGGATTGGTGGCGGGTGGCTGCAATCGTTGCTGGAGGCGGGTGCAATCGGTCGGCGATCGGAGGAGGGCGAATTTTGGGCGGCGACGGTACCACACAAGCGGCTTTCTCTATTAATTGCAGGGTAATCTCTCTTTCTCTCTACTCTCTTCATCAGATCCAAACTCCATCGGACTCGGACTGAACCCTAGGGACCGGCTTGTCGGCCGCCTCCGCTGAAGAACCGCTCGGTTCTCCGGTGCTCCGATCCTCTCGCTTCGCCAGATCTGCTTCGTCTTCCGCCTAACTCCTCTCCCTCTCTGCCTCTAATCTCTTCACTTTAAATTGCAGGGACCTGCAAAAAGAAACGATCATCGGGCTCATCGAACTCGAACCGAACCTTGGGGTTAGGCGGAAGATGATTCCCGCTCGCCCTCTCCGCAAATTTTTTCTTATCGGGCTCCTTGGACTCGGACCCCTTCTTCAATTCCCATTCACCAATTCATGCTCCCAGGTAACTGTTTTCTGACATTTATCTCGAAATTGCTCCTCTGCTTGCCCTCTCAACAAATTTTTCTTATCAATTGTATGATAGGGAAGATGACAACGAGGACTACAAACCTAATTTAGTTTTGTATTTCACAAACTTTGCTTTTTTCCTTTTGATTTGATCTAATTTCTATTTTCCGTTACATTTTTTTTGTTTAGTTTCCAGAAATTTTGATTGCAACCTCTACAGTTAGGCCTCAGGCTGATGTTGCTTATTGTATTCACAATTTCACACCCTTGCTCGACGATTAGGCAAGATGAGGAATTGTACGGTATTCATTTTTCTTTCTAGGGATTCATATATTTTTTTTGCGAATTTGTTGTTCCTCAGTGCCTTTTGCGTGTGATTCATATGTGGTTGGCACTCCCTGTTTTCTGCCTTTCGTTTTCAGTTTCTGTTGTTTGTCTGGTGTGGTGTGAGCTACTTTGGAAGAGCCTTTTCTCGATTAAAACTATGTCAACAGTTGATAAAATGCTGGAAATGCCATTATTCTATGAGTAGCATGAGTTCTCTTTTAAATAATCTAACTTATCTATTATAGATGACCAGTTCAACATCTTTTATTATTGCCTTTTAATTTGCATTTGCTTTCTTATTGTCTAATTCATTTTGTGTTTTACGTAGTTTTGTTTTTAGAACTCAAATGAGTTTGGGGTGGTGGTTGTCTCTCTCTGCCTCTAATCTCTTCACTTTGTCAAGGTTCTCTCTCCTCCATTGAATAGATGACAACGATGCTGTCGAGGACTCTAACGACTGTGGTGACTTGGGTGCGGCGTTGGAATTACATCAGGGCTATCGCCGGATCAATCCAACATCAACCAACAAACTGGCCTCCATCAAACTGGTCATCCCTCTTCATCCACTTCTCACGTTCGATCTAATTTCTAATTCTAATTTTCTAAAGATTTTGGTTTCAATTTATTAAATTTCTTTGATTATTGTTTAATTTTTCAACTCTAGGGTTTCGATCAATGCTCCGATAGTTAGGTACCCCCAACCATTAATTCAACAAGACATTGAAGAAGAGTGATTTCCTCTGTCAATGTATTGGAACTCTTTTTAGCTCCCAGTGTTATGGTTTATGGCATATGTGATCATTTTTTAATTTGCACAAACTTGCTATATTCCTATACTCCACTTTAGCACATTTATTCCTTTTAATTCCAGAGAAAAAAGCCTATCTGTTGAATTGTTATTTGAGAATGCTAAAGAGGCATAGTCAACAAGATGGGCTGTCATTCTGTCAAATGTACTAGAGACTGTTTTGCAGGGACTGCAGATGTATCCTTCCAGTCCCCAAATTTTCCGATCTTTAGTTGAGCTTTTCCATTTGTACAGTGTACCTAATAAGCTTCGGCTGATCTTTGATGAGCACTATCACAAGTAAGATTATATGAAGTATTCTTTCACTGTTTTTTTTAATTTCTGACTGTATAGATTAAACTATAAAAGTGGTGAAGCATAATACTTTTGATTACTTGGTCAATTTTGAATGATTCCGTATTCCTTTGCTAAATGAAGTAGCGAACATATGCAGTGTCTCATGGACATTTGGACTATTTATGAAACTTAATTGCTTCATGTACGTTTATATAGTATTGAACAAATAGCAACCTTTGTATCCATCCCTTTCCAGTTTGAATAAAAAAAACTTATGTAGCTTTTGTTGCCTGTTCCCCGTTGGAGATGGATTATGGGTGAAAATTATGAATTAAATAGGAGAAAAAACTTGAATAAACAACTTCAGTGTATTAGTTTAGCTCCATGTTGTTCTGCAACTCTGAAAATACTGCCTTTTCTTTCATTTGATTTTGTTCCAAATAATTTGTATCAATTTGTTAGATAACTTGTATTGTTTTATGTGGATGCTTTCAGGAAACCATCAGTTGTAGCTTGGCTTTTTGCCTTGTCGTTTGAGATGTCTAAATCTGGGTCCCGGCACAGAATTCATGCACTTTTTGAGAGAGCACTGGAAAACGACATGCTTCAATCTTTTGTTATACTTTGGCATTGTTATATTGCATATCAAATAGATGTAGTTGGCGACATGGGTGTTGCGAAACGAATTTTCTTTCGTGCGATCCATTCATGCCCTTCGTAAGTTACTCCTAAAAATCCTCTCTTGAATTTCTGTATTCTCATTGTAATTTCACCCTATGAGAACAAGTTAATGCCTCAAAATTTTGTTTTTCTTCACTGCTAGCAGTGAGTTTAGACATATCCCAACTTCATGGCTGCAAGAATTACCGAAAGCTTGGTGTTTGCATTCATCTTTTCTTAACCTTATTGATCCGGGTGTGTGTTTCCAGGTCGAAGAAGCTATGGCTTGATGGCTTCTTGAAATTGAACTCAATTTTAAGTGCAAAAGAGTTGGCAGATCTTCAAGAGGTGATGCACGATAAACAACTGAATTTGAGGACAGATATTTATGAAATCCTCCTACAAGATGAGTACATGGACAAAGTATAGATTTGATAAGCCTGGTGTAACAAATATCTAAATTTTATAACATTGACTGATGTATGTTGGATTTTTGTATTACCCGGTTATAGAGGTGTTCATTGGCCAGTCTCAATCATATTTCATGCATTTGTTGGTTTAAAAAAATTCCATTTTTTCTTCACTTTTTTGGCTGCAAATGCTTAAATGTGATTCAAGATGTGAACCAGGCAAGATTTGCTACTTTGCTCTCTTTGCATCTTTCTTGCCCATTTTGATTATGTTTTTCCTTGATTCATCCAGTTAAAACTTGATTGATTGCTTTAAAATTTTGACCGTCCGTAGCAATGTTATAAAATACGCATGGCGAGTACTTGACGGTGGGGTGAGTTCAAGGGTGTAGGCGGACTTTTTGGTAGGTGTTTGTGGACTTGACGGCCTTGGCCATTCAACAAGAAAATTGCTAAAAACTAAGTGGAAACGTTACTTTTAAGGAGTCCAAAATCAATCATTAACGTCGTTTTTGTGCATCAAATCAAATCAAGCATATACGCAACGAGTTACGACTTTTAAGCGAGGAGAAAAAATTAGATTTAGCGGTTCGTGACGCTATGTTCACTACTTCCCGACGTAATTCTTTCCAAGACGTTTTCTTGATGTAACTCACTTTGACGCCTCTTTTCAAATCCCACTCTAATATATAGAGTATTAGAAATTCAGAAGCAGAGTCTTTGTTAAAAATTGAGCCACGTGCCTAACGTTTTACAAAATTAATTAAGAAATAATTTTTTTTCTTTTCTCCTTCCCACGTTCTCCCAAACCTATTCGACACGTACATATAAGGAAAAAATTGACGTGTTGAGGAGGCGATAGTTAATGATATATCATACTTAGAAATTAATAATTTATAACTCAAATAAATCAACCATAGTAGGAGAAGAGCAAACACTGTTCATTGGAGTAGATCACAAGCGAACGTCGGTGATTGATGGCCACTCTAACCGAGGTTTTTTTTTCAAGAAAGTTTTCATTTAGCGGGAGCCACCGATTCCACCGTTGTCAAATAAATCGCCTCCCACCTTTGTCTGCCCACCACCCGATTGAGCAGCCTCATGCTGTAATGGGAATCAGGGAGGAGGAAAAACCATAACAAGAAGATGGAAGTTTCAAAGGGAATAAGAGAGAAGAAGGAGAACGTTGGTAGATGAAAAGAAGCAAATTGATTCTCACAGGAGGCAATTCAATAGAAAGAACATGGGGAGAAAGGGATGAAATATATTATGGTGAGGAAAACCAGGTTTCAATATTAAATCCAATAGGAATATCAAAACTTAGAAATTTCTAAAAAGTAATAGTTTATAAGAGGTCAAAGTGGAATAATTGGGCTCTCATTAAATTACACATGACATTAAAACGAGTAAAAACAAAAATTATTCATTTTTTGCAGCCCGTTTCACAGGCATAACATGAAATCTATAAAATCAATTTTCAATATTAAAAATAATGAGAATAAAAAAAAATCGATCCTCAACCCGTCGTATATTATAGCCTGGGAAAGGGCTTTGACAAGGGTTCCAAACTCAAAAGGTTAGAATCCCGAACACGTTGTGTTCAGTAAATGTTTGTCTCGATTTGTACTTTGCTTTTTATTATTTCTCTAAGCCCAGTTCATATGTGGTAAACAAAAATTTTGCTAAAAGACTTGATTTGCTCAACTAACCTCTAAGCCCAATTAACATAAATAATCCGATCGACTTGATAAAAGACTTTAGATGGTGACCAAATAGTTCGAAGAACAAAATGACAAGAAGCATGGACAAAATGGTATATAAGTAGAAAATTAACGTGTTGAGTATTTTATTTAAGACGTCAAACTCGACCGAAAATATTAAAAAAAAAATACAAACATGGTTCGGGAAAAGCAACCGATTCATCTATTTTCAAACTAAACAGCGAACAAATAGTACTATTGAGATTCCATCTGAACGAGTTTGATCGCCTTCATCTATGAAATCCAAATCAAGCTACAAGCAAGTAAGACAACAAATCCGAAGGACAAATGAATTAATTTGTGGGTATTTGTATACTCTATTTTATTTGAGGGAAAGGTCCCATCCCATCTTGGCCCGTAAGTATTGCTCGATTGATTTTAACTTTGATAAGGCTCGGGCCCGTGGGGGATTAGCCGACAACCTCGGAATCAACCATGTTACAAAAACAAAATATCATTCTAATAGTTATATTCATTGTTATTACAGACTTTAGATCAAATAGTTATTTTAGAAGTTATGTGATATTTTACAAAAACGGATTCGATCGAAAAAACCGCACAAGGTGCGGGTACTGTACTAGTTTATCTTAAAACTAGTCGAAAACACGTCCATTTCACAAATATATTAATTTAATTTTAATAATCATTTAGAAAAAAAAAACTAAAATTAAAAATACAATTTTATGTTAAGATTTAGAAGTCAATAAATATATAAAACTAGTATAAGTATTATAGTATAATATTGAATGTGTGGTATTTTGCAATATAAAAAACACTATTGTAGAAATTAGTATGTGCATATGATATCATAAAATAAACAATATTTTTATGAAACTTTTTGGTTAATAATTATAAGGAAAAATAACTTAAAATAATACCAATTATCAAATTTAAAATAAATAATAATACAAATATAAAAATATTTAAAACAATACAAGAGGGAATGGTAGCAAATGACCTTTGCCCTGGTCAAGTTTGCTAGCCTAACCCACTATCCACAACAATTGCAAGGGTTAACCCCCCCCCCCCCCCCCACCCAACCCCCAATTTTTTTTTTTTGCAAAGATTCCGGTTAAAAGTGGATGAAAATAACCGGGACAAATGAGAGAGAAAGTAAAGGAGGAGAGAGAGAGGAAGCGGGCCGGGGAAGTTATTGTGGAGAGAGAGAGAGAGAGGAAGCGGAGGAAGTTAATGTGGAGAGAGAGAGAGGAAGAGTGAGAGAGGAAGACAGTTTAATTTGAAAACTGTCGAGTCCAACTGCCTCTCACGACTTACAAAAGAGGAAGAGAGAGAGAGGGCAACAGTTGCTCATGCAAACCTGAGGAAAACAAGAAGAGAAGGAAGAAGAAGAGGAAGAAGACGACAGAGCGAGAGAGGAAAAGAAGAAGCCAACCCGTGGAAGAAGACGACAGAGCAGGAGAGGAGACGAAGAGGCCGATTTTGAAGTAAGTAAACCCTCACAATGCCGATTAAATACGTTTTGCTTGGATTCGTAGGGGAGGAACCGATTTGAAGAACCTAAACTGGTTTTGATTGTGTGAAAATGGGAAGAAGGGGTCGAATGGGTTGACAGTGCGCAATATCGCCCTGTCATGTAGGAAGTAACCGACGTCAAGTTAAAAACAAAGGGTGGAAAGTTTGGGAACTGGGGTTTGCGCGTCTGGGAGAGAAGGAAATTTTTGAGAATGGGGAAATTGGGCAACTGTCTTGTCGAATCCAACTTATCAGAAGCAGGGTGAGTGTAGATACGTTCAGTTTAGGGGGGAATTGAGCGAAATGGGGCGTATGACTGTATATACGTTCAGTTTTGGGGGAAATTGGATGAAATGCGGCGCATTAGGGTTAGGGAAAATGTTAGAAAGGGTGAAACGTTTATGTGGAATCGACATTATCTGGAATAGGATGACTTGCGTGCAATTGGAGATGTACAGATTGAATAAGTATACTGTCATGTATTAACAAGTATGTGTCATGTGTACCTGTGTTTGTGTCATGTTACATTTGATATTGATATGAAGGGAACCATGGGTTGGGGGAGACGAATTGATTTGTAGAATACTGAATTTTGGTCTCACATTATGCAGGATATCTGGTGAATATTAAAAATGTCGCAGCGAAGTGTAAAGAAGATTGTAGACCGTAGAGCTCAAACCTCCGGCGCGGTAAGATGGCTTTCGTTCGAGTAATGTAAGTTGTGATTGTTGTGCTGCAGTGTGGCTGACATGTTGAAGTCTGTGCAGGCTGTGTACGCCGTCGAGGAAGACAGACACTTCAAAGCAAACATTAACCAACACTCCCGGATGCAGCTCCTAGTAAACATTGACAACCGGTTGAGCGAGTCCAATTGGAAGGGCATGACGGACAACCCGTTGGAGGGCGTTGCAAGACTGGGCACAAGGGTCCAGTTCTCGGGACATCTTGTACACTACATTCTCCAACGACAATTGAAGACGAAGAAGGAGAATGAAACGTGGTACAAGATCCATGATGCGGTCGTGAGGTTCTCAATAGCTGAGTTTGCCCTTGTCACCGGTCTCAACTGTGGCTATGGCAAAGAGCTCGAGGACGATGTGGCGTTTGAGAAGGCAGTGTTTGATTTCTTTGGAGTTTCAAAGTTGAAGATGTCCGAGTTCGAGGTGCAGTTCCGTGTGGCAATGGCAACTGAGAAATCGTCAACCAGAAAGTTCAAATTTGTCCTGCTAATGCTGGTTGAGGGAGTATTGTTCGGGAAGGAACCCAAAAACTACATTCACGGGTGGGTGGTCGACCTTGTCGGTGACATTGATAGGTTTCTAGCGTTTCCGTGGTGTCGGCTTTGCTACGAGCGAACGAACGAGTTCCTGAACCGTGCAATCGAGAGGAAGCTCCAACGGGATGAGGGCAGCTCTAATGCATGCCCGGCCTATTGCCTGCTGGGTTTCCCTCTCGCCTTCCAGGTTCGTACACAGATCTCACTAGACGCCGTATACTCGTTTACTAGGCGTCCAATATTTATTCACTGGACAGAGAGTGAATATTTATTAGACAGCATTTGTTTGCAGCTATGGGTGTACGAAGCCCTCCCTCCAATGGCCGACCAATTCGCGAACGTCATAGATGAGAAGCTATACCCTAGGTGTCTGTGATACGAGTTTAGAGACCCGAACCTCGAGTATGCCTCCATCAAAACCCGACTGCAGGAGGCTAAGGAGCTCGGGTACTTCAATGACCCTGCAGTCGTGAGGCCGCTTCTACTCCTCGATGAAGTGGAGGGAGCTAGCCGTTTGTACCGCGATGCCCGAAACACTCCCGACAAGCGGGACAACTTCTTCGACGACATTGTCCGGGAGTTCGTATTCGCAAATGCCAAACCCACCACCAAAGAAACAACTAAAGGGAGCACGTGGGTCAACGCAAGAATCAGGGGAAGGCACACAGACACAAGCTACCCTATTAGAGATCGAGTCACGGTTACTGGCAAAGATGGACGACATGGTGAGGAGTATAACCGCGGAGGTAGCCTCGAAGATGGCCACGCTTGAGGAGGCGATTGAAAACATGAAGAGGGAACTGAGGTGGAAGGGAACTAGAGAGTCGGAGGAGCAAGAGGAAGTTCTGGGAAAGGAGGTAAGGTTATCCTGGTATCAGATCAGAATCATC
The DNA here is from genome assembly GCA_963922045.1 of Persicaria maculosa. NCBI lineage: Eukaryota > Viridiplantae > Streptophyta > Magnoliopsida > Caryophyllales > Polygonaceae > Persicaria > Persicaria maculosa. Next base: position 27,562,940 of record OY998262.1, read on the forward strand.
ATGTCATTTTATTTTTCTGTCATGTTGTTCATAGTGGATGTCCTGTGCATTTCGGTCCATGTCATGCCAATTCCGACCCAGTGTCAATTTACTCAGAGGTCATGTGGTTAGGTTCAGGGATCAGTGAAGGATAAGGATAAGGGCAAGGAGGACGAGGACAAGGGCAAGGAGGAGAGACAGCCCACGAAGGAGGGCAAGGTCAAGGCCATAGAGGTTTGCGCATAAGACTGTCATGTTAAGATATATCTGATGTCATGTGAATTGTTTTTTACTGTCATGTTAAATGCAACATGGGCTGCAAGTTGTAGGAGGAGTTGGTGGCACCCGGTGCCTCCGTGGCTGAGGCTGAGTCTGAGGTGCCCCTCTTACGGCCGAGAAGAAGCACCTGTCAACATCCTGATACATTGTCCCAAGCGGACGAAACTCAGCCAGTGAAGAAGCCGCGTGTGGGCAAGAAACCAGTGGATGCCGCCGAGCTAGGCATGGCGACGAAGGCAGATGTTGATGTGTTCGCTACGTGGATGAAGGACGAAAGTGACCCCGTCTGGTCAGTCGAAGGCAGCCTACTGGAGAAGCAGTTCTTTGGGACACTTCAATCACCGACCACCTGGGTGTCATCCGAGGTTAATTACGTTCCCACATCGTGGTTCGATGCATCACCTTCTTCCTGATATGGTCTTCCATATAAATGATTTTTCCTTGTGTCCAGCATATTGAGCAAGCTTGCACCCTCCTACGGAAGAACATCAACGCAGGTGACAAGTACGAAGGGGTCGTCGTTTTTTATTTCATCTGAGGGTATCTGCTGCAGAAGCAATTGGCGGATGCGAAGGGGAACCTTGACGTGGTAAAGGGGGACGACACGGTGACCCAATACTTCGACGACAAGTTGCCGCAGATGTTTCCGACAGGTTGGGCCAATGTCGACCGGTTTTTGGCACCTTGGAATCTGAAGAACGAGCACTGGGTGGCCCTTGACATCAACTTCGCGGAGTGGACATTGGACGTCTACGATCCCGACATAAGCCACGTCGCTGAGCGCCATATGTCGGGCCTCCTGAAGCCGGTGACCCACCTCCTCCCCATTTTGATGAACACCCACCCCGAACTTCGAATCAAATGGGTCAGCAAAGTCCCGAAACCCTTGGCGTACAAAAGGGTGAAGGGGATTCCCCATAACAAACAATCGTAAGTCATTATTGCCACTTCATTTATAAAAAATTGTCATAGGTTGGGTGAGCATATTTCGTTATTGTGATATAGGGGCGACTGTGGTCCATACGTCATCCGTTACCTGCAGCTCCTCGCGACCGGCGCCGCCTAGTTCCGTGGCCTGGACGATCAATTCATTACGGTGTACCGCCAATCCCTTTGTGTTGCCATCTTTCACGGACGCCTTACAACCCCATCCGATCCTTAAAAAAACTCCTCCATTGATTTTATATATATTGTTGGTTTGTGTAGACTTGTTGGTTGGTTTAGAGCGCATATTGGCTGGTATGCCGGCGGTTGTTTCTTCATTTGAAACTGATATTTGTTGGTTTTAGACATTTGGATCTGCAGTTATTGGTGCTTTGTGGTATTCGTTGGTTTTTACATATTGACATGTCAATTGCAATAAATGTCATGTCAATACGAGGATAATGTCATGGAAAAAGCGGATATTGTCATGTTAAAAGTGGGTAATGTCATGTGACATTCCGTTAACATAATAGAACAAACTAGAACTAGAACAAACTAGAACAAACAAGAACGAAACCCCTCATATGAAGTTGCAGAAAGGCAACATACTTCATTGTGAAAGTCGTCTAACCAAAATGGGCTAACTATGTACTTAATTGCGAAAGGCGCCGCAACTGGAAGTTCCTATGCCCCCGCTAGGTGCGGCGGCGCTTCTGCAATTTCCCAGCCACACCCGTCCACTCTGTTGGTTCAAGTTTCACAGTCGTCAGAAACGCTCCAGCCTTCCCTTTTCCGCGTTGGTATGCTTCCTCTACTTCCCTTACCGCTCGCTCCGCCTCGTGATCCCGCGTTGGTATGCTTCCTCTAATTTCGTGGTTGGAAATTAATATGGGTATACTTTCCTATGGTTTTGCATTTTATGAGTATTCAGTGTGAGTGGGTAACCCAGTTTTATACGAAGGTCAAACTTTTACTAAAACCCCTTCAAAAGGTGTCCAGTAGAAAACTGTTTGTTAACCAGTTGGAAATGATTGACCGGGTAGTTGGTTTTAAGGGGTGTCATGTATCGTCTAACGACAAGAAGTAAATCCCCTTCATTTATGTCATGTCAGAAATGACACGTGTCATGTATACACCAGAATACTGCCATGTTAATTGTAGACAACAACAAAACACTTCAATTTAATCCCCATTGCTATTTGTTTCTTTTTTTTTCTCAACGGTCACATGCTGAACAATGTTGATATTTCCCAAACACCCCACTTATATGATAGCCATTCACCTTCCATACTCACCACAAATTGGTGAAGTTAAATCCCCATTGCCATTTAACAACCTCTCCAGCAACCCTTCAACGAAATGGCATCCTCTTCACACCACCGCGACTCATCATCTGACCTCCCTCCCCGACCTGTCCCCATCATTATATCATCTGACGAATCGGACGATGGAGGTTTGTCGATCACTTCATTCGTGTAGATTTCAGTTGTGCTACTTGTATCATTATACTACCTTATTTTTGTTAATTTATGCAGGACCAATGTCGCCGCCGTCGTACCGACGACATCAGAGAGTAGAGATTGTCGGCGGTGAGTCTGGGATGCTCGGGTCGTTCTACGAGGCGACCCTTGTACGCAAACTGGACCCTAAAGACTGGGAGGTCGAATATGTGACCCTCCTACGCAACAACAGAAGAGAGCTGCTGAGGGAGGTCATCCGGGTGCAACGAATTCGTCCCCGGCCGCCTCGTATTTCGTACGACGCCTACATGCCTGAAGACCGTGCCGACTGCCGCGACAACGATGGGTTTTGGGCCGACATGGTCCTTGCTGTGTCCGGCTTTAGGAGTGACCGAACTTTCACGGTCAACTTCCCACTGAGCGACGAGACTTCTGATCATCGTGCCCGCAATATGTGCCCACACTTCGACTATGATGGACACAGATTCACCACGCAGCCGCAATTTCACTTCTTGTTACCCTAAATTTCGTTTTCAATGTCTTCTATGTTGCTACTCTCTGCTACTATCTTTTCAATGTTTGCTCCTGTGTTGTATTTGATTAATGCAGGTGAATCTGTCTCTGAGATATTGTGTACAGTATATTTCGATTGCTATCATGTCGTATTCATGTTGTGTCCAGTTACAACTACGCGATTATAAGTCAGCACACGAATTCACCTCCACCCACTTTATTCTTATTCCATGGTTTTTCTCTTCAACTTAACATGTAATTATAAGTATGTTTATGCCCCCTCGCTATCACTCTTATCCATTCGATTCCAATATGGGTAAAGCATACTAGTGCCGACCGGAGATAATGAAATCATGACATCCAAATATGGGTAAATATTATAATTGGGCACACATAAAACAATATGTCATTATAGCGAATCTGCTTCTCCCATAATCTTCTCCATTCGATAATGGTAGTAAATGACCTGTGTTTTCATAGTTACAATCGTGTCAAGTGAAATACAATATGTGTCATGTCTATCTAATATGGATGTCCAATTACAACTTACTGCTTCCACGTGATCCTTCAAATAAACCCCAGACCCTTCCTTCTTCAATTGGTTTTCTCTTAAACTTATAATTTCGTTGAAAGAATCTTTTTCCTCCTCACTGACACTCTCACTGATCTCTCTGTCCTCTCAGCCTGCACTTTTCTATTTACTCTCTCTCTCTCTCTCTCTCTCTCTCTCTCTCCGTCTCTCTCTTCTGTCCTCTGCCACTGCAACAACTACTTTTTCCCTCCTCTCTCACTAGTCTTTGTTTTTCAGGAGTAGAGATGTCTCCATCCCTCTATCTCTCACTGTACATGAAATCGATATGGAGTCCAGCTGTACCCCACAGGATGACCTGCTACCGGTTACCCTTGGCAAGCGGATATCCTCTTTTTAGCAATTTTTTTTCCGGATTGGGTTACTCATGCAAAGCTTTCGGATAATAGTGTTATTTTAGCAAAAGGCCCATAATACAAACTATCCACCTATAAGCCAAAATTAATATGAACTTTAAAATCAACCAAAAATAATAAAAAATCAAGAAATTTTGACTTAAAATAATATAAAAATCTCAGAACTTGAATTAAGGTAATATTCAACACAAACTTTATTTATCATAATTATAGAAATAATCCATAATTAATCGTATTTTACACAAATCCACCACAATTTTTAAAATTAGTTGTACTATTTATTTCAAATAGATCAGAACCACTATTTCCTTGTCCAACTTTATTCAATAAAACTCCAATTTTTAAAATTACACAAAATTACATGAATTATAAGTTATGATTATTTTTTGTTTTTGATAAATTAAGGATAAAGTGGGTGTAATTTTATGTAATTTCAAATTAAAAAGTAGTTTTTTAATTGTAATGTCTGACAAATAAATAGAAGTTTTGGTGTATTTAAAAATAAAAGGGGTGTTCAATGTGTGACTATTTATAGATTTTTTTTTTTTTCAGAAGATTATAACTTCTCACACCACATATCGAAAAAACCTAAAAAAAAAACACTCTCTTTTACAGGGCTTTTGGGTGAGCCGCCGCCTAGGTCTTCTTCATCCCTTTTGGCCGCGCCGCCGCCATGGCCTCCTTGCCACCTTGCCACCGCCTCCTTTGTTCCCCCACCGGTGAAAGCTTTAGCCACCAACCACTAACTCCACCCCTCGGTAGCCTCGTCGTCTCCTCCAGTGGATACGCCGGCACCTCACCGCCACCTTAGCCTCCCATCGGAGTCTAAGACTCCAAACGTCTTCTTCTACTCCTTGCCCTCCCTCGGCTCTTCCGTCGGGGGTCCGAGTGGTGGAACCACCATGGGTTTCGTCCCCCTCGACTCACCACCGTCTCACACCGAACTCCGTCGCCTCTCATCGGCCTCGGTCGATTCCTTATCCCATCTTTAGGGCCTTCACCCCCTAGTCCCGTAGCATCCCTTCTTCTACAGGGCGTCTTCGCCCCGCAACCCAACGCCTCCTTGGCTCTCCGCTCCGGCTACGTCGCTATGGCGCCTTGCCTCGCCGCAGCCAGGATCCCCCACCCGTTTGCCCTGCTGTCGCCGCCCTCTTACGGCTACTACGGTGATACTCCGTTGTCATGCCTCCCTCCGGTGGCCTAGATCCGTCCTCAAGCACCACCGGCGTGCCCTGTGTGTGCTTGACGGAGTGGTGATGACGGAGTTGCACCACTCCGTTAAGCGTTGTTGTAACGAAAAAAAAAGTGGGATTTGTGAGCCTTATTAGCTCGTTTTCTAACCGCTCTCTGGTCTCCTAGTCTGTTTTACTATTGTTGTTTATTTATTCCTATCCCGTCTTATATGTTTCCTCTATTTTGGTTTCCCTTGTGGTTGCCTTTACGGTCTTGTTATCGTCCTTGAGGGTGTGAGATGGGTTTTTGGGATTTATTTTGGCAATAGTTTGGCTAGAGTTTTGGTCTGCGGGTTGGTGTACTTTGCCTTTCATGCTGTGGTACAGGTTTCATGTGAACGGTGACTGGTTTGTCGAGCTTGTAGACGTCGTGGAAATGCGATGATGCCTGTTGATTCTGTTTAGAGTCCATGTTGAGGTGTCAGCTAGTGATCCCCAGAGTTCTCTGTGAGCGTCTTCCGTTTTGCTAGTCGGTCGTTGGTTCTGCTAGCTTGTTGGTTACAGTGTTGCTGGCTTGTACTTTATTTTTGTTTTTTCAATTCCGTCATTTACTTCTTGTTATTTCATTTCAGTCATTTGCTTCTGTTATTTGCTTCAGTTGTACATGATGGTTAGTCCATCTCCCGGCTTGTCTGGGCTCTCGGTTTCTCTAGGCCTGTCTAGAGAATCGAATTTCTTTCCTTGTATCAAAAAAAATAGATGTTTTTTTTTTTTTTGTAATTTTGATAAATAAAGTTTTGTTTTGATTCTTCCTCTAATCCAAGTTCAAATGTTTGTATAATTTTAATTCAAAAGTTTATAGTTTGTATTATTTTTAGTCAATTTAAAATTTTGTATCAATTTTGGTTTATATGGTAATAGTTTGTATTGCTTTAAAAAAAATGTTCATATTTTTTTGTTCATATCTAATAGTTGGTATTATTTTAAGTTATTTTTTCTACTTTTAAAATAAATGAATGAAAAAATAAAGAATAAAAATACGTCAAGTAATAGGACTGGCAAATGGTACGAAAATTATCATACCAATCACGTACCAACCATAAACTGACTATATTGGTAACCACACTTGTTGATACATAGCAATTGGCCTGCTAAAATAAATACTCGATCGTGTGATAATTCTCCCAGGATGATCTCGATGATGCCGGATGTCGCAATGTCGACTTGATGACCGGTGCTCACGACTTCCTTACGTAAACAAATGGCAAGGGAGGTCAACAATTGCGGCTACTCATATTTGCAATTGAACAACACTTACGCAAGGAATGAATGGATTTAATATGAAAGTAGTGTTTGGGTGATGATCGGAAAAAATGGAAATCGGAATTAATTTTGATCGGGAGTATGAACGGATTGGGTTGATCAATAATGGAAGGCTAACGTGAATGATGAACGTACGTAAAAGAGGTAAGACCGCAAGAGCGATTAGAGTTGAAGAAGAGAAAGTACTTAGCCAAATGCTTCTCTTTTAATTTCAACGTGATTAAAATAAAGACAAAGTACAACTTAAATAAGGAAATGTGCTAAGTGAGATTGACTCCTCTGCAAAGAAACCCGTCCTCGAACCGCCTTAGCCCACAGAGGACCCATCTTGATGGCATCACTTGTGGTAACCATCGTGGTGGTAACCACGTGAAGCCGTGAAGGTGGTACGGTAATGGTAATGAAATCTAAATACCATGGTTACCGAGTATATATATATATATATATATACACACACACACACACATTATTTTTATGATTTAATATTTTATTATTTTTACCTTTTAATTTTAAGTTTTTACTTTATATTTTGTGTTTTGATTTTGACTTAAATGGGTCCTTTCCACTGTTCCTAGTCTCTTCGTTAGTTCATTCAAATAAACAAGCACCGAGGGGAACCAAGCGGCATTGCGGCAACCCTAGCCTCCACTCTCTAATTTCTCTGTTCAAGGCTTCCGAGTTCCGGCTATTCAATGATCGCCCGTTTAGTCATTGCTTCTGGCCTCCCGACCCCTCCAGCCATTCAAGATCTCTCAATTTCTCACTTCCTATCTCAATGGTTCATAGGGGTTCATTCGAAAGAAGAACTTGTGCTAGAAGGAATTACAGCATGATAACCATACGGCTTGTGGTTGGTATGTGGTATGAAAATTTACGTACTACCAGTTGGTGGTTGGTACGTGATAATCGCCATTTTTTGATGGTTATCGTACCATGTCAACCCTATTAAGAAATATTATAGTCTCTTACCAAAACGGTAACTTAAATTTTATCTTTTAAAATTACATCAACCAATTCAAATAAATCCCATCTTGGTATGTAGAACTGAAACAATTAAACTAAATAAAATCCATATATGTTCCAAAGTTATTAACTAGAGTATTTAGTAATGTATTTCTTTTTAAAATAAAATCTCATAATACAAAAACTTTTAAGAGAATAACAAATCAAACTTACTAACATACCCAATGAAAAAAAATTCAAAACCTTTTAATTGAAAAATATATTCAAACTTATACAAAATATGTCAAAATTATCCAAAATTATTTAATAATATATTTTTTATTTAAAATAAAAATACTTTTTTTTGGTGTGATTTAAAATAAAAATACTAACACACTCAATTAAAAAAAAATCAAATTTCACAGCTAGAATTATCTTATTGAATTAAAAAAAAACTTAGGTGAATGATGGAGAAATTGACAAAAAGAAAAATTAAATTAAAAATAAAATCCAAAATGTCAATCTTTCCGAGATATTCTTACCAAATAAAACATATTGACAGTTTTGCAAAACAAAATAAAAAAATATATGGATAAATACGTGGCATTATAATGTATATGACTATATGTAGTATATACTATAATTGGCTAAGACTTTTGGAGGGAAAAAATTTAATCAAAAGTTGACATGTGTAGTTCAACTTATGTTTAAATAAATAAAATTTATTATGTAAATATTTTTTTTCTAATCTATTGTTAATTAAATTTCATGTAATATAATAAATAGTTGAATTTTAAAAATATTTTAATATTCTTACGTTAGTTTACTAAAATATCTATGCAATGATGTATTATTGCTACATATTATGGCCACGTAATATTTTAATAATTTATTTCAAAAACAATATAGATATAAATAAAATAACAATGATTAAATAATTAATTTTGATATAAATAATTTTCTCCACTAAAAATAATCTAATATAAATAAAATAGCACCTATCAAATATTACATATTTATCTGTTAATATTTTTAGTAAGTATCACTATGAAACGTTTTTTATTTATATTTTTTCAATTAGCTAAAATATATATAGATAGATCGCGACTTATATAACTTTCTATAAACTATGACAAAATATTATTTTATTAATTTATTTTCCTTAGGATCAACGCCAACGTGCCACATAGTACATTATGCATCAGTTTTAGTATAGGTACTAGTGTAATACCCGTGCCTTCAAGGCACGAGATTTTGATTCATTTCAAATTGAACATCATTCTATATATCTATATAATACTATAATTAATATATACTTTTTTACAACATAAATAATATGTATAAAGTATTTTTTAATTTATAAATTAGTTGGAAAGAGATAAGATATATATTTTTTAAATGATTGTGCGAATACTTTTTGGAAAGAGATAAGATATACATAACTTCTTTTGTTAAAAAGAAGTTATGTATATCTCTAAAAATAAATGTGTAGAGTAAGTATAGATTTAAAGTATTCATTTTGGATAATTATTTTCCTCAATTTTTGAAGGTTAACAGGTGAAAAAATAATTTCTTGTTAAAATTAATGACATTTTGCTTCTATCTCCAAAAATATTTAAAAAATCAATAAAAATTTAAGATGTCTATATTATATACTAAATGTAAATTTTAAAAAGAAATATTATTTTGACAATCATTGTTTTTTATTGTTATTTTTTTATTTTGACATTTGAATTAAATATTCTTATTAATTCTTGAGTTATCAAATTTCAATATATTAGTCAATTTAGTTATATACACATATAAATATAAGATTATGTAACCATTTGATATTTCAAAGATATTTTTTATTTTTAGATATTCTAATTAATTTTTTAAAAAAAGGTTACATAACAAACTATGGATAAGACTTATATAAATACGTGGACCAATTAATATAGGGGTTTTTGCTAAGTGGACATTTGGGGACCAAATTTTAAGTCATAGGACACAAGGGTTACAATGTTAGGTAAGTGTCCATTTTTTCCAATTTTACCCCTGCCTTTATTTCCTCCTTCCCCAAATTAAAACACATCTGGAGAAAAATGAGGCGGACGCTGCACACATCTCCTACCTCCCGCCTCCCGCCTCCTCGCTGCACACCACCTCCCGTCGACCGCCCCTCTCTCTCAGTTGCCAACGACGAGCGCCATCCGCCCCTGCTGCTTTCGCACTCTTCCAAGCCTCACAACCGAGCCCTCCTCCATTGAAGGCCGAATCGAATCTCTTCGTGCACCCTAAATCACGTTCGACCCTAAATCCAAGCCTTCTACCCGCTCAATCACGTTCTACATCTCTCAAGGATGGTTTTCGTGCAAAAACCCCTCTCAAATTTATACAAAATCGCTAACCGTTATTGTTGGACACCTTGGAGCTTCGTGAAACACCCGCTTAGCAGCCTCTGTTCAAGCATTTGTCACATTGTGTAAGATCATCCTTCGACAAAATAAACACAACGAGACTGAAGTAGAGATTGCACTCGTCAGTTTGATAGGTCATACGCGTCAAACGGAGCTCTGTGTAAGGAGAACGAGCCGTCGGAAGATCGGCGAAAATCACTGTTGAAGCTGCTCGAGATGGGGGAAGAAGAAGAGTAATTACGCCAAACCTCCCAGACTTTCTGTTTTTTATAAAATATGCCCCTGTGTTAATTTCTAAAATTTCAGAAATTATCCCGCAATTATAGAAGTTGTTCTAACTCGCATAATCTCCGTTAAAAAAAATTAAAAATGTAACTATTATTGTCACCATGATAAAAATAAAGTCATAGATACTGTCACCACTATAAAAACGTGGTCATAAACACTGTAGTCAAAAGGAAATCTTATAGGGGCTAATGAGAAACCAAAATGCATGTGGTGACAGTTCTCCTATAACATATGAATGGTTAAGAGGGTAATAGATGCTGTAAGCAAAATAAAAATAGGATCATAGACACTGTAACCACTATAAAAACACGGTCAAATACACTGTAATCAAAAGGAAAACCCTATAGACGATGTAACCAAAATAAAAACAGTTTTATAGACATTGTCTCCACTATGAAAAAAGGTTCATAAACACTGTAATCAAAAGAAAATCCTAAGAAAAGGGAAGCACAAACCCTATAAGGGCTAATGAGAAGCCAAAATACATGTGGTGACACAGTTGTTCTCTAATTTCTAATTTCTAGTTTTTTAGATTTTTTTAAATTAGTGTCACCAAAATAAAAATAAATAAAAATGTAACTACTATTGTAACCACTATAAAAAAACAGTGTCATAGCCACTGTCACCACTATAAAAACCAAGTCATAGACACTGTAATCAAAAGAAAAACCATAGGACAACGGAAGCACAAACCCTATAGGGGCTAATGAGAAACCAAAATACATGTGGTGACAGTTCTCCTATAACATATGAATGGTTAAGAGGGTCATAGATGCTGTAAGCAAAATAAAAATAGGATCATAGACACTGTAACCACTATAAAAACATGATCATAGACACTGTAATCAAAAGGAAAACCCTATAGACGATGTAACCAAAATAAAAACAGCTTTATAGACATTGTCTCTACTATGAAAAAAGGTTTATAGACACTGTAATCAAAAGAAAATCCTAGGAAAAGGGAAGCACAAGTCCTATAGGGGCTAATGAGAAGCCAAAATACACGTGGTGACAGTTCTCCTCTAATATATGAATGGGTAAGAGAGCCATAGACACTGTAATCAAAATCAAAATAGAGTCATAGACACTGTAACCAAAGGAAAACCCTAGGACAAGGGAGCACAAACCCTATAGAGGCTAATAAGAAGCCACAATATAAGTGGTGACAGTTCTCCTCTAATATATGAATGGGTAAGAGCCTAAGAGGGTCATAAACGATATAACCAAAATAAAATCAAGGTCTTAGACACTGTCACCACTATTAAAAAATGGTCATAGACACTGTAATCAAAGGAAAACCCTATGAAATGGGAAGCACAAAACCTATAGGGGCTAATGAGAAGTCAAAATACATGTGATGACAGTTCTTCTCTAATTTCTAATTTATAGTTTTCTAGATTTTTTTAAAGTAGTGTAACCACAATTAAAAAAATTATAAATGTAACTATTGTTGTCACCATAATAAAAATAAAGTCATAGATACTGTCACCACTATAAAAACATGGTCATGGACACTGTAATCAAAGCGAAATCATATGATAAGGGAAGCACAACCCCTATAGGGGCTAATGAGAAGCCAAAATAAATGTGGTGACAGTTCTCCTCTAATATATGAATGGGTAAGAGGGTCGTAGACACTGTAATCAAAATAAAAACAGTGTCATAGCCACTGTCACCACTATAAAAACAAACCCATAGGCATTGTAATCAAAAGGAAAACCCTATATACGATGTAACCAAAATAAAAACAGCTTTATAGACACTGTCACCACTATGAAAAAAGGTTCATCGACACTGTAATCAAAGGAAAACCCTAGGAAAAGGGAAGCACAAACCCTAAAGGGGCTAATGAGAAGCCAAAAGAACATGTGATGTACAGTACGGTTTAGGGTTTAGGGTTAAGTCTTTAGGGTTTAGGGCCAAGGCCCTAAACCCTAAATCCTAAACCCTAAACCCTAAAATGTTAAGTACAGTACGTCGTTAAGAGATGATTGCTGTCACCAAATGGAAAACCCTAGGACAAGGTAAGCACAAACTGATACGGGGTTAGCCGTGTGATGGTCCGATCTTCGACAACAAGCAAGAACTAAACAAGAAACAAGAACGCGGCAAAGAAAGACTCAAGAAACTCAAAGAAACTCAACAAGAATGTCAAGATTCGACCAAGACTAAGCAAGAACGCAGCAAGACTCAAACTTGTCATATTCTATTAGGCCGTCCCACTTTCGAGTACTCTCCTCCCACTTTCGAGTATTCCTTTGCCTATTTTGAGTCGATTATTGCTATATCAAGTGTTGTTTAGCTTGAATCGAGTAGCATTGCTTGTGTCGAGTTCTCTGCAGTCCTTTGTCGAGATCTCTTTGTGTTGTTTCTCCTTCATATTCTCTCATATATACTTTGATTGTTAGGTTTTTTATTGAGTGTTGATTTGCCCAAAGCGGATTGCCCCAACAAGCGTGACATACCAATTAGAGAGGGAGTGTGAGCGAAACACTTGTGAGGTTGTTTATATTTTTCTTACTTTTACATAGTTCTTTGTTTGTTGCTTTGTGATGTGTAATAGCCAGAGCATTGACTGGTACAATACCTTCATGGAGAACATAGCTAAGATGAATGCAAGCATAGCTAAGATAAATGAAGGAATGAAGGCGACAGAGCTTCAGCGTCTTCGCTCTCACACGGTGCTTCACAATGAAAGGGAAGTAACTAATCATAATCCCTTTTCTAATCCTAATGCAAATCAGCACCATGTTGTTAATTCTCATATAGCTAAACCTTTATTTGATAAGAACATCTCTCCACGAAGGGAGAGACACGGTAAGAATAATGTGTTTGCTAATATGCAGGGACGATGGCAACAAGAAGAGTACTACTTCTCAGAGGACGACGACGACTTCCAAGAGGATGATTATTGGGAGCAACGTCCTAGACGAAGTGATAGAGGAGGTCCATACCACTATCGAGCACCTAGAGAGCCTGCACAAGATGGCATAGGTAAGGTAAAGGTAAAGATCCCTCAATTTTATGGTACCACCGATCCAGATGCATATATTGATTGGGAAACTAAAATGGATCGAATATGGATTTGTCATAACTTCTCTGAACATAAAAAGGTGCAACTAGCTTCCCTAGAATTTCAAAGTTTTGCTTTAATTTGGTGGGATAATCTAGTTAAAGAAAGAAGAAGAGTCCTTGATGCGCCTGTCGCTTCTTGGATTCAATTAAAAGCACTTATGAGAAGTAGGTTTGCTCCTCCAAATTATGCTAACGAGCTTAGACAACGTTTAGAAAACCTTAAGCAAGGTAGCAAAACTGTCGAGGAAACCTTTTATGCAATGCAAGAAACCATGGCTAGAGCCAATGTAGTTGAACCATATGAAGATACTAATGCTAGGTTTCTTAGAATATTGCACCCCGCCTTAGCTCATGAAATTGATCACTTTCCTTATTCTACGCCTATTGAATTTTTACATTTAGCTATGAAAGTAGAAAGGAATGCTAGATACAGGAGCCAAGGTGGTAGAATGTCGAGTGGGCAACCCCAAAGGTGGCACCAAGGCCATGTGCAGCAGCCCCAAAGGAGGTTTGATGGCGGCTCAAGGGAGAGAGCAAGCCAACTCCAAGGGAGGAGTGAAGGCCGAATGCCTCAGGAGCCCATCGACAAAGGCAAAGCGCCTTGGAACGGACGTTAATCGTCTAGGGTATCTACTGGCCCTAAAGGGAGTAATCCTAACTCTTCTACTCTTGAACCTATGTACATTCCTTTCTTTATATGTCAAGGTAGTGGACATGTGATGAAGGATTGCCCAAATAAGAAGCCTGTCATGACTAATCACCTAGACAAAAATGAATCTGAAAATTCTAGTGATAAACAATATGAGCATGTTCATAATGATCAAGATATTAGTTTACTTGCCTCTAAAGATGATTGCCTTGAACATGAGCATGTTGATTCTTTGATTGATTTAAATGTTCAACCTATACCCTGTGCTGATAATCAAAGCAAAGATTTGTGTCAAACTACATGCTTAGAAGAAAGCATAGTTTCTAATATGATCATTGTTGATGAAACTTCTTCTACTATTGCTAGCATTGAGTTAATTGACAATTCAGCCTTGGAAAAGGATGAAAACTTGCTAGTTTTGGATAGAAACCTAGGGATTAATGACCAAGCTCAAGTGCATATTAAGTTAGAACATCATTACATTCATATGGAATCTGAATTATGCACTCATAAAGTTTCTTTTCATGATTTTGTAGATGAAGCTGAGAAAAAAACCATTGAGGAGTGGTCAATCCCTACACCAATCGTTCTTGAGAAGGATTTCCATGGACATATGGTGTTCGATCCAGGAGCTCGTGTAGATGCATTTGTGGAATCATATGCGACCTTGGATTCGAGGACGAATCCTTTTCAAGAAAGGGAGATTGATGCGGGACCATCCAAGACACCTTCGGACACATCTATGCTTGGGGATAGACCTATGATTCGAGCTCGTGAGAAGGAAGTCATCCTCAAGAGGAAGAAGAAGGCTCCACCATGGGAGAAGATACTTTGTTTAAATGACGTTTTTGATTCGTTCAGAACATTGACAGCTTTTCGACGTCTCAGTAAAATGGGTCGTACGGATTCTATATTTATCGGATTGAGGCGTGCTATACCTTGTTGGAACGAGGACGAAGAGATCTACAACTTTGATGTTGAAGGTTTTTCCAGATTCGACATCGAGATTGGCCGAAAATCACCATCTTTGCAAGTCTGTCACTGTTTTGACGGGAATGGAATATGGCTAAGTGTTGGAACATCTTTAGAGTTAATATTGGGCCGAAATTGGGTTATTTTAAGTTGTTATTTTAAGACCTTATTTACTTATGTTATTTAGGTATTTTAATTAGTTATTTATTTTATTAATATTTTCGGCTAAATCAGCCCTAGTTAGGCCTATATATGCTGAATACTTCCATTGTAGAGAACACGTTGAATTTGATAGAAAGGCTCTCTTTTTGTGTGAAACACAATGAGTGTTTGTCGATTGAATAGAGCTGTGCTCTTCAATTGAAACTATTGGTATTGATCTAGCTTGGTTTACTTTGCCGTTCATCAACTTCGCAAGACTTGGTGAATCTAGTATCCACAAGCCCCCTCCTTGTGCCTCCAAGTTGTCCGCTTGGTTGTGTAGGGTTGTAGAGGCGGGTTATAAAGTCATTGATATTGGTTCCTACCTTCTACGGAAGCCTGGGGTCTTTATCTTGTTCTATATAGATCGACTCAGTCCTTATCGGTCGTGTCTTTCAATTCTTGCATCTAAATTTCGAGTCTTTGTTCATCTTTATTCGAGTCTTGCAATCTGCCCTTTGTCGACATTGAGTAACACATTGTTCTTGGTGTTCTTGTTTGAGTCTTGCTGCGTTCTTGCTTAGTCTTGGTCGAATCTTGACATTCTTGTTGAGTTTCTTTGAGTTTCTTGAGTCTTTCTTTGCTGCGTTCTTGTTTCTTGTTTAGTTCTTGCTTGTTGTCGAAGATCGGACCATCACACGGCTAACCCCGTATCACAAATCCTAATGGGGCTAATGAGAAGCCAAAAGACATTAGGTGGACATTTCTCCTTCAATGTATGAATGGGTAAGAGAGTCATATACACTGTCACCACTATAAAAACCGGGTGATAGACACTGTCACCACTATGAAAAAAGGTCATAGACACTGTAATCAAAAGAAAACCCTATAGACGTTGTAACCAAAATAAAAACACGGTCATATACACTGTCACCACTATGAAAAAAGGCTCAAAGACACTGTAATCAAAGGAAAACCCTACGACAAGGGAGGTACAAACCCTATAGGGGCTAATGAGAAGACAAAATACATGTTTTGACAGTTCTCCTCTAATAAATGAATGGGTAAGGGGATCATAGACGCTGTAATCAAAATAAAAACAGGGTTATAAACACTGTCACCACTATATAAACAAGGTCATATACACTGTAACCATTATAAAAACAGGGTTATAGACACTGTAACCAAAGAAAAACAAGGGAATCATAAACTCTTATTACACATTTCTCAAACGTATTTTCATAAAAAAATACAATTTTTTTGTTTGAGTGCAAAAAATCAATTTCAGATGATTGTTCATCAAAACCATTCAAAAGCTTTAACCATTTGGTCCATTTTAGTTTAAAATAATACAGTACCATAATTAGAATATCCACCCACTTCACATAAAAAATGATCTCTAGGTGACTATAAATCCGGTCAAATAGACCAAAATTCATGCTAAAAAAATGCAAACAAATAATCAGCAATCTTATTCAATTGCTTGTGCAGTTTCTACTCCACCAATCTCTATGGAAATCTACGACTAGTTTTCCACACTACAATTATGTTTTTGTTAACAAAAAATCTCACCACTGTAACTGCTATTATTCTATCTCTCCCCCTTTATTTGCCTGCAATCACCGCCTTATTGTTCTTGCCGGAGTGAGAAATTGAGCAGCGCGGCACCGGAATCAGCCTCCCGTTCTCCCCCGCAGCCGCCTCCGACTGTCGAGACTAGGCTCCCCTTCGCGGCGCACAAATGCGAGCCTCCCTCTCGCCTCGTGGAAACGACTGCCAAGGAGCTCGTCTCCTTCTTCCGCACGATGGATCTGATGCGCCGGATGGAGATCTCCTCCGATCTTCTCTACAAAGGATTGCGGCGAGGCGGCTCCGAGGTTTCTGCCACCTCTACGACGGCTCCGAGGCCATCTCCGCCGGCAGGGAAGCCGACATCACCAACAAGAATTGCGGCGAGGCGGCTCGCTGGACGGGTGTTCGAATGGAAGACGGAGGAAGACGGCGCGGCGCAGTCCAGATTCTCAATCGAGCAAATTGCGGCGAGGCCATCTCCGCCGGCAGGGAAGCCGACATCACCAACAAGGATTGCGGCGAGGCGGCTCACTGGACGGGTGTTCGAATGGAAGACGGAGGAAGACGGGACGACGCATTCCAGATCTGAATGAAAGAAAGGAAGAATGAAGGCACGGGTTGGGAAAAATAAAATAGGGGTAAAAGGGGTATTATGAAAATTTTTTGGCCATTTACTAGTAAAGAAAAGCCTTTAGGACATTTAGTAATTGGTCCAAAGGCATATGGCTTATGATCATCATGGTTAGAGATGGCAAAATCTGACCCGACCCGAGAAACCCGACCGACACACCCAAACACAGACCCGATCGAAACCCGAAAATCCGGAGTCATCTGTAACTCAAACCCGACGTATCAATATTCAAAATTGTGGTCCGACGTATCAATGTACATAATCTTTTCTATGAAAAAAAGAAAATAAGTATATTTAAAATAGATCACAAATTGATATAAGCATATCAATTTAAATAATCTTCGTATGAAAAATAGGTAACAAATACACGTCAAATAGGAAACAAATAATTTCAGCAATAATATTAACCTATAAGAAAATACTATTTGAATAAAGAATTCAACTTTAATTGTGGGCGTGACACGTCAGCAAAATGCTAGCAGAATTATTAATATTAATAGATAATAGATTAATAGATAGATAGATTAGATCTCCATTTTTTCTCCTAGTTCTTTATTTTGGAGAATGTAATAGGAAAGCTGTCAGGCCAAAAACAATCTCAATATATATTCTCCAAAAACTTAAGATGGAGAATCTGTTGGAATTGCTACCTTTGTTAAGATTATTAGAAAATACTAACAAAAAATGAAGCGTCTATTATATAATTTGTAGATTGTTGATATGTCCATTTTTTTAATTTCTTAAAAGAAAAAAGGAAAAAAACATGTACACATGTATATTGTTTGCAAGGACATTATAAATGTGGATTGTAATGGGGAAACTGTTGGACTAAAAACAATCCCAATATTATCCAAAACCTTAAGATGAAGAATATGTTGTGATTGCTACCTTTATTAAGATTATTAGAAAATATTAACAAAAAATGAAGCTTTTATTATATAATTTGTAGATTGTTGATATGACCATTTTTTAAATTTCTTAAAAGAAAAAAAAACATGTGCACATGTATATTGTTTGCTATATAACTTTTAAAAATATATGGTTTATTTATTTATTTTTCAAAGGAATCAATTAAGAACATTAATTTGAAAATAATTTCCCAAATTTAATTATTTTAGATTAAATAATATTTTTTAATTCTTTAATTTGTCCATTTATAGCAGAGAATCTTCTGAAATCAAGATTCTTAACAACCTATTCTTTAAGGATATAGGTTAGAAATTAATATTGTTAAATATAAACTAAATAAAAATGGTAAGTAAAAATAATTTTAAATGTCGATTGTAAATTTATTGTTGGTTTGTGCAAAATAATTGTTAAAGAAATACATTTGTAGTTAATAACTTGATAAATAAAGTTAATAAAAAATAATTATATTATTGCATTTACAATTTGATAAATAAACGACATATGAAAAAGACAATGGCATAAAAGATTAAAATATCAATGAAAGATCAAAATGCAATAATTATTTCAATTACAACTGATTAAATATTGGTCCGAAATTAATAGGAATATTAGATAGCTTACCATGTACTCAAATATGCTAGTATAGTATCCTTATATATAAATAGTCATCAACTATATACTATTGCTATGTTATCTATAATAACCAATTTTTTTTTCAAAAGTCCGATTTAATTAAGTGCTAATAAAAATTAAATTAATAAAGTAAAAATTTGTTTCTTAGAAAATTATGGTAACAATATCAAAACATGGAAAAGAAAATACATTAATTGAAAAATAAATAAATAAAATTAGAAGCATTAATTAATTTTCGTTTAAATTGAAGGTGGGGTTAGGTTTAATATGAAATCGCCACGTAAGCCTATAGTTAAGGAAAGTTTGCCACGTGGCTTGACTCCCTACAACATCACTATATACTTCACTCCCTACAAATATAATTTTTAATTTTTAAATATGAGTCTTTGCAAAAAATATAATTTTATGAATATATAAATATAGATGTTAGTAATAAAAATATAATTTTTATAATTTTTTTTAAGATTAAATAAATGTCAAAACATTTTTGTGTTGTAGGGAGTGGAGCATATTGTGATGTAGGAGATCTTGATTGGTATATGATATATGATATATGATATATGAATAATATGATAAATGATATAGGATAAAACTAAAATTTTTAATTTAATTTAATTTTCGAATTTAATTTTTAATTAATTAATTACTCCGCATGATTTTGGAATTGGAGGGGTTTTTTCTCTTTGCCGCGCATATCATCCTCGCGTACGTCTGTTTATAAGGTTCCCTCTGTTTCCCGAATCAAACCGCATCTTTCTTTCTCCCGTTCTTCGTTGTTCCCTACGAAAATCGCTTGTTCGCACTTCTCCTCGATCATATCTGATCAGAATCTAAATCCCTGATAATGTCGACGGCATCGTCTTTCAAGTCGGAAGCGGCATCTAAGGCAGCGTCTTCCAAGTCGACGGAGTTCAAATTCTCCAAAACGATCATGGAAAAGTGCTGTGACGAGGCGGCTCTTGTTCTCTTTACTCCCTTTGTAGTTTGCTTGGCTTCTGGTGTTCTCAACATCGAAAGTTTCCGCTATTTCATCGCCCAGGATGTGTATTTCCTCCGAGCATTCGCGGCAGCGTTAGTGTTTTTCTTTTATCTTTCTTTCATTGTTCTTGGCGAGGAGTGGTTGAATCTTTGTTTTCTTGATCTTTTCAGATTCGAGATCGCCGAGGATTGTACGGATGAAGACGACGCGAAGAACGCATTCGCATACATGAGAGATACTGTATCGCAGGAGTTGAAGAAATTTGATTCTTTTGTACAGGTTAGTTTGAATGTCGATTGGTAGTTATATTTTGGTTTTTTTTTTGTGTTGCTTGTAGTCGCTGCTTCAGTATATAGAATCTCGACGTCTTGCGCAATTACAGTTAGTTTGAATATCGATCGTTGATCGTGCAATTGCCGTTACAGTTTGGATTTGTTTTTTTCTGTGTCGCTCATAATTTGAGAAATAGATCGTTTGAATTTCAATCGTTTTTAGGCCTTCATAGTGCAAATACAGTTCGTTTGAATCTCGGTCGTGCAAATACAGTTCGTTTTTACGCCTTTATTGTTTGCTAATTTCGTGTTTAGAATACGGTTAATAGATGCACTGCATAACCTTTTCATGAAAGTTGTCGTTTTTACGTCTTCATAGTGCAAATACAGTTCGTTTTGAATCTCGATTGTGCAGATACAGTCGGTTTTAATGCCTTTATTGTTTGCTAATTCCGTGTTTAGAATACGGTTATTAGATGCATTGCTAGCCCTTTCAAGAAAGTTGAATGTATATTGCCCAACAAATAAAACAGTTAACGTACACCAGATTTCACAAACCCATTCTCGATGCATATTCATTCTAAGCAAATAAATTAAAGCATTATAATAAAGACATTCTCGATCATGTGTTTTATAATTAGTTTTTTGATTCCTTCCATTATGTGCATTTAGTTATATTTGGTTCATTCCTGCCCTTTTATTTTATCAGTATCATTTTTTTGGTCGATGCATCTCGGGATACCTCTACTTCATTGTGAATATGCAATTTCTTTTTTAAACTGTGTGTGAACCTGAATACATTATGGTGGTTTGATCAGTGATCAGTTTTAAATTTGTAGGACTGGGATTCTGATCTCATCAAGCAAAGCCCCCTTAATCCGGCTACTACGGAGTATATAGATTTCTTGTCGGCTATAACATCAGGAAGAATTGATGTAACTGAAGATGCTCCTCCTATAATGCTTTCTACTCCTTTCGAAAAAACAAGGATTGCTCCATACGTACTGGCTGCTGTTGCGCCTTGTATGAGGTTTTATCTCGCTATAGGAAGTAAGCTTAAGGACTGTCCCAGTGATCATCCGTACAAGAGGTGGGTCGACAAGTATTCATCTACAAGCCACGAGGTTTGTCTTGATCGTAAGCTCATATATAATGTAGTGAATAATATCCCAATAGGATAGTGTGACTTACTTGCTATAAATCTTTTGGATCCAGATCTCAGTTCAGTTACCTGAAGAATTGCTGGATGTACTGTGCATTTCTCTGACGACTGGTGAGCTTGACACTGTAGAGAAGATTTATCAGCATGCCATGAGACTTAAAATGGAGTTTTTAAACGCTCAGACTCCATCTCAGAGGACTGTGATTCCGTTATGTAAAGAGCTCAAACCTGAAGAATGGCATCTCTTGCTGTTCTCCGCATTTGATCTGACCTGCTCAAAGACTGATTCATCTGCAACTCTAGGTCAACTATCCATTGAAATAGAGACTAAGCTGCGTCAGAATCAACCTGGAAGTAAGATAACTGCACCTTCATCAGCTGACTTGAAAAAGACATGGAATTCTCTCTCAAAGAAGTACACTCTAGAATATCTTCAACGCTTATGTAGGGCACTAAAAGGTGAAAAAGGTATGTGAATATAATCTTGGCTCTCTCATCATTTGACATATATGTGTTGATTCCACATAATCGGAATTGGTCGCTTCCGCAGCTTCAAAATTCAGCTATGACAGATTCTGCAAGGCACTTGAGTTCCTGTCAGATTTTGAGAAAAGGGCGGCTGGCAGAGTGATCAACGCGGGGATCTTAAAGGGTGTAAACCTTGAACATATCAACAAGGTCGGCGAACTTCTCCCTTTTCAAGATGGTTGTACGAGTTTCTTGCGAGAGGTTGTGCAAAAGGAAGATCTCCATGTGAATGTGCATGTTCTGTCATTTTGCTGGTGTGGGGATCTTATTAGGTCGGCGTTTTCATCAGGTGATAATACTCGATCCACTCTTTTCAGTTCACTGTGAAATCTTCAGGTTTATCATTTGTGTAATGATTATGGGTTTCTTTTATCTGGTGATGAAGCAGCCGGATTACAAGCTGTGAATGTACTCTCGAAAGAGCTCGTATATGACAACTCCTCCGTCACCACCGGAGATATTGCTATGAAGTTTGAGTCTCCATTTGACAAGATTAAAGAATTCGACAACATCTGTGAGGGCTTCAAGGACAACAACAAGAAGAAATTAACTATCTACATTGGCGATTCTGTAAGAGACTTGCTGTGTCTACTGAAGGCAGACATTGGCATTGTGATCGGCTCAGACAGTACCCTAAGGAAGATGGGAGAGCAGTTTGGTGCTTCATTTGTGCCATTGTTTAACGGCCTGGTTTGGCATCAGAGAGCCTGTAGACAAGGAAAGCCCCTGAACTGGAACAGACTCTCCGGTCTTCTTTATACTGCTTCCAGCTGGGCTGAGATTCGAGCATTCATCTTGGGTCTGTAAAGAAAATCCATTCAATGTAAAACTGCAAAGTCGCTGTCAACAATTTTAGCTTTGGCCAGTGGATATATACATAAAGAACACCTTACATGGTTATATATGTAATAATAGGAGTATAAGAAAAGTGTAGTTTTAGGATGAAAGAAAGAGATGTTTTCAGTTTTCATTTCCATATATATCTGATGCGGGACCATCTTCTACAACTCCAGACACACCCATCATACTTGGAGAAGGACCAATGACTCGAGCTAGAGCTAAGAAGCTTCAGAGAGACTCATTCAACTTTGTGAGTCATGCTTTGTTCTCGAGCAAGGTTCAACTCCCCGAGCCTACATTGAAGACATATATGTGCATTGGAGCACAAATGGAGGCCGAGCCACCCTAACATCAGCTTGGTCGAAATTTCACTAAGTATTGAGCTTATTTTCAGCTTATGAACATTATTGGGCTGAATTGGGCTTTTATTATTTATTCGTTTTAAAACCTTATTTACTTATGTTCTTAGGTTTATTTAATTAGGCTCATTAGTATTTAGATCTATCTTATTCTATCTTCTATCTCCTAAAACCGGCCAGAACAGCCTTGTAAGGCCTATATATGGCCGCACCTTTCATTGAATCAGATTGGAACTTTGATAATTACAATTCTCTCATTAAGAGTGTTTACACCTTCGAGTGTTTGTTGATTCAATTAGAGCTGTGCTCATTGATCAATCGATTGATACATATCTCAGCTTGGTTTGCTTTGCCGTTCATCAACTTCGTAAGACTTGGTGAATCTAGTATCCACAAGCCCCCTTCTGGTGCTTCAAGTTGTCCGCTTGATTGTGTCGGATTGTAGAGGCGGGTTGTGTAGGCATTGGTATTGGTTCCTACCCTCTGAGGAGGCCTGGGGTCTTTATCTTGCGCTGCATAGATCGACTCAGTCCATATCAGGTCGTGTCTTTCCATTCTTGCATTCAATTTCGAGTCTTTCTCTTTTGTTCTTACTGTTTTCGTGTCTTTCTTGAGTTCTTGATCAATTCTTGATCGAATTCTTGGAGTCTTACATTGCTGCGTTCTTGTTCTTGTTTAGTTCTTGCTTGTTGTCGAAGATCGGACCACCAAACGGCTAACCCCGTATCAATATCCTTTTGTTTCTCTCCCAGAAAAGCTTACTGAAATCAACTGTCTTATTGGACATGTCATTTGTTTGGTTGAAATCAATTACCATCTGTTAATTGTGGATAAGTTTATTTATGAGTTTTATTCAAGGTTTGGTAAATCATCCAGATATGGGGTGATTTCACTGATTTGGGTTATACTTTAGTATACAAAGACCTAAATTACATTGATGTCAATCCATCCGAAAATTGAAACGATGAATTTTGGCTTGCAACAACATGGTCAGTAATGTAAGGCATTGCTTAACCAAAATGATGCAAGGAACACCGATGGTGCCTATTAGCCTAATCTATCAGATGAAACGGAGAGCCAATCTTGATCCTTGGCGGCCCTTCGTGGCAGGAATGAAATGAGGGACAGAGAGCGAATCCCATGGGAGGTCATGTCCCAGGACACACTCATTATCCAGTTGGGTTGAACTCCTGAATCACACAATGAAGATTTAGAATAGAGTCATCGAATTTAGGTTTAGGAGACTTGAACATGTTGGAGTAAATGCTTGAATTTGAGGGAAGGTAAAAAGTGTTGGGGGAAATGTTCATTGAGGATTTTTCCAAAGTGTCTTTTGGACTTTTTAAAGTCCCACATTGATTACAAAAGGGGTTGAGATGTTGTTTTTAAGGAGGAGTTCTTCAAAATGTTATTGAGAGTGGAAATAAGAGTCCTACATGAGCGCACCACCGTCAGTTCATTCTTTCTGAGATTTTTGCAATGTAGAGACTTTCAACGGGTTTTTCACCGATTTTTCAAAGCGGTTTTACAATCAAAATTGAACACGGGACTTTCAACGGGTTTTTCACTGATTTTTCAAAGCGGTTTTACAATCAAAATTGAACACGGGTTTTTCACTGATCTTTCAAAGCGGTTTTACAATCAAAATTGAGGCTACATTCGCAATCGCACCAACAATTTAGAGGCGAAATACCTTTGTTTCTGCGATGGCGTTTCAGTTCTTCAAACCACTATTGGATCTCTCGAAATTGGAGCCGCTGGATGGGACCAACTACAAGAGATGGTCGCAGAAGATGCTCATCTTCTTCGAGCAGTTGGAGATCGACTACGTCCTTCTTCATGACGCTCCTGCTGCTGTGGCAACCTCTTCCTCCACTTCATTCGCCGTCGCTGCTGTCGAAAAGGGTAAGGACGACGATGGTGATGCTGTCGACAAGGGTAAGACTGTCGACAAGGGTAAGAATGTTGCTGATGATGACCTCGCTCGGGCTAAACAGTACGAGTCCGACAATAAGTCTGTGCGAGGCCATCTTCTCAGCCATGTCTCGAACCCCATATTTGATCTGATCTCTGTTCATAAATCTACTAAATTTATTTGGGATCTGCTGGAGAAGAAATATGGGGCTGACGATGCAGGGAAAAAGAAATATGATGTTGGAAAGTTTATGCAGTTCAAGATGGTCGATGATAAACCAATCATGGACCACCGCCGGTTCATTCTTTCCGAGATTTTTGCAAGGTAGAGACTTTCAAACACGGGGTTTTTCACTGATCTTTCAAAGCGGTTTTACAATCAAAATTGAGGCTACATTCTCAATCAAAATTGAGATCGACTACGTCCTTCTTCATGACGCTCCTGCTACTGCGGCAACCTCTTCCTCCACTTCATTCGCCGTCGCTGCTGTCGACAAGGGTAAGGACGACGATGGTTATGCTGTCGACAAGGGTAAGACTGTCGACAATGGTAAGAATGCTGCTGATGATGAGCTCGCTCGGGCTAAACAGTACGAGTCCGACAATAAGTCTGTGCGAGGCCATCTTCTCAGCCATGTCTCGAACCCCATATTTGATCTGATCTCTGTTCATAAATCTGCTCTGCTGGAGAAGAAATATGGGGCTGACGATGCAGGGAAAAAGAAATATGATGTTGGAAAATTTATGCAGTTCAAGATGGTCGATGATAAACTGATGTGGATCAAGATGGCCTTCTGTGGGTCGAACAATGATCTTGATCCAGGCGAGCTCTCAATAACGATTCGAGGGCCATTGATAGCAAAGAGTGTCTTCCTCAAGAGGAAGAAGAAGGCGCCACCATGGATTGAAGAAAAGATATTTTATTTAATTAATTAATAATAATATTATTATTAGTTTTTATATTCTTTCCATATTTAGTTACTCCTATGTTAGTTGGAGCTATTTATGGAATGTCTTAATTTTAGTAATACTTAGTTAGGTGAATAAAAGGGAAAAGGAAAGTTTATCTCTTCTAGATATTTTCCTTGTCCACTAAGTAGGAATATTTATCTAGGATTATTATTAAGATTTAATATTTATTTATCTAAGCCAAAACTCTATCTTTTGTAAAGATAGAATTGGTATAGTTCCTTATTTAAACTCTTGTATTTGCATTGATTTAATTAGATTGGAAAATATATTGAGGAACCATTTTTAGGATTAAAAAGGTTCTTCAATCTCCCAATCCAAAAGTCTTCGCAATCAATTTATGTTCTTGTTCATCCGATACCAAACCAAGATCTAAACCCATTCAATTGGCAAAACACACGTCCAAACACAAGAACAAAAGCTGTCCAGAAACCGTCGCAACAGCAGGCCAGAACCGTCGCGCCAGCCGCTGGCAGCGGCCGCAGCAATAGCCGCTGCACCCGCATCATCCATCGCTGTTTTATTTGGTTTTACTTAGTTTTATTTACTTGTTTTCCTCTCTTTCACAATAGTTTCAAGTCTCTATTGTAATTTATTGTACGGAAATTTCGCGAGGTACCCCTGGGGTATTGCAATTTTCACGAGGTATACAACTCTTTTGCATATTTGGCGTGGTGCCCCCGAGGTTTTCAACTTTTTTGCCTCGTGCCCTTCCAAGTTAAATCTAACTGTTCCGTTAGTTTTGAATTAAAAAAAAAAAAGAAAAACATTAGAAGGAAGAAGGAACCGGACAGAAGGAAGAGAGAAAGAAAGACAGAGCGTCCGTCCTCGCCCACGCCCACGCCCACGCCGGGAGAGATTAGGGCTCCCGCTCCCTCCGCTCTTCCTCCGTCTACTCCCTCCACCGATCGGCGCCGGTGCAACCCTGCTCTCCTCCCTCCGTTCTTCCTTCGTCTCCTCCCTCCACAGATTACACCCTCCTCTGCAACCCCCTCGGCGTCTCCTTCTTCAGGTAACGCCTCCGATCTCCCATGGGCGAATTCAGATTCCCCCTTTTTCCCCACTCTCTCCTCCAATCTCCTCATCCCCAAACCCGAATTCGCCTCAATCCCAAACCCTAATCCACACCCGAAACCCCGCCTCCCCCTTTTGCCTCCTCTGGATGGCCCCTTTCCTCTCCGGCGGCGGCTACAGCTCCGAAGCTTGGTCTTACATCACTTCCATCCACCAAAACCTCCCAAACCCTAATTTCAAACTCGCCATTGAACATCACAGTGACTTGGAATCCCTTGATTTCTGGGAGGGTTCGCCCGGTCACATGAGGAGCCTTGCAATGGGCCAACAACCCTCCCTTTCCCGGCTCACCTTCCTCTCCCTCCCCGTCATCCCCACCGGATCTGTGCTCTTTCTCTTGGTTTCTCTCCTGTCCGTTCGTTCTTCTTCTTCTTTTTTTTAATTTAAAAATTGAAAACTAACGGAGATACACCAAATCTGTTAAATTTAACTTGGAAGGGCACGAGGCGAAAAAGTTGAAAACCTCAGGGGCACCACACGAAATATGCAAAAGAGTTGTATACCTCGCGAAAATTGCAATACCCCAGGGGTACCTCGCGAAATTTCCGTTAATTGTAAACATCGAGAATAGCGAGAATAATTGCAAGATCGGGCCATCAACAGTTTGGTGTTCTTGATCCTGAACCCACAGGCGAAGGATCGGGTATCCCAAACGTATCAAGTGGTACCAGAGCCGTAGGTTTCGCAAGTTCTTGTCTTTTCTTGATGTTATTCACAATTTGATTTGATGGCTTGGGAAATTTGGGGAGATTTGGATGATGATCCCGATCCATTGGATGGATTTTTTTGCTTTGGAACGTGCTAAACAACAACGACGCTAACAAGAGTTACGTCGGAGAGCTTGGCTACAACAAAAAACCCTAGAGCGTCAACGCGAAGCCAAAAGACGTCAACTTTGACTTCAACGTCAAGAGGAAGAACAACGTCAATTGGAGATCGAAGATAAGAGGTGTCGACAACGCTATCAGATTCAGCTTCTCCAACAAAGAGAGGCTGCGGAAGAACGTCGCCGAGAGGAGGAGGAACGTCGACGACAAGAGGAGGAACGACTCCGAGAGGAGGCAGAAGTGGTGAACAAATGACATTATTCATGAATTTACAGCTCCCTATAGCCCACAACAAAATGGTATTGCTGAAACGAAAAACAGAACTTTAAAGGAAATGATGAATGATATGCTTTCTAGTTCTGGTTTGCCTGATGATATGTGGAGGGAAGCTGTATTGTCCGCAAATCATATTTTTAATAAGGTGCCTCACAAGAAGCTTGACAAAACACCTTATGAACTTTGGAAAAGGCATCCGCCTAATCTGAAATTCTTGAAGGTGTGGGGGTATCTAGCTAAGGTGGGGTTACCTTCGTTCAAAGTTGATACTATTGGATCTAAGACTTTTGATGCAATTATGATTGGTTATGCTGAAAACAGTGCTGCATATCGTTTTATGTGTTTGAGTGATCGTACCTTGTGTGAATATCGTGATGCTGTTTTCTTTGAACATGTGTTTCCTTTAAAGAAATCTGCATTGTCTACTAATTATTCTTCATCTCATGATTCATCTTCATCCATGCCTAATATTGTTGTGCCTAATGCTCATGCTCATCATGATGAACCTAGGAAAAGTAAAAGGCGTAGGAAGAAACTAGTTTTGGTCCTGATTTTGTGACTGCATTTCTAGTTGAACTGAATGATTTTAATGAACTAGATGAGACGTTCATTAGTCTTCATATGATAGAAGATGATCCTAAGACCTATGATGAGGCAATAAGTTCACTAGATGCTAGTTTCTCGAAAGATGCTATTAACAGTGAGATAGAATCCATTATGTCTAATCACACATGGGAACTAGTTGATATGCCTAAAGGAAATAGAGCCATTAGTTGTAAGTGGATCTTTAAGAAGAAGCTTAAAGTGGATGGCTCAGTGGATAGATATAAGGTAAGACTAGTTATAAGAGGATCCACTCAGAGATATGACATTGACTTCTTTGACACTTATTCTTCTATTACAAAAATTGCTACCATTCGTGCATTGTTGACTTTGGCTTCTAGCCATAAAATGCTTGTTCATCAAATGGATGTTAAAACTGCATTTTTGAATGGTGATTTAAATGAAGGAATTTATATGGAACAACCTCCAGGGTGCATTGTTCTAGGGCAGGAAAACAAAGTGTGCAAGCTACAGAAGTCACTATATGGACTCAAGCAAGCACCAAAGCAATGGTATGAGAAGTTTCACACAAATATCATAAGCTTTGGATTTGAGGTAAACGGATCTGATGCCTGTGTCTATTCTAAGAAGCTTGGTGATGATTGTGTGATTATGGGTATGTTTGGCAAAAGCAAGTAGCTTTTTGGAGCTTTTGGTTTTGATATTCTATAGTCTTAAATGAAATAAATATAAGATTTTAGTTTAATTAGCTTCTGAAAGCTTTTGAAATCTAAGCTTTTCAACAGCTATTCACCCAAGCTTTTCGGAGCTTTTGGTTTTTTATTCACAAGTTTTTAACAGCTACCCTAACAGCTAGGTTTACCAAACACTGTACTAGCTTATTAACATATATTTAACTCAAATAATCCAACAGCTTCAGCTCCTCCAACAGCTACCATTTTGCCAAACACACCCTATATGTTTATATGTGGATGACATGTTGTTATTTGGATCACACATAAGCTATAAACATAACCAAACAATTTTTGTCATCTAAGTTTGAGATGAAAGACATGGGTGAAGCTGATGTCATTCTAGGAGTTAAAGTAACTAGAAAAGAAAATGGCCTCATTTTCTCACAACCTCATTATGTAGAGAAAATGTTGAAAATGTTTGATAAATATGATGTTGTGCCAGCTAGAACTCCTTATGATGCTAGCATGCAATTGAAGAAAATTTTTGGAATTGGTGTGTCCCAAAATGAGTATGCTAAAATAACTGGGAGTTTAATATTTCTGATGAATTATACTCGGCCTGATATTGCATATGCTGTTAGTAGACTCAGTAGATATACCCACAACCCTAGTAGTGAGCATTGGATTACACTTAATAGATTATTGAGATATCCTAAAGGCACCTTTGATTGGGGTTTACATTATGTGGGTTATCCCCATGCTTTGGAGGGATACTGCGATGCAAACTGGGTCACTGACAATGATGAGGTTAGCTCCACTAGTGGTTATGTGTTCACTTTATGTGGTGGTGCTATATCATGGAAGTCATCAAAACAAACTTGTATTGCTAGATCAACTATGGAATCTGAGTTCATAGCATTAGATTTAGCTGGTCAAGAGGCTGAGTGGTTTAAAAGCTTACTGGTTGACTTACCTTTGTGGGGGCATAAGACCCCAACTATTTCTCTACATTATGACTCACAATCTGCTATTTGTGTAGCTAACAACAATACTTACAATGGTAAGAAGAGACACATACAGATTAGACATAAAGCTGTGAGACAGCTGATTGCTACCGGTGTTATTTGCTTGGAGTATGTGAAGTCCGAGAGGAATCTGGCAAATCCGTTGACGAAAGGGCTGAATAGAAGGATGGTCCTTGAATCGTCTATGGGATTGGGGCTCAAACCCACGTTAGTTGAGATACACCATACCCATTCCCAGGACAGGTGTATGAGAAAGGATGAGTTTAGAACTCTTAATGAGTCCATAGCCCAGAGTTGGGTGGTCCTATTGAGAAGGACTTGATGGATTCACTGAAAACTGTAGAGGTTGAGCTTTGTGCTCTTAATGATATCATATCCCTATAAGGGTAGTCCTATTGAGAAGGACTTGATGGAATCACCTACGAGAGTTTGAAGGGTTGGTCGCCTTCTATGGAAGACCAGGGTTGTCTTTCTAGAGCACTCTTCAGCACCCAAGGTATGAGATGACTATTACAGTTGACAGTTAGATCGCGGAACCACCAAGGCAGTGGTGAAGGTATGTGCTGTTGAGGTCAACTCGCGAGTAAGTTCAAGATTTGTTCACTTCTATGACATGTCAGATACTCAGCTTCACTATGTGTTGGTTCAAGATCTGTTCACCAGCATTTAAGTACTTTCTCCACGAAACCAGCTCAAAATGATATTTTTGTTTTAAAAACCCTAGTTCCTCACATTTGTGGGGGGCTATTGGGGAAATGTTTATTGGGGATTTTTCCAAAGTGTCTTTTGGACTTCTTAAAGTCCCACATTGATTACAAAAGGGGTTGAGGGGTTGTTTTTAAGGAGGAGTTCTTCAAATGGTTATTGAGAGTTGGGATAGGAGTCCCACACGCGTGCACCACCACCACCGCCTCCGGTCCGTGTTCGTGACACGTGCGCGGTGGGTTGTTGGTCACCTTTTACGCTGTGTCTTATTTTTATCAATTAAATTGGCCTCGGATAGGGTTGAATTAGGGTTTTGACTAATTCAACTCCGTCACACATTTTTGAAAAGCAGTTCAGATTCTTTCCGAGATTTTTGCAAGGTGGAGCGCCTTCCTTTAGTTTTAAAACCGACGTCTCCCTTCAGTTTTCAACACACAGAACTCGATATCCTCCTTCTCTCTTCTTCTCTTAACCGTTCTGGGTCCTGGGTCGTTCCATTGCTTCGACGACGAGTGCACGCCTGAGAAGCTGCTGTGTATCCTTGGGGGGGGACACCTATAGCCGACCTGTACCACGATGTCGGGTCGATTTCGCTTCTAAGGTAGTGGTTCCCTTTATACCACGCCACAACCTTAAACACTTTCAAACACGGGTTTTTCACTGATCTTTCAAAGCGGTTTTACAATCAAAATTGAGGCTACATTCGCAATCGCACCAACAAATAGTTTTGTCCCACATTGATTGCTATGGACTTGAGGGGTTGATTTAAAAGTGTCTCTTATCCACACATGGTTTGAGTGATGGAGTGGAGTCACACACGCGCGCACCACTACCACCGCCGCCGGTCCGGTCCGTGTTTGGTATGGTGGGGTCTGTTTTTTGGTCACGTTTTATTAATTTGGGCTAGATGAGTCACAAAATAGCTGTTGCGATTTCTGTGACTTATCCTTTTTTTTCCGAATTAATTCTCGTATTTATCCATCCGTTGTAACTGCTCCTGATTTTCCGTCACGTTTTGAATTCAGAGCGCTTTTGTAACCATTCCGAGATTCTCGCCTGCACTACTGATTGAGGAGCGTCTTCTTCCTCCTTAAAACCGGACATCTCCTTCACAGTTTTACACACAGAAAACCATCTCTCTCTTTTTTCACCTTAGTTCTGAGGAAAGTCTTTCGTGATTCCAAACCATTGTTTCGAGTGCACGAGTACAAGGGTGTGTTGTGTAACATTGGGGGGCGAAGCCAGTTGCTGACTTGCACCTACGGTTGGGGCGAATTCGCTTCTAAGGCAGTGGGTTCTGCATATACCACGCCACAACTTTTCTGGTTTTCTAAACACTTATTTAACGACGGTTTTCAACTTGGTTTTTCCATTGGCGGTCCTACATTGCACTTACAATTTAGAAGCGAATTACTGTTTGTTCGTGGAATGGCTTTCCAATTCTTCAAGCCGTTGTTGGATCTGTCAAAGTTGGACTCGCTCGATGGGACCAATTACAAACGATGGTCGTAGAAGATGCTCACACTAGTACAAACATATACATCAACGGCGTTTGAAAAACGCCATAAAATACTTTCCATGGCATTTTTAAACACTGTCCCCAAACGCCGTCGAAGGTGACGTCGTACTTACTAAGGCGTTTTTCAAACGCCATGGATGAATACACATATTTTTTAAAATAAAATTGGACAATACAATCCATGACGTTTTTTAAACGCCATGGATTAGTTTGTATTTAAAAAAATAAATTGCATTAAAACCCCCCTTAATTTTTCTGTATAAATCCCTGAGCTTCCATACCATCACACACCAATGCAATATACATACACAACATAAGTACATAACCAATCTAATCTTTACAAGAACTCCTTCAAACTCTCTAATTTTTACACAATTCTCTAATAAGATAAGTTAGCAATAAGAGTATCTCTCTTTCCCCTAAACACAATTCTGATAATGACAACCATCTGCCAGTATACAAGGAAAAGGAAAGACAAAGCAGCATACGTTGCATACCAATGCAAAGAAAACTGGAATAAAAATACAAGTGGAGGTGTCTCATGTTTGGTCTTTTCAAATTTGGTCCTGCTTCAACACTAGTAATATAAGAGTAGCTTTCATAATTTTGGCAACTGCCACAAATTGCATATCTGCAAACAAAGTTAAACTAACATCAATTTATGAAAGCAACTTAGTATAATGATTCAACATCCATTGAAAGTTCCAACAAATAGCATTACATAAGTACTAGAAAGTGACAAAAACACAGAACTATAAGCAAAATTATATATAAAAAAAGCACCATGATAGATGCAAGAGCATATGAATATTGTTAAAATGTCAATTAACCCTTTGATATGATACGGATAAAATCACAATCACACTTACAACCTGTGAATTATGCACTCCAATTGAAAATAAAATGAAACAAGAGGAATCTAAAAAGACAAATGCAGCAAGAGAAAAGTAAAAAAAAAAAGGATCATACATGAATTCTTTGTTGATTTAGTCAACCCTTGGCATGAATAAATATGTATCCATTGGTTTCATTCTTTAAAGGAAGATCTGCAAGCAACCAATAACTAATTTAGATTACCAAGAGTGAGTACTCTGGCAATGAACTTAACACTATCACCCATGATAAATGCATGCTACATGTGTCAAGTAATATATCAAGTACATTAACTATCTCATACAGTTAGAGACCCATAAACCAATTCTAGCGAGTCACTATGTCAAATTTGAGACACACTAGAGACTTACTTGTGGACACTAAAGAACAATGCCAATCTTCTTGCATACATATGGAGCATTCTGCTAATAAAACATAGCAAGCAACATGTATCCATATCAAACAACCGACAAAGAACAAAAGATGGCTATATATATATAAATTCTACTTTCTAGTTAGAAGTGGTTCCATTGTTGCAATAACCAGAAGACACAACACCATAGAGTAAGATATTTTTAGAGAGTTATAAACAAATTGTACGAATTTGTACTAATTCCACCTGAATTATTGCTCTCATCTGGTTTCCTAGATAATGAATAAACAAGAAGGAAAACACTATAATTAAATAAATCCTCTAAGATAATAGACTGATCCAGATCTACCAAGTGATCACTAACTAATTAAAAAGAATCAAACAAGAAAATTACTTTGATTCCACTTTTAATATAACTCATCCAATAAACGAGGGCTAGAAAGAGTGCATGATGACATATATATAATCTCCTAAATATGGGCATCAAAGAGTTGACTTAGTAGTAATTAAATCCCATTTCTAAGCTGTCGACTTTAAGAATCAATTATCAGTAGGCTATAGACTTAGTAGTAATTAGAGTGCATGATGATATAATTTGTTATATCTTCGATGGCGCAGTATAATCATGAGCTGCATACCGTTGGTTACTTGGATTTATATCATCCTCGCCCTGCTTTCTGCTAATAAATGTCTTCCAGTGAAATTTTGGTATCAATCTAACATAAATCTAAAATGGAAAAACAGAAGGGAAGTTAGAACTTATAAGTAATACACAACCTAACACTTTCCTTCAATTTATGTTCATAGTGAAGCTGATAGGATTGCGAGAAGCCAACATCTTAATAGCTAAACATATATTTCTTCAATGTACATGACCAATGCCTAACCTTGAAGCTCATTACAAAGAAATCTAAGCCTATCAAATGGATCACAAACAAGACAATTCACTCCCACTAATTTTCCAACAAAAAAGATTTAAAAATCAATTACCCAACAGAAACCAACAATAATTTCTTCCTTGAACTTGAAACTGCACAATTGTACACCTGCACATACATATATATATATATATATATATATATATATATATATATATATATATATATAGGACATGCAATCAATAAACAAGGAATGGAATAGTTTAGATATAAAATGAAGACATCAAAAGCTATCTACCTCGTGCATTGATACTAAGCTACTGATCTAAAAACAAGTCTTATGGATCTTTCAATACCAGATTCCACATTCCTGACTATCTTTCTTTCTTTCGCTATCTCTCCATGAAATGTAAAAGGCCCAGACAAATCTTCGACAAAGAAAGAAACAAAAAATAAAGACATATTCAAAAATAAACTAAATAAAGTGAACATCCAGATGAAAAAGGTGGGGGAAAGGGTGTTCGACATACCAACAAAAGAAGAGAGAGTTAAGGGTATGAGTGCAGAGTAACATTACGTTGGCTACCGGCGATGACGAATTCGGGTATGAGATGGTTGATTTGGCCTGATTTGGAGGCGAACGGAGACAAGGTCACAACAGTGTCCGGTGGAATTGACGGGCGCTCGCGTGGGGGTTTCTTCTACCCAACAACGAAAGCAAGCATATAGAGGGACACAAAGGGGATCGAAAGAGGTATAGGGTGGTATAAATCTCCATGGGTGAATGAAATGGGAGAAGGTGCGAGAGACCTCAAAGAAGAAGCCAGATCGACGAGGCTAAGGGAACGGGATATGGGATATGAGCGAATGAGATGTGAGGGGAGGAGGGAGAAATCGCATATATGGGAATGAACTGGGAGAGCGGCGACCGAGATTAGGGTTGTATGTTGTAGGAACTTACAAATTTTGGCTGAAATTTTAGGCGGAAAAATTTCCCCAAATTCCATGGCGTTTATAAACGCCATTCAATTTACAAAATTCAACTACAATTTCATGGCGTTCGTCAAACGCCATATAAAAACAACATTCTACAAAAGCATGACATTTTTGCTTTAAAACACCATTAAAGACACTTTTAATGACATTTCAATAAAAACGTCATTATTTAATTAGAGGTGGACTAAGTCCTACTTGAGGCCGTTCCTGTTGGTTCCGCCGCTGCTGCAGAAGAGAAGACGGAGGTCAAGGCGCTTCCTGATGCATTTGCTGATGCCTTTGTTGTCGTCGACAAGGGCAAGAAGAAGACCGACGAGGAGACCAAGGAGACTGACTCGACACTATTGACGAAGTATGAGCAGGACAACAAAACAGTTCATGGTCACATCCTCAGCCATGTCTCAAGCCTTGTGGCAAGCCAGGCCACAAGGCTTAGCAGTGTCGCAATCGCGCTGATCTCCAGAACCAAGGACAACAGCAGAACAAGCCCGCAGCTTCAGCCTAGCAGCAAGCCGATGTTGTCCAGGACAACAACCAGCTGATAGCCATGATCACCAAAGTCAACCATGTGGGCGGCCATGTCGATTGGCTCCTGGACAGCGGAGCTACTCACCACTTCTGCGCCAACAAGGACCTGTTTGCTGAGTTTGAGGATGCTTCAGACATCGACCAGGTCTACATGGGCAACTCGAGCATCTCTCGAGTGCTTGGCAAGGGGAAGGTTACACTCAAGCTCACCTCAGGGAAGTCTCTTACCCTAGTGAATGTGCTTTATGTTCATTCTCTGCGCCGAAACTTGATTTCATGTGGTTTGCTTGAGTTATCTGGAATTAAGCAAGTGACTGATGCTGGAAAAATGGATTTAACCAAAAATGGAGAATTTATAGGAAGGGCTTATAGGGCTGACTTTCTGTATGTGCTTGAAACCATGATTGAGAATAATGAGAATGCATCTACTTCTGCTTATATTGCTAAGTCTATTGGTTTATGGCATGCTAGACTAGGACATGTGAATGCGAGATCTATATGTCAATTGCATGATATGGGTTAGATTCCTAGCCTATCCAAACATGACCATAGCAAATGTGAAATATGTGTTGAGGCCAAATTTCATAAACAGCCTTTTAAAACGGTGAATGAAAGGACAACTGAATTGCTGGAGTTAGTCCACTCTGATTTGGCTGATTTTAAGAACACTGAGAGTAGAGGTGACAAGCGCTACTATATTACATTTGTGGATGACCATTCTAGATATACTAAGGTATACTTGCTTAGGTCTAAAGATGAAGCAGAAAGCATGTTTTATGTGTATAAAGCTGACGTAGAAAATCAATTGAATCGCAAAATAAAAAGGCTTAGATCCGATAGAGGCGGTGAATATGTCACTAATTCTTTGAGGGAATTCTGTGAACAAAATGGCATTATTCATCAATTTACAGCTCCCTATAGCCCACAACAAAATGGCATTGCTGAAAGGAAAAACAGAACTTTAAAAGAAATGATGAATGCTATGCTTTCTAGTTTTGGTTTGCCTGATAATATGTGGGGGGAGCTGTATTGTCCGCAAATTATATTTTGAATAAGGTACCTCACAAGAAGCTTGACAAAACACCTTATGAACTTTGGAAAGGGCATCCGCCTAATATGAAATTCTTGAAAGTGTGGGGGTGTCTAGCTAAGGTGGGGTTACCTTCGTTCAAAGTTGATACTATTGAATCTAAGACTTTTGATGCAATTATGATTGGGTATGCTGAAAACAGTGCTGCATTTTGTTTTATGTGTTTGAGTGATCGTACCTTGTGTGAATATCGTGATGCTGTTTTCTTTGAGCATGCGTTTCCTTTAAAGAAATCTGCATTGCCTGCTAATGATTCTTCATCTCACGATGCATCTTCATCTATGCCTAATACCGTTGTGCCTAATGCTCATGCTTATCATGATGAACCGAGGAAAAGTAAAAGACGTAGGAAGGAAACTACCTTTGGTCCTGATTTTGTGACTGCCTTTCTAGTTGAACTTAATGATTTAAATGAACTAGATGAGACGTTCATTAGTCTTCATATGATAGAAGATGATCCTAAGATCTATGATGAGGCAATAAGTTCATTAGATGCTAGTTTCTGGAAAGATGCTATCAATAGTGAGATAGAGTCCATTATGTCTAATCACACATGGGAACTAGTTGATATGCCTAGAGGAAACAGAACCCTTAGTTGTAAGAGGATCTTTAAGAAGAAGCTTAAGGTGGATGGCTCAGTGGATAGATATAAGGCAGGACTAGTCATTAGAGGATTCACTCAAAGATATGGCATTGACTTTTTTGACACATATTCTCCTGTTACAAAGATTGCTACCATTCGTGCATTATTTGCTCTAGCTTCTAGCTATAAATTGCTTGTACATCAAATGGATGTTAAAACAGCTTTTTTGAATGGTGATCTCAACGAGGAAATCTACATGGAACAACTGCCAGGATGTGTGGTTCCAGGACAGGAGAACAAGGTGTGCAAACTGAAGAAGTCATTGTATGGACTGAAGCAAGCGCCGAAGCGATGGTATGAAAAGTTTCATCAAACCATACTTAGCTTTGGATTTGAGGTAAATGGATCTGGCGCTTGCGTGTATTCAAAATTGTTTGGTGTTGATTGTGTGATTATATGCTTATATGTGGATGATATGTTACTTTTTGGTACCCACATAAATGCTAGAAATTCAACCAAACAATTTTTGTCCTCCCAGTTTAAAATGAAAGATATGGGTGAAGCTGATGTGATTCTAGGTGTTAAAGTAACTAGAAAAGAAAATGGCTTCATTTTATCTCCACCTCATTATGTAGAGAAAATGTTGAAAAGGTTTGATAGTTTTGATGTTATGCTAGTAAAAACTTCATATGATGCTAACATGCAATTGCAGAAAATTTTTGGGAATAGTGTTTCACAAAATGAGTATGCTAAAATAATAGGGAGTTTAATGTTTTTGATGAACTAAAATCGGCCTGATATTTCTTATGTTGTAAGTAGACTCAGTAGAAATACCCATAACCCTAGTAGTGATCATTGGACCGCACTTCACAGATTATTGAGATATCTAAAAGGTACAATGGATTGGGGGTTACATTATGTAGGGTACCCTCAAGCCTTGGAGGGTTACTGTGATGCAAATTGGGTTACTGATAATGATGAGGTTAGCTCCACTAGTGGTTATGTGTTTACATTATGTGGTGGTGTTATTTCGTGGAAATCATCAAAGCAAACTTGCATAGCTAGATCAACTATGGAATATGAGTTCATAGCTTTAGATTTAGTTGGTCAAGAGGCTGAGTGGTTAAGAAGCTTACTAGTTGATTTACCTTTGTGAGGGCACAAAGCTCCATCTATTTCTCTACATTGTGACTCACAATCTGCTATCTGCGTAGCTAATAGCAATACATACAATGGCAAAAGGGGACACATCCGGATTCGACATGAAGCTGTGAGACAGCTAATTGTGACTGGTGTGATCTGTCTGGAGTATGTGAAGTCTGAGGGAAATTTGGCGGATCCATTGACGAAAGGACTGACAAGGAGGTTGGTTCTCGATTCGTCTAGGGGGATGGGACTCAAGCCCATACGATGAGAGATACACCACATCTCATTCCCCAGGACAGGTATATCGGAAGAAGGTTGAGTCATGTACCCTTAATGATTTCATAGCCCAGAATTGGGTGGTCCTATTTAGAAGGACTTGATGGATTCACCGAAATCTGTAGAGGTTGAACGAAATGCTCTTAATGGTTCTATAGCCTTACAAGGGTGGTCTATATGAGATAGACTTGATGGAACCACCTACGAGAGTGTGAAGGGTTGGTCCCCTTCTATGAAAGACATGGGTAGTCTTTCTAGAGCATTCTTTAGCACCCAAGGTCAGAGATGACTACCAATTTTGCAGGTATTATCGCGGAATCACTAAAGAACATGGAAGAAGTATCTGCTGCTGATGCCAACTCTTGAATCATAAGGTTCAAGACTCGTTCACCTATCTGATTTTAGAGTCTGCTCAGTTTCACTATGTGTTGGTTCAATCGCAAGACACCAACATTTAAGTACTTTTTCCTAAACTTTGCTCAGGACACTGTTTTCAAGTTTTGTTAAGAAAAACCTCAGTTCCTCGCATTTGTGGGGGGTTGTTGGAGTAAATGCTTGAATTTGTGAGAAGGTGAAAAGTTTTGTCCCACATTGATTGCTAGGGACTTGAGGGGTTGATTTAAAAGTGTCTCCTATCCACCCATGGTTTGAGTGATGGAAGTGGAGTCACACACACGCGCACCACCACCGACGCCGCTGGTTCGGTCCGTGTTTGGTGTGGTGGGGTCTCTTTTTGGGTCACGTTTTATTAATTTGGGCCAGATGAGTCACAAAATTGATGTTGCGATTTCTGTGACTTATCCTTTTGTTTTACCAAATTAATTCGTATTTATCCCTCCGTTGTAACTGCTCCTGATTTTCCGTCATGTTTTGAATGCAGATCGCTTTTGTAATCGTTCCGAGATTCTCGCCTGCACTACTGATTGAGGAGCGTCTTCTTCCTCCTTAAAATCGGACGTCTCCTTCATAGTTTTACACACAGAAAACCATCTCTCTCTTTTTTCACCTTAGTTCTGAGCAAAGTCTTTCGTGATTCCAAACCCTTGTTTCGAGTGCGCGAGTACAAGGGTGTGCTGTGTAACCTTGGAGGGCGAAGCCAGTTGCTGACTTGCACCTACGGTCGGGGTGAATTCGCTTCTAAGGTAGTGGGTTCTGCATATACCACGCCACAACCTTTTTGGTTTTGTAAACACTTGTTTTCCGACGGTTTTCAACTTGGTTTTTCCATTGGCGGCCCTACATTGCACTTACAGAACATATATAACTAGAACCAATTTGGTTTCATGCGAGAGAGATCGACTACAATGACTTTGCATGAAAGTTTATTTTGGAATATCTGGAAGAAGAGGTGTTAGACTCTTATATCATTTGGGACATGTAAGTATGATGGAGCTCTGACCAATGTATTTTTGTCGGGAAGAGACACAACGTATTTCCTGATAAATGTGAGTTTGCACCAAGTGTCGACTTTGAGTCCATTTCTCTTTTTGTAGTGATGGATATGGTGTCGAGACATGTTCAAATGAGTCCCGTGGTATTTTTTATTCGCATATTATATTACATTGATATTAACGAGACGAAAGAAGGTGTTGATAGGAACATAGAGCGATGGAGGGCTACGTTTGAATCCAAATGTTTTAGAGTGAGAAGTAATAATAGAGTTCAATTTGGGTGGAGTGAAAGGGGAGGGAGGGATTTGATGTTGGGCAAAGATATTGTAGCAAAGAATACAATTTCAATTATTCAGGATCGGTGATGCAAATCGATGGTGAGGTGGATGAAGACACAAAGCATCTGGTCTAAGTGGGGTGGCGAAAATGGAGGTCAAAGTCATGAGCCTTATGCAATAGGAAAATGCCCTTAAAACTCAAGGATAAATTCCACAAGATAGTAGTGATACTTGTCTTATTGTATGGAGTTGAGTGTTTGGCGACTACGAAGGCACACTACTAGACTAGATATGATTAGAAATGAAGTTATTTATGGTGAGAGTGACCAGTATTAAGGATATGTTTTGTCAGTTGAGGATTTGATGGTTTGTTCATGTTCAGAGAAGATCAAGATCAAAGTGCACCATCTGTAG
Organism: Persicaria maculosa; assembly: GCA_963922045.1. NCBI lineage: Eukaryota > Viridiplantae > Streptophyta > Magnoliopsida > Caryophyllales > Polygonaceae > Persicaria > Persicaria maculosa. Next base: position 27,604,259 of record OY998262.1, read on the forward strand.
ATGTAAATATCTTGCCATCTAGAGGGTTAGATGTTATAGAGAGCAGTCTAGAAAGACCTAGAGTCTTAGATAGAAGTGATTAGACATGATTTTACTCAAGTAGATTTTGTAGAGGAAATGACAATGGATCGAGTAAGATGGAGAAATACTATTTAGATTGAAAAGGACTAAACTGGGTCGCAGATGAGTCTCTGAATTTTTTTTGGTTAAAATGAGAGATGGTACGATGCTCTCAATACTTCGAATGCGCTTTATTAATAATAAAAAAGTGGGATCAAACACCATCGTGTAAAACAGATAAAACACCCTCAAACGGATCAAACAATACATACAAACCAATGTTATAAGTTTACACTAAACTGGCTGATGATATACCAATAAATAGCCATCTCAGAATATTCATTTATACGTCATAAATAGATCACCCAACGCAAAATATAACAACTTTATAAAGATGTCTTCGCGATCAATATTTTTAGTTCATTTGCCTGATATATCGCGATCAACTAAATATTCTTGTATCTATAACACAAACTCTTCGATTATCTTGTAAACCTTTGCGATCATATGCTTAGCGATCGGATAAACTGAAACCGACCAAGAGACCACCGACGTGGGGCTCACGCACCATCTCGCTGGCAACATCCCATTGGCCCACATATTGTGTTTTCCCCCACGAGGTCTCACCGACACCCCACAAATAATACTATAAATACCCCCATTCGCTTCATAATTTTTGAGTTTGGACCAATTTTTTGAGTGAAAACGACCAACTCTGCAACTACCTACCAGAATTAAAACCTCTGGAATTTGAGTTCTCAAGTCTCTTAAAGCAAAAAAGAATCATTTCTTAGATAAACCAATCACCTTAAGTTACTTTCACAACAGCGGTTGAACATTAGATTATAACCAATTGCGAACAATCGACCGCGAAGAAGGCAAATGTGAACAATCAAGAATCACACCAAGTAAAGAGGAATTAAGTTTTATCCCTGACTTCCATTTAGGTTATATTCATACAGGTATTATCCGCCCTATATATTCTTATGAAATTGAGGACATGTCACCAAAGTGAGTGTTGACGGAAAAAATTCACAAGTCAGAATTACTTATATCACGTGACAAATAAACAATATGTACATCCGTGATATAAAAAAATAAATAAATAAGCAAACTGAGAGAGGGCACATTCCAATCAAAGTAAAGAGTGTGACCAAATCAAATAAAAAAAAAAGGAAAAGAAATGAAATGGCACACGTGCAGTTAATCAAATTAAAGAGGAGAATGTAAATGTGTAGGTTACCTGTGTAATAGAAACAGCTAATTAGTGGCTTACCGTTACACTTCCTCGTTTCAATGACTAATTAATTGCCTACTGTTACACTTCCCTTCCATCTATATAATTGGAACATGGAGGCTGAAGAATGGAACAAAAGAAAAAAAAAACAAAGAAGGGACGAAGAGAAGGGTGCACTTCGGGCTATCAGAAGCAATCATCAGCAACATCAGCGCTTCCGGCTAACATAAGCAATCATCAACAACAAGCAAGAAAAGGCTACCTATCGGCATATACTGTGGTAAGGGGTTACAAGGAATGTAATCAGTGAATTTCTTTTTGTGCTAATTTCTACTTGCTAGTGTATTTGTATTCTGTCTCTTCCTCGTCGTAAAAAAAAAGGAGGGGGAAAGAAAAGAGAGAAAGAAAGCAAGGACAAGAAGCGGGTTAAATTAAAGATCAGGCAAATAGGTGATGGGAACTATGAGAGGGTCACTCAAAGATGGAGCCACACCAAGCCAATTGCTTGTTGAAGGAAGAATCAAAAAGTTTACCGGGAGTTTGCGGGTGCGCTCTCGTTCACCTCGTGGCCTGTTCATCCTACAAACGAATGAACTTCGTCGTCTGTTCAACAAAGATTTTGAGTGTGAGAAATTCAGAAAAAAGAAGAGGGGAAAAAGAGAGTTTAAAAAGAAAAAGGGGGATGAGTGAGTCGTAAAAAATGAGGGTCTTACGCTAATGGATTCTTCGCAGGCGAAGGATGGTTTTTGTTGGTGGTTCTGGAGAATGAAAGAGGTGATGGGAGGAGAACACAGAAGTTGTAGAATTTATATAGCTCTCAAATAAAAAAGTATGGCCAAGGAGTATCACTGCCGATTGTGGAATTCCTCCCGAATCAAAGGAAAAAAGGCAAGCCGATCAAGGATAGAACATACATGCCGGTGTGCTTGATCTGGTAAGAGAAAAAAATCACAAAATTAAAGGGAAGTGTGGATTCATATTATTCAAGCAATCTCCAGGATTCACATTTGGGGTAAAGCCACCCGTTGCAACTTGCATGACCACCAACAGTCACCACAAAAGGAGCTTACCAACGTTGCCGACAGCTTGCTCTCAGAAGCCGGCGACTCACAACGGCGCCTCCCCGGTGATCCCAATCAGCTACCCAAAGAGTCCTATGCTCTCTAACAGCTCTAACGGCAAGCAATATGACGCCAAGATGATCATTAAATGCCGCAGGAGGGATATGATACGTGGCTAGCAAAGCATGTTTCCGTGCCTCTCGATCATTCGTCGGCGAATCCACCTTACCCACAACCCAAGTTACCAAGCCTAGGCTACGCCATCTACCACCGAAGGTCAACAACCTCCTCTAAAGAGTGGTCGAAGCGACCTCGAACGCCCGACAAAAGAGGAGTACAAAAATAAGCCTGAAATGATCCTTTTATGGAAGGAAAACAACTGCTCAAGCGGTAAGGTTGCAGGCTGCGGTATGAACAACTAGAGATGTATCCAAGACCACGGAAAGGTGAGTTCAAAAGAAGGCTATGTAAGGAGTATCACAGAAGAAACGGCGGCAGAAACGGAGCTCTGTAGTGACCGCAGCCGATGCCAGAAGTTGTCCCCTCGACCACATTTGAATGGTTCCTGCACACCATGGCTTTTTTGTACGCTCCTCGAACGCCCGATGATAATCTTTGCGTGCTTCCGACCCAATTTTCTAATATTATGCCATGCAAACTACATCCTAAGGCCCACAAATGCCCCCGAGGATCGATCGAGTCAGTCTCGAACACCACGCAAAAGGAGCCACGAAGAGCATATATATGCTATATAACAAATATATATATATAGCAGTCAAGTTGGTGATACTATTGTGAACAACTCCATCTATGTCTAAGTATAAAAGGTGTTGGGCACAATAGAAGGTACTGCAAAGAAGGCGACCGAAGAAAGAGAAACAAAAAACAAAGCTCTGTAGCTGTGATGGTGAAGCTGCGAAGGTGACACGTTCATGCAGTTTCTGCGAAAGAACTGCCCGGCAGCCCATTTTAAGGTCCATTGAGTTCAGATCAGGGTGTCTATAAGAAAAAAAAAACTTGTGATCGATAGAGGACATCACGAGGAACATATAGAAATACAAATCAACCAAAGAGAAGTTCTGTAGCAGCAGCAGCAGGGCTCTGAAGTTGACACATTCACGCAGTTTCTGTGAAAGAACTGCCTAGCAGCTCACTTTAAGGCCCTATTACAGGCTGTTCATGACATATCTAGCGAGAAAAAAAGGTTGACATCGATAGAGGATATTGTAAGTAGCATGTCAATGTAAAACATCATCAGCAACAAAGCAGCGTAACAGCAGTTGCAAAGCCCAGAAGTTTACCTGTTGACACACTTTTTCCATAGGTTTGCGTTGGTGTTTTCTTCCACTTCTGGCCAGCTGCTGCCTCGGCGCTTGCTAGGCAGCCTCCTAAGTGTTGACAGAGCGGAATGGTCTTGCTCAACAACCTCGGTTACACTCACATCGTGATCGAGATGATCCGAAATGATCGAAAAATCAAATCAACAATATATACTATATATGGAGAAAGCAAAGATGTTGTACGTGTTCTACATCATCAGTGATGTTGTTTCGAAATGGAGGGAAACCACGCCGATCCATGAACAAGGCCGCGTCCGTCGTACAAGAGCATCACAAGATATCAAAGTCATTTTAGATCGCCTATAATTGAAAGCAATTTCAAATGAAGTTGTGTGAAAGAACTACGGAGACTTGATTCCGTCTCAAACGGATACGTAGGAAGCTCAATACAAAGTCAAATTCATTGAGTTCAGTCGCAATCCAAAGTCAAAATCATGCTCAAACCCATATCTCCCGAACTACGAAGGCTTGATGCTCTCAAACGAGCTACGTAGGAAACTCGACCTCAAGTCATACAAATGTAGAGTCCAGGCACCAGTTCCAAATCAAATTCATACCTTGGAACTACGAGTGATTTGATTCCGTCATCACGGATACGTAGGAAACCCACATCCGGGTCCAATCACAAACCTCAAAGAAAACAAATTAAACCCGATACTCTATCGAGTTGAAACCCAAACACATAAACCTAAACACATATACCCAAACACATAACCAAAATCAAATCAGACATCAAGTCTAAACCAAATCAAATCCAAACACCTTACCATATGCCAAACTAGACACAAAGTCTACCCAAACCAACCCCAAATAAATAAAACCTTATATCTTCGAACTACGTTGGACTTGATCCTTCTCATGAAGGTACGTAGGCAACCCTGATCAACGGGTGCAGTCCGAACCACCAAAAACCCGAATCCTTGTCCTCTTAAAGTATCCGCATAATTTAAGTTTGTGAAAAAGTACAGATAAGGGTCGAACTTTATAAAAATAATTCAAATTGAAATGTGTTATGCGAGATTGTTCCTTTAACAATTTTTTGCTTAACATATTTTTGGCACGCCCAGTGGGACCCTTTTCTTTCTTTGTAATTTTTATTTATGTGGATTCTTACATTTCTTTCTCTTTATTGAAGGAAGAACATGGCCCCAAGAGCAGTGATCAATGTGAGCCAGCTCCCAGCAACCTTCGTTGTGAACGGGGGAAGATGGATGAGGAAACGCTCATTCAAGGTGATGTTTGACGTCACTCGAGAAACAATTTCTGCGACAATCCCAATGGAGAACCAGTTTGGACCTCTTCAAGGTCTCAAGGAGGATAGGGCATCTACCAAATTGGTGCCAACTTCATCGCCTAATCAAACAGGCAGGAGGCTCGTGAAGGGTGGGGCATTTCAACCCACCATAACTGTCATCAAGAACAATGGAGCTCCATCAGCATCAATCTTACCGGCAAACACTTCTGCAAACAAGAAGAAGAAGTTACGGAGGAGAGGTCGCAAGAACGGATCTAAGCGCTGAGTGACTAGTATTCCCGCCAAGCTGGCTATGTCACCTGCCCTCGAGTTGGCCAAGGCTACTCTACAAAGGGCTACCCAAGAGCTGGAAAAAGGACTAGTCCAGATGCCTCATATTATGGTAGGGGCTTTCCCTTGCTACATCAAACAAATAGAAGAGGTGAACATGACCTCGCACTTGGAGGAGGGAGATGTTCAAGCTAGAATTGAGAAGGAGGAAGTAGTTGCCCCTCCTCAAACTAAAAAGGGAATGGGGCAGCGAAAGCCTTCAGTCAATGAGGATTCTAAGACATACACCGGTCCAATGACTAGATCAAGGACCAATGAGAGCTCATACAGTGAAGCAGCTTCAGCAGTAGGGAAAGCAACGGAGCAGTGTCCGGATCCCTCACTTTTCAAAGAGGAGGAGTTCCCACCCATTACAAATAAACAACCACATGTTAACACTACCTCACAAGATGAGGCATATTTAATGACCACTGAGACCACCAGTATCGAAGAGCAGCTTCAAGAGTTGCAGAGAAAGTTGGAAGAAAAAGACCAGCAAATAGCAGCACTAATGGCCCAAATTCCCGATCCGAATCAAGAAAGAAAGCATGAAGGAGGTGACACTAATAATGAGGCTCCAAACGGTGCCTCGGGAACAACCTCCAGTGCAGCCATCTCAGCCGATGAGATTCGAGAGATGATAACTCGGGGCATTAGAGATTTCCAAATCGCCCAGAATCCGCCTGTAATGGGGTACAGAAAGCCATAACCTCCGCACTATGATGCTGTGCCATTCCCGCCGGGTTATCAAAAGCCCAGCTTCGACAAATTCGACGGTATACATGGGTCACCGCGCGAGCATCTTGCTCACTTTTACTCAGCATGCGGTGAAACAACCCTTATTGATGCTTTGTTGATCCGTCAGTTCGTACAATCATTAAAAGGTTCAGCATTTACATGGTACACCCAGCTCCCACAAGGATCAATCGAGACTTGGGATGACCTACAAAGAGCTTTCTTGGCTCAGTTTGTGAGCACGAAGATAAAAGTCTCTATCATGGACTTGGCGAACACCATACAAGGCCAAAATGAGAGCGCAAATGACTTCATTGCAAGATGGAGGAGTTTAAGGTTGCAATGCCTGGAGCATCTAAGTGAATTGGCTTGTGTCCAAATGTGCACAAATAACTTACTTCCCGACCTCGCCGTTCATGTGGGAAGTGCTGAGCCACTATCTTTTGATACATTGGTGTCAAAAGCATGTAATGTGGAGCGACAGCTTCGGCGGAAGGCCACATCGAGTCGCTCTCAAGCAAATGAAGGTAGAAGGGAGGACACAAGGCGTCAACCTAAACGAGGAGAGTCTATGATGACTTTTGTCAAGACTGGTGGCAAGACAACCGGTGGTAGCAACAACAAAGCCCAAGAAAGGGGCAAAGAGCCGCCAAAAAGACTTTCATTGCAAGAAAGGAAGTCAAAAAAGTACTCATTTGATGATGAGGATATTCAAGGAATATTTGATCAGGTAATGGCGGTCAAGATGTTGAATCTTCCGGAGCTAAAAAGACCCGAGGAAGCTGACCGAACAGAAGAGCCCAACTATTGCCCATACCATCGCATTCTTGGACATACAATCCGAGATTGTTATGTTCTAAAAGACAAGATAGAAGGGATGATTCATTCAGGAGAGATCGCGGTCGAAGGGGCAAAACCAAAAGCGCCCTCTGCCTCATCGAATACCATTTCAATGGTTGAGGTAGCGGAAGCGCTTCCTTCCCCAAATCAGGCATCATCCGAGGGCATCAAGAGTGGTGACATTCCCACGGTTTCCTTGCCTTTTATGGCTATACCGGTCCAATTCAAGGTCGATGACGAGGTGCGCATTGTCTGGGCATATCCCGACATGCCAAGAGATGGTCCGGGGCAACCTACATTGTATGAGATCATGACGTGTTCCGATATTGAAAACCTATTCTCAGATGATGATGACGACTATGAAAGTCTCTTTGAATGGCAGACTGCCACATGTCGAAATAAATCTCAATTGGCTGCCACTCGAGGTGTTGAGCCTGTAGGTTGTAGAACAATCGGGAGAAGATCTAGAAAGAAGAAAAATAAGAAAAGAAAGAGTGGCAAAAAATCTAGAAAGCCGAAAGTGGAGTCCGAAGAGGAGTATGTTCAACACATCCGAATCCCTTTTACTTTAAGGGACTATGTTCCTAAGGACATCACTAGGGACGATATGTCTGACAGCGATGATGACCCCTTTTGGGGAGAAGACGTGATTCAATGCTGCATGACAAGCTGGGCCGATGAGGTGGAGGAACAAGAAGAAGTGGATGAGGTCGCTCTTCGATCCGGTCGTCAATTACCTCATCTCCCCTTAAAAGATAAAAAGAGGGGAAAGAGCCCAATCTCAATCGAAGAAGAAGTGACAGGCTCCGAGGATCACACCACACCTCAAGCTACTACATCATTGGGTGTAGAGGATAAGACCATGCCTAAAAAAGACATGCATGTAACAAGGCCTGTGGTGACTCGAGGCGCACCGTATAAAGTACAGGTTAAGTACGATGTGGTCAATCACCTCAAGCGCCTCCCATCACGTTTGAGTGTCTATGATGCCCTGCAAATGTCAAATGACCTAAGAAGGGCGCTAATTCAGGCTCTCATGGACCCCGAGAACTACAAAGATCACGTTGATCCGATTGAGGTTGACAACATTTCAGTACCTACAATGATTCATTGTGATTCATGTATGGCCGCCATTACTTTCTCCGATGAAGATCTTCAACTAGGGAGCGAGCATCATAATAGGCCCTTATATGTAACGGGTACTATCGGAGATACTCAAATCAACCGTATCTTACTTGACTGCGGATCAGCAGTTAACCTTCTCCCACTTAAATCCATAAAGGCGATGGGTCTAACAGCCAGTCACTTGTCCCCGACTTTGCTCACTATCCAGGGTTTTAACCAAGTGGGGCAAAGAGCCATGGGCACCATTGCTTTGAAGGTGATGATGGATGATTTATAAAAAGATGCCCTTTTTCATGTTATTGATGCAAACACGTCCTATAACGCATTGTTGGGACGGCCTTGGCTCCATGCAAGTAGGTCCATTGTGTCAACATTTCACCAATGCTTGAAGTACACCGATGAGGGTGGAAACGAGAGGACCATTCGGGGAGACCCTAACCCCTTTCATGGGGAAAGTGTGAACTATGCTGATGCCAAATTCTATAAGTCGGTTATGGGTCAACCGTCTACAAGAAAAGAGGAGTCCACAAAGTGTGAAGAAAAGGGAGCATCTCAAAATATCATCCGACCCCAATGTGTTACCCCCACAAGAAAGACAGAGGAAAAGCCTCAACCTAAGGTGTTGTTCAAGTATGTCCCAAAAGACCAAAGGAGGGACGACGAAGCACCTTTGTCCCCCGTCGGGGAAGTTGTACAGTCCCTTGTGACAGATTATACATTTCCCTTACGAAAAATTGACCAAGCAATTCCAAGGGGAACATTGGTCATTCATCCGGCCGTTGAAGGTGGCCAAAACAAGAATAAGAGAAGAGTGGCAAAAGGCTTTTCTAAAGCCATTGAAGAGTTTGTGACAGCTTCTAAGGAGCCAAAGGGGCCATTGGTGCAGGTGCAAAATGCTGGTTCTCGTCATAAGCCAGAGAGCTCACAAGGGACACGAAAAAAGCTTTCGCTCGATCATCTCCGTGTCTCTCAAGAAGGAGGGCTCTTAACGGCCAATGTTCAAGAGCCAATGACATTAACCTCGAAAGAACAAGACCTGTTTTTAGAGGAGACGAAGCCTTCACCACGAGTCTCAGTGTTCGAAAGACTCGATGCAACGTCAATAGGTGAATCCTCTAGGCCGTCAGTATTCCAAAGATTGGAGGGCGACATTAAACCAAACAAGGTGATTCTCCAGCCTAAGAAGACCAAGAAGTGGAAGGTCAAAAAGGAAAAACAACCCAAGCCCATCACCCTTGGCTCGGCTAAAGTCAAGACGGAGGAAAGTAATGTTGTGACCTTTCTTGGCAAAGAGGAAGTCCCCGACACCCAAAATCCTAAATGTGGCGATCGTCAGGGTAGGAGCCACGAGGAGGAATCCCCGGATTTCATCACAGTAGCTCAGCCTGCACCACCCGAACTCGAAGACGGTGGCCAAGCCACGGTGGATGATCTCCAAGAAATCAACTTGGGAACTCTCGAAGAGCCGAAGCCCGTCTTTGTTAGCGCATTGCTAACAAGCAATGAGAGAGAAATTTATGAGAATCTGCTTAGGGAGTACAAAGATGTCTTCGCTTGGGGTTACCAAGATATGCCCGGGTTGGATCCACAAATCGCTGTTCACAAGTTGAACGTGTCCAAGGACAAAAAGCCGATAAAGCAAGCACAACGGCGTTTTCGGCCTGAATTGACGGTCCAAATAAAAAGTGAAGTCAACAAGCTCATAACAGCGGGTTTCATCAGAGAAGTTCAATACCCTATGTGGTTGGCAAACATTGTCCCGGTGAAAAAGAAGAATGGACAACTGCGGATATGCGTGGACTTTCGAGACCTAAATGAGGCATGTCCAAAAGATGAGTTCCCATTACCCATAACAGAGTTGTTGGTAGATGCCACAACCGGGTTTCAAGCCCTATCCTTCATGGATGGCTTCTCCAGGTACAATCAAATCAAGATGCACCCAAGTGATGAAGAGTTGACGGCCTTTCGCACACCTCTGGGCACATTTTGCTATACAGTGATGCCTTTTGGGTTGAAAAATGCAGGGGCAACCTACCAAAGAGCTATGACAGTCATCTTTCATGATCTCCTTCACAACACCGTTGAGTGTTACGTGGATGACTTGGTGGTCAAGACAAGGGAAAGAAAAGATCACCCTAATGATCTTCGGCTCATCTTTGAGAGGTTACGCAAGCACCAATTAAAAATGAATCCACTCAAGTGTGCTTTTGGTGTCACATCAGGGAAGTTCCTTGGTTTCATCGTCCGATACCGCGGAATTGAAATTGATCCCGATAAGATCAAGGCTATAGCTCAAATGCCTCCCCCAAGGAATCTCCGTGAGCTTCGAGGATTACAAGGCCGACTTGCCTACATCCGTCGTTTCATTTCAAATCTGACAGGGAGGTGTCAACCTTTCCTACGGTTGACAAAGAAAGACACATCGTTTGTGTGGGATCGGTCATGTCAAGAGGCACTTGACGACATTAGGCATTACTTGACAAAGCCACCAGTCCTAATGGCACCGATACATGGTCGACCTCTCATCTTGTATACAGCCGCTCTTGAGCGTTCGTTGGGAGCTATGTTAGCACAAAACAACGAGGAAGGGAAAGAAAATGCATTATACTATATCAGTCGAACATTGGTTGGGGTAGAACATAACTATTCTGCTATGTAGAAAATTTGTCTAGCCTTAGTGTTTTCTGTTCAAAAGTTACGGCACTATTTGTTGTCTCATCCGATAACATTGGTCTCTAAGGCTGATCCATTGCGCTTCATCTTGTCCAAAACAGTGTTGTCCGGAAGATTGGCTAAGTGGGCAATGTTACACGCACCGTTTGACATTAAGTATGTGTCACAAAAGGCGGTAAAAGGACAAGCTATTGCTGACTTTCTGGCCGCTCACCCTGCTCCCGATGATGAAGAAGTTGTGAGTGAACTTCCCGATGAAGAAGTTCTCACGGTTTAAAAAAGCTCTTGGCAGTTATATTTTGACGGTGCATCATGAAAGGAAGGAGCCAGGGTTGGGGTCGTCTTCATTACTCCCTTGGGCGGATTGATCCCTTATTCATTCTCCTTGTCAGAACCATGTACAAATAATGTTGCCGAATATGAGGCCTTGATCATTGGCCTTGAGATCGCCCTTGAGATGCAAGTAGATCCACTACAAGTGTTCGGTGATTCTCTGTTGATCATCAAACAAGTGAATGGCATGTATGAAGTAAAGAATGAGGGTTTTATTCCCCTTCATCAAAGAGTTTAACACCTTTTGAGCCAGTTCTACCAAGTGGAAATCACACATGTGGTGAGGTCAGAAAATTCTAAGGCCGATGCTCTCGCCAAGCTGGCAGCATCACTCATATTCCCAAATGAAAGAGAAATTCAGGTTGTCTTCAGAGAACGTCATGTGTTGACTTCAATATTAAAGCGATTGGAAGTAGCCGAAGAATCCAGCTTTGTTTCCGTCTATGAAATAGACGACGAAGCAGATTGGCGACAACCCATGATTGAATACTTGAAGCATGGAATTCTACCCGAATATCCAAGGCAAAGGGTGGATATCAAAAGGAGAGCACCAAGATTCTTGTTGCAAGACGATACTTTGTATCGAAGAGCATTCGATGGGATGCTCCTAAGGTGCTTGTCAAAAGAAGAGGCGAAGTACATCTTATCGGAGACCCATGCAGGGGTCTGTGGAGCACATCAAGCTGGCCCTAAGTTAGCCGACCAAGTCAAGCGTATTGGCTATTATTGGCCCACTATGGTGAAAGACTCAATGGAGTTCGCAAAAGCTTGTCATGATTGCCAGATTCATGCTGACTTCATACACCAGCCTCCGCAGCTTCTTCATCCAACTACTTTGTCATGGCCATTCAATGCATGGGGTCTAGATGTAGTAGGACCTATAAATCCATCATTATCTCGAGGTCACCAGTACATCTTGGCCGCAACAGATTATTTCTCAAAATGGGCAGAAGCTTCAGCTTTGAAGAAAGTGGGAGCAAAAGAAGTGGCATACTTCATAAGGATTCACTTGATCTACCGATATGGATTTCCTTCAAAGCTCATATCAGACAATGCTCTTTACTTCAAAAACCAGATGTTGGTGAGGTTAGCCGAAAAGTACGGGTTTAAGCATAGTTTCTCATCGAGCTATAACCCGTCATCAAATGTTCAAGCCGAAGCGTTTAATAAGGTGCTCGCAAAAATTCTGAAGAAGATGATGTCGAAGTCAAAAAGAGACTGGCATGACCGCTTACCCGAGGCCTTATGGGCATACCGAACAACGGTAAGAACATCTACCGGGTGCACACCTTATAGTTTGGTCTTTGGGTCCGAAGCTGTGTTACCTCTTGAAGTACAATTACCCTCTCTTAGGGTTGCAGTACAGCTCACCGATCCAGACGAGAGTGCCAAGGTCCGGTTATCCGAGCTTGAGGCATTGGACGAGCGTAGATTGGCCATCCAACAGAAGCTCGAAATCTATCAAGCCCAGGTGGTTGGGGCATTTAACAAGCGGGTCAAATTCCGTTCTTTCTCAGTAGGTGATTTGGTTCTTACAATAAGGAGGCCAATTTTCATCAATCGCAAGTCGCAAGGGAAGTTTGAGCCAAAATGGGAGGGTCCGTATGTGGTCACTAAGATTTTTCCAAAAGGTGCTTATGAACTCTCGGATGCAGAGGGTGACCTTGTGTATTCATGCGTAAATGGAAAGTTCGTGAAAAGATACTTCACTTGAAGCTCTGTGATGGATAATTGATTTGTACTGAACTACGAAAGGCTTGATCCCTTATGCACATATAGTAGGGGTACGTAGGCAGTCTAGTCGGTCTATATGCTAGATGCAGCCCACCCAAAAAAAAAAATCGGGTTCGCAAATGATAGTCAAATTGTTTAGGAAACCCTTCCTAGAAGGTGTGCCTAAATGATTTGAGTGATGCGGTAAAAAAAGAAAAAAAAAAGAAAAAAAAAAGAAAAAAAAAAGAAAAAAAAGGGAGTTCCCGATTTGCGGTAAAACAAAGATGGACGTAAAGATAGTCCATGATTGAGGCACCCTGAAGCATATGTGAAAAATGGGTGTCATGAAATGAACTACGAAAGGCTTGATCCCTTATACACATATAGTAGGGGTACGTAGGCAGTCTAGTCGGTCTATATGCTAGATGCAGCCCACCAAAAAAAAACGACGTTACTTTGCTATCGTCTAGTCGGAAGAAGCATTCTCGTTCTTCTCTCTAAGATCTTGGTTCCTTAAGTCATACGAGAAAAGGGAAAATAGTGTATCATGTTACATAAGATATAGATAGAAGGAAATGCAAATGCTAAAAATAGATACGTCATTTTATTTAATAGTTCAATAATATTATTACAATAAGATGCATGAGGGTGCCATATTCTAGCCACTAAAAGCAAAAGAAGATAAGTCTTTCACAATGGTCTGAAGACGAGTCTTCCTTAAAGTCAATTCTCCCAGCTTGGCCTCCTGTGCCTCCTTTAGACGATGACTTTTAGCCTCGTTGACTTTGATGCGGTTCTCTACTTCAGAAGTGGCCTTCACTAATTCCCTTTGGTCGTTAGAAAAATCTTTCTTCAGCTTTCGAAGTCGGGCTTCCGTCTCTAAAATTGTCTTTTCTCTCTCCTTCAAAGCAAGAGATTTCCCCTGGAGCTCAGACAACGTTCCCTTGTCAGTTTCAAGCTCTGCATCACAAAGGCTGCGATCATCGGAATATTTAGTCAGAAGGGGTGAACTCGCCTCACTTTCTAACATTTAAACAGCATCAGCATCAACAAAGAACTTCTGAACTTGAGAGACAAGCCAACCCAAACAAGCATCATCAGCCTTGACAACTTTAGCTATCCCTTGCAGAGCCTCCAAATCTGTTAGAATCTCTGAGCGCTTCGACGATAAATTGGATGACGGCTCCAAGCTTTCAAGCGCCTCTACAACCGCCTTCACTCCGTCAACAATAGCCTTGCTGGAAAAATCAGGTATCCCATCGGAAAGTAAATCTCGTAAGGAATTTGGGATACCTCGAGGAGGACTGACGTTCACCTGAACCTGTTCAGGCACTGAAGGAGGGGTCACATGTAAAGCTTCAATACTGGGCATCAGAACTGGAGTAGGAGCCTCTACTGCGGTGATAGTATTGTCAGGTGTCCTTTTAGGCTTTAACGTTAATGCTCCTGGCTTTCCTCTTGTACTTGACCCATCAGATTTCTCTAAATACCTTCTCCTCTTGTGGTTGATATCATCGCTCATAGACTTCTCCCTTGATATTCTCTTAGTTTCCCCAAGAATGGCTATAGACTCGGAGGATTTCTGAGGTTTGGCAGAGTCTTTTGAGCCACATGAAGATTGAAGAGCTTCAGATACTCTTATGGCTCTCTTGAGGTCATGAATAACACGCCTGATGTTGGAGATGACAAAGATATGTTCCTTTAGCTGAGGCTCCAGGTCCTTCTTTGTTAGGGTCACGTTGACCTTAAATATTGACTGACTCATGTAAGGGGCAGAAGCAGTAACCCACCAAGTGCAGTAACTCCACGTGCACGTGCCTTCGTAGTTGCAGTGAGGAATGCTGTAAAGAGTTCCAGATTTCTTGCTGAAGAAGTTAGCATAGCAGCGAGCGATATCTTCAAGAGATCTCTGACTTCTCAATGAATTGCCAACTACGATATAGGCTAGGAAAATATTCAGCAAGCCAACCAACAACAAAGTGAACTCCGAAGCTTCGGTTAGCCTTTCCAGGGCAAGCATGGTGGGTGGCCATCTGATTCAGACCATGATAGATATGCCCCAAAACGGTGGGGGCCAGCGAGATACGCTGCCCTTCTGCCATAAGGCATGCCATCACAAACGTCTCCGGACGAACTACTCGTGAGCTATGAGGAAGCAGAAATCGACTTATCAAAAGAGCTAGAAATGCAGCTAGCTCCCCCTTACCACTAACAGGGGATGGCGGTAAGAGAGCGGGAGGCGGTGTGACCTCAATGGCATAGTCTCTCTCAGCGGGGCGTTTCCTTCGAGGACAATTGGCAGGCAACTCCCCGAACGCACGGAACAACTGCTCCCCTCTGTAGAAGTGATTTAACCACTCTTCCCAAGACACTTCTCGTGTGCTAAGATGTCTGCAAAAATCTGCATGAATTCGTAGGAGCTCCAGAACAGTAGGCGGAAATTTTTTCTCATCCTTGAGTTGATCGTTTGGCGGTAAGAATTCCTCATAAGGCTCGCCTAGGATGGGTAGACCCGCAATTTGCTTCAAGTCATTTAGAGATATGCGGACTTCCCCACCTCCATGGTGTAAAGTGTTTGTTAACGGTCCCCACACTTCACAGAAGGACCTCCAAACGTCCTGGTGGTACATATAGGGAAAGCGCGAGATAGCCGTGAGACCGAAGATGTCTGCTCGTCGAAGAATGCTTTCATGTTGCCCCATTATCTGCTCGGTCCACTCCATCAGCCGAGGCATAAAGGTGGCCAAACCATTGAAAGAAAGCTCAGGCCCCCAGTTGTGTTTGTTCTTCAACATCGGTCTAAGAACAGGATAAAATTCTTCATTCACTTTGAATCTCTCGGCGCATTTATTGTCGATACATGCTTTCTCCAGAAAAATGCCTTTGAAACGCATCCCAAATTCCCTATTGCTCTGAACACATCCTCGTTCGTCGTCTCGGCTGAAGGATAAGCGGCCCTCAGAGGCCTCATCTCTCACAGTTAAGCTTGGTCGAGGCTGAAGACAATCTGTGGCCTTGATCCCATAAAGAGAACCGGATCTTGGATAGAGTGGTCCATATTTGAGAAGATGGTCATTGGTCCCTAATGCTTTTTCAGAATGCATCTCTCCGTAGGCATTCATGACTCCAACCTGCGAAGGAAATGGGCATAGAGCAAGGTTAGAATAGTAACTGACCAAATGGCGAACTTTGAACGCGTTCTTAGGTATCCCACGTTCAAAGTTCGGGGACAACTGTTGACGGAAAAAATTCACAAGTCAGAATTACTTATATCACGTGACAAATAAACAATATGTACATCCGTGATATAAAAAAATAAATAAATAAGCAAACTGAGAGAGGGCACATTCCAATCAAAGTAAAGAGTGTGACCAAATCAAATAAAAAAAGGAAAAGAAATGAAATGGCACACGTGCAGTTAATCAAATTAAAGAGGAGAATGTAAATTTGTAGGTTACCTGTGTAATAGAAACGGCTAATTAGTGGCTTACCGTTACACTTCCTCGTTTCAATGACTAATTAATTGCCTACTGTTACACTTCCCTTCCATCTATATAATTGGAACATGGGGGCTGAAGAATGGAACAAAAGAAAAAAAAACAAAGAAGGGACGAAGAGAAGGGTGCACTTCGGGCTATCAGAAGCAATCATCAGCAACATCAACGCTTTCGGCTAACATAAGCAATCATCAACAACAAGCAAGAAAAGGCTACCTATCGGCATATACTGTGGTAAGGGGTTACAAGGAATGTAATCAGTGAATTTCTTTTTGTGCTAATTTCTACTTGCTAGTGTATTTGTATTCTGTCTCTTCCTCGTCGTAAAAAAAAGGAGGGGGAAAGAAAAAAGAGAAAGAAAGCGAGGACAAGAAGCGGGTTAAATACAAGATCAGGCAAATAGGTGATGGGAACTATGAGAGGGTCACTCAAAGATGGAGTCACACCAAGCCAATTGCTTGTTGAAGGAAGAATCAAAAAGTTTACCGGGAGTTTGCGGGCGCGCACTCGTTCACCTCGTGGCCTGTTCATCCTACAAACGAATGAACTTCGTCGCCTGTTCAACAAAGATTTTGAGTGTGAGAAATTCAGAAAAAAGAAGAGGGGAAAAAGAGAGTTTAAAAAGAAAAAGGGGGATGAGTGAGTCGTAAAAAATGAGGGTCTTACGCTAATGGATTCTTCGCAGGCGAAGGATGGTTTTTGTTGGTGGTTCTGGAGAATGAAAGAGGTGATGGGAGGAGAACACAGAAGTTGTAGAATTTATATAGCTCTCAAATAAAAAAGTATGGCCAAGGAGTATCACTGCCGATTGTGGAATTCCTCCCGAATCAAAGGAAAAAAGGCAAGCCGATCAAGGATAGAACATACATGCCGGTGTGCTTGATCTGGTAAGAGAAAAAAATCACAAAATTAAAGGGAAGGGTGGATTCATATTATTCAAGCAATCTCCAGGATTCACATTTGGGTTAAAGCCACCCATTGCAACTTGCATGACCACCAACAGTCACCACAAAAGGAGCTTACCAACGTTGCCGACAACTTGCTCTCGGAAGCCGGCGACTCACAACGGCGCCTCCCCGGTGATCCCAATCAGCTACCCAAAGAGTCCTATGCTCTCTAACAGCTCTAACGGCCAGCAATATGACGCCAAGATGATCATCAAATGCCGCTTAAGGAGAGATATGATACATGGCTAGCAAAGCATGTTTCCGTGCCTCTCGATCATTCATCGGCGAATCCGCCTTACCCACAACCCAAGTTACCAAGCCTAGGCTACGCCACCTACCACCGAAGGTCAACAACCTCCTCTAAAGAGTGGTCGAAGTGACCTCGAACGCGCGACAAAAGAGGAGTACAAAAATAAGCCTGAAATGATCCTTTTATGGAAGGAAAACAACTGCTCAAGCGGTAAAGTTGCAGGCTGCGGTATGAACAACTAGAGATGTATCCAAGACCACGGAAAGGTGAGTTCAAAAGAAGTCTATGTAAGGAGTATCACAGAAGAAACGGCGGCAGAAACGGAGCTCTGTAGTGACCGCAGACGATGCCAGAAGTTGTCCCCTCGACCACATTTGAATGGTTCCTGCACACCATGGCTTTTTTGTACGCTCCTCGAACGCCCGATGATAATCTTTGAGTGCTTCCGACCCAATTTTCTAATATTATGCCATGCAAACTACATCCTAAGGCCCACAAATGCCCCCGAGGATCGATCGAGTCAGTCTCGAACACCACGCAAAAGGAGCCACGAAGAGCATATATATGCTATATAACAAATATATAATTATATATATATATATATATATATATATATATATATATATATAGCAGTCAAGTTGGTGATACTATTGTGAACAACTCCATCTATGTATAAGTATAAAAGGTGTTGGGCACAATAGAAGGTACTGCAAAGAAGGCGACCGAAGAAAGAGAAACAAAAAACAAAGCTCTGTAGCTGTGATGGTGAAGCTGCGAAGGTGACACGTTCATGCAGTTTCTGCGAAAGAACTGCCCGGCAGCCCATTTTAAGGTCCATTGAGTTCAGATCAGGGTGTCTATAAGAAAACAAAAACTTGTGATCGATAGAGGACATCACGAGGAACATATAGAAATACAAATCAACCAAAGAGAAGTTCTGTAGCAGCAGCAGCAGGGCTCTGAAGTTGACACATTCACGCAGTTTCTGTGAAAGAACTGCCTAGCAGCTCACTTTAAGGCCCTATTACAGGCAGTTCATGACATATCTAGCGAGAAAAAAAGGTTGACATCGATAGAGGATATTGTAAGTAGCATGTCAATGTAAAACATCATCAGCAACAAAGCAGCGTAACAGCAGTTGCAAAGCCCAGAAGTTGACCTGTTGACACACTTTTTCCATAGGTTTGCGTTGGTGTTTTCTTCCACTTCTGGCCAGCTGCTGCCTCGGCGCTTGCTAGGCAGCCTCCTAAGTGTTGACAGAGCGGAATGGTCTTGCTCAACAACCTCGGTTACACTCACATCGTGATCGAGATGATCCGAAATGATCGAAAAATCAAATCAACAATATATACTATATATGGAGAAAGCAAAGATGTTGTACGTGTTCTACATCTCTGGTGATGTTGTTTCGAAATGGAGGGAAACCACGCCGATCCATGAACAAGGCCGCGTCCGTCGTACAAGAGCATCACAAGATATCAAAGTCATTTTAGATCGCCTATAATTGAAAGCAATTTCAAATGAAGTTGTGTGAAAGAACTACGGAGACTTGATTCCGTCTCAAACGGATACGTAGGAAGCTCAATACAAAGTCAAATTCATTGAGTTCAGTCGCAATCCAAAGTCAAAATCATGCTCAAACCCATATCTCCCGAACTACGAAGGCTTGATGCTCTCAAACGAGCTACGTAGGAAACTCGACCTCAAGTCATACAAATGTAGAGTCCAGGCACCAGTTCCAAATCAAATTCATACCTTGGAACTACGAGTGATTTGATTCCGTCATCACGGATACGTAGGAAACCCACATCCGGGTCCAATCACAAACCTCAAAGAAAACAAATTAAACCCGATACTCTATCGAGTTGAAACCCAAACACATAAACCTAAACACATATACCCAAACACATAACCAAAATCAAATCAGACATCAAGTCTAAACCAAATCAAATCCAAACACCTTACCATATGCCAAACTAGACACAAAGTCTACCCAAACCAACCCCAAATAAATAAAACCTTATATCTTCGAACTACGTTGGACTTGATCCTTCTCATGAAGGTACGTAGGCAACCCTGATCAACGGGTGCAGTCCGAACCACCAAAAACCCGAATCCTTGTCCTCTTAAAGTATCCGCATAATTTAAGTTTGTGAAAAAGTACAGATAAGGGTCGAACTTTATAAAAATAATTCAAATTGAAATGTGTTATGCGAGATTGTTCCTTTAACAATTTTTTGCTTAACGTGAGGTAATAAGTATTGACGATTTTTTAGAAACACTTCACTAGCAAGGTGGTCTGTGACGCAATTCACTTCACAGAACACATGGTAAAACTGGATACTCCAACTTTTTTAATCAGCCCTGACACTTACTGATAAGGCAAACGAGCGGGTGGCCTCGTGGAAATTCTTTCCCTAACATGGTTGCAACAAGTTGTGAGTTCGTTTCCAGAATAACATTCCTGTGACCACCACCCTAGGCGAGCATTAGGCCTTGTACCACAAGTTATGAGTCTCTGAATTTGGATCTTTCGTTATTATTGTTTTCTTTTCGCCCAATTTCTCGTTGCTCTTAGGTATTATTTATGAATTATTTTCTTATTTTTGTTTTTATAACGGGTTGCCCTTAGGTATTATTTATGATCTCACCGCCACATTGGTCAAATGATTTTTCTAAATATTACAAGACTAAAAATAATTTTTAAAAGATGTCTCATATTTAAACTTTATGATGACTCTCATAGTTGCAGTCAATCAAACATGTCAACATATGCACACTCCCCTGACATCTCATTGGCAACATGTCAAACGGATCTTACGGTACCTAAAAGGCACTCTCAATCATGGTCTCATCTTGACTGCATCTCCTCGCTCTGATTTGGTTGCTTAGCCTGACGCAGGTTGGGCCACCGATCCCATCAATCTCCGGTCACAACTTGGGTTTAGAGTGTTTTATGGTGGTAACCTTGTCAGTTGGTCAAATCGCAAGCAAAAAGATGTTGTTCACTCTAGTACTGAAGTGGAATATCGGGCTTTGACGTTGACTGCCATTGAGCTTGCTTGGCTTAGTCAGCTCCTCCGAGCGCTGCATTTTCCCATCGCTCGTGTGCATGTACTGCTCTGTGAAAATATGTCGATCACTTTAATTCTTGGCCAACAATTCGGCCATCACTACGAGGTCCAAACATATCCAACGTGACTATCATTATGCCATCAACAAGTTGATGCTAAGGACCTCATTGTCAAGCACATCCCAGCCTCAGATTAGGTTGCATATATCTTCATCAAGGTGGTCACCGGTCAATTCTTCACTGACATTAATCCCAAGCTTCTGGTTACTCCGTGTCCTTCAACTCGTGGGGTATTAGATATCACAATTAGATATTTAGATAAGTAGTAATATTTGTAATTTATGAAGTTAGTGATTTGATCTTTTCCCATACCGATCACATCTTATCTTGTATTCTCCCTATATATTGTAACTAAATCATATCAATCAATACACACCATTATAAATTCATACACTTCAATCATATTTGAACTGAATCGATCTAAATCGTCGATAATGTGGATGGATTTGACGGCCAGGTTCAAATTGTCCATATGGATTATGACAGGGTGTTGTTGCGAGGTGACTCTTGCTCGCTTTCCTCCATTGTAGTTTGCTTGGCTTCCGGTGATCTCAACATAAAAAACTTGCGTTATTTCATTACTCAGAACGTGCATATCCTCCGAGCATTCGAGATGGAGTTAGTGTTCATCTTTCGTCTTTCTGGGATCGTTCGACCTTCTTTTTTGTTTGCGATTTGCTGAATTGGAGGAGAAGAGGAAATTCTGGGAGGCTTTGGATGCTTTGGTTGGGACTATTCCGGCTTCAGACCAGTATGTCATTGGAGGTGATTTCAATCCTCACATAGGCAAGGATAATGACAGGTTTGAAGAGGCTCATGGAGGTTTTGGCTTCGGAGAAAGAAATGATGGAGGTGTGGCTTTGTTGGAGTTCTCCATTGCGTACGGGAGTGTCATCTACAACCCTTGGTTTCGCAAAAGAGATGAACACTTGATTACTTTTTCCAGCTCGGTTGGAAGCTCGCAGATCGACTACTTTCTGGTTAGAAAGGAGGACATACGACATTGCAGGGATTGCAAGGTGATCCCCTTTGGAGGAATTTCAACGCCACACCTCCTTCTTGTTTTGGACTTGGAAGTCCATGGTCGCATTCGAAAGAGAACCCTCAACTTGCGTTCGAAAATCTGGTGGTGGCGACTTAATGATTCATCTGGGCGTCTTCTGAAAGAGAAAGTTTGGCAAGCGGCTGAGCAGATAAGGATTGGGGATCAGCTGGGCAATGCAGATGCGATGTGGAGCTCTTTGGCAGGTTGTATTCGCAGAGTGGGTAGAGAGGTTTTGGGGGTGTCTACAGGAGGGCCTGGGCCCAGTCGGGGCGAGGCTTGGTGGAATGAGGAGGTGAAGGCTAAGGTTAGGGTGAAACAGTTAGCGTTCCAAAGATGGTTACATAGAGGCATTGGAGAAGATGGTGTGGAGGTCAGGTTCAGGTACAATGTGGCTAAAGGGGAGGCAAAGCGAGCAGTTGTTAAGGATAAAGACAATTACTTTGAGAGTATGTACAAGGCCCTTGATGAGAAGGGTGGGGACTGAGTTCTCTATCGGTTAGCTCGACATTGAGAGAGGATGAGCAGGGACATCCATAGTGTCAGATGCATCAAAGATGAGAGTGGTCTTGTGTTGGTTGATGATGTCCATGTTTTATACCATATTTTTATACTTATTTCTGCTTCTTATTCTATTATTTTGGGTTGGGAATATAGTGAATTTGCGTAATTATGCTTAATATTGTCATATATGGAGTCTACACAAGTTTGATGTTATTCTCAGGAGTTTTGAGCTAATTTGGAGAAGTTTGGGCGCACTTTGGAGCTTAAAGGAAAACTCATGAAGAAGCTAAGGATGGTGCAGCTGGAGAAAAGACATTTTTTCAGCATTCATCATTCTGAGTCAAGTTCTGATGTCTCATGAGAGTTGTAGCCCTCGAAAAGAGCTTTCCAACGCATGCTCATATGCGTCAATCCAACGAAAGAGGACTCGGGAAAGTGCGTTTCAAGAATAGAGCACAAAGCTGAGAGCTGTCACATTTACTCGATGTCGACCAACGTTGGTCGAAGTCGACCAAACCAAAAATCGAGCAGGATCCCAGAAGTCGACCCGAGAAGCTGGACAAAGAAGATTGAAGTAGATATCGACCTGTCTTGGTCGATATCGAGTAAAAGCAAGTCGACATGTCTTCCTGGAGCCGAGATCGAGCTGCTGAGCTGAAGACGGGAAAATTTTGGTCGATATCGAGTAAGTCTACTCGATATCGAGTTGACCACCAGTGCCCGAAATCGAGCTAGTCCGGCTCTTGTTAAGTTTCTATCCCGAATCCAATGGTGATATCCACAAGAGCAAATTCTATCAAGATCTATCAAGTCAAGAGAAGATATTTACCTACATTAGATATAATCCTAGTTGATTTATTTCCTTTATTTCCAAGTTTTTATCTTATGTTATTAGATAGATAGATATAGATATAGATAGAGTTTCCTTCCTTGATTAGCAAGGATTAGAAGCCTATAAATAAAGCTCATGGGGCTAGTTTTTATTCATTCAGTTTCAGAAGGAGAGAAGTAAGTAGAGAGTAGAGAAAGAGAGAGAGGCCGAGTGGAGCAAGAGGAGCGAAAGTGATCTGGCTTTGTTCGGTTTGTACTTTCTTCAGTTTGGTTTAATGCAAGTTGTTTCTTTTCAATCAACGATGTCTGTGATTGCGATGAAGAGCGAGTAGTCCACCCACTTCTAGGGTTGGGGCGAGCCCGACGATAGCCATGCGTGTTTAAGATAAAAGATCTGACCTTTATCATGTTTTGAGCATCTACTACTTGTTATGTGTTTATTACATATTCAATGGAGATCCATGCTAACAACTTGGATTGTAAACATAAAATCGGTAGATACAATTAGGGTTTCTTGAAAGAGTTGCTTAATTGTTGGAAAAGGCGAAAGCTTGATCCTTTGATGCGCTTTGCATGATTATCATTATTCATCTTGCCTTATGCATGTTTGGTTATAGTTGTTGCAAACCCCGGTCTTAGAAGTTTTCTTTTACATATTTTATTCAGAATTCCGCAAAGCCTTGTTCTTTATTTTATTTCGTCTAAGTTTCTGTTCTCCTCGATTTCGACCAAAGCTTGGTCGACGTCGACTACTCACCTTCGATCAAGAAGATTGCCGTTGCTTCTGTCTTTGCAGGTTACTCGAGATCGACTAGGTTTACTCGACTACGACCAACTTTACTCGACATCGAGTTGCTTCCTCGAAATCGACCAAAAATCCAGTAGATGCTGCTTGCTCGGATTAGACTTGCCTGACCCCTGTCGACTACCCTTAGTCGAGGTCGAGCACCCTGAAGTCGATTTCTGCCCGTGAGATTTATCCGCTGCCTAGGATCCGCTGACTCGCTTACTCGGGGATCGATCCTGACTTCCCGCTGCTACATCAGGAGGAGGTCTTATTTATTAAACTCGATTTCATCCTACAACAAATTGGCGTCGTTGCTGGGGAAGCAATCATTCGCGCCTTAGGTAGTTAGATCTCACATTTTCCTTTAAGTTTTGATTTTGCAGTGTATGCGCCGTTCTAGTCAACAACCTTAGTTTGACGCCTTAGACGACCCGGAATGCCTTATACACGTCCACGCTAAATTGAAAAGAGCCATGGCGGCCGCAGAAACACAAGAACAACTGATACAGAGGCTTAGGGCGGAAATAGAAGCCAACAATGCTGCTCTCGCCGCTGAGAGAGCACGCACTGCGCAAGAAGCTGAGCGAAGGAGGCAAGCAGAAGCTGATCTTGCCCAATACCCTACCACTGTAGAGGATTACATGCACCCGACTCTCGTCGTGCCTGAATCGGCCATTCTAATCCCTGAAAATACTATTGAAATTCGCACTGCTTTCTTGATTGAGATTAAAAATAATCCCTTTTACGGAAGGTTTAATGAATGTCCTCTTAAACATATTACCAATTTTTCTGATATGTATCATACTCTTGCTGAAGGTACCATTTTGGAATACGTAAAGATGAAGGCTTTTCATAGGTCTCTGGCCGGTCCAGCATTGAAGTGGCTTGAAGGTCTCCCTCCACGATCCCTCACAACATGGGCTGAAGTAAGGCAGAAATTTCTTAACAAATTATTTCCTCCTGCCAAGACAGCGCTCCTCCGCCAGAAGATTAAAGCTTTCAAACATAATCCTGGGGAGCCGCTAGCAAAAGCATGGGAACGATATAAGGATCTACTGCGATCCTGCCCTACACATGGACAACCACCCTATGTAGTTCAGGAGATCTTCTTCAATTCTCTTGATATGGCCGCTAAGGATAGAATCAACCAGTATACTCATTATGAGTATCTGACGATGCCACCAGCTGACGCATGGGTTACCCTCGACAAGCTTACCAACTACGATAATAAGTATGGGGCTCCGACAAACTATGACGAGAACGCCTACGCCAGGTTAGCCCCATCCATGCCCCTCTATGAGCCTCCTAAGGAGATGGATCCATATGTCAGGGAGCCGTACTATAAGGATCAGAATCGCAAGCTCCTCAAGCAAGTCAAGTATCTTTCTGTCAACCAGCCCTGCATTGAATGCGGCTCAGAGCGGCACACCACTACCGAATGCCTGCACACGAACCAAGTAAGGATGGCAGAAACCCATGAGGAGGTAGCTTACGCAGGGGGTCCCAATCGCTATATGGGGGACCAAAGGTTTCAGCAACCACAATGGAACCAAGGTGCCCCTAGGAACCCCCCGCCATACAGAGCTCCAGGACATCCAGAAAGGGATCAACGAAAGGATGATCTACAGATGATCCTTGACGAGATGCGCCGGAATCAAGGGATCATCAACAATCTGCTTCAGAACATCAATACAAGATTTGGAGAGCTGGATATATGGAAGAGGAACATAGAGACCCAGATGGGTCAATTTGCGGCACAAATTCCACAACCGACCGGGCAACTCCCTGGGCAAACAGAATCAAATCCCAAGGGGAAGACCGGACACGTCGCAGCTATAAAGCTCAGAAGCGGGCACCAACTACGCGAGCTAGAGGTGGAAAAGCAGTAGGACGAAGCTCAGAGGCAACTCGACAACGACCAACAGCAACTCGATGTCGACCAAAATCACCTCGATGTCGAGCACCAGCTAGGCCAAGATTCGTCTGCACATCACTCCAACTCAAAATCGACTACACTGGTCGATGTCGAGCAACATCAAGTCGACGTCGAGGAGAATCAAGTCGAAGTCGAGGACGCTGAAACACCTCCGACATTTGTTCTGGCTCCGAAGCAGACCAGATCTACTCGACGTCGACCAACCCTAAGTCCGAAGATTTCTGTTTTGGACCCAAAAAGGTAAGTTTAGGTATGATTTCTACTCCTCCTCGGTCCATGAATAAAAATATGAATAATTTAAGGGGAGGTAAGGCCCCGTGGCAAGCTAATCTGCGAAGAATGAGAGCTGGAAAGAAAAAGAAGGAAAAGAAGGGAGACTATGCAACCAACAACTTATCAGCTGAGCTTGCATACTACCATCATGACCTAGATGATCCAGGAGAAGGGCCAAGCACAAGGGGGCCCAACATTGACGGTCCTTGAGCACAAACAGAGAAGTCGGCCCAGTGACTCTAAAATCTAGAGCATGTACATAAAACTTTTTGAATTTTGGGACTTTGAAACTTTTTTATTTTTGTTTTTGTTTTTGGTTTTGAATACTTCATGTGGAATCTTGTCTTGGGGAAAAACTAACAAATTTGCAGGTCGAAAGAAACTGGAGTCGATCAACCTGGTCGATATCGACTGACCTTAGTCGATGTCGACTCCTGAGGTAGAAATCGACCAGGGGAGGAGGAAAAGCAGACAGTCGATTTCGACCAACCTTACTCGATATCGAGTAAGTTGGTCGATATCGACCAAATTCCCCGACTTCGACCAACACTTTGTTACTCGACAGCCCCTGTTTTGCCTCCTCAGCGCATTATTCGGTGAGCTCTTTCCTTTACCTTTGTTTTATATTGATTTTATACAGTGGCGACACTTTATATTTTAAGTATGGGGTGGGGGAAGAGCTCATTATCATTATTTATGTTTTATTCTTGTTTCTACATGGGGAATTTTGAGTAAATTTTGAAATTTTATGCATAATTGCTAAACTCAAAGTTTATAAGACACCTCCCAATGCTTGTAAATTGTTCAAAGAAAGTGTTATGAAAGTTATATTGAACTCGACGATGCAAAATTGGATTCATTAGAGATATAGCATAGAATTGCCTAGTAAAGGGAAGTCACAGTGAAGTGCATATTTTGATGAAAACCATGAAAAGAGGTAAATTTTGATGTTGCTTTTGACATGTTGCATGATAAGAGGATGGAAGACTTTATATTTCCATGTAGTGCTCATATTTTGATATCCTAGCCATATGTATGCTTATGCATCACAAAAACCATATTATGCCTTATTTCATATATTGCTCCACATGTTCCAAATATATCCCATTCTTTACCTTATTTCCTATCCGGGGATTATATTGAGAATGATGTTACATTATGGAGATATTATATGGTATTTGTGTTGTTGTTATTATTGGAGTTTGGTAGGAATGTTTGAAATATATGGAAAATTTAATGAGTGAGAAAAAATCCGATCACCTCAGGAGATAAAGGTAGATCGACCCTGCTTACTGAGATAATAGTTCAGTGAGATGGGACACACATGTGAGGAGTCCAAAGCACTAAGTATCCGGGGTCATTCATGACACCCATGTTTGCGACTCGCGAGAAAGCAGTGCTGAGATTAAAGAGGTAAAAGCATTATCATTGATAAAAGCATTATGAAAGGTGAGAAATCTTATGAAGAAGGGATGTGGTTAAGTAAGTTTGGAAATAATGCATTTCCCCGGATCATTAGCACCACATGGCCAAAAATTGCCCACCTTTAGCCTTTTTCCAATCTACTGCTTTTTTAGCTTAATTGAAATCCTCTTGATTATTAATGCTTTGTCACATGAATTGTTTTTGCATAATTGAAATCTTATGAAGAAGGGATGTGGTTAAGTAGATGTTGCTTTTTATTGCACATGCATGGATTTGTGGCATAAGTACCTTTTCGATGATGGTAATTGATTGCAGGGGTATATGAGAACGAATCTATGGTGTTGAGAGTTTTAAATTCTTCCCCTGAATGACCTTCCAAGTTATTGCTTGGGGACAAGCAATCTTAAGTATGGAGTGATTTGATGTCCATGTTTTATACCATGTTTTTATACTTATTTCTGCTTCTTATTCTATTATTTTGGGTTGAGAATATAGTGAATTTGTGTAATTATGCTTAATATTGCCATATATGGAGTCTACACAAGTTTGATGTGATTCTCAGGAGTTTGGAGCTAATTTGGAGAAGTTTGAACGCATTCTCAGGAGCTTTCCAACACATGCTCATATGCGTCAATCCGACGAACGAGGACTCGGGAAAATGCATTTCAAAAACAGAGCAGAAAGCTGAGAGCTGTCACATTTACTCGATGTCGACCAACGTTGGTCGAAGACGACCAAACCAAAAATCCAGCAAGATCCCAGAAGTCGACCCGAGAAGCTGGACAAAGAAGATGCAAGTCGATATCGACCTGTCTTGGTCGATATCGAGTAAAAGCAAGTCGATATGTCTTCCTGGAGCCGAGATGGAGCTGCTGAGATGAAGACGGGAAAATGTTGGTCGATACCGAGTAAGTCTACTCGATATCGAGTTGACCACCAGTGGCCGAAATCGAGCTAGTCCGGATCTTGTTAAGTTTCTATCCCGAATCCAATGGTGATATCCACAAGAGCAAATTCTATCAAGATCTATCAAGTCAAGAGAAGATATTTACCTACATTAGATATAATCCTAGTTGATCTATTTCCTTTATTTCCAAGTTTTTATCTTATGTTATTAGATAGATATATATAGATATAGATAGAGTTTCCTTCCTTGATTAGCAATGATTGGAAGCCTATAAATAAAGCCCATGGGGCTAGTTTTTATTCATTCAATTTCAGAAGGAGAGAAGTAAGTAGAGAGTAGAGAAAGAGAGAGAGGCCGAGTGGAGCAAGAGGAGCGAAAGTGATCTGGCTTTGTTCGGTTTGTACTTTCTTCAGTTTGGTTTAATGCAAGTTGTTTCTTTTCAATCAACGATGTCTGCGATTGCGATGAAGAGCGAGTAGTCCACCCACTTCTAGGGTTGGGGCGAGCCCGACGATAGCCATGCGTGTTTAAGGTAAAAGATCCGACCTTTATCATGTTTTGAGCATCTACTACCTGTTATGTGTTTATTACCTATTCAATGGAGATCCATGCTTACAACTTAGTAAGCATGGATCTCCATTGAACACTATCCTAAGGTCAGCTAAGATGCCTTCAGAATGGAGACTTAGTAAATTGGTCCCGGTCTACAAGAACAAGTGGGGTGTACAATGCTGCAGTAACTACAGAGGAATCAAGCTGTTGAGTCACACGATAAAGTTATGGGAAAGAGTTATAGGGGCCAGACTTCAAAGATTGGTCAGCGTTTCCGAGAAACAATTTGGCTTTTGATGTCCGCATATTTAGTCTTATTTTGCATCTTGTTTTCATTCCATTTGAGTCATTTTATTACTTTTTGTGTTGGGAAAGTAAGGAAAATGTGTAGTTACGCTTAATATTGCAAGAAATGGAGTCTACACAAGCTTTGGTGGTGTTTTTGTAGGTTTTGGAGCTGATTTGGAAGAGTTTTGACGCACTTTAGAGCTTAATGAAAAATCATGAAGGCACTGGAGAAGCAAAGCAAAAGCAAAAAGTGGTGTAGCTGGAGAAAAGCCTTACTTTCGCCATCCATCACTTCGATTCAAGTTCTGGAGCCTTCTTGAGATTTGTAGTCCTTGAAAAGAGCTTTCCAACGCATATTCATATGCATCAATCGGATTAACGAGGACTCGGAAAAGTGCGATTGAAGACAGAGTCGAAAAGCTGGAGATAAACAGAACTTACTGCAATCGAACAGATACCTCGGCGCCGACATCTCAGAACTCGGCGCCGATACCCTGCGCACCAGGAGAAATTTTCTGCGGGCTGATTTATTCACTTAATGAGCTTTTTAATTAGGGTTTTCTTCTAAATCTCTTTTAGGATCTTTTAGTTAGATAGACTTGGGATATTTTATCCTTCCTTAGTTAGATTTTATTATTTTCCAAAGATAAAATCTCTTCCCTTGGAGATTAAGTCTAAAAATTCTATCTTTAAATAAAGCCAATTAGAGGCTAATTAGGGATATCTCTTCATACAGCTCACGACTGATTTACGGCAGCAACAGACGTACGTTCTGGGAGTTTTTTGGATGAAAGTTTGAACGTGAATTTTAAGGTTTGATTTATGCAATTTAAGATTATGAATTCTTCCATTGTTTTTATGTTTTCCTTTGCAATGAGTGAGTAGTTCCCCCATCTTCTAGGGTTGGGGTGAACCCAACAATAAGCATGTGTGTGAATGAATGAATCTATACTTATGTGATGTTTTTATCTCCTTCTACCTATGTGCTTAACCCTTGACGAAAGTCTAGGCCATTCATTGTTACAATTGAATTCACCAAAGGAGATTGTTAACATTGATAGTAATTAGGGATTTATGATGAAAGTTAAAAATACCTAATTAAGAAAAGGTATAGTCAAATAAGTCTCTTATACGAAAGTGATTTGACTTGTTTGATTTAGATAAAAGCATGATTTCTTACATGATTCATTGATTTATACATGTGTTTGTTGTTGTGGTTAGCCCTAATCTTGGAAGTTCTTTCTCACATATTACAATTACTTGTTACTTGAGCCAAATTCAGTGCGTTCACCATCATTTACAGCAGCCACTTTTGCCATTTATTCCCCTATTTTCGTCCATAAAACAACTAGGATAGAACCGCTGACATACTCCCTTGGATCGACCTTGATTTCCACTATACTATAGAGGGATTCGAGCATAAATATATTTGATTGGAGTGAGCATAGGCATCGATCTCCCCTCACGCACGTCAAATTGGCGCCGTTGCCGGGGAGTAATCAATCGCGCCTAGTCTAGTTGTTTTAGGGTTGTGAATAGCCCATCCCATCTTTCTTTTTAATTTCGTTTTCTTTGTTTTTGTTTTAAGGTTTATGCGAAGAAGTGATCGTCCTCTATACGAGCCATTCACCGAGCCCGAACGTGTTCTACACCAACGTCTAAAAGAAAGGCTTAGGCGAAAGATGTCGAAAATGGAAACACTTCGTGCGGAGCTAGAAAGGCTTCGCAAAGAGAATGAAGAGGTGGCGCAGCGGGAAGCCGCTGCCAATCAAGCTCGTCAAAGAGAGATTGACGCCGCTAGAGTAGCAAGGGAGGAGGCTGAAAATCTTAGAGAAAAGTTGGAGAGAATTCCAACCAATGCTCGCCAATACATGCATCCTACGCTGCGGGTGCCAGAGTCGGCCATCGTTCTCCCCAATATCAACTTTGAGATCAAGACTAGCTTCCTCACCATGGTGAAGCGAACTCCTTTCGAAGGAAAATCCAATGAGTGCCCTATGGAGCACATGAAGGAGTTCAAGGAGATGTGTGATACCATAGCCGATGGAAACAATTTGGAGTATGTTCGCTTGAAGGCTTTTCGTTGGTCCTTAGTGGGAAAAGCCCTTCATTTGCTCGAAAGCTTGCCGCCGCGATCCATCAACACATGGGAGGAGCTTCATGATCTATTCATGAGCAAGTTCTTTCCACCTATGAAGACGATGGAGCTACGCAAAAAGATCACGACCTTTAAGCAATTAAGGAATGAAACTCTCGCCGAAACTTGGGAGAGGTTCAAGGAGTTGATTCGCCAATGCCCTACTCATGGGAAACCACCTTATGTTTTGCAAGAGATCTTCTTCAACGGCATCAACTCGGCTACTAAGGACCGGATCAACATCCACACATCATATAGGTACATTGAGATGCTTCCTCAAGAGGCGTGGGATGCACTTGACAAGCTCACGGACTTTGATACTACTTATGGGACCCCCACGAACATTGATGCGAGGCCCTCTCCATCGATGCCACTCTATCAACCTTTCGATGAGATTGACCCTGATGTGCGGCAACAATTGATAGAGGATGAGAATAGAAAATTAAAGAAGCAAGTAAGGTTTCTCTCCAACAATAAACCATGCATAGAGTGTGGGTCCACTTCCCACGTTACCACCGCTTTCCCACATGTAAACCAAGTGAAATCCGCTGAATCATATGGAGAAGTGAACTACATGAGAGGTCCTTATAGGAGCCAAGGCAACTACTACCAAAGGAACGACGGGCACTCCAATTGGGGTAACCATCCTCCTCAACATGATCAACGGCCCCCATATAGACCTCCAGGCAATGTGGAACGTGAGCAACCTAGGGATGATATGAGATCTATTTTGGAAGATTTAAGGAAAGGCCAAGCTAAGGCCAAGGCGGATGCTAGACAGTCCAATTTGGAGATCAATACGCAGCTGCGAGGCATGAATGCAAGGTTCGGGGAGATTGATATTTGGAGGAAGAATGTTGAGACCCAATTGGGTCAATTGGCGGCTCAAATTCCAAAGCCAAGTGGCCAACTACCCGGCCAAAATGAAACCAACCCCAAATCCCAACATATCGCAGCCATTCAAACAAGGAGTGGGAAGGTTCTACCGGAAAGGGAAGCCAAGGAGAAAGGAGAAAAAATTGGCCAGCCCAACACAGGCCTCGACGCCGACACCCCTGACCTCGGCGCCGACACTCTGACGGCAAACCAAGCTACTGCAGAAACTGTTGTAAGCACACAGACCCTCGGCGCCGATACCCCTGACCTCGGCGTCGACACCTCTAAGGAAGCTCCTGCACAATCCCTCGACGCCAACCCCTCTACCATCGGTGCCGATACTTCTGCAGGCCAACCCACACCTACACCCGATGTATTGACCACTCCAAAAGCCAAACCCAAGCTCCCTTATCCATCAAAGGCTCTCAAGGAACCAACCAAAAGGAAATTTAGGAGGTTTGTAAAGGTTCTTCAAGGCTTGAATGTGACCATTCCTTTCACGGAAGCTCTTCGAGAGATGCCGGGCAAGTTCACCATCACCATTGGCCTAGGCGAACATCGATATCGAGCTCTATGTGATCTTGGTGCAAGCGCAAGCCTTATGCCACTCTCCATATGGTCTAAGATTAACATGGGACCACTAGTACCCGTCAACATGCGGCTCTATATGGCGGACAACTCCTCGGTGGAACCTACCGGTGTGATGGACGACGTACCGGTAAGGGTAGGTAAGTTCTATGTTCCCACTGATTTCATAGTACTTGATATGCCTATAGATCCTGTTGTGCCTATTATCTTAGGGCGCCCTTTCTTAGCCACGGTGGATGCGATTATCAATGTAAGGAAGGGTCTTCTAACTTTCCAAATTGGGGATGAGCTATTTGAATTTCAATTTGACCCCAATCTAAGGGAGGTAAAGAAAACGGAAGTCAAGATGGTTTACACGGACATGGAGAGGACCTTGGCTCATGAGGAATCCATTCGCATACCATCCACCGAAGAAGAGGAAAGCATTATTGAAGAGCTCTTAGCCACCCTTGAAGAAGATGAGAGCGAGGAAATTGAAATGGCCACTGTTGAACCTTCGGCGCCGACACCCTCAGCCTCGGCATCGACACCTTCAGCAGTAGGACAACGTGGAGAAGAAGTGTTGCAACCGTCGATGCCAGCTTATGCATGGTCGGTTCCTACGCCTATTTCCGACATGGAAGCTTCTATTTCACGGATTGAAGTCGATCTTCTTGGAGAGGTATGACGGAGGAGGTTGAACCCATCTTAATCCCACAAGAGCCCTCCTTGACATTGAAGCCACTACCGCACACTTTGAGGTATGAGTTCCTTGGTCCTAACTCTACTTTCCCCGTTATTATTAATTCTTCACTTAGTGTGCAGGAGGTAGAGAAGTTGTTGGTTGTTCTTAGGACCCATAGGAAGGCTTTGGGCTATTCTTTGGAAGACATCAAAGGTCTTTCTCCCGCTTTGTGTATGCACCGAATTCACATGGAGGAAGGTCATAAGCCTTCCATCGAGCAACAACGGCGGCTGAATCCCAACATGAAAGAGGTGGTGAAGAAGGAGATATTGAGGATGGTTGACGCAGGGATTATCTTCCCCATCTCAGATAGCAAATGGGTTAGCCCCGTGCATGTGGTACCAAAGAAAGGGGGGATGACCGTAGAGAAAAATGATAAGGGTGAGTTAGTGCCGAAGAGGACTACCACGAGTTGGCGCATGTGCATCGATTATAGGAAACTCAACAGCGCCACTAGGAAGGACCACTTCCCACTTCCCTTCATCGACCAAGTTCTAGAGAGGTTAGCCCAACATGATTATTTTTTCTATCTTGACGGATATTCGGGGTTTTGGCAGATTCCAATTCATCTGGATGACCAAGAGAAGACCACCTTCACGTGTCCTTATGGTACATTCGCTTATAGGAGAATGCCCTTTGGGCTATGCAATGCGCCGGCCACTTTCCAACGGTGCATGATGGCAATCTTCTCCGATATGATTGAGGATATTGTTGAGGTATTCATGGATGACTTTTCCGTATATGGTACTACTTTTGATGCTTGTCTAGCTAACTTGGCCAGGGTACTCAGAAGATGCGAAGAGACAAGTCTTGTGCTTGATTGGGAGAAGTGTCATTTTATGATGCAAGAAGGAATCACGCTAGGACACTTGGTGTCCAAGAGAGGTATAGAGGTGGATAGAGCCAAGATCGAGCTTATTGAGAAGCTACCTCCTCCAACGTCGGTAAAAGATGTCCGTAGCTTTTTAGGGCATGCTGGATTTTATCGTAGTTTTATTCAAGATTTCTCCAAAATTGCTAAACCACTCACTAACCTATTAATTAAAGAAGTTGCTTTTGAGTTTTCTTTGGAGTGTCTTGAGGCTTTTAATAGGTTGAGGGAAGCTTTGGTCACGGCACCAATCATGCAATCACCCGATTGGTCACTTCCATTCGAAATCATGTGTGATGCAAGTGATTATGCCGTGGGAGTGGTTCTTGGACAGCGGAAGGACAAAAAATTGCACGCCATCTACTACGCGAGCAAAACTTTGGATGATGTCCAAACAAGGTACACAACCACAGAGAAAGAGTTTCTAGCCGTGGTATTCGCCTTCGAGAAGTTCTGCTCCTTAGTTGGCTCGAAAGTGATTGTCTACACCGATCATGCCGCTTTGAGATATTTGATGAGCAAGAAGGACGCCAAACCACGACTTCTACGATGGATGCTCCTTCTTCAAGAGTTTGATTGCGAGCTAAGAGACAAGAAAGGAGCCGAGAATCTTTTGGCCGACCACCTATTGAAGAATCGGAAAACATGGTGCCCATCGATGACTCACGGGCTGATGAAAGTCTCTTGCGCATAAAGGTAAGTAAGGTAAGTACAGGTATCGACGCCGACA
This sequence comes from Persicaria maculosa, assembly GCA_963922045.1. Lineage (NCBI taxonomy): Eukaryota > Viridiplantae > Streptophyta > Magnoliopsida > Caryophyllales > Polygonaceae > Persicaria > Persicaria maculosa. The sequence continues at coordinate 27,639,238 of OY998262.1, forward strand.
TTCTGATCTCGACGTCGAGCCCTTTTATTTGTGCAGAAAATTTATTTCCTACAGGTACCTCGGCGCCGACACCCACACCCTCGGCGCCGACACCCAATTACACAGCCCAAGTTTCAGCAGAAGTTGTGCAACACACAGATGCCTCGGCGCCGACACTTCAGGCCTCGGCATCGACACCTACAGCAGAACATAAAGTTGAATCGTTTAGAGCATCGGATGAGGTAAGTTTAGGTGAGGAACTCTTCTTTACTCCTCCTTCTAGCCACGTTCATGATATTTTTCTTATTAAGAAGGCTAGTATACCTTGGTTTGCGGATTATACTAACTACGGTGTAGGAGGTGAGATTCCACCGGGTTTAACTTCACAAGGTAAGAAGAAGTTCTTACATGATGTCAAGAGGTATTATTGGGACGATCCTTACTTATTCAAACAAGGAAGTGATCATATTTTTCGTCGTTGCATTCCGGAGGACGAGGTAGAAAGTATTATTCGTCATTGTCATACTCTCCCCACCGGGGGTCATGCTAAAGGTTTTAAAACCACCGCGAAGATACTTCAAAGTGGATTTTATTGGCCTAACATGTTTCGAGATGTGCAGGAATTTGTGACATCATGTGATGAATGTCAAAGGGTCGGGAACATAACATGGAGGAACGAGAATCCGCTCACAGTGATCCTAGAGGTCGAATTGTTCGATGTTTGGGGCATAGACTTTATGGGCCCTTTTCCATCCTCGGGCCCTTATAAGTACATCCTTGTAGCGGTTGATTATGTCTCCAAATGGGTGGAAGCCATTGCTACACGAACTAATGATGCTAGAGTTGTAGCTAAGTTTTTCAAAACTAACATTTTCCCTCGTTTTGGTGTTCCTAGGGTCCTAATTAGTGATGGAGGCTCGCATTTTATAGAAAGAGGCTTTGAGGCGCTTTTGACCAAGTATGGGGTACATCACCGGATAGCCACACCCTACCACCCCCAAACTAGCGGTCAAGTTGAGGTATCCAATAGGCAAATCAAAGCTATCTTGGAGAAGACCGTGTCAAGATCAAGGAAGGATTGGTCATCAAAGCTTGATGATGCATTATGGGCTTATAGGACGGCATATAAGACGCCTCTCTGCACCACTCCCTACAATCTCGTGTATGGTAAGTCATGTCATCTACCCGTCGAGTTGGAACACAAAGCTATGTGGGCTCTCAAGGAGCTCAATATGGATCTCGATGAGGCCGGGAAGAAGAGGTTTATTGACCTACAAGCACTTGAGGAGTTGAGGCTTAAGGCGTACGAAAATGCCGAAATCTACAAAGAAAGGACCAAGAAGTGGCATGATCGAAAGCTTGTGCCCAAGACTTATGAGGTAGGTGATAAGGTATTGCTTTTTAACTCTAGACTCCGACTTTTTCCAGGGAAGTTGCGCTCAAGATGGAGTGGACCATTCGTGGTTCAAAGGATTTTTCCTCACGGAGCGGTGGAGCTTTTAGATGAAAGCGGTGCTACTTTTAAAGTCAATGGACACCGATTGAAGAAGTACTATGAGCATGCCACGTTTGAGGAGGATATTCGTGCCTCTTGGGCACTCATCCTCTCCGAGTGATATCAAGGGAAGTATGTCGAGCTATAGACGTTAAATATAGCGCTTCCGGGAGGCAACCCGATTTTTTTTTATTTTTTTTTACTCTATTTTATTTTACCCTTGTTCTATTTATTTATTTAGTTTTTGGATTTTTATTAGGGGAAACAAGTACGAGCTTTTCAAAAGGATTGCCCACACAAGTCAAACCGAGTCTCGGATAATTGAAACAAGAGCGGGAAGGTAAGTGGATACCCAGGTATTTATTCCCTTCCCTTACTCTTTTTCTCTCTCTCTCTCCACCCACGACAGACCCCAGCCGCCGAAACCCTCCCAGCGCGCTCCCACTCCTCGAGCCACCTACGACGGTTCCGGCCACCCCAGCCCACGCCGCTGCCACCGCCGGACTCACCCTTGCCTGGCGCACCCGAGGAGCTCGCCGTCGAGCCGAACCGTCCACTATGCAGGCGCCAACAGCCCCGCAACCGCCCAGCTCTTTCTCCGCCCCAACCCACACTCTAGCTCTCTTTTCTTTACATTTTAAGAGCAATTTCGGTATGATTCCTACCCTTAATCTGTTTCTCTTCGTTGTTCTTGGTTTGATTGATGATTTTGAGGCAATTTGAACAACTTAGGGTTTTAGGAGTGCGAATTTCATCCGAAATTAAGAATTTTTGTGATGCTTTGGTGTGAGGATGTCAATGGCAGATTGCATGAGTTATTGGGGGGTCGAAAAATCTTTTACCCATCTATTTGATTGTTAATGGGGTTTGAAAGGGTTACAGATTTACATCTTGGCTATGATTGCACTATGATGAATTCGATATGTGTTCTTGCTACTCTTGTTTGTTTCAAGATTGAGTCTTTATTTCTTTGCCCACATCCATTATGCCTATCAAGTTCTAATCTTGCAGAGCATTTAGAAATTGAGGAATTTAACAAATTGAAGAGTTAGATTGTTAAGCATATTGAGTGTAATTTTTCGATCGTCTTGATCCAACATAATCCTACAAGTTTTAAGTGCATGATGTGCGTTCTTAGCCTCCATATGAACTGCTGAATTTTGTTCTTTAACATGCTATTATGTGCTTTTATGAATATTCTTTGCCAAGCATGTTTAGGAATAAGTATGGGGTCTCTAATTGCGTATGTCTAGTCGGCCAGATTAAGGTGTTTTGGGAAGATTTTTAAGCTGTTTATGATACTTGTTTTCTCCTATGTTTAAGTTGTTTTAGTTTCTTGTGTTACTTTGCTTTTGTTTTTTTTTAGGTAGTTTGATTTTCAGATTTGGCTCTAATCCTTTGTGTTTTTACAGTAAGTTGTTCCATAGGATTTATTATGCTTATAATCTTTGAATTGGCTAGTTTATTTGTAGTTTTTGTCATGGCAATCTAAATGCTTTACAGTAGCTTCCTTATAAGCTTGCTTGATTGAATTGAGATGATAACTAAAGGTTGTTGCTTTCATGTAGATGGCACCTAAGCGCAAGCGGAGTTCTGGGGCTTCATCTGAACCTCGTCGAATGGATGCCGTCAAGCTGCACACTCCTACAAAAATCGAGGATTTCAACAACCTCCTCATACGCAAGTTTCGATGTCGATGGTACCATCGAGACGACATGGAGAGGTTGGGCTTCCATGGAGCTGTTGTAGAGGCTTTTGAAAACATCAGCGCGCCCATTCTTTTGCAGTCTGTCGACGTTCATCATCCTCACCTCACGGCTGAGTTTATGACTACACTAGAGATTCCCCCCTCTCCTGCCGACAAAAGCCCGGTTAAGTTCAGGCTGGCCAACAAGGCGTACTCATTCATTCTAGAGCAGTTGGCTACCTATTTTGGATTTGAGCATTCGACGGAAAGCCCCCAACCCAAGCCTCAGCCGATTTGGAGCTACATCTCCGGTAAGACAGCCCTCTCCGGACACTCCGACATCTAGTCCTCGGACGTGGCATACCCCGTCTTCCAAGTTATACTTCGAGTTCTTGGGAATACAAAATGGGCAAGAAAGGAAACCTCTCGCCTCATCCAGTCCGAGCTCGATTGTCTCTACAAGATGCTATTCAATGTCGAGCCCAGGCTGAACCTCGTCTATGCTTGGCTCAGACACGTGATTGACTACAGGAGCAACCCCGGATATATACAGATCGGCGGCATGGTCGCTCTCTTGACGAGAGCCCTGGGGATAGACACCTCGCATTACACATCTTTGCCGACCTTCCGGATCGATGTTGGATACCTACTGCTGAGCAAGGACTTGAAGAAGCAGAACGACACATACGTCTCCTATGCTCACCAAGTGTCAATCACCATGGAGCATGGCGATCTCCTCCACCTCCCGAACTGGTACAAGGTTTGGACAGGTAAAGATCCTTCTCCTACTGCCTCTCCTGCAGCTGATCCGCTGTTGAGACGGAGACCTCCACTCTTCGAGCACCCGGTGGACATCCCTGCAGCTGTTGTACCGCTCTTGGCTCTTACTGGACAGCCTCTCTACGCAGCAGCTGATGCAACACCGGTAGAACCTTCTGGCCAACCTTCTGACACAGCAGCTGATGCTCCGCCCGTGGAACCCACTGGACAGCCATCTTCGCAGCCGGCTTCTACACATGTCCCAAGCAGCCTTCTTATTGAAGATTCACCACCGAGGCACTTTGAACAAGGCCAAGGGAGCGGGAGTAACAATGACACTACTGCAGCACTTTACAGGATCGAGGGGATGGTATTCGAGCTACAAGACTACTGCAAGAGCATAGTGTTTGAGATGCAACAGCAATACCACAGCCTTGCTTTCCAGGTCCAAGCTATACATGATGTACTCCTCGAAGAGCGCCGAGCAAATGACGAACGATGGTGGGTAGCCGAAAGGTTCGTTGAGTGGCAATCTTCCTTGCACCCAAACCGCCCTTTCCATCCCGGTGCACCACCAGCTCCTGGGTACACACGCAGTCGGCGATATGAATGCAACTACGAGAATCCGGACCGGCGTGGAGCACCATAAGCTGTCGAGCATCAAAGTAAATCCCTTACCCTTTACTTCTTTTGGTTTTACAATGAGGACATTGTTGGTTTTAAGTATGGGGTGGGGTAATTTCTGGGCGACAGTTTGATGTTTTTATTTGATATTTTGATGTTCTTATTTTGGGTGCGGGTACTGCTGATTTCTGGTACTATGTTCGATTAGGTTCTGATTGACTTTTGGTAGCTTCAATTGTCCAGGATTACATTTGATTTAGTCCCAACTTGTTTGGGCTAATTCGGATTGTAATAGCTAGCTTGCATATATTAGTTATATAGCATATTAGTTCTGTAGTAGTTTCATTTATAACATCACATTTGCATAAAGTAGATTAGTCTATTAGCATGTTCTGCATACACCCATGTTCTTATTTATATATTAAAAAAAAACGGAAAATGTCTAAAAAAGTATTAAAAAAATGCATAAGAATTTAGTTTAGTTAAAAACACCTAACTTAGATGTCCAATGATGAAATCTAATAATTGAGCTTGATCATGTAATATCCTAAGGCAAAAGTTTGATGGTTTAGCCTAAGTCGCACAAAATATATTTTTATGTGAAATTTGACTTGCAAATGAAATTGAGCATATATGACTTTTGGATCTAGGTGATTGGAATCCAACATGTCCTAGTGAGTTACTTGGCTTATGGGGAATTGATCTTTATATTTTTCCCTTCTTTTTGATGTGTATATTACTCTCCTTATGCATTACCTCTTGATATTGCGGTGTATATTTAAGTCTTGAAACCAATATGAGATAGCTAGTCATTGCATAATTTGATCAAAGGATAGAGGCACTCTTTATTAGCCACTTTTTATCCTCTTTTACCTACCTTCTACATGTTTCCTTTGCTTGTAACCATTTTGAGCCTTATAGCCTATTTTTGTAGCTTCACAAAAATTTATCTTAGCCAATGTTTAGCCTTACCTCCTTATCCGGGAATTAGGACTTAGTGTTGGTAGAGATTGATGTTGAGGAGTTTGAGACACATGAGGTGGTTTAAGTGTAGATACATGTTTGGGTTGGTATTATACTCTTCTCGCCACTTTTGTTCTAAAAGGTATATTTGGCTCTTATATTTAAATAAATGCACATGAGAAAAAAAAAAGAGAAAAGAGAAAAAAAACAAAAAAAAAAATTAGAATAAACGAAAGTTGTGCATGAGCCAAATTTATCCTTATTTATTTTATGCGAGATATATTGGATATTTTGAGGTTTTTAAAGAGTTGTGCTAAATTAGATGAGTTTGGAAGTGTTTATATATGATGGAGTTGTTTGGTCGAGTCGAGTTGGAAATTTAGGAGTCTTTGTTTCCCGGATTTCTAGCGACACATAGCTAAATGATTCCTACCTTATTGTCTTTCCCTAGCCACATTACAACCCGGCCGAATGAGTCCTTCTTTGAAGGCCATTGAGCCAAAGTCCTCTTGATGGTTAATGCATGTTTTGACATCTCGGTTAATTGATTTGTGATATTAATTGCAATTTCTATGTAGCTTAATGTCATAAAGGATTGAGTTGAGAGATGTATTTCAAGCCTAAACACATTTGAAAGGGAGTGAAAACACATTATTTCCCTTGATTAGTTGAATTCTTGTTGCTTGGCCTAAGGTTGCCAAAATATATGTGATGATGGTTCAATGCTTGTTCTTATTTGCACTTGTGCTAAATTGATGTTGCTTTTGACTAAGGCGAAGACTTGAAGGCATGTTAAAGGTCTTGATCATAGTTTGGTTATTGCTTGAGGACAAGCAAGTCTAAGTATGGGGTGTTTTGATGTCCGCATATTCAGTCTTATTTTGCATCATGTTTTCATTCCATTTGATTCATTTTATTACTTTTTGTGTTGGAAAAGTAAGGAAAATGTGTAGTTACGCTTAATATTGCAAGAAATGGAGTCTACACAAGCTTTGGTGGTGTTTTTGTAGGTTTTGGAGCTGATTTGGAAGAGTTTTGACGCACTTTAGAGCTTAATGAAAAATCATGAAGGCAATGGAGAAGCCAAGCAAAAGCAAAAACTGGTGAAGCTGGAGAAAAGCCTTATTTTCGCCATCCATCACTTCGATTCAAGTTCTGGAGCCTTCTTGAGATTTGTAGTCCTTGAAAAGAGCTTTCCAACGCATATTCATATGCGTCAATCGGATTAACGAGGACTCGGGAAAGTGCGATTGAAGACAGAGTCGAAAAACTGGAGAAAAACAGAACTTACTGCATTCGAACAGATATCTCGGCGCCGACACCTCAGACCTCGGCGCCGATACCCTGCGCACCAGGAGAAATTTTCTGCGGGCTGATTTATTCACTTAATGGGCTTTTTAATTAGGGTTTTCTTCTAAATCTCTTTTAGGACATTTTAGTTAGATAGACTTGGGATATTTTATCCTTCCTTAGTTAGATTTTATTATTTTCCAAAGATAAAATCTCTTCCCTTGGAGATTAAGTCTAAAAATTCTATCTTTAAATAAAGCCAATTAGAGGCTAATTAGGGATATCTCTTCACACAGCTCACGGCTGATTTACGGTAGCAACAGACGTACGTTCTGGGAGTTTTTTGGCTGAAAGTTTGAACGTGAATTTTAAGGTTTGATTTATGCAATTTAAGATTATGAATTCTTCCATTGTTTTTATGTTTTCCTTTGCAATGAGTGAGTAGTTCCCCTATCCTCTAGGGTTGGGGTGAACCCAACAATAAGCATGTGTGTGAATGAATGAATCTATACTTATGTGATGTTTTTATCTCCTTCTACCTATGTGCTTAACCCTTGACGAAAGTCTAGGCCATTCATTGTTACAATTGAATTCACCAAAGGAGATTGTTAACATTGATAGTAATTAGGGATTTTTGATGAAAGTTAAAAAGACCTAATTAAGAAAAGGTATAGTCAAATAAGTCTCTAATACGAAAGTGATTTGACTTGTTTGATTTAGATAAAAGCATGATTTCTTACATGATTCATTGATTTATACATGTGTTTGTTGTTGTGGTTAGCCCTAATCTTGGAAGTTCTTTCTCACATATTGCAATCACTTGTTACTTGAGCCAAATTCAGTGCGTTCACCATCATTTACAGCAGCCACTTTTGCCATTTATTCCCCTATTTTCGTCCATAAAACAACTAGGATAGAACCGTTGACATACTCCCTTGGATCGACCTTGATTTCCACTATACTATAGAGGGATTCGAGCATAAATATATTTGATTGGAGTGAGCATAGGCATCGATCTCCCCTCACGCACGTCAGCTTTATCCCGGGCAGATCAGGAGTGGAAGTTATCCACCTGCTAAGGCACTTGATCGAGATGCATAGAGACACGAAGAAGAATCTGCATATGGCCTTCATCGATATAGAGAAAGCCTACGATAAGGTTTCGAGAGGGCTACTTTGGAAATGCTTGGTAGAGAAAGGAGTGGCGGGGTCGTATATCAGAGTAATCAGAGATATGTATGAGGGTTCGCTGACAAGTGTTAGAACGTCGTGTGGTGATTCAGAGTATTTTGAGGTTCGAGTGGGGCTTCACCAGGGTTCAGCGCTCAGCCTGTTTTTTTCACTCTAGTTTTGGATACTCTTTCTGCTCCACTCCAAGAAGAGTTACCGTGGTGTATGTTGTTTGCTGACGACAATGTTCTTGTAGACAACTCAAGATCGGGTTTGGCTAGTAGGCTAGAAAACTGGAGAGAGGTATTGGAGTACGTCAAAGTGATTCAGAATGAGTAGGACCAAAACCGAGTATGTCCAGTTTCGTTTTGGAGATGACAGGGACCCAGGGACATCAGTTTTATTGGGGGATGATATACTCCCAAGGAAAGAGTATTTCAAGTACATTGGCTCGTACGTTCAAAGTGATGGGGGTGTCGACAGAGATATCGAGCATCGAGTCCAGGCGGGATGGCTGAGATGGAGAAGAGCGTCATGAGTGCTATGTGATAAGAAAGTTCCGACTAAACTGAAAGGGAAATTCTACAAGGTGGTTGTTAGACCGACCTTATTGTATGGTTCAAGTGCTAGCCCGTCACCAAAGCTCAAGAACAGAAGTTGGCAGTGGCCGAGATGAGAATGTTGCGATGGATGAGTGGGTATACGAGACTTGACAGAATCAGAAATGAAGACATTAGGAGCAAGGTTGGAGTTGCAAGTATTGTGGAAAAGCTGCGAGAGTCCAGATTGCGGTGGTTTGAGCACGTTCGGCGAAGACCTGTATCGGCGCATGTTCGTAGGTGTGAGAGTTTGGAGTTTGGAACTATTTGTAGGGGTAGAGGTAGACCGAAAAAGAGCTGGATGGAGGGTATTCGGCAGGATCTCAATCTGCTCAACTTGTCGGAAGAATTGACTTTGGATAGAGACCGTTGGAGATGTTCTATTCGGACTTATGATGTTTAGTCGTACTTGGTTGGGTGTTATGTCCAATTGTTGCTGCTTCTATTCAGCCTTTCTCTTTGCTTCTTCGTTCCTCTTTGTCTACTGTTTAGCATGCTTTGTTGGGAGTGATATGTCTACTATTTTGGGTCTATCGGAAACACTCTCTCGATTTATTAGGGGAAGGAGTGCGTACATCCTGACTCCCAGACCCTGCTTAATTGCAGGAAATATTGGGTAGTAGTAGTAGTTGTTGTTGTTGCAAATTTGCTATCGTTGAGAAGTGAGCAAATGGCGATGACAAGAAGACCACATTCTCACTCATTAGAGGTGTTGTTTTGAAAGAGTTGAAGCAATACGATTATTTGGAACATGTAAGTTTGAAGCTGATCTTGCAATTGCAGTTATATTTTGGTCTTTTTTTTTGTGTTGCGTCTAGTAGCTACTTTCCGTACTTAGAATCTCTGCGCCTTCATAGTGCAATTCAATTATAGTTAGTTTGAATGTCGTCGATCGTGTAATTGCAGTTCTAATTTGGATATTTTGTTATGTGTCGCTTAGAGTGCCACCTTTCACATTTAGAATCTTTACACCTTCATAGTGCAAACAAAGTTCGTTTTGTCTAGAATATTTCATGTTTAGCTTTTTTTATGCCTTCAGAGTGCAAACAAAGTTCTTTTTTATCTATAATCTTCCGTGTTTAGAATCTTAGGCATGATGCACTGCAAAACCCTTTCAAGAAAGTTGGATGTAATGAAAGATAAAAAACTTTAAAAATGCATTTTCTTGCAGATGAATGATGTTGATGATGCCCGAAATTTAAATAATGATATTCTCAAGTGTCATAAATAAATAAGGTTCTCCACTATATAAATAGAACCTCGTAAACATGAAAAAAGGACGAGCGCAAGTTAAAGATTGAGACTCAAGACGTCCACGGACGATCAACCGTCCGCGATTCCCACTTGTATGCCTGGACACATGGCATCCATGCCCCCCTCCCACATGTCATGAGGCATGTGACATTTGGCAATGTTTTGCCTCCATGTGGAAATACACACTTACACTATAAATACATGAGAAGGGGAACGAAATCAGGGGTCGGTTCCCATTTTATTCCAAAGAGCATAGGCCGGGAATAGGGGGCTTTGACAAGCCTATCTGAGCAGGTTCGTCTCGACTCAGTAATGAGCCGACACTTGGTGAGATTATCGCCCGAAAAGTGGAACGAGTTGAGCACTAGGCTCTTCGACACTGGAAAGGATCACCCGTTAGTTGCGGTGGTCACGTCCAGGTAAGACTGTCCGAACGACTCTGGTCTCCGCGGCACAGGTCGAGACCCCCATTTAGGATAGACGATATGAGGAGGGGGGCTCCAGGTAAGAGCTCCGACCAACCGCGAATTGACACGCGGCTCACCTCCCCCACGGTGACGTAGAAGGAGGTTCACTTTTCAAATGTGGTTTCATCACTGACGTCGTCCGTGGAAACTCCTCACGCTAAGAGATAATATTTCAAGTTAAAGTAATCCGTCTATCTTACTTTGATAAATGTCCCAAATTATGAATTTTGACTTCTCGACAACACTAGTAGCTTGAAGAGGAATTCGATTCCTTGAAAAATAAGCTTTCACTATTTCGAAAATATATAGTAAAGTGCCCAACACAGCATTTTAAGTTATTTGTATACATGAAAACTTGTTGGGCACCTTGACTTACTTTGATCTAAAGATCATCCTTGCGTGGAGTCTGGTGAGTAGGTTAAGTCCCATGACGCTAGAGCTTGCTTCTCGTCGGGCATTCGGTTGTAGAGCTTGCCTTCAAGATCGAAGATTCTTCAAGTCCCAAGACGTTGGAGCTTGCTCCCCGTCAGGCATCCGGTCGTAGAGCTTGCCTCCCGAATCAAAGATTTGAGTCCCATTACGCTGGAGCTTGCTCCGCGTCGGGCATCCGGAGAGCTTGCCTCCCGGAACGTATATAAGTCCCTTGACACCGGAGCTTGCTCCTCGTCGGGCATCCGGTCGTAGAGCTTGCCTCCCGGATCGAAGATTCTTCAAGTCCCAAGATGCTGGAGCTTGCTCCCCGTCGGGTATACGGTTGTAGAGCTTGCCTCCCGGATCAAAGATTTAAGTCCCATAATGCTGGAGGTTGCTCCGTGTCGGGCATCCGGAGAGCTTGCCTCCCGGAGCGTATATAAGTCCCATGACGCTGGAGCTTGCTCCCCGTTGGGCATCCGGTCGTAGAGCTTGCCTCCCGGATCGAAGATTCTTCAAGTCCTAAGACGTTGGAGTTTGCTACCCGTCGGGCATCTGGTCGTAGAGCTTGCCCCTCGGATCAAAGATTTAACTCCCATTACGCTGGAGCTTGCTCTGCG